>CM035165.1:16561022-17786735 GCA_020205615.1 Panax quinquefolius
CATCCCTAGATCTGTATCTAAAGGAAGCGGGAAGCTTGGCTACGCGCATGCAGGGATTTAATAGATGAATCCTCTGTTTTGCAACGTTTAGATTAAATACCCATTTTATTTTAGTATATTTGTTATGCAACTTATTCATAAAACATTATGTGAGCCTACGAGCCACGGGATCTAAGATTCAGCTGACGGATCTAGATTTGGTTCCCATGATGGACCTTTTTCAGTTGTAAAGTTAGCTTATAAATCATATTTGTGGTTCTTGGGTCACTTCGATGACTTTCATGCCCATAAGGAGTCCGACACTTATATGTCTATTATTTTGTCGAAGATGATTCGCATCTCGAAAATAAAATCAAAATAAGCCGAATACATAATAAAATGGAAGTATCAAAGGTCACAATTACTATGTGAGCATAAGGGTTTGAAAATCTGTTTTCAAAACATCATTTCTATATATTTTGCTTAAAATTGGATTTTTATACAAATCAAGCCCTTTGTATATAGGTGCAAACGAGGCATAGCACTACTTCCAAATAAAGCACTTAGGCCCAATTAACTGCGCACAAGCACACTTGAAATAAATTAGGGAATTAAAAAGATGCGGTAACCATGTTTTCACGAAAGTCGAGGGGTGCCTAACACCTTCCCCCCTTTTAATCAAGCCCCCGAACTATATGAATCACAGTTTCCAATGCATGTTAAACATAGTCCAATAATTGGGCATTTTTGCGAAACTTTTCAAATTCGGTTGAGTTGGTATAACCATTTCACTACTACAAACTGACGACTCTGAATTTTCAAAATCATCGACATTTTATGTCAGACCCTTTTATCAAACTCGCCTTTTCAAATAAAATTCAACACGTAGAAAACATAAAGGGTAAGAAACACTAAAAGAGGAACTCCAAAAAAATAGGAAATTTTTCCCGACGTCGACAGGTGGCGACTCTGCTGGGGACAGTAGAGGGCTTAAGCCACATTTCAATCTTTTCAAAATCCCTTCTTATCTACTTATATGTGAATGTTGACTTTACATTAAAAGAATGTGAATGAATGTGTTGGGAGAGTACATATTTTGATTTGATGTTTAAATTAAATACTCATGATTATATGTAAAGTCCTTAGAGAAATATATGTACAAGGACTTAGTGATAGATCAAATTTGTTAGGTTGATCTACATCTTGAAGTGAAATAGATAGGCTTCGAAGAGATCGTAGTGTATCAAGCTAATCAAGATTACAGAAGTCAAGGCAGAAACGTAGATCATCAAGGATCGTAGTGTGCCTGCCTTGAAGGACCTCTTCGGAAATCGTAGAGTGGTCCCAACGTTAGTCGAACCAACTCAGAGATCGTAGTGTGCTCTTGGAAACATAGAGCTTGCAATAACAAGCAAGTAAAGATCGCAGTGTGCAATTCCTTTAAGAGAAATCATAGTGCTCTTGTTTGATAGCATCAGACCAAGCACCAAGGTGACAAGGCACCACGATCTGAATCGTAGATTATCATTTGCATTGTGTCAGAAACATCGAGCCTCACCTTTTATTTGAAGACAAGTTCCAACAAATAAGGAATGGGGTTTAAACGTTGAAGTCCTCACCAGTCCCAATGGCACAAAAGATATCCTTAGTATATAACAAAAGGAAAGTATTCAAGAAGCTAAGGAAAGGACCATAGGACAGAGGAAAACACCTTTTCAGGTGTTAGGTGAGAAAGCAGTCTGATGTGTCAGTGGGCCAGAATGCAATTCAGAAGATGTGCAGAAAAGTCTCCATCAAAGTTTAGAAATGTCAAACGCATTTAATGCTTCACCAAAAGGCTTCAACGGATAGATTTCAAGGATCACATATATGCAGAACATATGCAGATGAAAGAGATAAGCAAGCATTGAACAAAACGCACAAGAACTCCCAACGCTCAACTCTACGATCTGAGAAAATGAAAAAGCTTGCTCAGCTACTCAGTTCTTTCGAACAAGTGCTTAACAGCAACTGAGTAGCAACAATCAAGAATTCAACAACTACCAATCAACTGAAAAAAGAGTTCCAAGTCAAAAGGACTTGAAGAGTTCTAAGTGAACTGTGAAAAGCCAAGTTTGCTGGACTTGAAGAGTTCAAGAGTGAACTAAGAAGTGCCTAGACTGCTGGTCTAGAAGGAATCTTTGAGATTCAAAAAAGTGTAAAAGACATCCTTAGTGGATTTCCTAGTGCCT
Organism: Panax quinquefolius; assembly: GCA_020205615.1. Lineage (NCBI taxonomy): Eukaryota > Viridiplantae > Streptophyta > Magnoliopsida > Apiales > Araliaceae > Panax > Panax quinquefolius. The sequence continues at coordinate 16,563,233 of CM035165.1, forward strand.
CTGGGAACTAACAGAATGCTCTATTTACCGCACTTTAATGCCTCGCACAATCTCTGTATTCTGTATTAGTGCATCACACAATGTCATCATTTCATACGGTGAGACACGATGTATGTGAATTTTTGTTGTGTGATTCCTCCACTAAGAGGCGAACCCGTCAGTGTTTAATTATTGGACTTAATGGAGAATAATCTCGCGAGGCTCAGGGAAGGCACCACTCAAATTCGCTTCAATTGAAAGATCAGATTAACTTCCCATCTAGTAAATTGCGATGATCTGGGGACCTTCATGCCGAAAAGCCGCGAGAGTAGCCTAAGATAGATCAACCTCTGATAAACAAAACGCAAAGGGGAGTCTCTTCATGCCTTTCCCTTTCAATTCCTTGTAAATGTCGATTCAATATAAATTACAATTCCATGTAAAGAAAAAAAAAGAAAAAGAAAAATGTAAATATACATTCCATTCCCTATCAAAACCTGTCATGCTATCCTGTCATCAAAACAACTGACATTTGTTTTGTAGGATAACATTAAAAAAACTCCTAAAATAGACACATTGCATAGCATGCAGACTATTAGTGTTTACCAAGTCTAAACTACATAATCTTTTTGTAGGGAAATAATTGGTCCCGTTACCCGACCAAAGGCTAAAAGGCACTAAGCCCATCTTCAAACATGGTTGTAAGTGCCCAGCCTTAATCTACTCTTGTTTCTCGAGAGGAGTTCGAGGGACTAAGAAACCAAATAGTAGAATTAACTATCTTTTTGAAAGAACAAAACAAAAGACTCAGGGTCAATAAATACCCGCTCAAATAGAAACCTTTGCACAAGGAGAAAGCCAAGATACTGACAAGAAAGAAAAGGAAGTACAGATACCTGAACCTCAAATCCATGAAAAATCCAATAAAACCCCTGAAATCACCAATCTTAAAGAAGATAAGGAAACTGGTGATATTCGAAAGAAAGTCCAACAAATGGAAGAAACAATACGGTCAATCAAAGGGACTGGAGCATATCAAAGCGTGACTTATTCAGACCTTTACATCTTTCTTAGGGGTTCATTATCCAGACAAGTTCAAAAATCTATATTTTAAGAAATATGACAGATTGGGAGATCCTTACACTCATTTGAAGGTGTTTATTAGAGAACTTGGGTCATATGTCGAGGATGAAAAGCTAAGGATGCAGTTGTTCCAGAAAAGGTTAACTAGAGAGGCCAGAGCATGGTATGCCAGATTAGACAATTCAAAAATCCATAGCTGGGAAGAACTAGCCCATGCTTTTCTAAACCAATATAGTTTCCAATCATAAATGGCTCCAAATAGATATCAAATTACCAAAATTAAAAGTAGAATACTGAGTCATTCAAAGAATATGCCCAAAAATGGAGACGTCTGGCTACTCAAGTAATCCCATCAATGATAGAAACTGAGATGGTAATGGCCTTCATTGATATACAAGAAGTCCGTTTTACGAGAGGGTCTTGGCAGGCATAGGAAAACCATTCCCAGAAATGATTAAACACGGAGAGATGGTTAAGATAGGGTTGAAGTCTGGAAAAATTAAAGACCTCACTTCTTTAGAAGTCATGGTTGAGCACATTCAAGCTAGAAATTATGGGAATAACCCTCGGAAGGTTTATAAAAAGAAAGAATAAGATGTATCCTTGGTACTGCAAGGACAAACTCAGAGAGGAAATCAAAACTTGCCCATCCAAAGGAAAAAATTATTCCCTTTTTCAAGCATCTGCACAATCCTCAAATCCTCCATTGGAAAAAGTTGGAGAGGTCAGACGTCAAAGAGTTTTCACACCCATAGGGGACTCATTGCAAAATATATTGAAGTTTCTAACGGCACAGAAGAAAATTGTCCAACTCCTTCCTCCAGCCAATCCAAGTGGAAGGAATTTTGAAACAAACAAGAAATGTGCTTATCATTCTAGAGCTCCGGGTCATGATACCCAAGATTGTTGGTCTCTTAAACACAAAATTCAGGATCTAATAGATAGTGGGGAAAATGTGGTGACTACAAAAGAGCAACCACATGTGCAAGATAATCCTCTGCCTCAACACAAGGAAGAGAATGTCAATATGATCAGTAGGGGGTGGACAAAGTTCCAATTACCTCAAATATGTAGGTGATTCTCCCCAAACAAGCGAAGATAATTCTAATAAATGAGATTATTCATAATTCTAGTTTATGATAGAGCGAGAAATGATGTCTATCAAAGAACAAATTGATCAACTGGCAAAACTTGTGATACATCAGCACCGAGTAACTCAACAGTTGATCAGTCAAGGGTATACAAGTCTCATCTCCCTTATCACAAGGAATCAATAACAATTCCAAAATAATGAAACTTTAGAAGGAAAAATTATAAGAAATATTAGTGCCCAGTCTCGTCGGGACTATGCAGACCAAGGGAAGTTCACTCCTTCAGGTCAACCAATGGAGGAGATTTTGCTGATGTTGATTAATGAAGGGAAGATCACAAAACTGTTACCCCCAATCAATCCACATTCGAAGAGATTTGATAATACCGGGGTTTGTCAATACCACTCCAATACTCGGGGTCATAACACTGAAAGTTACTGGGCACTTTGTCATCTAATACAAAATATGATAGACAACGGTGACCTACAAATGGCAAATAGTGGCATTATCTTGCCTGAAGAAGAGAAAATATTCCCTCCTGGAACACAGAGATGGAAGGAAGTCATAACAGTCATATCCACTGAAGGAGACTTGTCTGCAACACCTCTTGTAATCCAAGGAATAAAGGTCAAAGGAGTAAAGAACCCTTTGACAGTGGCTGCGCTCGAGCCTCTAATGTTTCCCGTCTGACCGCAGTATCCTATCATCAGCTTGAAAAAAGTCCCCTGGAACTATGGGAGAGATGAGGGATCAACTTCAAATCAAATTGCTGCTATATTAAAGGAAAACCCATTGTATCTACCTCAGTGAGTAATAAAGCTAGACATTAAATCCACGGGAAGAGTGTTTGAGGAGAAAGTTGAGAATTCCTTCGCAAGATGGGACATAATGAAGCCAAAGTGGTGCAAGGATTAAAAGAAGCACCCCGACAAATATCTATTCTGGATTTACTTTTATCTTCGGAAGATCATCATAAGGTCTTGATGAAAGTTCTGGAAGAAGCTCACCTGCCAAAGTCGATAGATACCTAGAAGTTTTATCGTTTGGTAGATCACACTTTTAATAGTAATGTGATATCTTTCACTGATGATGACATACCATCAAAAGGGACGGGTCATTGTAAGTCATTGCACATAGCAGTGAAATCTTCAGGATATGTGGTACGAGGTGTGTTGCTAGATGGAGGATCTTCCTTGAGCATCTGTCCCTACGACACGTTGGAAAAAATGAAGATCAATCCCAATCGAATCCGAAGCAGTCACATAGTCATAAGAGCCTTTGACTGGTCTCGATGAAATGTTATAGGAGAATAAACTTCCAGTGGAAATCGATCCACATACTTTCTACATATCTTGTCAATGCCGAGCCAGAATATCATGTTCATACACAAAGTGATATGCATGTAATCAGTCTCTATGAGGGAGTTGAGCCTGTCAATTTTCAAGCCCTTGAGGTGAGCAACACTAGGTACCAACCTATTGGAGGCCCAGCTTTAAAGTCCAAAATTTCCACCGAAGTAATATCAGTTATTCAAGAAATGATATCCTTGGGTTTCTGGCCTGGACAAGGGTTAAGCAAGAATCAGCAAGGAATAAAAAGTTTGGTTCAAATTCCTAGACAAACAGGGAAGACTGGACAAGGCTATTCTTCTAGATCAGACCACCGGAACCTGCACAAACATTCATTGGTTCCTTCCTCTACCATGCTGCTACCAAACCTTACGGATGCAAGATTTTTGAAGCCTATGAGGAAAATCCATGTGCCTATATCAGGAATGATAATTCCTAAGGTTAATCCAGCTAGTGAAAAAGAAATCCAGATTCCTGGTAAGGAAGAAAAGAAAAGGAGCGAAGGGTTCCTGCAAGAAGTGCAAAAGCGGTTGACAAAGATGCATTTCCTAGCATATACTGAGGGTGTGAATGAGGATATCCCAGATGATGACTATCCAGAAGATCAAATCCTGACCCCTCGCATAAATAAGGCTAAAGAGAACCGGTCAAAGAAAAATATTGACCCTGATATGAATTCAGTCATGGTCATCATCAAAGAGAAGAAAGAGATCAACTATCCCTTCATCACAGCTGTCCACAAAGACTTGACCCTGGATAACTGGACTAGTGTTCCTTGCATCTGCCGAAAAGGGTAAATAGGGAAGAAAGTCCATCTTCCCTGAAGTGTAGATATTATTTACTGCTTACTTTTGTTACACAGTATTAGCGGTTACTTTTGTCATAAAAAACTTGTTGGGTAAATTCTAATTACGCACAACACGCAAGTATACGTGGTCAACAAGTAATAAAGTATAAGTAGAGTATCGTTTCCACGAGGAATTATTAATATAAATTACCAAATACTAACTCTTAATCAAACTAATTTTATTTAAACAAGTAATTTAAGATTATGATTTAAATTATTTAATTACACTAATTCTAATCACTACTAATTAAAAATCAAATTATGGAGATTTAAGATCACAACTTCACTTATTGATTCACGTAAATTAATACACTTCTTATCAATTATGCTCACTATTCTGAATTGTTAATCAAGAACACATAAGTAAATATGATCATCTCTCAATGCATCATACTCAAATCAACTTAAATCCACAGATGATAGAATTAAGTAGAACACGCTAATTAACTAATTCACCATATCTTTATGTGAATTATAACTAAAAAAGGATTTTAAGCACAAGTTCTTTATCTAATTACATGCGATGTTAGGTATATCTTTATCCTATACATAAATTATTAATTCCAACACCATGCAGAAAACACAATCACATGCTATTATGATCAGATCTAAATCTATAATTCATCTCTCGAGTTCATATAGATTATCACAGTAATTGTTAGCTAGGCAATTAAACAATTCATCACAAATCATAATAGAAGATCCAAGAATAATCACAATAATTGATAGAGAAGCATACTAAAATAAACTATGCAATAAGCTCCATTGTAATCTTAAACCAAAGATTTAGTTCATGATTAATGAATTAAAACTAAGAATCCACAATTGAATAACCATTAAAAGACAAAGATAGAAGAAGAGAAAAAGATAGAATCTATTGTCTGCAAATTTGATGCTCCCTCCTTGCTCCAACTTTGAATCTTCAATGGTCTCCAAGTTGTTTCAATCTCCAAATCTCATAAGAACTAGGGTTTTGGTCCTAATTTACTCTAATCTAATGGAATCGTCCCCAATCAAAGTTATAATCATGTATTTATAGTTCTAATGGAAACCCTACAGAGTTAGGCAACTAACAATCCTATTCTAGCTCAAATTGGACAACAAAACACCCAAATTAACTCTCTCCCCGCCGACTGGCACACCCAGCGCTGCTCCAAGGCCAAATTTGGCGCGCCCGCGCTACTCTAGCAGAGAATTTGATGGCCTAGCGTGCCCCGCGCCACTTTTAGTTCATTTATGGCGCACCCCGCGCTGCTCTGTTTTCTGCCGCGATGTCTTTTGGTAAAAACATACATAACTTTTGATCCGCTAGGAGTTACGGGGCCTGCCACCTATCAAATCGAAGATATCGACGAGATATACAACTTTTATTATTTGAGAAATAACAGATTATGGACGAATCAAGACCGAAATCGCGCTTGAAGTAGATGCTATGTAAATGGCAAGCATGACAACTCTTAGCTTTGATCTTTGTTGATAAAAAGGCCATAACTCTCGCATTCGAGCTCCAATTGGGATGATTTAATATGTTCTGGAAAGCTAAGAAGTAGATATATAATAAAATTAAAGTTTCAAGCCAAGAACATGCATCCAACTTGGTTTTACAAGCCCTGAAATCTTCCCTTCTTGCATTTGCTTGCATATTTTAGTCTAAAAGATGTTTGAATTGATTTTCCTTGCTTCTTCATGCCAATGTCGTGTCATAGCCTACAAAATAACATAAAATGTATGAAATGAAGACACAATGCATGTAAAGTAACTACGAAACATAGGTTTAAGCAACTAATTCAAGTAATAGATACCGGATAAGTAGGTATAAAATCTACTTATCAAATACCCTCAAACTTCAACAGTTGCTTGTCCCCAAGCAACATGATATGCAATGTAAATGCATCTACTATATGCCTATGAATCCAGCAGTAAGACAGAACACAGTCTAATCACACGGCCTCAAAGAAATCAAGTAAACATGCATGACAATATATCATATTAAGGTAAATTAATAACTTCTCAATCAATCATCAAATCTTAGACTATTATCACTGATATAATGCGTGTGTGCTCACAACCATGCTAACTAATATAAAGCTAAATACAACACATAATAAACCTCTTTGAAGGAATCATACAGTGTAAACTCCAGAAATTCAAAAACAAGTAAGATTCGACTAAAATCAAACAACTACCAGATTCAAGGGTCAAAACGGGATACTTATGCTCTCTCTTTTTTCATTCACGGGGGCTTTTTGCCATTATTTCCCATTTTATTCATTTTTTTATTATTTATTTTTATATAATAAACTTTTTTCATGGTTGTGCAATGTCTTATTCCCTTAGGTTTTTCAATGCTACCTTAATGAGCTTTCGACCAACGACTCCCAAGCCATTAAGGCCTTAGGGCGCTAGGTGTAGAGAAATCCCATCGGGCTTACTTACTCAAGTAACAAAGGCCACAAAACTAGACTAGCCACAATGTTTATTCATTTTTTATAGCTTATATATCCCAAATTTTTCCCCAAACTTAGGTTCTTGCATAATCTTAGCCATCACTACCTATTCATGTTTTTCTTTCATTCAAACTAGCATTATCCTTAAGAATTCCATTATGTGTCAATTTAAACTTAACCAATCAACATAGTTGTTTCTAAGGTGCTAACTGATTATATCAGTTTCAAACAAATAAAGATCTAAATCATGCCAAGAAATCATATCAAAGCCTTAATAGTCAATACCATACTTGTTTACATAATACAAATCTCATCATTGGCCAAAACAGACTTAAACTATCTAACAGTTGGAATTATGCAATGCAATACTAAATGCAATAAAACAGTAAACTAAATTAATATTTTTGAGATTTTTCAAAAAAAAAAATTATTTTATATATATATATATATATATTTGCAAATGAATGAACGACACCAATCAAGTCCCCACCAAACTTAACACAAGTAATGTCCTCATTACATTAATATAGAGAAAAATTAAGTGCGAGGACTTCCCTAAAAATATAGCAATCTTCTTCTTCTTGTCTGCTAAGTTTGGAGAATAGGCTAGGCACATTAGAATGAATCGGGCACCACACTTGGATTAGACTTGACTAACCTATGAACATAATGAAAGCAAGTTTATTAAATCCTAAATAAATGCAAATTTATTAACTACTATGAAACCTAATAAAAACTAAAAATAAAAATTAAACTTGGGTTGCCTCCCAATAAGCGCTTATTTTATGGTCTCAGCCTGACTTCTTCAATTCTCTATCCAATTCCCCTAAAAAAATTAAGGAACCCTCCATCCATCAGTAATAATGTCTCTTTTGGTAGGTTCCCATTTAGCAAAGGCCCTTGAATTAAAGTCACCTAGCATGATCCTTTCAGATAGGATCCCCATTAAGAACGTCAAACAACTACGTGTTTTCTCCATTATGTCTATGATCAGATTGGGGCATTGAAGCTTAATAAACACAATGGGCTCTTCCTCTATCTTCTCCTTTTCATCCCACCATGACTCCACAGTTTTACAAGCTCTTATGTCACAAAGAGCTTTGCCGACAACATGACTACCAATTGGGCATGGTTTTGCAAAACTTCCCGGATTCTTAAACTTTGGTTAAGGAGGCACATGGGATACTAATGAAATCGACTCATCTACGTTGAAGCTTACAGTTAAATCTTCATATCTCCTTTTCTTGGTCTCCGATTGTTTCCTCTATTTCAACATCTTATGGCTCATCCAGCTGTAGATTTGGGTCAATCACTTCGTCAATCTCAGAATCCATGTCATGACACCACCTATTTTGAGCACAGTTGTTCAAGGCTTTAAACATTAGATCTAACTGATTCTGAAGATTTTGAATTTCCATCTCTTGATTTTGAATTGTCATCTCTTGATTAATCCTCCTCTCCTCATTTAATGCTACAAACTTGGACAACAATTCCTCAAATCTCGAATTATCTGCCTCATTTTTGGAATCCTTGTATTGAGAACCATATGTGGAAGTAGTGATGAGTTATTCCATCTGGTTATGAAAATTATGGCTCGATATTTCTTGTAGGATTTTGATGCAGAAACGCACAGCGGAAATAAAACAATTTAAACCAAATTCGAAACCCTAAACAGGATCCATGCGAAAAACAGTTAATTCAGTGGTTAGAAATTATACCAATTAAGAAAGCGATTAAACGATGCGGTCGAATCTCCAACGCAAATCGAACGAACCGCGTCTCTACGGTATCCACACGGACGCTCCGCGAATCGTCCTACGATCTACAGAAGAAGGAATCGCGGTACTAGCCACCAAGGATGAGGATTTACGAAACTGTTTTCCCTTGTCTCTATCTAAGAGCGGCTAGGGTTTTTCTTTTCATTAACTTTCAAAAATCGCTGATATATCATATATATAGCAATAAATCGGAATTAATCAAAAACCCTAATCTAATTAAAATAAAATCCGAATATATATATATATATATATATTATATCTTAATTAAGTCTTACTTAATTAATATATATACATATACAAAGCATCCTTTTAATTTAAATTCGTGATTTAAATACTATCAATCATATTGATATATTTAAATTCTTACAATTTAAATTAATTCCCTTTTAATAACGTTCTTTGTGTGTGACCCCTATAGGTTATTATTACGTTGGCAATAATTTTATAATCATATTATAAAATTATAAACAGTGAGTGGCATCTAGTAATGCATCACTGCTACCCAAGTAATAATAAGATCGATGATTCGATGCAACCTTTTCGTGACCAATGTTTCAATGTAATTTAATCCTTTTAACCTTAATATACTAGATTAAACTCAAGTCATGGAATGTGTCATACTCTTCATAATTTAATCTAAGTTTTTCTTGATCAATGAGTAGACTATATGAAACAAATCACTATTTGAGCATGGCCATGCATTTCATAGTCCTACTCAATCAAGAGGCCTATGAATATCACCCCTAATATATAGGATGGTTAAATTCCATCTAGATCACTCATATTCCTCACACGATTCATGATGTACCCAATAATCACCTTTATAGTCCACCCTATTAAAGGTGACATTTGATGATATCAAAGTACATAAATTCTCATGTAGAAATATAGTGATTTCAGGTCGGAGGACCATTACATCATTGTCACTATGAAAATCGCTAATGACACTTCGATGCTCCACATAGAATTCTCATGGTGGGTCTATCCAGTACATCGTTCTCTAACACATACCTATGCATTGACTTAATATCTCATATATTTATGACCAATGAGATTTGGTCATCAGTCAATCCACATACTAGTCTCAATGCATCATTGTTGTCCTATCAACAATGGTACTCAACTAGGGACATTTATGAGCAATGATACTAATTGTAATTATATAATCTCATGTTTAAGTCACATACTTGAAACTATATAAATTGTATTACTATTCTAAGGAATTTTATTATGTTAACATTTATATAACGCAGTAAATAAAACCATAATAAAATCATTCATTTATTTAATCAAATATAATATCAAAATGTTAAGCAATTATATCATATAATTGGCCTCTAGGGCATAAACTCTAACAGTCTCCCATTTGCACTAGAGCCAATCACTCATGTATCTAATACCCATGGAACTAGTGTGACCGTCGTGCTTCTGCTACGACAAAGCCTTGGTCAGTGGATCTGCAACATTATCATCTGTTGCCACTCTTCCTATATGTACATCTCCTCTATCAATGATTTCACGAATGAGATGGTACACTTTAAGTATATGCTTGGATCGTTGGTGAGATCTCCGGGTTCCTCTTTGTCGCAATGGCCCCATTATTATCACAAGATAGAAGCAACCGGATCAACAATGGTTGGAACAACACCAAGTTCGATGATGAACTTTTTAATCCATCTGACCTCCTTGTTTTGCACTAGAAGCAACAATATACTCGGCCTACATTGTAGAAGATAATCACTGTCTCTTGCTTGAACTTTTCCAGCTAACAACACCACCATTAAGGCAAAACACAAAACCTGACTGAGACTTATAGTCATCATTGTCAGTCTGGAAACTAGCATCTGTGTAACCCTTTACTGCCAATTCGTCTTCACCTCCATATACCAAGAATGAATCCTTAGTCCTTTTCAGGTACTTGAGGATATTCTTGACTGTTTGTCCGATGACCTTCACGGATTATTTGGTATCTGCTCGTCATGCTCAAAGCATACGAGACATCCGGACGAGTACATATCATTGCATACATGATAGATCCAATTGTCGAAGCATAAGGGATCTTTCTCATACGCTCCTCATCATCTTGTGATTTAGGACATTGGACCTTAGAGATCTTTACACCATGAGTCACGAGTAAGTTTCCTCTTTTCGCCTCTTGCATGCTAAACCGTTTCAACACTTTATCAATATATGTACTTTGACTTAGGCCGAGCATTTTTCTCGATCTATCTCTATAGATCCTGATACCTAAAATGTAGGCAGCATCGCCCAAATCTTTCACGGAGAAACATTTTCCTAACCATGTTTTTACAGCCTGTAAGGAAGGAATGTCATTCCCAATAAATAATATGTCATCAACATATAATACTAGGAATACAATGTGACTCCCACTAACCTTCTTATATACACAAGGTTCATCTTCATTTTTAATAAAGCCAAATTCTTTGATCGCTTCATCAAATCGAAGATTCCAACTCGAGAGGCTTGCTTCAATCCATAAATGGATCATTTGCAGTTACATACCTTTCCAAGCATCCTTTGGAGTGAAAAACCCTCGAGGTTGTGTCATATACACATCCTCTAGAGATTTTCGTTAATTAAGAAAGCGGTTTTGACATCCATCTGCTTGATTTCGTAATCATAAAAAGCTACTGATAACAAGTAAGATCGATGGATTTAACCATTGCCCTTTGGAGAGAAGGTTTCATCATAGTCAACACCTTGAATTTGTTTGAAACCTTTTGCTACCAGTCGGCCTTTATAGGTTTGTACATTACCATCCATGTCAATTTTCTTCTTGAAAACCCACTTGCACCCGATTGGTTTTACCCCTTTGGGTGGATCAACCAGAGTCCATACTTGGTTAGTATACATGGAGTCCATCTCAGATTTCATGGCTTCAAGCCATTTCTCAGAATCTGGTCCATTCATAGCTTCTTGGTAGGAAGTAGGCTCATCTTGATCTATGAGCATCACATCGCCGTTTTGAGTCACAAGATATCCATAATATCTCTCAGGCTCTTGGCGTGTCCTACCAGATCTACGAATGCCTTGTGTAATTTGAGCAGGTTCACTTTCCATAATATCTTGTGGTTTTCTACTCACGTTCCAACTCGAGTTCAATGATATTTTGTGGTTCTCGAATTTCTTGAGTTCTACTTTCCTCCCAATTGTTTCCTTTAGAAACAAATTCTCTTTCTAGAAAAATACCGATTCGAGCAACAACCACTTTGTTCTCAGAAGGTTTGTAGAAATAATACCCTTTTGTTTCATTTGGGTATCCCACAAAATTATATTTGTCGATTTGGGTCCGAGCTTGTCGAGAATCCGGGACGTTTCTGAACACCTCGCAACCCCAAATCTTCATGAGCGACATATCTTAGGGCGTTTCCCGGTCCACATTTCATATGGTGTCTCTTAAACCGTCTTTGTAGGAACACGGTTAAGTGTGAATGCAGCTGTCTCTAGGGCATGACCCCGGAAGCTTATTGGAAGATCTGCATGACTCATCATTGATCGTACCATGTCCAACAAGGTTCGATTCCTCCTCTCAGATACACCATTCCATTGTGGTGTTCCAGGTGGAGTGAGTTGTGATATAATACCACACTCCTTTAGAAGGTCATCAAAGTCTTGGCTTAAGTATTCACCTCCTCGATCGGATCGAAGGGCTTTTATGCTTTTGCCAAATTGGTTTTGAACTTCATTCTTGAATTCCTTGAACTTTTCAAAGGATTCGGATTTGTGTCTCCTAAGATACACATATCCATATCTACTAAAGTCATCAGTAAATGTAATGAAGTAATAAAACCTACCTCTTGTTAACGAACTCATGGGTCCACATACATCACTATGTCTAAGTCCCAATACATCGCTATCCCGTTCAATGTGTCCAGTGAAAGGGGCTTTAGTCATCTTGCCTAATAAACAAGAGTCGTATTTCTCATATGATTCAAAATCAAAAGAACCCATATTTATGGAGTTTGGATATGCGTTTCTCATTTATATGGCCTAAACGATAATGCCAGAGATATGTCGGATTTGAATCATTTGATTTAAATCGTTTTATATTTATGTTATAGATAGGCATTTCTAAATCAAGAATATAGAGACCGTTAAACAATTGTGCTACACCATAACAAATATCATTTAAGTAAAACAAACAACGATTGTTCTTTATTATAAATGAAAAACCTTTCTTGTCCAAACAAAAAACATAAATAATGTTTTTGCTTATAGCATACACAAAATAACAATCTTCTAATTCTAAAACTAGCCCAGTGGGCAAAGATAAATGATAAGTTCCTACGGCCAGTGCAGCAACTTTTGCTCCATTCCCAACTCGTAGGTCAACCTATCCTTTCGCCAAAGTCCTACTCCTTCGGAGTCCTTGCACATTAACACAAATGTGAGAACCACATCCAGTATCCAATACCCATGATGTAGAAGTAGATAAGTTGACTTCTATAACATATATACCTGAATCAGAAGTCGTACTTCCTTTTCTTTTCTTCACTTCTTCCAAATAAGCATGACAGTTCCTTTTCTAGTGTTCAGGTTTTCCACAGAAGTGACATTCACCTTCTTTAGCCACCCCACCTTTAGGTTTTAAAGCCTGTTTGGTTTTGGAATTGGGTTTGGCAAAAGATTTAGATCCTATCTTCTTCTTGCCTTTCCATTTTCCTTAGCATTCCCCTTTCGCACCATCATTATGGGGAGCGGTCACGCTTTTTCATGTTGTTCTCGGCGAGTTCTTAACATGCTCAACAATTCAGTAAGGGGTTTCTCAATTTCATTCATAAGATAGTTTATAACAAATTGAGAGTAGCTGATGTTCAAAGATTGCAAAACAAGATCAGTTTGGGCTTCCGGAGTGATTGGAAAACCCAACCTATTATCAAGGTACTCAATATACCCAATCATTTTCAGCACATGTGAACCAACTGGATCACGTTCACCCATCTTTGCGGTGATCAACGCCTTGCTTGTATCATACCTCTCTGTCGAGCATGCCCTTGAACAATTTCTTGAGATGCTCGATCATCTCATAAGCATCCATCAACTCGTATTTGCTTACGAAGCTCGGCGTTCATGGTTGTTAGCATGACACAACTCACGTCGAGAGCATCATCTTGATGCTTCTTGTAAGCATTATGCTCACATGCACGTAGTGCGATGAGAGTGGTAGTCTTGTGAGAATGGGCCCATCGAGGACATAAAGCTTGCGCTCTTGTTTGAGGACAATCCTCAAGTTCTATGCCGATCGAGGAAATTAATTCCACTCGACTTGTCCTTTTCAAGGGTGATCGTAATGAAAGACTACTATTTGTGTTGTTGTTGTTTGCCATTGATATCTACAATTTATAAGTGCAAAAAAAATAATAAGTCAAAATTGAGAGTTGATATTATGTAATTGATAATAGTACATTCAAAATATACCTCCCACTATTTTATTCAAATTAATAGCCCTCACTATTAATTCGGAAAGCATTTTCTATTAAATCTTTCTAGTGAGTCAAGATCCATATTTCATTATGCCTTAAGTTAGCTTTGGCTAATCTCTTAAAACACAATTATTTAGGTAGACAACCCTTTATCAATTATATCATGTATAACTCCTGGATAGTTTGGTAAACAACAATTGTTTCTAATCCATCTAATGGTACCTACCAAACTCTATGCCTCTAAGTCCACAATCCTATTGAGATAACTTAGTTAAATTCAGCCCATGATGATTTTAACGGTTTGGATATCACAATTATCCTATCGCATCTTACCTAGATAAATAGGGTACTTTGCTTTGGCAAACCTACATCTATTGATCAAGGTCTTGATGAGTGTTATTCATTGGAAAGCATCTGATTTAGACTTAATAATTTAATGAGGGATTTTATTAATTAATTTAGATCTCACCAATTTTAATCTTATTAAGCATGCACATTATTTATCATATCATATCACATACAAGCATAAATAAAGTGTGAAATTAAATGTGTCACAGTTATGGCCCAATCCACTATCAATCTTTTCAAGCTAATGAAAGATTGAAGGTCAATCTAAGGTGGTAAAAGATCTTAAAATAAATAGCTTCCTTGGATCTTCCTCTAGCATGTGCCTCCTCTCCATCATCATCTTTCCATAGTGTTCTCCATCTTGACATCTTCATCGATTACAGATTATTACAAGACATAAAGAAACCTCGAGTTACATTCGAGGGGATTTAGATGAGAAAAGAATATTACATTAGAATTTATAGAAAGGCACGACATGCAAGCCGTATTTCAAAACCAAAAACCACTAACCTATGGGTCAAAAGGCCATAACTGTGCACCATGCATATCACAATAAGCACATAACAATTTATATATAAATAAAGAAAACTATATATAACATATAGGGGACACGACCATCGTGCGCTACGATGGGGAGGTCCAAGGGGGGGTCTCCCCCCCTGGCGGTGAACTTATATATAATTAAAGAATTTATATAACAACCTGTATTGCAGAATTTTTCCATACGAATCTTTGAAACAGTTTCAGAATCATACATTTTAATCCACCAAAACACCCATAATAACAAATCATATATGTCCAGTTTCGATTTAATCATATTAAAATGAATAAGAGTACACCCAGAATTTATCATATATTTCCAGTTTCGATTAATCATATTAAAACGATTCTTCATGCTTCTAATCCGATTAGAACAGTTATATTATTATTCCACCGATTAAATATACGATTAACAGTATCATCATATATATTACCAGAATACACATACAACGGAAGATCATATATTCAATTTCATATCGGTAAACATGCATCATCATATATCATATATATCGAATACAATTAAAACACGTAATCTGAATTAATCTTTTATGTAGTAGCTCGATACCACCTTTGTAGGGTTTCGATGCAAAACACACAATGGAAATAGAACAATTTAAACCAAATTGAAACCCTAAGCAGGATCCATAATGAAAAAAATTAATTGGTTGGTTAGAAATTATCTTGATTAAGAAAGCGATTAAATGATGCGGTCGAATCTCCAACGCAAATCGAATCTAAGCGAAGCTGTCTCTCTACGGTATCCACACGAACGCTCCACGAATCGTCCTACGATCTCTGAGAAGAAGGAATCGTGGTACTAGCCACCAAGGATGAGGATTTTCTGAAACTATTTTCTCTAGTCTCTCTCTCTAAAAGCGGCTAGGGTTTTCTTTTGATTAACTTTCAAAAAGCATATATATATCATATATATAGCAATAAATCGGAATTAATCAAAACCCTAATCTAATTAAAATAAAATCAATATATATATATATATATATATATATATATATATTATCTTAATTAAGTCTTACTTAATAATATAATATATAAACATATCTAAAGCATCCTTTTAATTTAAATTAAGTGATTTAAATCTATCAATCATATTGATAGATTTAAATCCTTACAATTTAAATTAATTCCCTTTAATAACGTTCTTTGTGTGTGACCTATAGGTTATTATTACGTTGGCAATAATTTTATAATCATATTATAAAATTATAAGCGATGAATGGCATCTAGTAATGCATCTTCGCTACCCAAGTAATAATAAGATTGATGATTCGATGCAACCTTTTTCGTGACCAATGTTTCAATGTAATTTAATCCTTTTAACCTTAATATCCTAGATTAAACTCGAGTCATGGAATGTGTCATACTCTTCATAATTTAATCTCGAGTTTTCTTTTTCAATGAGTAAACTATATGAAACAAATCACTATTTGAGCATGGCCATGCATTTCATAGTCCTACTCAATCAAGAGGCCTATGGATATCACCCTAATATATAGGATGGTTAAATTCCATCTAGATCACTCATATTCCTCACACGATTCATGATGTACCCAATAATCACCTTTATAGTCCACCCTATTAAAGGTGACATTTGATGATATCAAAGTACATAAATTCTCATGTAGAAATATAGTGATTTGGTTGGGAGGACCATTACATCATTGTCACTATGAGAATCGTTAATGACACTTCGATGCTCCACATAGAATTCTCATGGTGGGTCTGTCCAGTACATCGTTCTCTAACACATACCTATGCATTGACTTAATATCTCATATATTTATGACCAATGAGATTTGGTCATCGATCGATCCCATACTAGTCTCAATGCATCATTGTTGTCCTATCAACAATGGTACTTTCGACTAAGGACATTTAAAAGCAATGATACTAATTGTAATTATATAATCTCATGTTCAAGTCACATACTTGAAACTATATAATTTGTATCACTATTCTAAGGAATTTTATTATGTTAAAATTTATATAACGCAGTAAATAAAACCATAATAAAATCATTCATTTATTTAATCAAATATAATATCAAAATGTTAAGCAATTATATCAAATAATTGGCCTCTAGGGCATAAACTCTAACATTTCTTGACTCATCATCCTCTCCTTTTGGTTTGCTATGAGCTTTGACAGGAATTCCTCCAACTTTGACTTTTCTTCTTGTGGCAATGGAGGTGGATATAAGAATTCTGATGTGTATGTTGGATTTGGAGTATAGTATTGGTCTTCATAATTGTAGCTCCATGATGAATCCAGGTGATACCCCCAAGCCTGATGATAATTGGCATATGCATACTGGTTGAGGTAGTTACACCATACTGTACCGGCCTAAGACTGATGGTGCATTGATGACTCGGGTGATTGCCTTCACAATAATTGCAAGTAACTGCTATCCTTCGATTACGTTGGACTGCAACAACGTCCAACCTCCTCGATAGTGTCTCAAGTTGTGCTGATAATGCAACAATTTCATTGAGTCCATCAATCCATGTGTCTCTTAGCTGAGTCATACTCGAATATGGCCATTGATACTTGCATCTAGTCATGGTACCTGAAAAGAGAGAAAAATAGGAAGAAAATTAAATAAAAAGAAAAGAAAAAAATGTTTAAATTAATACTAATTTGATTGAAGTTAATATTGGCAAAAATTATTAAACTAATTCCCCGGCAACGGCGCCAAAAACTTGTTGGGTAAATTCTAATTACGCACAACACGCAAGTATACGTGGTCAACAAGTAATAAAGTGTAAGTAGACTATCGTTTCCACGAGGAATTATTAATACAAATTACCAAATACTAACTCTTAATCAAACTAATTTTATTTAAACAAGCAATTTAAGATTATGAATTAAATTATTTAATTACACTAATTCTAATTACCACTAATTAAAAATCAGATTATGGAGATTTAAGATCACAACTTCACTTATTGCTTCACGTAAATTAATACACTTCTTATCAATTATGCTCATTATTCTGAATTGTTAATCAAGAACACATAAGTAAATATGACCATCTCTCAATGCATCATACTCAAATCAACTTAAATCCATAGATGATAGAATTAAGTAGAACACCCTAATTAACTAATTCACCATATCTCTATGTGAATTATAATTAAAAAGGATTTTAAGCACAAGTTCGTTATCTAATTACATGCGATGTTAGGTATATCTCTATCCTATACATAAATTATAAATTCCAACACT
The DNA here is from genome assembly GCA_020205615.1 of Panax quinquefolius. Lineage (NCBI taxonomy): Eukaryota > Viridiplantae > Streptophyta > Magnoliopsida > Apiales > Araliaceae > Panax > Panax quinquefolius. The sequence continues at coordinate 16,581,382 of CM035165.1, forward strand.
ATGCAGAAAACACAATCACATGCTATTATGATCAGATCTAAATCTATAATTCATCTCTCGAGTTCATATAGATTATCACAGTAATTTTTAGCTAGGCAATTAAACAATTCATCACAAATCATAATAGACAATACAAGAATAATCATAATAATTGATAGAGAAGCATACTAAAATAAACTATGCAATAAGCTCCATTGTAATCTTAAACAAAAGATTTAGTTCATGATTAATGAATTAAAACTAAGAATCCACAATTGAATAACCATTATAAGACAAAGATAGAAGAAGAGAAAAAGATAGAATCTGTTGTCTGCAGATTTAATGCTCCCTCCTTGCTCCTACTTTGAATCTTCAATGGTCTCCGAGTTGCTTCAATCTCCAAATCTCATAAGAACTAGGGTTTTGGTCCTAATCTAATGGAATCATCCCCAATCCAAGTTATAATAAAGTATTTATAGTTCTAATGGAAACCCAATCCAGTTAGGCAACTAACAATCCTATTCTAGCTCAAATTGGACAACATAACACCCAAATTAACTCTCTCCCCGCCGACCGGTGCGCCCAGCGCTGCTCCTAGTCCAAATTGAGCTTGCCCCACGCTACTATAGTAGAGAATCTAATGGCCCGGCGTGCCCCGCGCCAATTTTAGTTCATTTATGGAGCGCCCTGCACCGCTCAATTTTCTACTGCAACATCGTTTGATAAAACAGGCATAACGTTTGATCCGCTAGGAGTTACGGAGCCTTCCACCTATCAAATTGAAGATATCGATGCGATCTACAACTTTCGTTCTTTGAGAATTGACAGATTCGGGCCGGATCAAGATCAAAATCGGGCTTGAAGTAGATGTTATATAAATGGTAAACATGACACCTCTTAGCTTTGATCTTTGTTGATAAAAAGACCATAACTCTCGCATCCGAGATCCAATTGGGATGATTAAAGATGTTCCGGAAAGCTAAGAAGTAGATCTACAATAAAATCCAAGTTCCAAGCCAAGAACATGCGTCCAACTTGGTGTTAAAAGCCATGAAATCTTCTCTTCTTGCATTTGCTTGCATATTTTATTCCAAAAGATGTTTGAATTGCTTTTCTTTGCTTCTTCATGCCAATGCCATGTCATAGCCTACAAAATAACATAAAATGTATGAAATGAACACACAATGTATGCAAAGTAACTATGAAACATAAGTCTAAGCAACTAATTCAAGTAATAGATACCGGATAAGTAGGTATAAAACCTACTTATCACATGTTTTTTGCTAATGCTTTGTATGATCAAACAATCTCATATATTAAGTGGAAGTATTTTGTTTTCAGGACTCTAGAGTTGGATTTGTCTAGCCTTACTGAGGAAGTGCCAAATCTCCTTAATAACTACAACTTTAATGTAGAGTTGGACTTTGACTTTATGGGGATTGAACAAGAAGAGATAGATGACTATGAGGTGCCTGAGGAGATCAAAGAATGGGTCGAAGACAAACCCAAACCAAATCTTGATCAAACCATTTTTTTTAAATATTGGAACCACAGAAAATCCTAAAGAAATCCAGATAAGCATGGACCTTACATCAAACCAAAGAAAAGACCTGATTGCTCTACTAACTTAGTTCTAGGATATGTTTGCATGGTCATATGAGGACATGATTGGTTTGTCTACTGATATTGTCATCCATCGACTGCCCATTAAGGATTTAAGCCAGTCAAACTGAAGCTCAGACGATTGAAACCTAAGTGGAGTCTGAGAGTTAAAGAAGAAATTGTTAAACAATTTAAAGTCAGCATCATCATAGTATCAACCTACCTTGGATGGCTGTCTAATATAGTTCATGTGCTTAAGCCTGGAGGAAAGGTACGAGTATGCATGGATTACCAGGATTTGAACAAAGTTTGTCTTAAAGATAATTTCTTAATACCTTTTATCCACATACTAATAGACAACACGGCTCAGTATAGCATGTATTCTTTAGTTGACTTCTTCGTTGGGTATCATCAGATCATGGTTGTTGAAGAGGACAAAAAGAAAATAGCTTTCATCACTCCCTGTGGAACCTTTTGTTACAGACGTTTATCTTTCGGTCTTATTAATGCCGGTGCCACCTATCAGTGAGCCATGATGGCCCATTTTCATGACTTGATGCATAAAGAAATAGAGGTCTATGTTGATGACATCATCATTAAATCCCAAAAGGAAAATGACCATATCGACCACCTTAAAAAGCTTTTTAACCGATTGCACAAATACAACTTGAAGCTAAATCCGGCCAAGTGTGCCTTCGTTGTCAAATCAGGCAAGTTGTTGGGATTTCTAGTAAGCAGCAGAGGTATCGAACTAGATCCCGCCAAAATTAAAGCAATCACTGAGATGATCGTGCCCCGAACAGAAAAAGGAAATACAGGGATTTCTAGGGAGAATCAAATTCATAAGCAGATTCATATCTCAACTCACAGCAACGTGTAAACCCATCTTTAAGCTATTAAGGAAAAATTCCTCTATGAAGTGGAATGAAGATTGTTAAAAAGCATTCCTCTTCATCAAAAAAAATTGGTGGAAGCTCTTGTCTTGGTACCCCCAAAGGACAAGATTCTCATGTTTATGTACCTGTCAGCCAATAACAATGCCATGGGCTGCATGCTGGGGCAAAAGGACGATAGAGACAAGGAAAAAGTTATCTATTACCTCAGCAAAAGATTGAGAGGCCTTTGAAAAGCGAAGTATATTTTGATTGAAAAAGACACATTATGCGTTAGCAGATGGGAAATGCTTTATGAGATTACAACATTATCTTCATGGGCACACAACCTATCTCATATCTCGTATGGATCCTCTGAAGTATGTATTCAACAAACATATGTTCAATTGTCGATATTCCAAATGGCAGTTGATCCTCCAACAATTCGACATCGTCTGTGTGACTCAAAAGTCCATCAAAGGTTAAGGAATTGTCGGTCAATTGGCCGAAGCACCATCAGGGAATTTTGAACCCTTGGAAACATATTTCCCAGATGATGGAATAATGACAATTTAACAGATCCATCAAGAAAATACAGTCTGGTCTTGGAAATTGTATTTTGATGGAGCTGTAAACATGGAAGGTTCCGAAGTAAGGGCAGTTCTGGTATCTATTTAGGGAAAACAGTATCTCGTGGCCATCAAGTTGCAATTTGTCAACACCAATAACACAGCTGAGTATGAAGGCTATATAATGGAATTGAAACTGGCCCAATCCATGGACATCAAACGGTTGTTAGTCTTTGGGGATTCTGAGCTGGTCATCAAGCAAACCACCGAGGCATATCTCACCTAACAATTTCATTTGCTACCTTACCATCGGTAGGTTGTCAAGATGGCTCTGGAGTTCGAAGAAATAGCCTTCATCCACATCCCTCGGAATAGAAATGATTTCGCAGATGCACTAGCAACCCCGGCTTCCTTAATCAACATATCTGAAAGGGGAGGCATCCTAGATATCAAATTTGCAAGCCAAAAGGCACCAACCTATGGAAATTACATTAGAGAAGTATCAGATGAACTGCATCCCATCAAACAGCCCTAGTATCAGGATATTAAAGAATATCTTTGAGATGGATCTATGCCCACTGGGGCAAGTCAAGCTGAAAGAAAGTGAATCCGTATAATGGCCTTGAAATTATATTTGAGCGGAGATGCACTTTACAAAAGGGATGTTGGAATAGAACTTTTAAGATGCCTAGGAAAAGATCAAGCCTAAAGACTCGTGGATGAAGTCCATGGTGGAGTATATGGTCCACACATAAGCGGTCCTTTATTTGCTAAGGAGATATTAAGAACGGGGCATTATTGGATTTCTCTCAAAATCGACTGTGACGGTCAAGTCATGAAATACTATCAATGCCAAGTCTATGGAAATGTCATCCATGCTCCTCTAAATGAATTGCATTATATGAGCTCGTTGTGGCCCTTTTCAATGTTGGGAATGGACGTGATTGGGCCAATAGATCCCAAAGCCAGCAATGGCCATCGATTCATCTTTACTAGTGATTGATTACTTCACAAATGGGTAGAAGTGGCCTCTTTTCCCAAAGTCACCAAAGAGGTAATCATTGGTTTCATCAGAAACAATATTATCTGTCGATATGGACAACCGAAGGTGATCGTATCGGACAATGCCAAGAATCTCAACAACCAAATGATGAATAAATTATGTAGTAAATTCCATATTAAACATCTTAATTCCATCATTTATCGTCCCAAGATGAATGGTGTCGTCGAAGCAGCCAACAAGAATATCAAGAAAATTATGCAAAAGATGTTCGCCAATCACAAGGGATGGCCTGACTTGTTGCCTCTGACTCTATTAGCCTACATAACATCAATGCGAACTTCTACATGGGCTACCCCCTACTCACTAGTCTATGGCATGGAAGCAATACTCCCCATAGAAGTAGAAATGGAGTTGTTAAGAGTGTTAATGGATTTTTAAATGGATGAAGATCAGTGGTTGCAAGACCGATACCACCAGCAATCTCTGATAGATGAGAGGAGGGCTGCAGCCATCTTTCATGGTCAGTTGTATCAGCAAAGGATTGCTCGGTCATACAATAAGAAAGTCTAATTTCGGAAATTCGAAGAAAATGACTTGGTGTTGAAGAAAGTCTTTGCTAATCAAGATCAATCCAAAGGAAAGTTCACCCTAAATTGGGAAGGCCCTTTCCTTGTCAAGAAAGTATTCACAAGAGGAGACCTCAGACTCCAAGAAATGGATGGCGAAGAATTTCCTCAGCTTATCAACTCAGACACCGTGAAGAGGTACTATGTCTGAAATGCTTGTAAACCACCATCCTGGTCCTATATATATATATATATATCATCAATCAATCAAGTCAATTCAAGTTTTTATTAAGCTTGAACTACGAAAGACCTGATCTCCCCTCATCAATGGGAGTACGTAAGCAGCCATCTATGGTGCGGTCAAACCAAACAAAAATCCAAAACCCCCTCAAACCAAGCTCAAACTAAAAGAAACATTTTTTAACTGTTCAGGCAAAGCTTGAACTACGTAAGACCATGTCTCCCCTCATCAATGGGAGTACGTAGGCAACCATCTATGCTACATTCGAACCCTCGAAAGAAAGCCAAACACTTTGCTTAAACCTTAACAATATAAAAAGACTAGTTCTAAGACACCAAAAGCTAGTATACTCGAAAAGCTTAAAGATCAATGACCTATTCCGAGAGATCCTAGGACATCTCAATGTCAATCCAACAAGGAAGAGTTCGGACACATCAAGATAACAAGTCATAAAGAAAATGGCAACTATCAAGCAAGTGACAAGACATATCTAAAAGGGAAGTGAATCAAAATATATTTCATTTCCATATAACACTATTTGATATATACAATATATCATGTGCATGACAAAAATGACTAACCTAGTCTATGCAAAAAAATGAAAGCTAGTCTATAAACCCGCAGATAAACGGGATAACAAGTCTAACATGGCATCCCTCTCAGAAGATAGAGGCAAATCTATAAGCTCATGCCCTAAGGTCTCCATGCGAGCCAATAGATCCATAGTCATCTGCATAGTGCTACCATGATCATCTATGAATGCACTTTTATCTGCCATAATGATGGTCATGTAGGATGTAAGTGCAATACTATCAGCAATGGCAGCATCTTGGGTAGCTCAAGCCTCATCCCTCTCAACTAAAGTTGTGTCCTGAGTAGCTCGAGCCTCATCCCGCTCAACAAAAGCTACAGCCCAACTAGCTCGAGTGTCATCCTTCTAAAACAAAGCAGTATCTCGACTAGAAAAGGCTATCAACATCGGTGCCCTAACCAGATCCCTCTTAAATATCCTAAGAAGTAGCCTCTGCTCTAAAGACTCTACAGAAGGTGGAGCCGTAGCAATAAAAGGTCTAGGGGTATCACTAACTAAGGTTGTTGTCAAACCAGCAAATAGCTCGTCATCGGTGGGAGAATTAAGGTCCTCTATAGGCTCCTCATCATCAGAATCAATACTCAACTCTGAGTGAACAACCATAGTCGATGCAATATCTACCGCCAGCCATGCAGAATACTCTGAAGATCGACCCGGATGACTAGTCAAAAAATTAGCCCTCTCATGACGAGTCCAACAATCATAAATCCTGGTCAAGTCATCTGTTGATAAAAATGGAGCTGATAATCGCTGACCCAAGGCCCCATCAAAGGGTGAATATCTTGAAACTGATCAAACTGTCCCATGACAACCAGTGGATGATACGTGGTCACCCCTCTCAAACTAGCCAGGGATAGATAGTCCATCAACTGCATGAGTAATAAATCTATAAGGAGAGTTGAGTCTTGAACAAGTCAAGATTGCAAATGGATCCTCGATCGTTATCAGAAAAGATAACCAGAATGTTGCATCTGTAGACTCAGCCGGTTGAAAGGAATAAGACATGGTTATCTCATAAGTAAAGCAATACTCATGGCGTCTAAAGGTGCTAATCGGTCTCAAATGTGTCATAAACCACACATACAACAAGACGGCACTGCCCTTGAAAACCCCCACAAGATGGGTATGTCAAAAGGTGACCGACCTCAAGGTCTCTGCCAATATAATGGGCAAGATAGTGCAACCCTCCCTGAGAGCACGAACTACTGTAATCAGGCCAATGTCCAGATGATCCATATATAGTGGCATGTACAAATAGGCTAAGACACACATCAATAGAATATCTACGCAGACAACCTGCCACTCACCCTCAGTAATGGTAAAGTCCCCTGAATGTCGTAGATAGCTGTCCAGTGACCCAAATCGGTCAATCAAGAAATCCAAGGATACCACATGCTCGGAGGTAATCTTGCCCGTGATAACTCTATGTTTTAAGCCCGTTAGGGTCATAAACTGACGGCTCATATCATCAACGACCATCATAGCACAAGGCCGATCCAAGGTAAAATCAGTGAGACGCTCATACTCTTCCAATGTAGGAGTCAGCTCATGGATATCAAATCTAAAAACTTGTCTCTCTGGTATCCAACAAGATATCATTCCCTCTATAAACCCCAAGGGTACGTGAAACGTCAGAAGAGTCATAGAATGCCTCAATAGCTAATCAATTGTCACCCAATCTGTGGGAGACAAACTGCCATACCATGATCTCAGAGAAGAGGCTATCAGTATGGGTGGGTTATGCTCAATCCGACTAATGGTAGATGAAGACATATGTAGAACCGTATCATAAGACCATCCAGGAGTTAATGCTAAACTAACCAATATGAATGTATATCCATGACATAATGTATGCATCATAATAAATGACAATACGATGCAAGGAATAGAAAGCATTATACATACACTCCTAAATACATCATCTCTATATACAACTAAAAATAAAAACTACAGGGAAATGGGGCACAACCGTCCAATATCTAACAGAGGCCTATCAAAAGATATATCGAGAAATGGGGCACAACCACCCAATATCTAACAGAGGCCTATCAAAAGAGATAACGAGAAATCTAACAGAAGAAATCAATGATGTCCACATCATCCAATTGATCAACTTGTTGTAACTCCTCCTGAGTCACTGTATCTCCGCCAAATGGAATATCAGGGCAATACAAATGGGGATCTACACCGGTAAAGCTGTCAGAGTAGGGGCCATCTAAAGGACTAGTGCTAGAGCTAGAGGGATCAAAATAATTTACCTTTGGCGGATCTCTGCCCAAATTTCGGATGAAAAATGTGTCCGGTCCAACCTCTGGGTCAAGCTGTCAATATGTGCTAAATGAGTTGGCTCTCAAACACAGGCGATCCAATCTATCATCATAACAGACCCAAGAACTATATCCCCCATAAACTGAGTGGCGTGGGTTTGAGCCCCAATGGTGTGAGGGAACCACCAGTGGTAGAAAGACTCCTGAGTAAAAGGGCCCTCTGATAAAGTGAAGCCATCTAAACTCATCAGGGGAATCTCGGTGATCGGCGGAGATAAAAGCCAATGTTGCCTAACAGGAGGAAACAATGAAATGTGAATCTCTCCTATGATGCTTCTGATAGCACGCTCTCCCAAATAGAGCTCCTAGCCTCCATCAATCAGAAGAAGGATCCGACAGATGGATAATACATGCTCGATCCCAGTCGAAAATCAACCCTTAAATTTTACTATTAAATGTTCCTCGATATAGGGAACCCACGTAATAACATCAGTAGTCAACAACTCCAACTATAAATGAGAATGGGTAAACCCCTCTGCTATGGAAACCTCTGCAAGAGTGGAGTGATGTCATCATCGTCCCCGTGGATAAGTCTCTAGACCTAATGTAGTCACGGGACGAAGGCAAGGGAGCCTCTCATATGCCCAAAACTGAAAATGCAAAAATTAAATGTCATCGGTTATGAAAACTAACAACGTGAGTGGGGGAAAATTGAAAGATAAAGAAAAATTACTCTCCAGAAAAAATAGGTAAAAGCCTAGTCAAGCCTCTGTCACAACCTCTGACCATAGGCGCATTCCACGAAGGAAGTAGGCAAAGGTGTATGAGCCCTAGTCAAAGTCTCTAATGCGGTCCACATCCTGAGTACCACTGACTAATTTGAAAGAAACCGTCAAGGAGTTGTCTGCTAGGAAATAACCCATGATGATGATCGGGAACAATCACTGGAGAATGTGATCTCTAACCCTTTGATCATCAGGCAAAGGCTTAGTCAAAGCCCCACTCATGACATCCACACTCAAGGGTCCAGACCCAAGGGTCCAGACCGAACGGTCCGACCCTTGAGGGCCATAACCGGAACTCCAAAAAGGGATCGAACTGCAGCTGGTGAAATGTCAGCCACCAAAGGTACCGGCGCCCTAGTAAACTCCAACCCAGTGATGAACCGCCAGTCCATCGATGTCATCATCACCTTGCAATCCAACAAATGGAGAGACTGAGTCTGGTGACAAACAAAGCCCTCAAATAACCCTAGGGGCAGCGATGGGGAGGAATAGAAAAGAAAGCCTAAAAGCCCCATGAATGAACAATCTCCCAATACTCTAGATGGAGGGTTTGGTATAAGGAGTGAATGCTAAACCAGTTCCCCCTGGGCTGTGTAAAGTCAGACACCTGCATCAAATTGCAAATCAAGATTAAGCCATTATTCCGAAAGTGGGAAAAGAAGAAAGGTAAATATGGACACAATTATTACCTCAATCGCATGAAGGTAGATCGAGGGATAACGACTCAAATCATCCAGAAGATCTGGAATCATCACATTAATAGCTAGAAGCTCCCAGTAGGGAATGGAAGCATAAGGAGCAGGATCCACAATAGAAATATCATCCTCCTCGGTCAACCGACGTGGTTGTCAGGATCCAGATAGGCGAATCAGTGACACAGTCAACCGATGTGGTTGTCAGGCTGGACAAGGCTGAGGAACATCAGAAGCTCTCCTCACACCTGCAGAGGCCGTACGAGAGCTACTCGGCTGGTCTAGATCCATAATTTGAACAAAGTCTCCAAATCACCTCAGAAAGGGTGAGGTAAGTTTCAAATTTAAAGCTCATTAAATTCAAAACCTTGCTACATGCATAGTCTAAGTCCTAATACATGCATTAGGTTAACATACATCCACAGTAGAGTTAAAATTGCATGTTCATTAAATGCCCAGACTCATAAAAAAATTTCAACAGTCTCATTTGTAAAATGGACTGCCAACATGCACATAGGCATGACTAGGTGGCCATTCAGTAGCACACCAACCCAAAATTATGAACATCTCATATGCATGAAAAACATCAAAATCAAACCCACTATGGCAGCCAAATTACCATGTATGCTTTATTTGAAAACCCATACTCCTTTGTCCTCAAATAAGATGAATAAACTAGCTAAAAAAGGTGCCAAATGACTGTCTCAGAAATCAATTTTTTTTATATCAATATGTTCAATATGGTAAAATATGAACATTTACTAATTTTAAAATTTTTTATCAAGTCATATGAGCATGCATATTCACTATATTGTGTTTAGAAGGCATAATATTCAGGGTATATTGACACCATGATGATGCCTGCTTGAAATTGTTTCACAATTTCTTCTTTAACTTTTAAACTCCACTCAAGTTTTAATCGCCTGAGCTTCTGCCTGACTGGCTTGAATGCCTCTTTGATGGGGAGGCGATGAATAACAATATCATTAGACAAACCGACCATGTCTTCGTGAGACCATACAAACACATCCTGGAATTGGGTCAATAGTGTAACCATGTCATTCTTTTGGTTTGGAGTGAGGTCCGTACCAATCTAGATTTGTTTGGGGTTTTCTAAAGTTCTGAGGTTAAAAGAGGTGGTTTGATCAAGATTTGACTTGGGTTTGTCTTCGACCCATTCTTTGATCTCTTGAGGTATCTCATAGTCCTCTTGTATTTCCATCAAGTCTGAGTCCAACTTTACATCAAAGTTACAGTCCTTGTGGAGAAAAGGCACCTCATCAGCAAGTATAGGCACATCTAACTTTAGAGTCCTGAAAAAAAAATGCTTCCACTAAATATATGAAACTGTTCAATCATACAAAGTGTTAGCATATAGTGACAAAACAACTGCTAATACTGTACATAAAAGTAAGCAGTTATTATTATCTACAGGGCTGAGGGAGTTTTTGCCCTTTTTACCCTCGTCGGCAAATGCAAGGAGTGTTGCTCCAATTGCCAAGGGTGAAGTCCTGGTGGACGGCTGTGATGAAGGGGATGTTATCGTCCTCCTTCTCCTGAATGATGACCATAATATCTGGACAATCATCGTCTGGGGTGACTCTGTTTGTACTGTTCGTGTGGACTATGATGCATATGTTTGATAAGCGTCTGGCAATGTCCTGCTTAGGCCTCCGGCCCTTATCCTCCGCCTCCAAATCCGGTATCAAGACTTCTTTTCCTTTGACCAGTATCGGCTTAGGAAATAACATAGTCATCACATGTGTAGGAACCTTTACTGAAGTTTGTACAGATTCAGCTCCTGTAGGTCGTGGTAATCGCCGTATGGCTGAAGATGAAGGAACCTGTTTGTGCTTGAGAGGATTCCTGTGAGTGGAGCTAGCAGCATAGCCTAGTCTGGTTGTCCCTATTTGACTGGGAACTTGAATTTCATGCTTAATGCCCTGATGGTCTTTGCCCAACCCTTGTCCAAGTTGATAACCCAAAGAAATCATTTCTTGACTCGCCGACATTACCTCGACGGAAATTCTGGGTATAAGAGGTGGCGCCCCATTAGGATGGTAGTGAGTGTTGCTCACCTCCAGGGTATAGAAGCTGACAGGCTCAACTTTTGAATTGAAACTGATGAGTGGGATGTCACCTTGTTCAAGACATTCTGGCTCAGCATTAACAGTGACTAGGTTATTGTTAATGATATATTTGAGCTGCTGATAAAGGGTGGACGGGACGGCTCCAGCCATATGAATCCACGGTCTTCCCAAAAGTAGGTTATATCCTGTAGCTATTTTGAGCACATGAAAGGATACGCAGAATATATGTGGACCAATCTCCACAGGTAGTTCAATCTCTCCGACATCATTTCGTCGGGATCCATCGAAAGCTTTGATAATTGTATGACTGCTTCGGATTCTATTGAGATTGATATTCATCTTCTCCAAGGAGGCATAAGGACAGATATTCAAGGAGGACCCTCCATCTATCAATACTCATGCGACCACGTATCCAGAGGACATCACCGCTGTGTGCAACAGTTTGCAATGACCAGTCCCTTCGGGAGGTATGTCATCATCAGTGAAAGATATCACAGTGCTGTTAAAAATGTGATCAACCAGGTAATGGAACTTTTCGACATCCATTAATTTTGGTAAATGAGCTTCTTCTAAAACTCTTAATAAACCTTCACGTGATCCTCGGAAGAGAATACCAAGTCCAGTATGGAAACCTGTTGTGGATCTTCTTTCAATCTTAAAACCAACTTGGCTTCATTATGTCCCATAGTACGGAGGAATTTTTCAATCTTCTCCATGGGAACTTTCCCCTCTGATTTGATGGCGGGTTTCATCACCCGTTGGGGAAGATGTAGTGGATTCTCTTTGACACTGTAGCAGTTGTGTGGGATGTGGATCCTTTAGCCTCTCCATAATTCCATGGAACTTTCTGTAGGCTGACAACATGATATTGTGGTGCGAATTGACGGAATAAGCATGTGACCATGTTATTCTTGATTTACATATGATTTGATTATGATCCATCATATATGAATATGCATATAATATGCAAGTATGCTTGAATTAAGATGTGAATGTTATTCTATTTAATATCCTTTGATAGATATATGAAGAAACAGTTGTAAAGTCCTTTGATAGATAATAGAAATATGTGTACAAGGACTTAGAATGAATTGATCAAATATGTTAGGTTGATCTACTATATAAGCAAAACAACTTTGTAAAGTCCTTAAAAAGAAATGATGTACAAGGACTATAAATATAGAAAGATCAAGCATGTTAGGTTGATCTTATGATGTAATAGATAGGCTTGTCGATCGTCAAACCTTTGCACAGAAATCGTGTGATGCCGGAGAGTTAAGGAGAACTTGAGAGAGCTATCGAGGCAAAATCGTAGTCTGCAAGATAGTAGATCTCAAAAGTTTCGTGAGCGCCGCGGGAGAGAGCGAGGAAGGATCGTAGTGTGTCGAGTAGAACTTCTCTCGTGGTGGCAGAAGTCTCTTTGAGGAAGTCGTGTTAGAGAATCGTAGAGATAGCACACCTTCTGAGTAATAGAACATCTGCTAGAAGCCAAGTCGAAGCGTAGACTACACTCGGGAGTCGTGAGAGTCTCTGCGATCTTTGAAGCCAAGTTAAGGATCGTAGACTACACTCTCGAGTCGTAGAGTCTATTGATTACATGCGAGAGAGATGAGACGTAGTCGAGCAAGATCGGATGAAGACATCGAGCACAAAGATAGAAATCGTAGAGTGTCGAGATCGATCCAGGAAGTCGTAGGGTCTGCCTGCGACCAAATTTGAATCGTGAAGTGCGAGAACTAAGACCTCAACAGTTGTGCTCCTGGCGCCAAAGCGAGAATCGTAGAGAAAAAATCGATTCTCAACAAATGAGCACTCCCAGAATATCAAAGGAACCAAGCCTCTGGTTTAGTTTGCAATGTTACATCCAACTTGAAAGGAAACGAAGAGAGCACTCAGCGAATGGCTTGCAAGCTAACGGAAGATCTAAGCACCAACCTAATCGGCATCAAGATTGAGTTGTGAAGCCATTCGAGATGAAGTCTTCCACAAGGAGATCGAAGAAGACTTGATGGCGACGAAGAAGAAAGTCGGCCAAGTGCGATGGTATCAAGTGAAGAGAGAAGACAACGATCTTGGAAGCAACCGGGATCGTAGTGTTTGCCAAACAAAGAAAGAAGCGATGAAGTGCATACGAGAGATCTTTGGGCGACTTACGAAGAACAAAGGCTAAAGTGATTAAGCATTGGTTCGATCCATTGATGATAAGTGAATGGGAGATCATAAGGAGAAAGCGAACTGTGGACACGCCACAAATCTGAAGTGTCTTGCTATTCAAAAGGGGCGAGCAAAGAAGTCAAGTCATCTCTGTCTCTGAGCTGTTGAGGCAAATAGAAGTGTTGAAGCGTTTGGCTGAAAAGAAGGAAGAGGTGTTCTACATTGAAGATCCAATCAACACTCTTCAAGATCGTAGTGTTGTCTACCAATCAACATGACACTATGATCAGGTCCTTGAAGACATGCATCAGAATTGTAGAGTTCGAATAACTGAAGACTGAAGCATTAGCAACGGTTAAATTTGAAGGGTAATATTCAGACAAGTGCTTATTGAGAGCATCGATGCAAAAGGACAACCTCTGATCGAGAAATCAGAAGGAGGAAATAAAGTCTTTAACTTGCTTGAAGACATTAAAGTGATATATCGATGGGGTAGGTGAAGCGATGAAGCTATAGTGTCGAGAAAGTCGAGAAAAAGTTGTCATGTCACATCTGCGATCGCACCAAGTAAACTCGAGATCTGTGAAGCATTTCAAAGAGCTTTCAGCGGCTACTCTCAGCGGGAAGATTGGGAAGGAGTATAAATATTCTAGAGCTTCAAAGATCAAAGGTTCTTTGGAGTTCTTTGAGTTTGGAGAATGGTGGTGGGTATTCTAAACCATGTAAGATAGTGAGTCGAAGGCTCACTCTACGATCCACCAAGAACACTTAGAGTCAGATGAAAAGAAAGAAGTAGAAGTGAGAGTTTCTGATGTAGAAGTGAGAGTTCTACTACATGAAGAGTGTTACGAGCTGCGAGAGAGAAAGAAGAGCATTAATGACATCTTGATGTCCATCATGGGAAGACTCTAAGTACCATAGAGAAGAGCTCACGGTCATCTTAGCAAGTCCATCATGAGAAGGCATCAAGTATCAAGAAAGGAGATCACAAAAGCGTCATCGTGGTGGCAAGCATGAGAAAGTTTCTAAGTACCTAGCGGAAGAGCTTACGATCATCTTAGAAACCCATCATATGCGACCATCATGTATCGAGAGGAATGATCTTCAAGGCGGTTCATCGAGGATCATCGAGAGGAGGTTGAGTAACTGAAGAAGTTGAGCATCATGCAACACTCAACTGCTCTTCAAGGATGATCACGCCAAGCTGCTATGTACAAAAGATGTTAAGAGCATAAAGACATCTTAGCAGCTCAGCATCAACTCCAACAAACAAACAAACAACTCAACAAGAAGCCAGGGCCTGAGGGGTCCTTGTCCGGAGGGACTAAATGAAGTTTCAAACTGCTTTGGGCTTGAAGAGTTCTAGGGAACTAGAGGAGTTCAAAGGCTGCGGCCTTGAAGAGTTCTTAGTGAACTGAAGTCTCAAGGCTGCTGGCCTTGAAGGAATCTTAGTGATTCAGGGTGCTGCCCTTCCTTAGTGGAAATCCTGCTAGTTGAAAGCAGAAGAGTGGATTAGGAGCTTGAGTCTCTGAACCACTTAAAACCCCTTGTGTCTTTTATATTATGTCATTTACATTATGTACATTAACTGCTATAACTGTTATGTATGTTTTAAGCGCTTACTTATTGAACTAACTCTACGAACAATGTATGTATGATTATGAATATATCGATGAAGGGATCTTTTACTTATTATTTGTGCTTGAAAAGATTCTTATGTTTGTCATATGCTAAATTATTAGCAATACAAAATAAACCGAGAAAAGTATTTGAAATTAAAAGGATCTATTCAACCCCCCTTCTAGATCTATTGTGCCTCTTTGGGAACTAACAATTGGTATCAGAAGCGAGGTTCTCATGCTATATTCAAAAGCTAATCGCTTTGAGTGCGATCCTGAGGCACAAACATTGTTCTAAACTTAGTTTAGTAGTAAGTCACTTGTTATATATGAGATGAGCTCACACGTTGGAAATATGTGTATACAGGTAAATGTGTATATACACTGAAAATTGCTTTCAGATTGGTCCACGTTCTTGATTATTATATCAACAAGACCAATCCTTGCTTGTATATATAGTCGATCTTGTAGTCTCGAAGACCAGAGCGAGAAAGCTCGAGAGACATCAACAGAAAAAGTCAAACATCCTCCCGACTGAAAAGATGAAAAGGCCATACATGCGAAAGAAATGCTTATCGAGAGAGAAGAAGAAGAACTTCTCAAACTTGTATGCGCCGCCAACTAGTAATTTGGATGTAAACTTTGTAAACTCGAAGGATGTCAAAGAACTAAAGATGTTGAGATTCTCTGCTTTGCATCTTCAAGACCACATTGATTGATTAAAGGCCAACAAGAGCAACAAAGTTTATCGAGGAGAAAATGTGAAGCTATGCACATCGATGCCTAAACTTCGGTATATTAAAGATAAATGATCATTAAGAAAGCAGCGGTAAAAAGTACGGTTCCTCACTATTATATATGTGTACATCATAAATGCACCTCCTTATGAACTATAACGATATTCTATCAAGAAGTCATAATCTACCTAAAAAGGTGAAGAGAGAAAGTACCCTGAGGATGGAAACTCAATTGTCTATAAACTTTCTATCCATCCAAGTTTTAGGTTGAAGATGACATCTTGAAAGAAATCTGAAATGGGTCGTAAGAGCATCACAGGCCAAATTAATTCTATGAGAAGTAATCTTTGATGATGGGTTAGTATGTATGTACAAACCTATGTTCTAAGTGTTTGACGACACATAGAGTATGATCAGTTCTACAAGAGTATCTTGATGACTTGTAGAAACTGATCACCTCCATGAATCAACTAGATACACCTAAAATCGTAGAGTTGATTTTCACTCTGTGAACACTCAAACATTGTGAACATAACCCAGCAAACGATGAAACCATCAAAGAAAAAAAGTGTGTTATTAAAATGACAAATCTTACACACACTCACCTTCATGCATCTCAAAATGTATTATCTAAAACTAGTTGCATGCATGAATATGATATGTTGGTGATAAATGTGATGATTATCCAAATATGAGAACAGGGGTTTAGAAAACTAACCTAGCGAGGACCCATTTAATTATGGGTACCAAAAATAGAAATATCTCTAACTGCGGTACTTAGTGCATCGACCACACTAAGGAATCTTTGAAGCGAAGACTTGATCAAGAAGACTCAACCAATGAGAAGGCTAAGGACTATTGAGAAATGATTACGATAAAATTCCTATATGTCAAGCACTATCCTTGAAGACCCCATTGAGCTAACTGAATGAAGCTCACATGGTACGCTAATCTGTATATGGAAGCGAGCCATGAAACCAAAGATGAAAAGGGTCTTATATGCTCAAATCAAAAAGCATGCTATATGAGAAGAATCCTCAAAGAAGCTCACATCGAGAGGATCATTGAGCATCGATCGAGAGGAACTCATTACGGGAGCGAGAACTTCACACGCACAAAAGGTATCAAAAGAAGACTACGTTCGTAGTCTTTGTCGAATGATCGTAGAGTGATCGATCTGAAAATATCCATGCCTACGATCTGAGGAGATCTAAGTGATAATTGTGATTCAGGTAGAAGGAGATATGCAAGGCTGCCTTCAAATGAACCTAAAGTAAAGGGAATCACATCTATCTGGAGAAGACTGACATCAACCATGGGGGAGCGGTGATACATTAAGAAACAACAACAACTTTGAGATATACTATGAAGAAATGTACCATTCTGAGTCCCAAAACTTTGTGGGTGATGAACAAATGAAGATCCATAGTCGGTAGGAGCGTCTCAAAGCGTCTACTACGATAACCTATCGACCACCTGACCCAAAATCGTGGAGTGCTACGATCGAACATCGATCGTAGTGTAGAAGCGAGGAGGACACCACGATTCTGACAAATCTGATTGTCTAAAGTTGGCAGAGGACCTCCCCACCAGAAAAGGTCGGATGAGATATCATTTCAAATCACTTCTAAAGTATTTCATCTGGAAAGCACCTCAGGGACAAACCTGACCCTTAGCTCACTCTAAGAGGTTGGCCCTTCCTGAGCTACCTTGACCCAGAAGGAATGCTAAGTAAAGTTCATCTCGAGGACTAAGTCGGTCGACGATCGTAGAAGTCGAGGTTGAAGAGAACTCCACGATCGTAGTCTGACCTCGGCGATCGTAGAAGCGGACTCGATGATCGACGATCGATCTACGAAGAGGATACTCGAGTTCATGAGGAGCTTGGAAAATGGGACAATTGCTCAACCATTCAGATTATGAGGAGATAAGTTCGAATATATCAGTGATCAAACTATGCTGCATCAAGATGAGGATAAATGTCAAAACCATCCACTGCAGCATCTCTCAAAAGTTGATCGTTGAGTCAACAAAGGAAAATGTAGAGTCCATAGCTGCCTTACTATGCTAATCTACGAACCAAAGAGGTTAACGATCAATCCACGTTAATAAAACGTCTACTCTTTTGAAAGAAATATCTAACTGAAAAGTTATGGGGAGTTACAGCTCATTACTGGACATCGTGCAACCAATGGTTGGTTGCCACATCACTAATTATGCAGAGCTAGAAAGAACTGTTATTAAGACAAATTCAAAATCTGCAAACAGTTATCAAAAACAATTGAACCTTTCTCCCTCCCATTTTTCAAACCCTAGAATCCTCATCGAAGCCAAAATCTATTATTCCCCCAGAGCCTTGCTCAAATCACAATCAACCATCTCTCATAGAATCCTCTAAATCATATACCCATATTCCTTAAACTATTCAAATGGAAGATTGGCGAGTAATCATTGGCATTCAGCTCGGAACCAAGTCGTTTGAGAAAATCGAAAGAAGTTGAGAGACATTCTCGAACTTGTAAAGAAAATTTGGATTCTCAGAATGTCTTGAGGCAAGCACTCGAGTATATGTTGACCTGGTTAAAGAGTTCTACTCAAATGCTTCCATAAACTCCGGAACCCTTTCTACCAAGGTCAAAGGTCAGTCTCTAAAAAGTAAAAATCTTGACCTCAATCAATGCTTAGGTTTTCTGACCGAGGGTGAAGAGCCTTGATGATATCGATCTGAAACAAGCAAAGGAGATCATGGGGTACCAAAAAACCCTAGTCTGAAGGACATGAAGAAGAAGGAGTTTCGAGGAGTTTGAGTTCCTTCTTTGAGAGATAGTGGGCAAATGTATATTATCTGAGAGATCTGCACATGATCTTATGCTTGATTGATCAGATTGAAGATTATATCGCAATAGTTACGAAGAAGCGAATCAACTTTGGAGCTATCTTGTTGATCAGATCTCAAATGGGTAGAAAAATTTGAGCTAAAAAAGTCTACTGAAAAACCTCGACAAAGGTGTTTCATGGAAAGGCTCTTGAGCATTGTAATAATGAAGAAGAAGCTGGGAGGCAAGATCGAGGATGATGAAGGAGAGCCTCGAGCGTTCACAAAGTGATGTCTCCACAACTATTTGTGAATTGGAAGAAAAACCCCAAGGAGAGCGAGAAAGGTTGACAAATGGGAGCGAGAAGCAAGGCCTCTCTGAAAGAAGAAGAAAAAAAAGAAGTAGAAAGCTACGAGTCGATGACTCTGTACTGCAAGCAACCACACACTAGCCAAAAAGAAATCCATAGGTGTGAAGAAAGCTCAGACTTCATCAAAAAGTCTCTCCATCAAAGACAAAGATGAAGAAGAAAAGGTTCTGCCTGAAGAAACCACAAAGAGAAGAAAAACAGATTGCTTGAGGGCCATCACAAAAGAAAGCTAAGGTGGTAAACAAACCGACCTCGGTTTCCCAGAGATAGTACATCGATGAAGAAGAGGAGCGTGAGAGTCGGAAGAAAAAAAAGAGGCAAGCGATCTCAAGATCGAGTCCCTCGAGACAAAATCCAATGATGAAGGTGAAGTGGATTAATGAAAGAAAATCGACATCTGGCGATGATGAAGAAGAATGCTCAAGCCACATGGCTAATCCTCGAGCATTCACCTCGATGATGAAGAAGAGATTCAAGATGACCAAACTCCATCCCCAAATGCAATTGCCCCAACAAGCCCGGATGATGGGTGAATGATGTTGTTTCTAAAGAAGAAGAACATGCACCTTCAATCTGAAAGCCCCCATGATGGCTCGAAGGTGATGAGAGTCAAGAAGAAGGGTACGCCCTATCGATCTTGAACCTCAAAAAAGTTCATCTAATGATTCAAAGGCTTGAGTGCGAAGAAGAAGAAAAGTCGACTCTCCCATAATTTGAACCTCCAAGGAGAAGGAAGAGCTATAGACTACAAGCAAAATTTGCCTCAAAAAGAGAAGTGATCACTCAATGTTATCATTGACTTAAGTGATGATGAGTTTGTATCAAAGGAAGAAAGTGTTGAAGATGGGACTAGTGATGAAGAAGATGAATCGAGAGGAAGATCTTCTTTGAAGAAGGTTACGAAAATGAAATGCGACGTGACAAAAGGATTCATTATTGGAAATGATCAAGAGATGGTTCGGGGCTCGAAAGAGAAGAAATGGAGAATGATTCAAATTCTAAAAATCGGGAATCGGAGGAACGAGAATTCTATCATGTATCTCTCTCGGCAAAAAATTCACACGGAGAATAGTGGTAGAAGTCTCGAATGAATCACCGAAGCACCACCGGAAAGATGGGTGAACTATGGAGATGAACAACATTTCGAGGTGGTAAGGATGACTACCTTTGATATAGTTAAAAATTGGAACAACATGGAGCTAGATTGCACGACCATTCTCTATAATCACGATGACTTCTTAATGAGATGGTTCTTCGATGGATGCCATGGCTAAAGGCCCATCTTGAAAGAGATGGAAGCTACTTAAATTTGGTCTTACTCTCATTTTCAAGCATGGGTGGTGGCTCGAGAACTTTCCAAGAGTGAAGAAGTTTGCCACCAAAGATGATCAAAGAAAGCCCCACTTCAAAGTCTATCGCCACATCTTTGAAATCACTATATCCCCTACGATCGTAGAGTGGACTCTCGAAGGAAGAAGGATCATGACCAAGGAGATGATCGTAGAGTGCATTCACTCTACTACTGATGATGGTGTTCAAGTTCAATATACGAAGCCTCCATGCGCTTTCAAGCACTACTTCTATAGACATTCCTTCATCCTCAACCGGTGATTGGAACTCAGCGATTCTTGATTCTCAACACCTTCAAAAAATCATCAAGGATGCGGATCGTAGAGTTCAATCTAATGCTCGACGAGATTGCTCAACGGATGATCAAATATCTCATGGAGAAGGAGGCTGATGAAAATTACGATGAACTGATTGAGAAAATATCTCTATTCTTTGAAGAGTCGAAGAAAAGATGGCAGCAATGACGGGAGATAATTCATTCTAGAGCAGACTTGACTACTATGGTGATGTATCTCTCAAACTCAAAGAGAGAGATAACATCTATCGAAGGTCATGAATGATCGAAAGCGGATGAACTCTACGAGCAAAAGGCAAATGAAGAAGCAGATCCAAGTCCTCTCGACAAGATTGACAACATGAATCGGTCTTTCTCGGTGCAACTTGAGCTAGGCCAGCGAGAACTCAAGTTTGAAGTTGCTAACTCCTCTACGATGGGGCGACTTATGTCCAACATGGGCGGCTCTCCCAAATGATTAATGACAAAAGGGGGAGAAAAGAGGCATAGAAAGAAGAGAGAGCAAGAGGCATTCAAGGAAGAAGCAAGAAAGATCAAAGAAGAGAAGAAGTCGAAGAAGAGAAGCAGAAGAAGAGAAGAGTCATCATCGAGGGGGAGCAAAGAATGATGAGCCTATGTATCACAGAAAGTGAGGGGAGCCGGAAGGAGAAGAGAAGCATACATCGAGGGGGAGCAAAGCAAAGCGGAAAGTCATCATCTCAGGGGAGAAGGAGAAAGAAGGCCAAATAGATGATTAGGCGATCGAGCAATGGAATCACGGAAACATCATGGAGCAAAAGAGGTACATCTCTAACTAGTTAGGTATGTTACGGATCCGAGGATGTAAAATATCGAGTATTAAATTCCACATCATTATAAATGACATTCATGATTATCTCATTTTAGAAATCTGTTTGCTTCTTTGTATATAAGATTCATTCATAACATGCATATGCACTTATTATTTTTGTCATAATCAAATAGGGGGAGATTATCGGGAATAAGCATGTGAATGTTATTCTATTTATATATGATTTGATTTGATATATATATATATATATGAATGAATATATAAGTATGCTTGCATTAAGAAAAGCTGTAAAGTCCTTTGATAGATAATAGAAATATGTGTACAAGAACTTAGAATGAATTGATCAAATATGTTAGGTTGATCCTACATAAGCAAAACAACTTTGTAAAGTTCTTAAAAAGAAATGATGTACAAGGACTATAAATATAGAAAGATCAAGCATGTTGGGTTGATCTTATGATGTAATAGATAGGCTTATTTGATCGTCGAGCACTGCACTAGAAATCGTAGACTGCCAAGAGAGTTAAGGAGAACTCGAGAGCTGTCGAGGCAGAATCATAGTCTGCAAGATAGTAGATCTCGAGTTTCGTGAGGCGCGGAGAGCGAGGAAGGATCGTAGGTGTGTCGAGTAGAACTTCCTCGTGAGTCGAGAAGTCTGCTTTGAGGAAGTCGTGTTGAGAATCGTCAGAGAGAACTGACACTTTCTGGTAAATAGATCATCTGTCGAAGCCAGTCGAGAAGCGTAGACTACACTCGGTCGTAGAGTCTCTTGATGCGAAGCAAGTCGAGGATCGTAGACTACACTCACGAGTCGTAGAGTCTATTGATTACATGAGAGATCGTAGTCGAGCAAGATCGGATGAAGACATCGAGCAAAAAGGCGAAATCGTAGAGTGTCGAGATCGATCTCGAAGTCGTAGGTATACTTACTGAAAAAATTTGAATCGTAGAGTGTGAGAACTACGACCTCAGCAGTTGTGCTCACAATGCCAAGGCGAGAATCGTGAAAGCAAATCGATTCTCAACAAATGAGCACTCGAGAATATCAAAGGAATGAAGCCTCTAGTTGTACTGCAAAGATACATCCAACTTGAAGGAAACGAGAGAGCACTCAGCGAATGGCATGCAAGCTAACGAGAAGATCTAAGCACCAACCTAATCGACATCAAGATTGAGTTGTGAAGCCATTCGAGATGAAGTCTTCCACAAGGAGATCGGAAGAAGACTTGATGGAATCGGCTAAGGAAAGTCGACCAAGTGCGATATTTATCAAGTGAGACAGAAGATAACGATCTTGGAAGCAACCGGGATCGTAGTGTTTGCCAAACAAAGAAAGAAGCGATAAAGTACATACGAGAGATCTTTGGGCGACCTACGACGAAGAACAAGGCTAAAGTGATTAAGCATTGGGTCGATCCATTGATGATAAGTGAGCGGGAGATCACAAGGAGAAAGCGAAATTTGGACACGCCCACAAATCTGAAGTGTCTTGCTATTCGAGAAGGGGCGAACAAAAAGTCAAGTCATCGATATTTCGAGAAGCTGTTGAGGCAAGCGAAGTGTTGAAGCCTTGCCTGAAAGAAGGAAGAGGTGTTCTACATTGAAGATCCAATCAACACTCTTCAAGATCGTAGTGTTGTCTCTACCAGTCAACATGACACTACGATCAGGTCCTTGAAAACATGCATCAGAATCGTAGAGTTCGAATAACTGAAGAATGAAGCATTGGCAACGATTTAATCTGAAGGGTAATATTCGGACAAGTGCTTATTGAGAGCATCGATGCAAAAGGACAACCTCTGATCGAGAAATCAGAAGGAGGAAATAAAGTCTTCAACCTGACCAAGACATTAAAGTGATATATCTACGATGGGTAGGTGAAACGAGTGAAGCTGCTGATGTCGAGAAAAGAAAAAGTTATCATGTCACATCTGCGCGGCACCAAGCAACTCGAGATCGTGAAGCATTTCAAAGAGCTTTCAATGGCTACTCTCAGCGGGAAGATTGGGAAGGAGTATAAATCTGCTAGAGCTTCAAAGATCAAAGGTTCTTTGGAGTTCTCGAGTTTGGAGTAACGGTGGTGATTATTCTAAACCATGTAAGATAGTGAGTCAGAAGGCTCACTCTACGATCCACCAAGAACACTTGAGAGTCGGACAGAAAGAAAGAAAAGTAGAAGTGAGAGTTTCTACAATGTAGAAGTGAGAGTTCTACTACATGAAGAGTGTTACGAGAGCTGAGAGAGAAAGAAGAGCATTAATGACATCTTGATGTCCATCATGGGAAGACTCTAAGTACCATAGAGAAGAGCTCACGATCATCTTAGCAAGTCCATCATGAGAAGGCATCAAGTATCAAGAAAGGAGATCACAAAGCGTCATCATGGTGGCAAGCATGAGAAAGTTTCTAAGTACCTAGCGAAGAGCTTACGGTCATCTTAGAAACCCATCGTATGCGACCATCACGTATCAAGAGGAATGATCTTCAAGGCAGTTCATCAAGGGATCATCAGAGGAGGTTGAGTAACTGAAGAAGCTGAGCATCATGCAACACTCAACTGCACTTCAAGGATGATCACGCCAAGCTGCTAAGTACAGAAGATGTTCAGAGCATAAAGACATCTTAGCAGCTCAGCACCAACTCCAACAAACAAACAAATAAACAACTAAAGCGAAGCGGGGCTGAGGGTCCTTGTGGGAGGACTAAATGAAGTTCAAACTTCTTTGGGCTTGAAGAGTTCTAGGGAACTAGAGGAGTTCTAGGGAACTAGAGAGTTCCAAGGCTACTGGCCTTGAAGAGTTCTTAGTGAGCTGAAGTCCCAAGGTGGCGGCCTTGAAGGAATCTTAGTGATTGAGAGTCTTTGCCCTTCCTTAGTGGAAATCTGCTAGTTGAAAGCGGAAGAGTGGATTAGGAGCTTGAGTCTACGAACCACTTAAAACCCCTTGTGTCTTTTACTTTATGTCATTTACATTATGTCTATTAACTACTATAAGCTTTGTATGTGTGTTTTAAGCGCTTACTATTGAACTAACTCTCTGAACAATGTATGTATGATTATGAATATATCAATGAAGGGATCTTATGTTTTTACTTATTTAACAATACAAAATTGTATTTGAAAAGATTCTTTATGTTTGTATATGCTAAATTATGTTGGTTTGGGAAGATACAAAATAAGCTTTGTCCACCAGAAAAGTATTTGAAATTAAAAGGATCTATGGGGTTGAGTCGGGTTTAGTCACCACAAGATCTATTGATTAAATGCAATGCCGACTAAAACTCTTTCATAGAAGGGAGCCTCTTGAATGTCTATGAAGGTCATCACCATCTCAGACTTAGTCATAGAGGGAATAACTTGAGCAGACAGACGCCTCCATCTTTGGGCATACTCTCTAAAAGACTCACTAGCTTATTTCTTGACCTTGGTAATTTGGTACCGGTCAGGATCCATTTGAGTTTGGAAACTGTACTGACTGAGGAACGCATGAGCTAGCTCTTCCCAACTATGAATTTTTAAGTTGTCCAATCTGGTATACCATGATCTAGCTTCACCAGTCATACTTTTTTGAAACAGCTGCATTCTGAGCTTTTCGTCCTCGACATAAGATTTGAGTTCCCCAATAAAGACTTTCAAATGTGTGTAAGGATCTCCCGACCCGTCATACTTTTCAAAGTCAGGAGTTTTGAATATCTCTGGATAATGTACACTAGGGAATATAGAAAGATCTACATATGAAACACTCCCATGTGTTCCAATTCCTTTGATAGACCGAATGGTCTCTTCCATTTGTAGGACTTTTTTCCTGATATCACCGGTGTCTGGATCTTCTTTGAGATGAGTGTTTTCAGGATTTTTGTTGGTTTTGTCCAACTAAGATTCAGGTACAGGAATTTCTTTATCTGATCCCTAAGTTCCTCCATGTGCAGAGGATTCTGTAGGTATGGGCATTCGTGGACCCTTAGTGGACTAGTGTAGTTCTTTAAGCAGAACAACCAACTCTATAATTTGGTTGCTTAGTCCTTCGAACTCCTCGCGAGAGATGGGAGTAGGATTAGACTGGCCAGATGAAGCCATGCTTGGTTGTAGGCTCGTTGCCTTTTTGGATTTTGAACGGGTTACTGGACCAATTATATCCCTACAAAAAGACTTATGCAGTTTAGTCTTAGTGAATGTAGAAATATTACATAATGTGTCTGTTTAGGAGTATTGTCCTGTGAAACAGATGTCAGTTGACAAGATAATATGTCAGGTTTTGATATAAAGGGAATGCATGTACACATTTTCCTTATATTTTCCATTACATTGAGATTGACATGGAAATGAAATTACAAGTAATTTTTGAAATGTGAAAGTATGAAGAGACTTTCTTCCGCGTTTGGTTTATCAGAGGCTGACCTATCTTAGGCTACTCTCGCGGCTTTTTGGCATGAAGGTTCCCAAATCATTGCAATTTACTTGACGGGAAGTTAATCCGGTCTTTCAACTGGAGCGAATTTAGGTGGTGTCTTTCCTGAGCCTCGTTGGAATTAGTCTTCCTACGAGTCCAGTAATCAAACACCAACAGGATAGCCTCCTGGTGGATGAACCACTCAACATACATTCACATACAATGTGTCTCACCGTATAGAAATGATGACATGTGCGAAGCACTAATATCACAAGCAGATATGGTGCGAAACACTAGGTGCAATAAGTAAATGCATTCGTACACATTCATTCAAATGTAAATGCAACATCCACACACAAGTAGGTAATGGTTTTGAAAAGTCTGTAATAGCGGCTTAAGCCCTCTTACTGGATCTCCCCAGTAGAGTCGCCACCTGTCGACGTTGGGATTTTTATTTGTCCCTTTTCTGTTCTTGTCTTTTGGTGTTCTCATGTTAGGTGAGATTTGTTTGAAAAAACAAGTTGTGAAAAGGTCCGACATGTATATGTCGACGATTGGACTGTAAGAGTCGCTAGTTAGTATTTTTAAATGGTTGCACCAACTCAACCGAGAAAAGGTTTGCACATTAACCTAGTGATATGACACTATTTAAATGGTCTGTGAAACCGAGATTCGTTAGGATCCGGGGGCTTGATTATGCGAAGGGAAGGTGTTAGGCACCCCCCGACATCTGTGTTACCACGGTGACCGCCACTTTTCAATTTAAACCATTATCTGAATGTGTGTCTGTATGTCAATGTCAATTATCTGGAAGTAGTGTTATGCCTCGTTTGCACCTATATACAAAGAGTTTGAATTTTGTATAAAAGTTCAGTTTTAATAAGATATAACAATGACGTTTTGTAAAAGAGGTTTTTCAAACCCTTATGCTCAATAATAATTGAGGCCTTTGATACTTCCATTTTATTATGTGTTCGGCTGGATTGCTTTTATTTTCGAGATGCAAAGCATCTTCCAGAAAACAAGATAAAAGCGGTCTTAGAATTCCTTAATGGGCATGAAGGCCGTGCTCAGGAAATTCAAACACCGTGAATAATTTACAAGCCATGTACAGCTGAAAATGTCCATCACGGGAACCAAATCTAGATTCAGTAGACTAAATCTGTGATCACATGATTCCTAGGCTCATATGATTTAGCAATTTGTATGAAAGCTGTAAACAGTTATATATATAAAAGCTGTAAATATATATATATGTGCACGATCAACCTCCTCGAAGTAAACTCCAGGCGGGACGAAATATAAATAAAGCAGTAAAAGGCCACAAAGTAAACTCCATGCCTGACAAAAATGTAGATAAAGCAGTAAAAGGCCACGAAGTAAACTCCAGGCCTGACAGAATGTAAATCCAGGCTCAATCAAACAGAGTTTGATGACAACAACATATATATATATATAAGTATTTATATAAATATAAATAAAAGCAATAAACGATCCGAATATTATATTCAGGCTCAATCGAGATAACTCGATAATATATATATATATATATATATATATATAAGTATTTACATATATATAAAAGCAATAAACCACGGACCGACGGCCCGGGCATACACACACACGCGACTCTTAACGTGAATAATAGTGTGTGCAAGAAGTGAGGAAAATGCTATAAGTAATGTAAGAAGGCTTACAGTAGACTGCCAAAAAAGATTTTAATAGCTTTAAATTGATGAACACTCAGTTCCCACCGGTAAAAAGTAGCCAAATATAAGCTCACAAGTGTTTGAAATGAGAAAGCACTCAGTTTATAGTGTATACAGAGCAAATTGGACAGGGCTTCCTCGCATTTTCCTTCTTCAAAATGTCCACCCCAAGCCCTCTATTTATAGAGGGGGAGCCGCAGGTGTACCTGTGGCAGCCCGGGGTGCCCCGGGCTTAGCGGGCCCCGTCGTCTCGAAGTACGTACACTCGTGCAACGCGTTGTCCATTCAAACCTTCAAAACTTCAATTCGGGCATCCGATCGAGGTGTATAAGACCTTTTATAGAATGTTGTTGTCGAGAGATACACAAGGACATGGGATAAGAGTTTGTACGAAGTTAGGAAGATGGGTCCATGCACAGGTCTTCAGGCTTCAAATTCTATTCGGTGTACTGTCTTGTGTATTAGTCACTCGGGATTAGATCTATGGCTCTTGTAGGATACTTCTGTGTAGCATGTATTTTGAAATGTTGAGATGGTGTGAATGTGGAATCGAGGTGGCAAAATAATGATTTTGCCCCTCACCGGGGTTATCTCCGGTTACGAAATTTGATTAGCGATGCGTTGCTCGGGGTTATCTCTATGATTGGGCTGCTGCAAGTGCTAAATGTCCTCAGGGTTGTCTCTGAGGTGTGCATGACCTCCCGGGGTTATCTCTGGGTTTGGGACTGAGTGCCTCGGGGCTATCACCGAGTGTTGAAGCTGATCGCAGGGGTTTGAAACAAGCATTTTCGGGGTTGTCTCCGAAACTGCAACTGCATGCCTCGGGGTTGTCTCCTAGGTTTGAACTGTATCTCCCGAGGTTATCTCCGGGATTGGAACTGAAGATCTCGGGGTTATCTCCGAGATGGAACTGAGGATTCCGGGGTTGTCTCTGGAACTGGAACTGTATTCTTCGGGGTTGTCTCCGAGGTTGGAACTGAGTATCCCGGGGTTGTCTCCGGGACTGTACTGAATGTCTCGGGGTTGTCTCCGAGATGGCGAACTGAGTATCCCTGGGTTGTCTCCGGGACTGTGCTGCTTTGACTTCCAGGGTTATCTCTGGAAGACAACTTTACCCTCCTGCAAGATTAGTAACAAGAATGCAAAAATTTTCGAGTGTCTACACTGTATGCACCAGATTAATCTGCTTCGCCACCATAAAATCACACCGGTGATGGTTTTTTATGGCGGGAACCTCCCGAGTAAGGGTGAGACAAAGAAAGATCGCCACATGCATGTTACTTTTGATTTAGTTTAGCATCACATTATAATTTCTGGTATATCACCTTTTGATGATTAAGACCGTGACTATTTTCATTAATTTTTTTGAAAAATAAATTATTGATTTTGTTTAGGAAAAGAATGGCTAATCTCGATTTAGCCATGGAGAAGCTCAAGGATGGGAATACTGGTGCTACATATGAGTTATTTCAGCAATTATTATCTTTGTTTTTACTTACTAACTTTAATTTTGTTTATCTGCTCTGTCTTTAATTTTGGGAGTTGGATTTGAGGAAAGAGAGTAGGTCGTGGAGGGGGAGATATGAGAAGTGGCCGTCGTAGAAGGGGTTTGGGTCGAGGTGTAGGACGGTCTTCCCGAGCAATGTGAGGCCGTATGTGATAACGATGATTCGGGGGAGGTGATGCAAAGAAGGCGACTAGGTCGATCTTTGGTGGTAGGGGTTTGGGTTTAAGGTTAGGGTTATTGATAGAGAAGATGGAATGACTTGGAGGTTAGGATATATTTTATTTTTTATTTTTTATTTTTTATTTTTTATTAAACATGTTTTTATCGAAATTACCCAAAATTTGGATTATAGGCACAATCGGTCATTTTTGACTAACCGATTAATTGTACGGAGGGTGCATTTTGTTTAGAAAAAAGAAATTTAAGATACACTTAGATATATTTTAAATATTAGAATGCAAACCTCACAAATACAATTTTTGGGTATAAATTGTCTTTTAGCAATAAGTAAATAAGTAAATAACAGGAGAGGGAAACAAAAAAAAAACACAAAGGAACAGAAATACATACATACACACACATGGAACACTTTTACTTTTGACGATCTGTTCTTACTTCAATCCCGTTTTCTCCAGATCCCAAATCCCATTTTCCCTCTTTATATATATATATATATATATATATATATATAAATATAAATTAACTTATCTCGTTATAGTTTCGGCAATTATGGGTAGCATAAAGGAGGTGAGTAGATCGGCCGTGGTGGCGTTTGCGCCGGACAAACCGTACCTGGCGGCGGGGACAATGGCGGGGGCGGTGGATATATCCTTCAGTACGTCTGCGAATCTCGAGATCTTCCAGCTTGATTTCCAGTCCGACGATCACCAATTGCCGGTAGCCGGTGCCGTGCCAAGTTTGGAGCCGTTTAACCGGCTGTCATGGGGGAAGAATCCGGCGGGCACAGATGAATTTTCTCTGGGTCTAATTGCTGGTGGTCTTAACGATGGTAACATCGGGATTTGGAATCCTGCTACACTGATCGGGTACTGCTCTTGACGGAAATTTGCGGCATTGTTTTATTCTATTGCTACCATTTGTGATTTTAATTTGATAATTTGGGAAAAAGTTTGATACTTTCATTAATTTAAAGTGATTTTAATTAGATTGGTAATCTCAATTGTAAATGATCCTTTGCCAATTTATTGTGTGTTTGGTATCATTTGCTATAGAGATGAAGCTTTTAATTTTGTACTTTGTTTTTTTTGGGTTATGTGGTTATTTTGGACATTCTTTGGCTATCCAACTAAAATTTCAAGTAGTCTGATTGGTATGCGGAGTCAGATGTTTAGTTGGCATTACAGATTTACTTTTTGTTCATTTCAAGTAATAACTAAGGGTCTGTTTACTATTTTTCTAGCTCAAGGAAAAATCAGTTCAGCGTTGCCAGTCGCAGTCATTCATACAAAGCATGGGTTCTGGGGAATTTTGTTAAGAATCATAATACTTTCCTATAGTGTTCCCATTCCTTAGAATTTTAAATTATTTGACCTAATTCTGATATTAGATGGCAATGTCGGCCCAAATTTTATCTGTCAGCTAGGGTCTAGTTGTTTTAATTTTTTTCATACTCTTTTCCAAGACAAGCTTGGGATATGTTGCATAATGAGTTCACCCAAATTCTGCATGTCAACTAGGCTACGCTTGCTTGCAAAAATAATGGATGGGATAAGACTATTTGTACTAATTTAACACCATTTAAATGGGATTATTTTATCCATCATTCGTTATTTATTCACATGTACTATTTGTTATCATTTCTTAGGTCATTTGATACCTCAAATAGCACCTTTCCATTTGGGATTATAATCCATCATTAACGAACTAATAATGAGATAAAATATTTTGTAGTAATAATGAATCGGTACAAATAGTCCTATCCCACTTATCATTTTTGCAACCAAACAAAGTGTAGTTGTTTTAATATTTTCTGGCTCTTTTATACAAGCTTGGGATGAGTTCAAATTGTAAATTGAATCAAGCTTGTTGAAATATTTTAATAGTTATAATGGTACTTAAAATCTTTGACGTTTTGTAAAGAACTGAAACTTAACTTTCTCAGATAATAAATTGCGTAGATAGGAGTCAAAGGACTTATATTTATTCTATATAGTAGTTTGCTCCTTATTTATTTTCTACAGGAGTAAATAATAAGATGTTTTATATTCATGAAACCTGACTATTGAGTGTTACTTTCTTCAGTTCTGAGCCAAGTGAAAGTGCTCTTCTACAACAGCTTTCAAGGCATAGAGGACCTGTAAGACTCTTCATTCTTCATCCGAGATACTTCCAATTTATGATGGCTCTTACAATTGATGATAATATGACATGGTTTGTCCTGCATCAATTTTTTGTTTGTTACATCTTTTTCAGGTTCGAGGTCTGGAATTTAATTCTCTTTCACCAAACCTACTTGCTTCTGGGGCTGATGAAGGTGAAATCTGTATATGGGATATTGCAAAACCTACAGAACCTACCCATTTTCCTCCTCTCAAGGTATGTATCCATATTCTGACATTTAATGTGAATGTAATCACATATTTTGTGAATATGTGAACAAACACTATTTTTTGACAGCAGATTTTGGGCTGTTCACCAGTATCGATGATGATATAAGCTATAGTCAGTAGTTAAAACAAAAGAGGACTTATTTTCTGGTTCCATTTCTTAGTCAGCATACTCTTCCTCTGAGTTCTCATATTGAAATAAATCTATTAAGACTAATTTTAACTGAAACATTCTTTCTCTGTCTGAGTTTCTCTTTCTCTCTGTCTGTCTTTCCATATATATATATATGTGTGTGTGTGTGTGTGTGTGTGTGTGTGTGTGTTTGTGTCTGTGTATGTCTTTCTTGTTCACAAAATTGTCCTTTTTTTTAAAAATTTTAAAATTCTAAATTAATAGTAATAAACATCTTTTTATCTGAATATAGTTCTAGAAAGCAATACTTTGTGGTGATTTCTTCCTCAAAGGTTTGTTCGGATCTTCTACGCCTCAATGCAAAGGCATAAGCTTGTCAGGAATTGATGTTTTCCATACTTACTTTTTAGTATTGTACTAATAGTTAGCAATAGAGAAAAAAGGAATTTTATAATTATTAAATTCAGGTTACATGATTAGCATATCTGTCAAATTGTGAATCATATCGTGTATTGAAAACCCCTTATTGTGTTTCACGTATCCTGAATTGTATTGTACGATATAAAATTGAAATGAAAAATGTGGTAATATATATTCAAATTTTGGAAAGAAGAAAGTTCCAGTACACTTCATTTTTTAAAACAAATTTGGCCATGGGCTCATTATGAGAGACAAAAGGTAATGTAATCAAGGGAAAGCAACAAAAAAGGGAAATTCCCCCAGCCAAACATCCTCACAAAAGCGAATAGATTTGTAATCTCCAGCCCTATATGATATGTTGTATGTAGAAAAGATGCATAAACCTGAGAGATAAACTTCCGCAGTTAATTTCACTTGAATTGGGTGAGTAACAGAAGAAGTGGTAAATTTTATGGGAGCCTAGAGGTTTTGGGTGAAAGAAACCACTCTGTCCACCATAAATGACTTCATCTTTTGGAATATTGAACCTTAAGCTCCTATCATCTTGAATATTCACGGGGCCTCAATTAACTTTGTAACTCTTATTTTCTCTTTGTTTTTCGGATTGATTCGGATTGAGAATTGAAGCTTTAGCTAGAAGGAAGACAAGACCCAGAGCCCAAACTCACATGTGAGAGATCAAAGGATTCTCTTAGATTAGCATTTATCACAATTATTTTCCTTATTCAAATATACTGGCATTTTACCATTTACATATAGTTCAACATCAAGATAATCAGTTAAGTACATATTTTACACAAAATGGAGGTTCTGTTCAAGTGGCTGAATAAAAAGTGGAAATGCAATGCTCAGATATCAGGTTTGAGGAGTTTTATATTGTCCAAAGTAGAAAATAATGTTTTTGAATTCTCAAGTCCAATTCAACGTGTTTGTCGTCAATTTGGTTTAGTTTAGTAGCTCTGCCAGAACTAGAATCAAGGGACACTGATTCCAATAATTTGATTGAAATCCAAATCAAACATATCAGAGTTACCATATACTCTCATAAACATAGCGAATCGCGTATTGGTACTTGCGTACCCAAACATGGTACTCTTATGTACCCAAATAGGGCATTCTTACGCACCAATACTCTAAATTTAGTGTACCTAAAAATTTATTTATTGTTCAATTACAATTGCACAAATATCAATATTATAATTTAGTATTGGATGCTCAAATATTACATTTGTACTAAAATATTTATAAAACAATAAACTTGTTGATTCAACTAAAAATCTTCTATAAAACTTATATTTATTATGTTTAGATTCTAATAGTTAGAACTTTATAAAGATACCTTAGCGTATTACATTTTAGTTAAGTAGTGTACCATATACCCGTATTCATACTGCATACTGAAACGTACCACGTTTCAGGTACCACTGATCCATATATATCTAAACAAAGAAAAAATATTATATCTTCATTCTCCCATTCAACCAGACCTATTAGTTTGCAGGTTTGTTCTGTTCATTTGTCAGTTTTAAACTTTCAACATTAGTTTTTTGAGTATATCACTATCAAAAACATGTTCACTTTGTTCAGTTATATATTGGTACTCTCTTAGATTTCTAATAAAATGAATCAAACAATTATTTAATTCATTAATAATGAGAAGATAATTATAAATTTTGTGTTTTCAGGGTCTATATGGGATTTGATTCTCAAATATTCCTTCTGTTTCTCTCTCTCTCCCTCTTGCCCATCTCTTCATGTTTTGTTTTGTTTTGTTTTTTTAATCTATTTTAATGTATGGCAATTGTCACAATGCACCATCTCTCTGCAGGGTAGTGGATCTGCTACTCAGGGTGAAGTTTCATTTTTATCTTGGAATAGCAAAGTTCAACATATATTGGCATCTGGTTCATTTAATGGGACAACTGGTAATGGAGTTTCTATTTTCGTACATTTTATTTAAACAACTAAGTTTTATCCTGGATAATGATATTACATTCTTTTTGTGT
This sequence comes from Panax quinquefolius, assembly GCA_020205615.1. NCBI lineage: Eukaryota > Viridiplantae > Streptophyta > Magnoliopsida > Apiales > Araliaceae > Panax > Panax quinquefolius. The sequence continues at coordinate 16,615,501 of CM035165.1, forward strand.
CTAGTTGTTTGGGATTTAAGGAAGCAAAAGCCAGTCATAAGGTAAAGCTGTTAATACATGTCATTCTGGAATATCTACATGATAACTCACAATATGATGATGAGAAACTTTTAACAGTTGCAATGTAACTAATTTAAATTTTCCAATTAACAGCTTTTCAGATTCAGTCAGAAGGCGTTGCTCTGTTCTGCAGTGGAATCCTGATGTTGCCACTCAGCTTATTCTTGCTTCAGATGATGATAGTTCGCCTTCTCTGAGGGTAATGCTTTCGTAACTCTCTCTCTCCCCCCCTCTCCCCATGGTCATAAGTAAATGTGCTACATGGTTGACTTTGAGTTCTAATATTTGCAAACAGATTTGGGATATGAGGAATACAATGTCACCATTAAAAGAATTAGCGGGGCACACTAAAGGTATATTGGTTATCAAATAAAATATAATTTCCACCTAACTTATATATTGTTCATGTTTTATGGAGTGTTAACAGTTCTATTTGTCCTTGTACTCTCCTAAATATTTAATAGGAATTGTATTTAGTTGATCCTGCTTGATCTCTTCCTCTGTCTCTCTAACATATACATGCATACTTGTACGCATAAGCATATGCTCGTAGACATAGATGCATGTACATGCCATCATACCTGCAAATCATGGCACACTGGAATGTACATTTAAGAAGAACGCAGATTACCAAAAAGGGTTCTGGACCTGCCAATGTTTCTCTGTCTTGTGAATAAAGAATGTGTAAGCGAAGTGAGTGGGAAGAGAAGAATATGATTTTATATCTTTTTGTTGGCAGTTTCCCTTATCCTTATTATTATTTTTTGATAAGTATTAATGTTTCATGAAAGGGTGCAAAATCATATCCTTTGTTGGCAGTTTCCCTAATCTTTATTATTTTTTTTGGCAAGTATTAATGTTTCATGAAAGAGTGCCCTTTGAGTGAAGGGGCACACCTGTATGTTAGGAAGAGGACAAGAATGGGAAAAAAAATCCTAGTGGCTGCACCTGGCCCTTATTAATTGCTAATTATGGAGCTGCAATCACTTGAGTCAAAAAATGTTCAACGCTTCAAAGAATGTTGCACATTGCTAGCTTGTATCTCTGTTTGCTGCTATGCAAGTTGCGTTTTTACCTTCCCTTGTATGAGCTCCATGCATAGTTGTAAAATTGTGAATTGAATTGTGTATGGAAAAATCCTGTATCGTGTTTCATGTATATTACAATACGTAAAAGAAATGAAAATGTGATAGTACATATCTGAACATATGAAACATTATTTATTGGATAATAAAACATATTTGCTCGACTATAATGTAAAAGTAGTCAAGTAAATATTATTAGTCTAGAAATAAATTTTGAACATTTAATTAGTAGTTAAATTACTCTAAAGTTGATTATCAGTTAGTATTTAGTATTATCTCCTTGTTATTATTTTAGGTAGTTCCATGTTAAATGTCTACATATTTTAAATAATCTGTTTTTTACAATAATTTGTCTATAATATCTTTAGTATTAATTGTCATATTACTATTTTCTATGCATATTTATGGAGTATCACTAGTCGTATCGAAAACAATGCAATTAAATAAAAATTTAAATATGGATAAATTTGTCATTTTATACAAAAAGTTAACCAAGACTTTTATCTTAGGACAAGAGTATTTTGCAATGTTCTAAAAAGCGCTAGGCGGGCGGCCAGGGGCCTAGCGCCTGGGGGGCTTAGGCGAGATTTTTTATTTTAAGATAATTTTAATATTTTATCTTACATTATTCTAACAAAACAATAATATAAAGAAAAATAATCTATAATAAAGATAATAATTAAATTACAGAATTAGTAGTAATTGCACTTAAGTAGTAAGATATATATTAATTGCTTGAAATAATTAATTTATAGAATTAGTGTTACTAGTAAGTAGTAACTAGTAAGAAGTATCTTGATATCTTTATATATATATATATATATATTTATTTATATTTATATCGTACTTCTTCTCTCTCAAAATTTAAATAAATGTTATTTTTAAAATTAGTGTGAAGTTTATTGAATGACACACTTCATATTATTAATTATGAAATTATTTTAATTTGTGTAATTTTCAAAATTGAGGACTTAAAGAAAATGACAAATATCATATACCAAATATGACTAACATATCTTTGACATATTAGTTTTATTCATAAAAAAATTGGTATTAAATAATAAATTTTAAAATTTTAAGAATTCAATTCAATATTAAAACTTAAGAAACTAAACATAAATTTAAAAATTATATTGAATTAAACTAAATATTACAAATGTATCATCATTTATAGAATTTCAAGTTGGTACAAGTTCAAAAAATTACAACTATAATAAAATTATCCATTTTGACTTGATCTTGTTCACTTCTTGTTGTGATTTGATATGCTACAACTTGTATTAAGAATATGGTAAATCATTAGAAAAATAAATATATCAAAATTTGGTTTTGGTAGTAATTTCAAAAAAAAAAAAAAACTCCGCCTTCCCACCTAGGCGCCGCCTAGGCCGCTTTTTTCACCGATTTGGCCTTAGGCGCGGCGCCAGGCCCCCGCCTAGGCCGATTTTTAGAACAGAGGTATTTAGAGGAACAAGAGAACACAAATTTAACTTCACCTTTTTTTTTTGCTAAATTAATTTAACTTCACCTTTGAGCTATAGAACTCGAAGAGAATGCCACAAATTACCAAGTGGGGAGAAAAAGTTGATTTTAAAGCTATATATTTATGTTTCTTCATGAGAATGATAAAGAGACATTTTTAGAAGAAAAAAGAAACTCTAGAAAGTGTTTAAGACTCATGACCTTTATAGAATGTGTGAACACTTGAAATTAGGATTGTTCATCGGTATATAACCGGACCAGACCGGCTCGACCCGAATCATACCGGTTACCGAAAGTACCCAAAGTTATGTATCGATACCGGTACCGATTGGACCGGTATCCCGAACCGGTTAGCCCGTTCAGTACCGGAATGGTATCGATTTTTACCCAAAACTATACCGGTTATGTCTAGGAAGTGAATTGAAGCAGTAATCCATTTGCCTTATCAGTATCATTTGCACATCAATGGGTTCCTTCAATCAAATAAAAGTAGAATAAATCAATGAGCTTCCTCAACAAAAGAATTGAAACCAATATGAAAAGATAACATACATTTATCTATATAATAAAGGGAAGGAAAAAAATTAACACCCATTTGTGGATAAGAATCAAAGATAAGAACTTTCTGAGCTTTCCAAAAGCAGAGCAATTTACTAATTCACAATCAATGTATAAAAAAAAAAATTCCACTTCTATTAATCCAATAATACAAAAACCCAGATTGGATTAATCTAATTACACCCAGGTTTCGTATTTCCAGATTGAATTTGGAAAACCTAGATGGGTTTTTCATCAAAGATGCCTACTTTCTAAATCTTTCTTGAAAATTTCAACTTATAAAGCATTCCCATCAAAGTTGAAGCTATATTTTCTTCTAGAAAACTAAACACCCTTTTTCAGAACAAGAAAAAGAACTTCCATTCATAAATTAAAAACATCCACAGTAAAATAATAAAAAAAAATTCAACAAATTAAGAACATTCACAGTAAAATAATAATAAAAAATCAACTTCCTTTTATAAATTATGAACATCCACAGTAAAATAATAATAAAAATCAAGAAAACTTAGACGATGGAGAATTGGAGACTGGAGTCGATGAATGGAGACTTTAGTCGGAGAGAGTCAGACGATGGAGATGGAGATGGAGAATGGAGCGACTCCGATCTTTTTCGTAACCAAGATCAAGATGAGTTGAGTAGTCAATGACTCCATCATATTTCCCAAAATCATCAACAACATTGACGATAACGCTAACCAAGATAGAAGATGAAGAGAGAGAAGGTGAGATAGAGTAGTCAACAGAGAGAATGGGATATCGACTAAGATGAAGAGAGTTGTCAGCCACCAATTTCGAATCCATTGCGTAGTATAATATTAGTCATCTAAAAAAGCAACGATAAATTCAGTACGGTCCGGTTTTTACCGAACAGAATAAATCCAATCCCGTTCCCGTTCACCCAGTAAATACCAAAAAATATACCGATACCGAACCAGTTATAAAATAGACCAAACCGGTCGGTACAGTCGAACTAGTTCGGTAAAAAACCGGAATTACCGATTTATTTGAACAGCCCTACTTGAAACTCCTGTTGAAATGGTAAAAGGCTTCAAAGTGTTTTATTGGATCTCTAACTTTTTTTATGGCAAGTTTGTTGATAACTTTAAAAGCATATTGTAAATAGTATCGGATCGTAAGATACATATCGTATCGTAACCAGTAGATGCAATATATTTTTGATACACCTGCGATTCTAATATCTATTAGAGTGCCTTCGTTCTTCCTGCTGCTTTTACAGTACTTTCTGCTTGTATTAGGAACATTGCCCATTAAATCATTAAATACCATACGATGTATCGTCTACAGTGCAATTTTGATAACTATGGCTCCATTCTTTTTACTTTCTATAAATTGTACTATTTTAATTATTTAGTACATACAAATCTGCTCTCGTTCATGCTGTTATTCATGGCTTTCCGTTGTATTTTACATCAGGCGTAGTTGCAATGTCATGGTGTCCCAATGACAACTCCTATTTGCTCACGTGTGCTAAAGATAATCGCACTATTTGCTGGGACATGGCTTCATCAGAGGTAGTTGAATGTTTCCGCCTCGGTCTTTACTGAATAAGCCAGCACGTACACTTCTACAGCTATGTTTTTGTTTATCTGTTATTCTCCTTCCCCACTTGTTGTTTTCTTGACTCTGCCTTTAATTTTGGACTTTTGTAGATTGTCTCTGAACTGCCTGCCGGAACCAACTGGAACTTTGATGTTCACTGGTATCCAAAGATACCTGGGGTCATATCAGCATCTTCATTTGATGGGAAAATTGGCATATACAATATTGAGGTTTTTTTTCTTCGTATATGCTTCCTTGCTTTCGGTTGCAAGATGTAATAATTTTAACTAGGAACTGCAAAAGGGGTTGGCAGTCTATCTTCTTGTTCACTGTGGCACATTTTTTTTTGGGGACTATATTACAGTTTATTTGTAATGTGATTATGTTCCAATATGAGAAGAGACAATTAAAGTTTCAATAAAATAGATTAAAAAAGTTTAAATCATGTATGTTATCTGTTCTGTCATAATTCTCCTTATAGGTTTGCACCTTGATGTAGTTTTTTTGTAGAAGTATGAGAATAATCTGTCTGGGGTGATTAACCGACAATTCTTTAACATATTAATCTCTTTTACGTTGTTACAGATTCTTATTTCATGTTTTCATGTAGGGTTGCGGCAAATTTGGTGTTGGAGATGGTGATTTTGGTGCAGGTAATGTAGTTCTTTGATGTTTGTTGTGTGGTTTTCAGAATTCTTTTCTAGTCAATATCAAGTTATAAGGTGCTCTCTGGTTAACCTAGTGAATTGTAGTTGCAATCCATGTACTGTTGTTGGTTAATTTTTTTCCTTCATTCATGTATACTAGTAGCTGTTTGCATTGTCCTGCTGGGCTATTAGATGCAATCAAACATCTATTTGAGAATAGTATGCTCAAGTTTATTTGCTTTTTTTGCATTCATCTTTTTCTTCTTCAGTGTGTCATTATTAAACACTTTTTTGTCTACTTTTATGTGTGCATGTATTTGACTAAACTCTTTCTTATTTTTTTCTTTTTTAATTTAAGAAGTTTTGTTAAAGAAGAGAAGTGGAACTCACATGGAGGACAAGAAATCCACCCAAAAGGAAATTCAGTAGAAAACGAAAGACAAATGAAACCATCCCAGGGTCAATGGATCACAGTTTTTAAGTAAAAATTTGTTCAAGTTTAAGTGGTTAACCAATGGTCAAGAGGAAACCTTATTTGAATATTATTAGATATGGTACCTTGACTTTTTAAAGTGGCTCATATTTTGTAAAGTCCCTAAAAGTAAATCGAACTGCTAAATTGAGAATATGTAAAGTTGAACTTTGTAAGGATGTTATGTTAACTACAACCCTAACAGTTTTTCTACAAATTAGTTAATAATCCTAGTCTAATAAAATAATAAAATACAGTGTTACGTTAACACTAGATCAGGGGTTAGTGGCTGAATAATTGGATTTGCATAGGAGAACAATTTGTTGCAACTTCCTATCCAATAAGGAGAGAACTTTACAAGTCATCTATAACACTATCCATACCAACTATTGTTCAGGGAATTTTCTTTTCTGCTTTTTATGGCTCGGTATTGTACCCTTCTTATCTATAATGCATTCTGCTATTTTTGGCTTTTGCTAGTCGCCTTTGTAGCTATAAATGCATATCCACTTATGCGTTTGTGTTTATATATCTATATTGCATTTTAGTTGAAGTAATTGTATTCAAAACTTATCATGTCGTGTTGGGAATCAAGCATGTTGTATCAAGAAATTAAGTGTTATCAAGCTGATATATAAAAACCGAATGAAGGAAGATTTATCTAGGCATGGCGGCATAGCCTCATATGGAAGAACTTAGATTTACAAAGCTAATTGAGAATGAAATTGGTATTTTATCTGGTTCGAACATGCACAACAGCTGCAAGACCCGGCACCAAGAGCTTGAGCTGGAGGCTTGGGTTATGTAGGGTAGTGCTAACCATTATTGAGTGTTGGGACATTCTAAAATGGTTATCTAAACAAATTCATCCTTCCCTTCCCACTGTTATATATTGTTTTCTTTTTGTGTTTATTGGGCCTTATTCTTTACCTTTTCCCCTTCTTTTGATCTAGATTTCTGGGTTAATTCTTTCTTTTTTGGGCTCACAGGTCCTTTAAGAGCCCCAAAATGGTATAAGCATAAGGCTGGAGTTTCTTTTGGTTTTGGAGGGAAGCTCGTCTCATTTAACTCTACAGATGCTTCGGCTGGATCTTCTGAGGTACATTAAATTGGTTTTCTGCATCTTGGTTCTCTTTGCATTACCTTATTATTATGTTTTTTCTGTTTCCAGGTTTTTGTGCGTGACCTAGCAGCTGAAAACAACTTGGTTAGTAGCTCTTCTGAATTTGAAGCTGCAATGCAAAGTGGAGAGCGATCTTCACTGAGACTTCTATGCGATAAAAAGTCTAAAGAGTCTGAGTATGTTTCTGTGCTTAGAAATGTTTTTTTGTCTTTCTTCTCCCAGCTCATGAAGTTCGAACTGACATTTTTCAAAATTTATTTGTTTATCTGAGCAGATCTGAGGATGACAAGGAAACGTGGGGTTTTTTGAAGGTCATGTTTGAGGATGATGGAACAGCAAGGACAAAGTTGCTTACCCACCTAGGTTTCAGTTTACCTACTCAAGGAAAAGATAGTATGCAAGATGATCTCTCCCAGGAAGTAAGTGCTATTGGTCTCGAAGAGAAAGAAGCAGATAAAGGACATGTTGGTATTAAAGAAACTGCCATATACCCTTCTGATGGGGAAGACTTCTTTAACAATCTTCCAAGTCCAAAAGCTGATACACCTGTGTCAGCTTCTGGCAACAACTTTAATGGGGAAAACTCTATTTCTGGTGGGGAAGAAATGCAACAACAAACTGATGAACAAGAAGAGACTACTGATCCTTCGTTTGATGATGCTGTTCCACGTGCTTTGGTTGTTGGAGACTACAAGAGTGCTGTTGCTCAGTGCTTAACTGCAAACAGGATTGCAGATGCTCTAGTTATTGCACATGTTGGTGGGGCTTCCTTGTGGGAGAACACACGTGACCAATACCTAAAGATTAGTCATTCTCCTTACCTGAAGGTAGCTCAAGTCTTTTTGTCAAACTGTTGTTCTTTATCAATTTTGTTTTGTTTTGCTCTCTATTTGATGACAAAATCTATTCTTTTTAATCATTGGGACTCTTGAATTGCTTGTATTCTTACTTTCCTAGCATCCCTTCTTCAATTTATATCTGTCATCAGGTTGTTGCTGCTATGGTGAACAATGATCTCATGAGCCTTGTAAACAGAAGGCCTCTAAAAGCCTGGAAGGAAACCCTTGCTCTTCTCTGCACTGTAAGTTTACATTTGACAAGAAGTGCAGCTTATATTATTGCATCATATCAGGTTTGCATATGCTTCAAATTGTGTCAGAGTTTATTAGTCTTACAATCACATCCGTTGAGTTCTACTTATATTCTTACCCCTTTTTTCCTACTTTCTTTGCAATAAGATCCCTGTAGGAAAAAAATGAGTACCTTATTTACTGTCTACGCACATCCGTATCTTAAAATTCTAATCCTTTCATGCCATGTCCGTGCATCCTTTTAGTTTAGATATAGACAAGTCCGACTGCTAGGCACTACCCTGTACCCTAGTCCATGTAACATAGTTCCTGTTAGAGGTATTAAAGGGAAATGCTTGTAAGTATTCAAATAAATATGTTTCAGAAATGAGTATGTTATAAATTAATAAAATGTGTATATTGTGATAATGGTAATCACTTGTTACCTCTCCCTCATAATACCTGAACTGTTTTTCCCTTTCCTTATTTTATGTTACGTATATTTTCTCCAACTATACTTCTTCCTAATGTTATAAACAAAGGTCCATCAAAATGTTGTATACATGCTCTGCATAAATACCATATATAATTTACGGACGTAAAATGGTGTTGGAAATGTGTCCAAGTATTCTTCAAGTGTAGGTGTCTGCACGTGTTCTGTAATAAATTACTCTGTCTCTGACTTATTCTACGTTGTGAGACATTCTATTTTCTATATTTCATGATGATTGACTGATGAAAATGCCTTTTGCCAAAATTAGCCAAAAAAATAAAGGAAAAAAAATCAAAAGCTTTCTGTTGCATCTGGTGGATTTCATAAAATTAACTTGGTTTCTTTTTACTTGTGGGCATAGTTGCTTATTCGGTGGTAGCTTCTCAGATATTTGTTGATTTGGAGTAAGCTAAAATTAGAATAGGAGGAAGAAGAAGAAAGATTATGCAGGAAAGGGAAAAGACAAAAAACATAAGGGTGGTTCTGGAAATTATATTGCTTTTCTCTTTATTATTTGACTAGTCAAGCTTTATAGGTAGTGTAAACACTGTTGGTTGGCACGTGGTTTTGAGAAAGGAGATGCGGGAAGGGATCAAGTTTGAGAGGAATATGGATATGTACAAGTTCAATAAGTATCACATATAGTCTGCATAGTGTGGTTTGATGTATTAGGAGTTAGTTGTAATGAAAGGTATTATTGTCTAGTTTGTTACTCTTTGTTGGATCACATTCAGGAAATTGTCTAGTAATTCCGTTTCTTATATAATTGGAGACCAGCAAATCTATTTGTTATAAATTGGAGTCTAGTAATTTTGTTTCTTGTCTTTGAGTCGACCTTTTTTGTTAGATCCCGACTCCTGAGTAAAATTGGGAAAGCAGGGATTTTGGCATAATTCACTGTGGAAGATATGACATGACAACTTGTTTTGGCCTTGGTGCCTTTTAAAGTACAGGAACCTAATGCAAGCCCAGCCCACAAGTTACTCGTCAACTTTTGACTTTATTAGTGTTGACACTAGGAATGCAATTATTGTCTCTGCCTATGCTACTATATTGATGTACTAATACTATCATCAACTAACAGTTTGCACAAAGAGAGGAATGGACTTTTTTATGCGACACACTTGCTTCTAGACTTATGGAAGCTGGTAGAACACTGGCTGCAACTCTTTGCTATATATGTGCCGGAAATATCGACAAAACGGTGGAGATTTGGTCAAAGAACGTGTCAACCAAGCAAGAGGGGAAAACTTATGTCGGCCTTCTTCAGGTAATTATGCAACCTTTATATATTCCTTTAAATATATGTTATACGAGAGGATTGACTGTATTTGATTATATTGATAGGATCTAATGGAAAAGACAATGACTCTTGCTATGGCAACTGGGCAGAAGCGATTTAGTGCTTCTTTGTGCAAGCTAGTTGAGAAGTATGCTGAAATATTGTCAAGTCAAGGACTTTTAGCGACTGCAATGGAATACTTAAAATTCTTGGGGAATGAGGAATTGACTCCTGAACTTGCGATCTTACGAGATTGTATTGCTCTCTCTACGGAACCTGGTATGCTATCATATGTTCAGTTCCCATTCTAAAACTCATGTTTCATATAGAGAAATATTTGAATGTTTGTCGGATTATATGATAACTACTGCAAATCTAATTAGGATTTTTTTTAGGAAATTGCTTTGTTTATTGTCTAGCCTGGAATTATATTAACGCTGTTATGCTCTTGCAACTTGTTCGTCATTTCTTAAGAGTTAAAGTAGTTGAACAATGAAGTTGATTATATCTAACATTATTAGCAGTGTACATCCCTTTTTGTAAGAGTAATATTTCATGCTGCAGAAGTTGTGTACTTGCCTTTACTTAGGTATCCTTTCTATTATTGAACCCTATAGATTCTTATAATGTAATATAATATAATGGTTTAATTTGTGGATTATTTGACACTGTAACAAGGATTGGAATTCATGTTCTGCATTTCATTGGTTAAACTTCAAGTACAGTTAAATTTGTAAATCTGTTAGCCAGACTTCTTTGATGAAGATAGATTAGTAATTTATATATCCACTGCATAAAGTCTTAGCATTCAAGCCTGGAGACATCATTTTGCCAAAGCTTGTGAGTTGGTTCATGGGATGGTGTCTTCTGGATGTTTTTCTATGACTGTTCAAAGTCGCGGTAGTGGCCTAGTTAAATAAGAAGGTTTTTTCACTTGGTATGGGTATTGGTTTCGGGTGATATGCACCTTACGCTAGTTAAAAGCTTCAATTTTTTTATTTTAAAATAATGAAAATATTCTAAATAACAAAAATAACAAGACGGAGTAATTAAATAAACACAAATACACAATCTAGTACACATAGCATTGTCCACAATAATGTAGACATTTCAGAAATTTGTCTAATTATATTGCATAATAGTTGAACATTAAGTTCTTAAGACAATCTGAAAAGTGCATAAATGTAATAAAAGAAGCTAATAGTTCTAAATCAATATGCATGCAAATAATTCACATGTATTTATAATAAGTTTCAGATTTACAAATATATATTTTATTATTATTATTACTCTATTTGATAAATATGTACATATACATGTTTTATTTATTTATTATTATTTGATAAGTTAGTATGTACATAACTACATATACATATTTTTTATTATTATTTGTCTCACGAAAAGAATCCCATTATTATTATTATATACATTTGCAAATGGAATGAAGGGAGTATTATCTTTTGATAATTTAGTCGCATGTATACATATGTATCTATTCATTGGCTATTCGGTATTGTTTAAATAAAAACAATCTATTGGCAATACATACGATTTGAAAGAAAGAGAGAGAATGACTGAAAAGAGGAAGAGGGAAGACTGAGAAAGAGATAGAGGGAAGACAGAGAAAGGGGAAGAGAGAGACAATTTGATTCTCCGTTACGCCATTATTTTACCTTTTTTTCTCAGTTACACCGCTCTTTTTTCCTTGATTTCTTCGTTACACCTTTTTTTCTCCTTGATTTCTCCGATAATACATCGTTATTTATTTCCGTTTCTGCGAAATTTAACATATGTGACATTGGTAATGCTTGAAATTATAATTCTTAATTCGTTAATGGAGTGTTGCCTAAGGAATCCAACCTAGTCACGGCAACTCGTGTCTTTGAACCATGGTATGACTTGTCTCACTACATTTACATGTAGAATGTGTTCTACTGTTTGTCCCAAGTAGGCCTGCTTTGATCTGCATCTTTTGCACCAGTCTTCGTAAATTGACTCTATTCTTGCAGAGAGTGAAGTACAAATATCTACGAATTATGAAAACTCTCATTCACAAACCGGAGCTGTTTATGGTGCCAATCAACCCAGTTATTATGAGGTGCTTTTTAATTTTTCATATTCAGTATGGATATTTATATTTGGAATGTTTGTTTAATGCAGGTCTTCTTGCTGTCTCTGACCAACACTCATTCTTGTTATATTTTTTTTCTGCTTAGGAAACAGCACCATCACAAGTGCAGCAGAACATTCCTACTAGTCCTTATGTTGGAAATTACCAACAGCAAATTAATCCTACATATGGGAGAGGATATGGTGCTCCTATTCCATATCAAGCTGCGCTCCAACCTAATATATTCCTTCCATCCCAGGCACCTCAAATGCCCCAGGTTATGTGCAGCTCCTTCATTTCCTTTAGAAAAATTATTGACTTAGGCTTGCTGTAATGCTGTTGGTATTTATTTGTGGCACTGTAGTACTTGATAACTAACATCTACATTATAAGGTTCTTCTTGTATAACTACCTATTGACTTTTTAATAAGCTTAACTTTTAGTTAACTCAGATTTCAGAATTAATCTGCCTGCTGTTTTCTGGCAGAAATGTTTTTTTACTTTTCTTTCATTATTTTATTCATCTTTTTCTCTCTTTCCTTTCTGCACTCTATGCAAGACAGTAATTGCTAAAAGAATTTCACATCATACTCATTCTTATTGACTGTTATTTCATTTTTCTTCTTTTCAGGTGAATTTGTCCCCACCTCCAGTTACCTCTCAGCCTGCAGCGAAACCCTTCGTTCCTGCAACCCCACTGACATTGAGAAATGTAGAGCAGTATCAGCAGCCCACATTGGGCTCTCAGTTATATCCTGTGTGTATATTCATTTTTGTCTGTTAGTATATCCTACATATTTAATTGTGATTACTGAATTTTTGGAGCGCACTTTCCTCATTTCAGGGGAATGCGAACCTTAATTACCAAGCTGCAAACCTGGGGGCTGGTTCATTTGGGTCTATCCCTTCTCAAGTTCCAGTTCCTGGGCATAAGATGCCTCAGGTTGTGGGTCCCACCCCAGCACCTAAAGGATTTATGCCAGTAAGTAACGCAGGAGTGCAGAGACCTGGGATGGGTCCAATGCAGCCTCCCAGTCCTACTCAGTCGGCTCCAGCAGCTGTAGCTCCTGCAGCTCCTCCACCTACAGTGCAGACAGTTGATACTTCAAATGTGCCTGGTAATATATTCTCTTCTCGTACTCTTATTCATCGGAAAAAAGGAAAAGGAAAAAAGCTTTCCTCCCTCGTTCACTTGCAATTTTGCAATTATGGGTAGTGCCTCCTTGTTATGTTCTAAATTCATAAGAATTAACCAAAGGGTGGCAGTAGATTTATTCAAGTTATTTTAATGGGATAGACGCAGTGTCTAGTGATTCGTGCTGGGGAAAATATTAATTTTAGGTAAAGGGGTTATAAATTCTATCAAAGATGGAAGGAAAGACCCAAGTCATGTCTGAGGTTAACATTCATTTGAACAATATATATATATTGAGTCTTATGAAACAATTGTTATGCTGAATAGTGATGTGCCTTTTTGTTTTTTGTCTCTTGTCTTTTGTCAAAATTCGGTTAAAAAGTTTTTAACTTCAATGGAGTGGAGAAGAGGACCCATACTCCTTGTTAAGGCCCTAAAATACCTTGCCTTTTACTGGGACTCCTTTTCACTCGACACATTAGGAACTAGGACATGCAAACTGAGCTGGACAACTCTAAAAACAGTTCCAACTGTTGCTATTTGTAACTATTTGAAGAAGTTAATCTCGATTCCAGAATTTTCTTGTTGCCTTTTATTTTGCCAGTTTACTATTGTTTTATATTTCTAAATCTTTATTCTCTTGTGCTTTGTCTTCCTGTGCTCCAGCCCCGCAAAGGCCTGTTATCACAACTTTGACCAGACTTTTTAATGAGACATCGGAAGCATTGGGAGGCTCACGAGCAAATCCAGCTAAGAAACGTGAAATAGAAGACAATTCAAGGAAAATTGGCGCTTTGTTTGCAAAGCTAAACAGTGGCGACATATCTAAAAATGCTGCAGAAAAGCTTGTACAACTCTGCCAAGCTTTGGATAGCGGTGATTTCAGTACTGCCCTCCAAATCCAGGTACCCCCTTTTTTCAAAATTTTAATTTTATTTATTTTATTTAAGTTACACTTTTCTATACACGCGCAGTTGAATTGAATTGTGAATTTTGTATTATTTACTTCTTTTCTGCTGTGTGTAGGTACTTCTTACTACAAGTGATTGGGATGAATGCAACTTCTGGCTAGCGACACTCAAGAGAATGATCAAGACTAGGCAGAATGTGAGATAAAAATTGGTTCTATTTTATCAAGCATAGTAACCTTGGTCTACATTTCTTTCAGATATACAGGGTTTGTCAGCGTGATAATCACTTCTCTATGTACACAAGCCTGGGACCTTTAAATTGTGTTCGTTGGGTTTGGTTCTTTGTTCTTTTACTTTACCCTTCCCCCATTTTCTTTGCTAATTTTTCTACCTATTTTTAGAATCAATTAGAAAAGATAGTTCTCAGAATATTGATGAACTTTTTGGAAAGTGTTCTTTGTATGTGCATTTAGAAATAGGATATGGTTTTTGATTAATAGATATAAATTTTTGTAAGAGATATTTTTTGTACTTTTATCATTGTAGGGTTGTGATGATCTTTGCTTTTGTTCATCTTAATAAAGTCTTGTAGCTTTTGGGTATTTGGATGGACTTAACTATATCAAGTCCTGCTAATTCGCTTACTGTCTTTGCTCTACTTTTTTTTTGGTTTTTGAATTCACTACTAGAAAGTGTTATTTGGTAACTGTTTTTGTTTTGAAAGAATTGGAAGCGAAACCCACTTTGTAGCAAAAAAGTGAAAACACAAAAATTGTTCCTTCAATATTTGCAGTTCATTCCAGCTTTAATGTGGTTTAGGTCTGGAATCTTGTTAACAAAATGTAGGTTTCATTTCAATATCTGGAAGCCTCTAAAAATTTTAAACTTTACTTATTCATAAAATTAAATTAAATTAACTATAAAAACCTTTACTTATTCATAAAATTAAATTAAATTAACATTTGAATATTGTTATCATACAAGTAAAAGAAGAAACATTCGGTAAATAAATTATTAGAAAGCGCAAAATCAGTTACCAAATAGTCCTTAATTTATGTTTTTTCCCAAATTTATTAGGGTGGCTATGATCTATGGTACAGCTTTAAATCTACCGAGTACCCACAACCAAAAAAATACTCTTTTCGTCCCATGATAAAAGTCCTTGTTACTATTTTGGGTAGTTTCATGTTAAATGTTCATTTTCCTTTAATAACCAAACTTTTATCCATATTTTCCTATTATACCCGTAACATTAAATATCTCATACTTTTTTTATTTTAATTCTCTCTCCATATTTAATGACATTATTATGGGTAATTTTATCATTTCATTCATATTCTTAATATGCGTGAAAAGTCCATAAAGACTTTTATCTTGGGACGGAGGGAGTAAAAAATAAGCTTATATTTTTTTATATGCAGAATAAATTTTCTATTTTTGGAAAAACAGCAAACATGATTAATTAATAACAATGTTATTTAGGGAGGTAAGTTTGTAATAACAATAAGGGATTCGATAAAATTGAATGAAAATTTTTGAATAATTAAGAAATCTGAATGAAATGAATAGAATAGAGTATCTCGAATACTAAATAAAAATTGTGTTTGATAACTAATATGATTGAAATATTTGAATGAGTATATTTTACAATTTCAACCCTTTAAGATGTTTTGAACTAGTTTGTTTTTGTTAATGTAAAACATATATAATGTAAAAAAAAAAAATTATTTGATAATTGATCTGTCAAATATTTCTATACAATGTTTTTTGAATTACTTGAAAAGCATGAACATTTTTTTGATAATTATGAAAAATTTCTTAATAATTAAAATAATTGATTATAAACAAATTACTTGTTAGGAATTTCACCAAATTCGTTGTTTCTACAAACCTTTCCACCACAAGACAATAATATCAGCAAAATGGATGCTCCTGCACAAAAACATCTTTAATAGTTGATGGATAAAAGTGAAAAAAATCATGGAACCTTGTACGTAAATTTCTCTGTTCTAAGTGGCATTTAAGTAAAAAGTTTATTAAGTAAAGCAACTGACCGAGCAGCCGGAGAAATGTGACTAATTCACTCAGTCTCATCCAGCCATATCCAGACTATTATTTGATTGAAACAAACAATCTTAACTACTTAACCAATCAGAATTTATTCATTCAGAGTTATTAAGTGCTAATCATACAGTCACTTAATGTTATATATATATATATATATATATATATATATATATATATATATATTAATCTTAATAATTTTATAATTAAAATAAAAAAGTTTATTTTAATCTTAAAATAAAAGGTTTATTTTAATCTTAAAATTGGATTTCATGTTAACTAATTAGAGTTGAAATTAGATTTCATGATAACTAATTGGAGTTGAAATTTGATTCCATGTTTCCTAAAATAAAGGAGTTTATTTGTGAATAAGAAAATGAATCCATGTTTTCTTAAATAAAGGAGTTTATTTAGATATGGAATAAGATTTATATTATTCAAAATAAATGAGTTTATTTGTGAATAGAAAAAGAGAATCAGTATTTCTTAAATAAATGAGTTTATTTAGATATAAAATAAGATTTCATATTATTCAAAATAAAGGAGTTTATTTGTAAATAGGAAAGAGAATTCGTGTTTCCTTTAATAAAGGAGTTTTTTTTACTTGGAATTAGATTCCATAATTAATTAAAATAAATGAGTTTATTTTGATTAAAGAATTTGATTAAAATAAAATAGTTTATTTTATTCAAAATTAGATAAATTAAAATAAAAGAGGTTTATTTTGATTTAAATTTGAATTAAAATAAATGAGTTTATTTTGATTCAAAATTAGATTTTATGCTAACTAAATTTGCCCATTAAATAATATCAATATATATATTCAATATTTATTATTCATGATATGAATGTTATTTATTGGTGATGTGCATGATAATAAATAGGATTGATTATGGACTATTGACCAATGTGATTGAATTTTATTTTAGTTGGATGCGTGAATGTATGAGTTTTATTAAATAGGGTATGCGTACCTCGTCTTCTATAATTTTTCTTAATATAAATTATATCTCCATCCTATGTACTTCTCATTGACTGTTGATCAATATTTCTATTTATTTTAAATAGTTTTGTAATATGAATAGTTAGAATTAATTTTGAAGAATCGGAGATCAAGGAGCAAAGAGCGCTTGAAGACCCATTTGTAATGGAGCCCGTGATTTAAATGTAATAGTTATATTTAAATTTAATTCTTGCACCCTAGGTTTGACCTTTTGGTTCACTTGGTGGCTCTAGTGAACCAAACTAGAATAAAGTCCATAATTAATCCGGATAGAATATAGTATTCTATATGTGCATGCTTAAAAATATATATATATATATATATATATATATATATATATATATATATATGCATGCGCGCTAAACAAGATGAGAGAAATAAAAACAAATCCCTCAAAGATTTTATATTAAGTCCTAAGCGTTCAAAGATATTTGGAATATCGAACGTCGCCTTATAGCATGATAAAAATAATAAAGTATCAATTAATTATTATAAGTTTGTTGTGTCACCACAAGACTTATTTTAATTTTTTGAGATGTTAATTTTATCACATTTGATGATTATAAAGAAAATTGAACAATGTTGTTTTGTTGTGTCACCACAAGGACAATGTTTTTCTTTTTTGAATATATGAAAGTGCTAGGTTGGACTTAACTTTGAAAATTTTGATTCGAATGTGCCACCACTTGATCAAAATAATCTAAGAGGCAAAATAACAGGAGTTACATGATGATGTAATTGACAAGAGTTGTCTACCTATTTATTTATATATAGTTTGTTGTGTCACCACAAGGCTATATACATTTGAAATGGGATCCTTATTCTCACTAGCAAAAACTTTAATTAGATTTTGTCGAATTATATAATTGAGGGTAATATAGTTTGAAGAAAATAGTGGGAGATACTAATTTAAAATAAGACCTAAATTATTTTGGTAATTAATAAAAGAATGTATGCTAAAATATTGTTAAGAACAAATTCATTTACATAATTTTACAATGTCTAAATTACTATCACTGCGTAGCATATTAGATGCTAAATTAACCGAACCGAATTAAACGGATTGGTTAAGGAAATTAAGAATAGTTCTCATGGCTGAAAAAACTATCTTATGTCCTTAATATGTCTATCCCTACAATGGTTGCAGACAATGCCTCTGAGGAAGAGATTGCTACTTTTAGAAAATGGCAAGATGATGCACAGTTTGCTCAATGCATCATGCTCGCATCCATGAGTAACGAGCTTTAGCGTCAGCATGAAACTATGGATGCTCTTATTATATCCCTGCACATCAAGTAGTTGATGGTGAAGAAAGTAGGACTGAAAGATATCAGATATTTAAGGAGCTCTTCCGATCTAGAATGATCGATGACACTATAGTACAGATAAAAATCTTTAACATGATCAATTTGATTGAACAATTAGGACAACAGATTTTGTCATGGATGGAGAGTTAAGCCAAGATTTGATCTTGCAGTTACTCCCGGACTCCTTCTCACAATTATTATGATTTTTTCATATGAACAAGCTAGATATCAGCTTCGCTGATTTACTTAACATGTTGAAAAAATGTTGAGAGTCACTTTCCAACCAAGAAAGACATAGTCTTACTGGTAGGGGCCAAAAGATCTTCTGAAAAGAAGAACGATTCAAAGAAGATAAATAAAAAGGCAAAAACAAAGGATAATAAGAACAAAATTGATACGGATAGCAAATGAGTTTGCTTCCACTGCAATAAGCCAGGACATTAAAAAAGAAACTGCGAGAAGTATCTTGTAGAGGCTAACCAAAAGAAGCTTAGTGAAGCTTCGGTTACAAATATAATTTTGTTCATGATTTAAAATAAATATTTCTTTAAGTCAAGATTCTACTTGGGTATTGGATACCGGCTTTGGTTATCATAAATATAGATTTATGAAGGGACCAAGCAGAAGTAAAAAGCTAAACAAAGATAAGTAATCCTATGTGTAGGAAATGAAGCAAATGTTGCTACATTAGCCATAGAAACTTATAGTTTAGCAATGCCTACGGGCAAATATATTAAGTCAATAAGTTGTTATTGTATTTCAGTTCTTGTTAGAAATATTATTTCCATTTCGTTGTTGGACAATGAAATCTTTGGTATTATATTTAAGAACAATTGTTGTTCTTTTTATAATAATAATGTTTTGTATAGAACTGGAATATTACTTAATGAATTTTGTATACTTGACTTACGTGAAAATAATTTTTCATATTGAAAAAATTAGTATAATAAAATGAGATGATCATTCAAAGAGTTGAATGTGTGTATTTGCTGAAATACAAGTGTGAATTATTTGAAAGGTTCAAAGAATTCAGAAGTGAAACAAATTGACAAAGTATTAAGATTCTTTGATTAGATCAAGGAATAAATACTTGGGCTACCTGGGCTCCCCCATACAAAGGAGTATTGGCGACTGTCTGTGGGGCGGTCAACCTCAGAGAGGAAAGTCACATTCCTCTCCATAACCACATACAAAAACCAGTCCCAAGACACCAAAAGGTAGGGAATACACGTAGATCAATGATCCATTCTAAAAAATCCCGAGACATCTCAATGTCCATCCATCAAGGGGGACTTTAGAATATATCAAGATCACAAGCCCTAGAGAAATAGGTAAATATCAAGAAAGTAAAAAGGCATAATTAAAAGAGAAGTGAATCAAAATATATTTCCCTGCCATATATAATACTGTTTGATATATACAATATGCACTATACATGACAAAAATGGCTAAGCTAGTCTGTACAGGAAAATCCAAGCCCATCTACAAATCAGTGTATATACGCGCTATCAAATCCAACATAGCATCCCTCTCAGAAGAAGGGGGTAACTCTATGAGCTCCTGCCCTATGGTATCAACACGAGCCAAGAGATCCATAGCTATCTGCATGGTGACACTATGCTCATCAATGAACGTGCTCATCTCTGCAATGATATCAGTAGTATGAGTCCTCAATGCAGTGCTATCTACAATAACGGCATCTCTGGCAGATATAACACCATCCTGCTCAGTAACAACTACATCTCTAGATGATCTGGCCTCATCCTGCTCAGCAACAACGGTGTCTCTATTAGCTAAAGCATCATCTCTCTCGACTAGAGCTGCATCTCTCCCAAAAAGAGCTGTCAGCATCAAGGCCCTAGCCTGATCCCTCTCAAATGTCATCAGATGGAGACTCTACTCTAAATACTCTACATAATGCGGGGTTATAGTAGCAGTAATACTAGGAGAGTCAATCAGAGCTGATGTCAACCCAATAAACAGCTCATCCTCAGTGGGAGAATTAATGTCCTCCATGGGTTCCTCACAGTCAAAATTAATCCACGGCTCTGTGGATACAGCCCCAGTCGATGTAATCTATGCCTCCATCCATGCAGAATACTATGTAGAATGACCCAGATGGCTAATAGTATAATCATCCCTCTCACGCTGGGCCCAACAGGTATAAACCCTGGATCTATCCTCTGCTGATAAAAGTCAAGAAGCCAAGCGCTGACCTAATTCCCCCTCAAAAGGATAAACATCCTGAAACTGGTCGAACCGTGCCATCACATTCAGAGGGAGGTAATCCATGCCAGATGCATGAGTAATGAAGCTATAGGGAGAACTAAGCCCTGAACATGACAAAATGTCAAATGGATCCTCGATCCCTGCCAAGAACACCGACCAGGAAGTAGCGTTTGCACACTCCGCCAGCTGAAAGGAGTAAGACATGGCTATCTTATGGGAAAAGCAGTACCCATGGCGTCATAATGTGCCAATCGGTCTAAGGTGTGACATGAACCACACATACAGCAAGACCGAGCTGCTTGTAAATACCCCTACAAGATGGGTGTGGCAATACATGGTCGACCTCAAGGTCTCTGGCATAATCATTGGTACAATGGTATGTCCCTCCCGGAGAGCCCGCACTGTCATAACTACACCGATGTCTAAATGATCCATGTACAGTGGTGTGTACAGATAAGCCACTATGCAAATCAAGAGTACGTCTACACTGGCAACACGCCACTCATCCTCCGACGTGGTGAAATTCCCAGAGTGTTGTACATAGTTGTCCAATGAGCCAAATCTGTCTATCAAAAAACGCATGGACACTACATGCCCAGAGGTGATCTCATCCTGAGCTACTCTATGCCTCAAACTAGTAAGGGTCATAAACTGTCGGCTCATATTGCCGATAGCCATCTGAGCGCAAGACCTGTCCAATGGCAAACCTATCAGACGCTCATACTCCTCTAAAGTAGGGGTCAACTCCTAGGTCTCCAACTAGAACACCTGCCTAACCGGTACCCAATGCTCCAGCATGCCCTCTACAAAACCCAATGAAACCTAGAATGTTAGGAGGGTCACAGAGTGCTGCAACAATTGATATACGGTCACCCGATCTGGGGCTAACAAACTATCATACCACGATCTCAAACATGAGGCTATCAATACTGGTGAGGTGTGATCAATACGGCTAACTGTCGATGAAGACATCTGTGTGGGCCGTATCATAAGACCATCCAGGGGTCAATGCTGAACATCTCTGGACATACATATGCATAACATAATACATGCATGACAAATAATAGATGATAATATTATGTAGGGAATGCAAAACAATATACATATATTCCTAAATACATCATCTCTGTATACAGCTAGAAAATACGTGGAAATGAGGCACAACCGCCCAATAACTAACAGAGGCCTATCAAAAGATATAACGAGAATGGGGCACAGCCACCCAGTATCTAACAGAGGTCTATCAAATGATATAGCAAGAAATACATCAGAAGAAGTCAATAGTGTTGATGTCTACATCATCTAACCTATCCATCTAATGTAACTCCTCCAGAGTCACTGGATCTCTGCCAAGAGGGATATCAGGCTGATACAACGGAGGATATGCATCGACAAAACTATTTGAATATGGGCCACCTGAAGGGCCAGCCTCTGAGCTGGAAGGATCGAAGGTATCCGCCTCGGAAGGTTCTCTGCCCAAATGCCAGATAAAAAAATGTGCCCGTTCCAACTGCCGGGTCAAACTATCAATCTGCGTCAAATGAGTAGGCTCTCGGAAGCAAGAAATCCAATCCTTCATCATCACAGATCCAAGAACCATATCCCCCATGAACCGAGTGGCGCAGGTCTGGGCTCCGATGGTACGAGAGGACCACCAGCGGTAGAATGCCTCCTTAGTGAACAGTCCCTTTGACAAAGTAAAGTCGTCAACTCCCATCAATGAGAAATCACTGATCGGCGACTGCGACACAGGCCAATAACGCCTGGCAGGAGGATAAATTGGAATACGGATCTCTTCCGTGGTGCTCTTGATATCACGTTCTCCTAAATAGAGCTCCCATCCTCCATCTATGAAGAGAGGAATCCGACGGGTGGACATCACATGCTCGACACCAGTCGGGAAACCATCCTCAAAGCCAACTGTCAAATGGTCCCCAAAATAGGGAACCCATGAAATGACATCGGCTGTCAATAACTCCAACTGTAAGCGATAACGGGTGAAACCCTCATCTATTGGAACCTCCGACAATGTGGAGTGATGCCCTCATCGTCCCCGTGGGTAGGTGTCTAAACCTAACACGCTAATGAGACGCAAACATGGAAGCCTCTCATAGGCCCAAAACTGCCAATGCAAATATCTGCGGTTAGTCAACACTCTTAACCTGTACATAGGAAATCAAAAGAGAAATACTCACCAGCAGAAATGGGTAAAATCCTAGCCAAGCCTCTGTCAAGCCCTGCGAACGCATGCGCATTCCCCTGAGGAAATATGCAAAGGTGTAGGAGCCCCAATCATACTCTCCAATACGGTCCACCTCTCGTGTGGTGCTGACTAAAGCGAAAGACACCGTGGAAGAGTTATCCGCTATGAAACAACCCCGGAGGAAGACCAGGAATAATGCGATCCCTGACTCTCA
The DNA here is from genome assembly GCA_020205615.1 of Panax quinquefolius. Taxonomy (NCBI): domain Eukaryota; kingdom Viridiplantae; phylum Streptophyta; class Magnoliopsida; order Apiales; family Araliaceae; genus Panax; species Panax quinquefolius. Next base: position 16,638,512 of record CM035165.1, read on the forward strand.
CATCATCGGGCAAAGGCTCACTCAACGCCCCACTCATAGCATTTACACTCAAAGCACTAATGCAGACTATCCTACCTTTGAGTGCCTCAACCGAGACTCTTAACAAGAATATGATGGCAGTCATGGTAATATTTGCCATACAAGGCACTGACACCCCTCCAAACTCCATACATGTGATAAACTGCCAATCCATCGGCGTCGTCATCACCTCACAGTCCAGCAAATGGAGAGACTGGGTCTGGTGAAACCAGGGCTCAGATAATGCCCAGGGACACTGACGGGGGAGGATGGAAAAGAACGCCTCAAAACCCCAAGCATGCACAATCTCTCGATACTCTGGATGAAGAGTCTGATATAGAGAGTGTATACTGAACCAATTCCCTCGAGGCTGCGTAAAGCCTGGAACCTACATTACAAATTCAAATCAACATCAGAAACCTTGCTCCTCATTCAATAGGAAAAAGGATAATCAAACACAACCTTTACCTCGTTCGCAAATAGATCGAGGGCTGGCGACTTAAATCATCTAGCAGCTCTGGATTCGTCACATTTATGACTGTCAATTCTCTGCGGGGAGTAGAAGCAGCAGGAGCGGGAGCCGTGACCGGTACATCCTCAACCCGGATAGGACGAATCACTGTCTCCACCAATAGACGAGGTTGTCTGGTTTAAATCCATGTATTTGGACAAAAGTCTCCAAATCACCTCAGAAAGGGTGTGGTAAATTCTAACCTTGAGTTTTTTTAAATGCATTTTATGCCTATATGTATGAATGTATTACTTTAACATACGACTATACTAGAGTGAAAAATACATGTCTATTCAATGCCTAGGCTCATGGAAATTTTTTGCCAGAGTCTCCTTTACAAAAAGGACTATCCACATGCACGTAGGCATGACTAGGTGGCCATTCAGTAGCACACCAATCCACAGTCATAAACATCATATATGCATAAAAATATCAAAGTCATAATCCATAAGGGTAGTCTAATTACTAGGATTACTTCGCTTTACAACCTTTGCTCATTTGTCCTCAAATAGGATAAGAAATAGCGAAAAAAGGTGCCAATTTGACTGTTTCAAAAGTCATTTTTTTCACATCAATATGTTCAGCGTGGCTAAATACTAACATTTACCATGTTGAATATTTTTTATCAAATCATATGAGCATGCATAATCACTACTATGTGTTTAGAAGCATTTCATGTGATAACTCATTTTTCAACGGACAAAAACTGGAAAAGAAGACATGCATACATTACCAGGATAGTGAAGAACACTTGTACGGTGACGGATTTTGCAGAAAACAGCTCGAACTCAGTTGATCTGAAGAAGAACTCTCGGATTCTCTGTGTGGCGCAACTTGAAAATGACTTATGAAAGGGAAAAGAGCATCAAATACACTTACAGATGGCCGCATGTGTATTTGCGGCTGCTGCAGGTCTACCCGCGACTGTCCTAGGTGGGGCCCACCCCCTCTGACTTGATCTAATTTGAGTTGCAAAGGAGGTCCCACAAGCTAAAAAGTCAAATCATGAAAAAATACGCTACGTGATTGAGCAAAAAAGACTGAAATCCAGATTTTCAGAGACCAAACTGCGGGTCTATACATCACTCATTGGTATTCGCCCAAACACAGGGTTCACAAAGCCAATGATCAGAGATGTTGAAAACTACATGTGGAAATGCCTCACAAAGGTCTGATGCCATCAACTTGGGGTTGTGATTCCAATTGTAACCCTACCTTTCATCCAAAGTTTCTCCCCGGTGGAGATTTCATACATGCTCAGCCGTTGAAGCACATTTTAACGAAGGTCAAGCAGCCTTGACGTCGTCAGCCGTTGGTAATTAAATCCAGCAAAGCATCAGAGGTGGTCTGATGATATTCATCCATTGAAGCATATTTCATCGAGGGTCAAGCAACCTTGACGCTATTCATTCGTTGGCAAGTAAATCCAGCGAAACATCAGAAGTGATCCGATGATATTCACCCTTTGAAGGACATTTCAACGAAGGTTAGACAACCCTGCTGACATCAGCCGTTGGCAATTAAACCCAGCGAAGCATCAGAGGTGGTCTAATGATAACCATTGAAGGACATTTCAATGAAGGTTAGGTATCCCTGATAACACCAAATGTTGGCAGTAACTCCATCAGAGCGTTGGAAGGACCTGGCGATACAAACCAGAGAAAATAATCCTCATCAGGGAGGACCGGTGATGGAACATGTGACGCCCCCAAAATAGGTATACACAACACCCATTCTGAGTCGCCAAATACATGGTACAGAAACAACTACAACTTTATTATTACAACAAGTAAAGCTGTGAGTTTGAATACAAATATTATCTTCAGACAATATCTATACTCAAATAAATCCTCATCACATTATTGATTCATTATTTTACAAAATGGTGAGGACTACTAAACAACTCTCTCTAGAATCTTCATTCCATACCCCCCTAGTAGTACTCGCTACATTCTCGCCTCCCGAGAAGAAAAATGGAACAACAAGGAAAAGGGTGAGCTCAACTAGCCCAAGAAGAATATTATGACTAAGATAATATACAACAAATTATCGTTAGTCTTTAACGAGGGAAAAATCGATAGAATACAATAAACAACAAGTTTTTGAGATCAATATTCGTGTGAAATAATAATTCATAGAAGAGTTACGTAGAGAATGAAATCTACTATAATCTATGAATTTAACGATCCATCATCAATATTTTATCCTGTAACATCAATCAATATTCATCTCAAATCAAATATTCATCTTTGCACTACTGAGCCAAAGATATTCATCAATCAGTATGTTCATCTCAACACTGTTCATCTTTGCACTAAAGGCCAAAGATATTCATCGATCGGTCATGTTCATTTAAACACTGTTCATCTTTTGCACCACTGAGCCAAAGATATTCATCAATCGGTCGTGTTCATCTCAACACTGTTCATCTTTGCACTAAAGGCCAAAGATATTCATCGATCGGTCGTGTTCATTTAAACACTGTTCATCTTTGCACTACGGTGCCAAAGATATTCTTCAGAAATCATTCATCTTTGCACTACTGGTGCCAAAGATATTCAATAATATCATCATTTAAGGCGAGGATGATGAAAATATTTTTAAAGAACGAATCCGGTGAAACAAAATGACAAGGATTAAGGATTAGTAGTACTTTGTTTTATCCATGTCCAACAATACCTCAAAGATAATCATAGTGGTGTAAAATTCAAGAATGATCAAAACATGGATACAATCAAAAGTGGTATCCGAATAGATATTTTGGACAAAAAGAAGAAATTTTATTTTTAAATTGAATAGTGTCAGATATCGTGAATAGTCTTGAGTATCACGTGAATAGTAACTCAGAACACCAAAAGATAGAAATTCCACAAAAAAACATTTTCACGCTTCATGAATAGTACTCGTGAATAGTAACTCGTGAATAGTAACTCATGAATAGTAACTCGTGAATAGTAACTTCATGAATAGTAACTTCGTGAATAGTAACTCATGAATAGTAACTCGTGAATAGTAACTCATGAATAGTAACCCGACATGAAAAAGTTCCAAATTTGATAAAAACTTGGATCAACATTTCAAATTATAATGATATTGAAGAAATAATATCATTACTGAAAAAAAATAATATCCCTTACCTCGAAAGATCAAGATTTCTAGCTAGAATCTAGGGTATAGTCTTTGAAGGAACTTGCAAACCGTCTAGCAATACTCAAAGTATACTCAAAATACTCACAAGAATACGCTCAAAATATCGAGAGAGAGAAATAGAGAAAACTTGAGTTTACGGTGTGATTTTCAATTCTAACCTAAGCACCTATTTATAGGAAAATGCTTAGAACACAAAGCGTAAAATTTAATATAATATTAATATAATTATACAAATTTTCCTTAGCCCACCTTTTGGTCAAAAACACCAGCCACACATGTTAAATGAGGTTCACAAACTCACCAAAAACGTTTTTTCTCAAAATAATTAATTAAAACTCCCAAAAATCAATTATTTGAACTTGAACTTCAATAATTCATAATAAATAGCCCTTTCATCAGAAAATTCGAATCTCGCATGAGTTTTTATAGGAAATTCAATTCTCTACAACTTTGCAGAAGAAAGTTTTTCCAAATTCCAAATAGAAATTGACCGAAATCCACAAACGGGTGATTTTACAAATTTATAATCAAATTTCGGTCAATAATTGTGTCCACCAACACACAAAACATGTGTTAAACATTTAATGCCACAAAATACTCTTCCTCCTCATATACTCATATATCCCACATTCATTGTAAAAATATCACCGTTAATATATTATTAAAATAATATATTTAAATGAATTATTTTATCGAGAAAAAGATAAAATATTAATTTTCAACAATTGTCATTTTAAAATTTTCTCCATCTATATCCACATAAAATCAATATTTTCCTCATCATATAAATCAATAATTAATTATTCACAAATAATATTCTGAGAATCACAATATTGACAACCAGGCGGGTTCAGGGAAGGGGCTTTCAATAAGAATTTTTCTTCTTCTTGGCCTTGCAATTAGATGACCAAACCTCTCCTTAAGCAGAACTTTCTAGACATTGCCAATAATGTTATCTAATAATATTATTTAGATAATATGAATTATTGCTTCGATAATGAAAGATCTTGTGTAATGACAATTATTGAAACAACAAAGAATATAAAATATCAACGCTTGACAATTATTAACTCGATAAAATCTCGAGCGATAATTCACGTAACCATTATTGAGTAGTGCCTTCGTAAGAATCAATAATTGGTGCAATACTGGTGTCTTCTTGTTCAACAACGCATTATTAGTGTGTTTTAACCACCGGGTATTCCAACAAATTGGCAACAACTACGTAGATTATTTAAAAAACAACTTATATTTGTCGTTTTCTTCATCCAATCGCTTTCAGGTTATGGGGCCCACACATGGTGGTTGCTTGGCCGTAAATACGAATATTCCCGACGATCACGAATATTCCGCGACCAAACGAATATTCCCAAACAACAATGAATATTTTATAACCACTTGCTTATTTTGAAATATTTGCGTATTTAACCCTTAACTATCCACATTAATCAAATCAACCCTTACTATTTCAAAATAATAAATAAAGGAAATTTCTTTTTATTTAAAATTTTGAGGTCTTACAACCTCCCTCCTTATGAAATTTCGTCCTCGAAATTGGACGTACGTACACAGTGTTTTGAAAAGGTGAGGATACCTCGCTTTCATTTCCGTTTCAATTCCGGTCATTTCCTCTATAACATGATTCCTCCACAAAACTTTAACTTGTGGTATAACCTTGCTGGCGTAGGACATGCTCCTTCCTATCCAAAATCTTGTGGTACCTCCTCATACGTTAAGTCTTGACTATCTCGTCCGGTTCTAACTCAATAACGTGGTTCGGGTCTTTCACATATTTCTGAAATACGGATATGTGAAACACATTATGAACACGAGACATACTTGGAGGAGTGCTTATGAAGTCTATAGGCTACATTTCCAACTCGGTCAAGAATTTGAAATGGACCGATAAATCATGGATTGAGATTTCCTCTCTTCCCAAATCTTGTAACTCCCTTCCATGGAGCAACTTCGCAACAATACATGATCCCTACATTAAATTCCACGTCCTTTCGATGAAGATTCGCATAACTCTTTTGTCGATCTTGTGTTGGTTTGTATCGTTGTCGAATCATTAGTTATACGTACTAACTTCGGGTCCCAACAATGTTGCTTCACCCACCTCATCCCAACATATGGAGAAGCGACATTTTTGTCCATATAATGCTTGAATGGAACCATGCCTATATTTGTTTAATAACTATTGTTGTATGAGAATTCCACCAATGGCAAGTACTTATCCCAACTTCCTTTGAAATCTAGGACACGAGTTTTAATATATCTTCAAGAGTTTGAGTAGTCCTTTTCGATTGCCCATCCGTTTGAGGATGGTATGCCAAACTGAATCGTAAATTCGTGCCCATAGCTTTCTACAAACTAACTCAAAATCATGAAGTGAATCTTGGGTCACGATCTAAAACTATGGATCTTGGCATGCCATGCAATCTCATAATCTCATTTACGTCACATACGAGAGAAAGGCGTTCAAGGAATAAGTCTCTCGTATCGGTAAGAAATGAGCGAGACTTGGTTAATCTATCAACAATAACCCAAATAGCATTGATGCCTTGAGAAACCGCAGGAAGATTAGTAATGAAATTAGAGGTAATGTTTTCCCACTTCCATTTCAAAATCTCAAGTGGTTGCAGCGGACCCTTAGGTACAAGATGCTCCGCCTTTACACGTTGGCAAGTTAAACACATCGAGATAAACTCGCGATCTCTCTCCTCATATTGCTCCACCAAAATGTATGTTGAAGATCATAATACATTTTGGTACTCGAGATGGATTGCAAACAATGTTTTGTGTGCCTCCATTATGATTCTATGCTTCAAATCAAAATCATTAGGAATGCAAAGTGCGGAGTTGACTCAAGTATTCCTTCTTCATCAATTCTCGCCCGGAATAGCTCCTTCTTGTACTTTCTTACGCATCGGCTCAAGATTCGGTGGCTTGAGCAACCTTAACTTTTTCTATTAAAGTTGGCTCTGTCGTATACTTGACATCATCGCTTTTCGTTCCGCATATGATCTTCTACTACTCGCGTCGTCATACCACGTTCGCTTTTCCAAGATGGTATGGTTAGAATATGTGCGAAATGAGTCGCCTCTTGAGCTCTTGGAAAATCTTCTCGCATTCCTCGCTCCATGCAATTTTGTATCTTTTCGAGTCGATTGCGTTAATGGAATAGCGATTCGAGAATATCCTTCAACGAATCTCGATAATAACCAACTAAGCCTAGAAAGCTACGTATTTCGATTCTTGACTTAGGTTGCTCTCAATTGTGACTCATATCCCAATCTTGGATAAGACGTCACAATGACACCTATCGATTTACTATCGCACGCGAATATGACGCCCCCTAGAGAGTTCGGCTTAGGTGAATTCCACAAAGGAAGTCACAAGATAAAGGCTCGGTACCAAATTCTATAGTTGAATTTTTAACTCACGAAGTTCAATAGGAGCCATTCGATATGAGATTTTAGAAATGAGTTTTGTCTAGGGTTCAAAGTCGATACAAAATTTAATATCGGGCTTTGGGAGTAAGCAAGAAATTCTTCAGAAATCGTCGGGAAAATCAATAACAACAGGAATATTATTCAAATCGGCGTGTCTTTATTCAAATCCATAACATGGACTAAGAAAATTTGACATCCGTAATAAGCGAATGACTTCATGGCTTGATATGAAAATGTTTGATTACAATGGTTTGATTGCTTGAATTGAATAACAAGGTTGCTTAGGAATATGAAAACTAACAACCTTACGAAAACAATCAATTTTGGCATGATGAGTAGTTAACCTTAAAATCACATCAAAAGCAAATATCTCTATAGAAATAAGGTTAACGTGTAATGTGATAGTGCCAACTGAATCAAACAAGATTTCTAAACAACAGATGTAATGAAAGTTTCTCTAACGGATTCTCCATAAATAGGTCAAAGTCTAATTTCTTCGTAGTCAAGTTCAAACGTTTGCGCAAGCAAAGAGATAAAAGAATGGGTAGAACCCAGGTGTATCTAGTAAGGTATATACTTGCAAGAATTTATAATTAACTAACCCGCTAACCGTTCGGGTTCCTTGCATTTTGATTTGGTCACGACAAACGCTCTTCCGGAATCGTTGACTTTGACTTTTTACGGGACGATCTTTTGAGTCACCGTCCCCCATTGAACTAGTTTATTTCCGCATAATCTCGAAGCGATATGTCCTTCCTTTCCACAACTATAGCATACCTTAAGCTGTTGTGGGAAGTTTTGGTGATATGTCCCTCTTTCCGCATTTGTAACATGTCGACCAGGTGGTCGTTCTCCTCCCTAAAACTAGTTGCTATAAGTGCCGACGTCTTCACATGGTCGTTATTGAATCTCCTCTTTTAAAATCTCCTCCAGGCGCTTTTTCTATTTTCATGGCCACGATTACCACGGAGTGGTTACCGCCTTTGTCTGTATTCTTCTTTCTCCATTTGGTTATCGTTATTCGATGATCGCTATCTTGAGTATGATCTGGTTATGGTCCCTCGGTTGAGCGTGCTACTCGTTATCTCGCTCTAACAACTGAGCCTCATTGACAACATCCGAAGAGAGAAAATTTATGAGAAATGAGATCTTGACGTATGTCGGGTTTCAAACCTCTCGAAACATCCGCGTCATCGTTCCTCATTCTCCACCAAATGAGGTGCTGAACACTGGATAACTCATGAACTTCGCCTCGTCTTTGGGACACCGTCATGTTATTTTGCTCTAGTCTAATAAACTCCACTTCCTTCATATAGCCGAATACTTTCGAGGAAGTACTTGTCATTGAAGCTGCTTCAAAAGCGTCTCCCATGACATCTTTGAGTGCGTTTGGATGGATGCCTTCCTGATTCCCACCGATGTCTGCCTCGCCACGGAACATAAAAGTAGCGAATGGAACTTTCTGTTCCTCCGTGCATCCCAAGACATCGAATATCTTGGTAATTTGTTTGACCCACGTCTCGCCTTAATCGGATCGGCTTTCCCGAGTGCGGTGGTCCCAACTCTTTGAAGCTGCTTGTTTTGTGACCACCCGTGAATTGCTATCATTTCCTCTGTATTTTGAACACGAGTCTCCTCAAATCGATTTTGCATGAAGCTGCAAAAAGCTTCTAAACATCCCTCGTTCATCATCGCTTTCGGTGGTGTTGTTCACGGGAGGAACATTGCCGACTGTTAGTTACGTTCTCCTCGTTGGTGAGTCTGAGCATCTCCACGGTCTCATTTACTCCTTTATTAATATTCTCGATCGACATTCTCAAATCATGTCATAAAATAAGGGTTAATTAAGGAAATCAATATATCACATAATATCCCTATATCTTGACCGACCAACTAACAAATAAGCTTAGGTAGGACACACTAGCGAAGGATTTACTCGTCTCTCCCTCCTAGTTCTATTCCCCGATCTCCGCCAGAGATCATATCCTAAGCTCGATATTAAGCTGTGGCGCCCCCAAAATAGGTATACACAACACCCATTTACGAGTCGCCAAATACATGGTACGAAACAACTACAACTTTATTATTACAACAATAAAAGCTGTGAGTTTGAATACAAATATTATCTTCTAGACAATATCTATACTCAAATAAATCCTCATCACATTATTGATTCATTATTTTACAAAAATGGTGAGGACTACTAAACAACTCTCTCTAGAATCTTCATTCCATACCCGAGCTAGTACTCATTTACATTCTCGCCTCACGAGAAGAAAAATGGAACAACAAGGAAAAGGGTGAGCTCAACTAGCCCGATAAAAGAATATTATGACTAAGATAATATACAACAAATTATCGTTAGTCTTCAATGAGGAAAAATTTGATAGAATACAATAGACAACAAGTTTCGGATCAATATTCGCAGTGGAAATAATAATTCAGAAGAAGAGTTACGTAGAGAATGAAATCTACTATAATCTATGAATTTAACGGTCCATCATCAATATTTTATCCCCGTAACATCAATCAATATTCATCTCAAATCAAATATTCATCTTTGCACTACTGGCCAAAGATATTCATCAATCGGTCATATTCATCTCAACACTGTTCATCTTTGCACTAAAGGCCAAAGATATTCATCGATCGGTCGTGTTCATTTAAACACTGTTCATCTTTGCACTCTACTGTGCCAAAGATATTCATCAATCGGTCGTATTCATCTCAACACTGTTCATCTTTGCACTAAAGGCCAAAGATATTCATCAGTCGGTCATGTTCATTTAAACACCTGTTCATCTTTGCACTACAGGCCAAAGATATTCTTCAGAAATCATTCATCTTTGCACTACAGGCCAAAGATATTCAATAATATCATCATTTAAATCGAGGATGATGAAAAATATTTTTAAAGAACGAATCCAGTGAAACAAAATGACAAGGATTAAGGATTCGTACTTTGTTTTATCCATGTCCAACAATACCTCAAAGATAATCATAGTGGTGTAAAATTCAAGAATGATCAAAACATGGATACAATCAAAGCTGGTATCCAGAATAGATATTTTGGACAAAAAGAAGAAATTTTATTTTTCGATTGAATAAAGGTCAGTATCGTGAATAGTCTTAGTATCGTGAATAGTAACTCAGACACCAAAAGATAGAAATTCCACAAAAAAACATTTTCACGCTTCATGAATAGTACTTTCGTGAATAGTAACTCGTGAATAGTAACTCATGAATAGTAACTTCGTGAATAGTAACTTTCATGAATAGTAACTCGTGAATAGTAACTCATGAATAGTAACTTCGTGAATAGTAACTCATGAATAGTAACCCGAGCATGAAAAAGTTCCAAATTTGATAAAAACTTGGATCAACATTTGATTATAATGATATTGAAGAAATAATATCATTCTGAAAAAAATAATATCCCTTACCGAAAGATCGGTACTTACAGCTAGAATAGGGTATAGTCTTTGAAGGAACTTGCACAAATCTAGCAATACTCAAAGTATACTCAAAATACTCACAAGAATACGCTCAAAATATCGAGAGAGAAATAGAGAGAAAACTTCAGTTTCTGGTGTGATTTTCAATTCTAACCTAAGCACCCTATTTATAGGAAAATGCTTAGAACACCAAAGCAGAAAATTTAATATAATATTAATATAATTATACAAATTTTCCTTAGCCCACCTTTTGGTCAAAAACACCAGCCACACATGTTAAATGAGGTTCACAAACTCACCAAAAACGTTTTTCTCAAAATAATTAATTAAAACTCCCAAAAATCAATTATTTGAACTTGAACTTCAATAATTCATAATAAATAGCCCTTTCATCAGAAAATTCGAATCTCATGAGTTTTTATAGGAAATTCAATTCTCTACAACTTTGCAGAAGAAAGTTTTTCCAAATTCCAAATAGAAATTGACCAAGAAATCCACAAACGGGTGATTTTCTGTTTATAATCAAATTTTGATTCAATAATTGTGTCCACCAACACACAAAACATGTGTTAAACATTTAATGCCACAAAATACTCTTCCTCCTCATATACTCATATATCCCACATTCATTGTAAAAATATCACAGTTAATATATTATTAAAATAATATATTTAAATGAATTATTTTATCAGAAAAAGATAAAATATTAATTTTCAACAATTGTCATTTTAAAAATTTTCTCCATCTATATCCACATAAAATCAATATTTTCCTCATCATATAAATCAATAATTAATTATTCACAAATAATATTACGAGAATCACAATATTGACAACCGAGTAGGTTCGAGGAAGAGGGGCTTTCAATAAGAATTTCTTCTTCTCACAAGCGCTTGATTAGATGACCAAACCTCTCCTTAGACAGAACTTTCTAGACATTGCCAATAATGTTATCTAATAATATTATTTAGATAATATGAATTATTGCTTCGATAATGAAAGATACTGTGTAATGACAATTATTGAAACAATAGCAATATAAAATATCAACGCTTGACAATTATTAACTCGATAAAATCTTTGAGCGATAATTCTTTGTAACCATTATTGAGTAGTGCCTTCGTAAGAATCAATAATTGGTGCAATACTGGTATCTTCTTGTTCAACAACGCATTAGTGTGTTTTAACCATAGGGTATTCCAACGATTAAGGCAACAACTACTGTAGATTATTTAAAAAACAACTTATATTTGTCGTTTTCTTCATCCGATCGCTTTCCAGTTATGGGGCCCACACATGGTCTGCTGCGCCGTCGCATGCGAATATTCCCAAGCGATCTGAATATTCCACGACCAAACGAATATTCCCAAACAACAATGAATATTTTATAACCACTTGCTTATTTTGAAATATTTGCGTATTTAACCCTTAACTATCCACATTAATCAAATCAACCCTTACTATTTCAAAATAATAAATAAAGGAAATTTCTTTTTATTTAAAAATTTCGGGGTCTTACAGAACATGTTATACAAGTCTTCATTAGACAAAGCATAATTCCCCAAGAGTCTCTCGTACATGAGAAGTACATTCTCAGTGGGAAGTCTGTACTCTGGATTAAGGACTTTGGTGATAACCCCAATATCAACATCTTGGAGGTTCCTGTGAGCTTTGGAGTAGACATCCAAGCAGTTCGTCAGGATCATCAGTGATAGTTCCATTCCCCAACAGAAGCTGCAGGAGCAAATAGTTGTCACATCCTGTTGGAAAACGATCCAACAAACCACATTCAGCATACATCTGCATTATGCTGCATTACATTGCATCATGATTATCTTGTTAAATTTCAAGTGTCTAGTATTCTTTATCCTATTCATGCCATTACATTGCATGAATATGATAAAGTGGGGCATCTGTAAACACTCAAAATTTTGCATTCCTGTTACTAACCTTGCAGGAGGGCAAAAATATTTGTAATAACCCCATATTTTCTATATAAATAAATAAGAAATTTTGCATATAATTTTTTTTTTTCATTTTAAAGGTGAGAATATGTGCCAGGTAATGTGTATGTATATTTGTGATAAATAAAAATTTATTTATTACGAATAATTATAAATAATGTTTTTTAAAATTATTAATCATTATAAATTATATTCTTCATAGTAATTAATTTTATAGTAGAAATATTTTTATTAATTATTTTCCATGAAAATATGATTATATATTATTTAAATAATATATGAAATGATTATAGAATTATTATAACAATTATTTTATTTTATTATGTGAATTTATTTTAGATTAGTTAAGTTAATTACTTTTAACTTAATTAATAAAGTTATATATGAAAGACAAATCAGATATGTAATCCAAACCCTAATTCTGGATTTGGAGCCATGAATGAGAATAATAATATAATATTAATTATATTTCAGTACTATAAATATGTACTGTATGTGTAAACTGTTAATAATTGGTCAATTATAGTGTGACAGTTGAAAATCTAGTTTTACTGTGCTAAACCCTAATTTAAAACTCAAATTAGAGTACAAGATTGTTTTGTAATCGTGATATGTGATTTATGACATTTATTATAAATATCAATGCTAATTAGGTAAACCCTAATTATTAAAAACCCTAATTTAGTAATTATAAATCCTAATTACTAACTTAGAACCCTAAGTGCTAAAAATAGAAACCCTAATTTGCTAATTGGAACCCTAATTGCTAAATTAGCAAGATTAATTATAATTAGTAAATTCTTAAACTAATTTTCAAGTTTATATGATTAGTAAACCTAATCTAATTAGGGAACCCTAATTTATATTTTTAGAAACTTTAAATTTCATTTTTTCTCTAATTAGAAATCCTACAAAATTTTGTGCCAAACCTTAGGGTTAAACCCTAAGTGTTTGTCAAGATTACAATTTGGCCATTAAAATTACAAGCATAATGACCATTTTGCCCTTCTTGTATTATTTATTAGGAAACTTGCAATTTTTGCCAACACTTTAGTTGGTGAACTACTTTAACAACCCCATGTGACTTAAAACCACTTATATCAGCCATATATTGACAACTACTTCAGCCAATTCATTGCATTCTAGACTTATATATATATAGAATTGGAGAGAGAAAACTCATTTTCAAGCTCATTTGGTCACAACACTCAACCAACAACCTCTCAACTCCAAACCTCCGAAATATATTGCTAAACTAGTCCCTAAATTAAGTCCCACGAATTCCATTAACAGATCAGTAGCCAAGAATCAAAAGCTTGTTCACAAGGTATAAAACCCTAAAACCAAATCTGATCCTTAGTGGTGTGTTAGATGCTAGATTTTTATGTTAAAACATGTTGTAAGTAGTATATAATGATGATCTGGGTTGATAGATGTTAGATCCATAACATCTATAGGCTCGGATTTAAAGTTTTAAAAAAATCTGGAATTTTTTTTGGTGATGTTTGATAACGAATGTCAGACCTTCTAGATCTCATCCTTTTTATGTTTTTAGCTGTTTAAATGTTAAAACTTGTAGTATGTTATGATATTTTTAATCTGGAACTGGAATCAGGGTCAGAGGATGTGTATAGTTCATGTTATTCTTGGTCAATTTTGGTTGACCAAGCATGACTGGGCAATTCTGGGTAACCCAGAAATTACCCAGATCATGTTTGACAAGCTTTTGTTGGTCCCAGATCTGACAGGTTGTTGCTGCTATGTTATTGTTGTTGCATCTAACTTGTAGTATGTTGTTTGGACGACATGTTTATGCCTTAAAATCTCCTGAACATCTAATATGTGGATCGTAGTGGACGGTCAAACATGGTTTGACCAGCATAGATCTGTTTGATCTGTTGTTGTTTTAGTGATTTAATGTGATAGATCTCTTCCTTGTAATGTTGGCTACACACTGAAAGCATTAAATCACAAAGAAAATACACGGATTGCAAGCTGTGGAAGCCCAAAGTAGGTCAGACATACTGTTCTTCATTTCTGGGCAACCCAGAAATGAAGAACAGCTCCGACAACCACTTTGGATGATCAGATATCATTCGTTATATGTTGTATGATTATGTTTGTTGTTGGATCATGTAGTCTTACACTAGCTCTACAATATGTGATCAACAGCTAGCCTATAAACATTACAAATTAAGATTTTAGCTTGGTCAAACATGCCCCCTCGTTAACTGCTTATGAATGTCTGGGTTGCTCAAGAACACAGTAGGCGGCAGTTTCTGTCGCTAAAAGCTATAGTGACAGTTTTATTAATTTTATTTAATTTATTTTCCAAAAATCATTGAAAAATAGAAATTAATTTCTGAAAATTACAAAAATAATTTTAAAAATTATTTTAAGTTATAAAAAATTAACTTTTAATAATTTGACATATTTTTCATAAATATTAATATTTATTTGGATATTATTGATAGTTAGTTTATTTAATAAATGCATTAAATAAATTAATTAAAAATGATTTTATTATATTAAAAATCATTTTAAATGATAAAAGGTATTTAAAAATATTTTAAGTTATAAAATATAACTTTTAATATTTAAAGATAAATTTCATTAATAATTTAATATTAATGATATTAGACTTATTTATTAATTATATTATATAATTTAAATTAAAAATGATTTTAATATTAGAAAAATCATTTTAAATGAAAATAAATAGTTTAAAAATATTTTAAGTTATAAAATATAACTTTTAATATTTAAAGGTAAATTTCATTAATAATTTAATATTAAATGATATTAGAGTTATTTAATAATAATATTAAATAAATAGTTTAAAAATGGTTTTATTAAGTTATAAATCATTTAAAAAGGATATAAAGGGATTAAAATATTTTAAGTTATAGTTAATGACTTTTAATATTTCAATAAATAATACATTAATATTTAAATATTAATGATAATTATTCAAAAATGATTTTAAATGTTTTAAAAATCATTTAAAGGTAATATTAATACTTTAAAATATTTTGAGTTATTATAAATAACTTTAATATTTTAGCAATGGTTTCATTAATAATTTAATATTAATTAAATATTAATAATAATAGAATTATTTAATATCTAAATCATTTTATAATGATTTCGGTATTTGAAAAATCATGATAAATTATAATAATTGTTAAAAAATTATTATAAGTCATTTAAAAATAATATGACTGATATTTAAGTTATTTAAATGGATATTGAACTACAAGATAGAGTCTTATACTCGATAATTACCCAATAAAAGTCGGTAAATTTAAGACACGTACATGTTTGAAATTGATCCGAACTTAGATAGTTTGACTAGACACGTATGCATTTGTGATCAACGATTGCTAAACTTATGTGATGATGTGATTAGGGTATGTCTTTGTTGTAAATAGCGATGTATTGTGTGATATGATATGTTATTCTAATATGTAGAATGATCTTATTAATGGTAGGCTGCTATATAAAAGATAAAACTAAGTTACGTATGTAAGCAGCAGATCAGGCAAGTATCCTACCTTTGTGTTGACGTCGGGATTTTTGGGTGTCCCTTTCCGTTACTTGTTCTTTGGTGTTCTCATTTTAGGTGAGATTTGTTTGAAAAAATAATTGAAAAAGGTCAAGCATATGTATAATGTCGATGATGGGACTGATTAAGAGTCGCCATTGGTTTTTAAATGGTTGTACCAACACAACCATGAAAAGGTTTGCACATTGACGAGTGATATGACAACGATATCTGGAATTCGTAAAGCGAGATTCGTTTAGGGTCAGGGGACTTGGTTATCTTGGGGGAAGGTGTTAGGCACCCAGACATCCGTCATTACCACGGTGTGCTTTATTTTCAAGAAACTATTATATGAGTGTGTGTGTGTGTGTGTGTGGGTCGATGTGTTGTTATATGAAAGTTGTACGAGGCCTCGTTCGAACCTATATACACAGGGTTTGAATTTATGTAAAAATTCAGTTTTTTAGCATGATATGGCAATGATGTTTTATAAAAGAGTTTTTTTAAACCCTGATGCTCAATAGGAATTGAGACCTTTTACACATCCATTTTTATTAAGTGAGTGGCTGGATTGATTTTATTTGATGGATGCGAGGCATCCGTATGAAAAATAATACATCCAAAAATAATGCCGACTTCCTCATGGGTATGGAAACCATCTGAGGAAATACAGACATCGGAAAATAATTTACAAGCTGGTTACAGCTGAAAATGTCCATCATGGGAACCGAATCTAGATCCAATGAGATGAATCTGTGATCACATGATTCCTAGGCGCACAGAATATTGGAATTTGTATAAAAGCAATAAGCGGTATATATATAAAAGGTAAATATATATATATCTGAGACAGGATCACCAACCACGAAGCACCTCCATGGGGATCAAAATGTAAATAAAGTTATAATCGATCAACCGCCACGAAGGAAACTCAAAGCGGAGACAGAATGTAAATAAAGTCTGTAAATATGATTAACCGCCACGAAGTAAACTCTAGGCGAGAGGACTAAATGTAAAAAAAGCTGTAAAAGCGATCAACCGCCACGAAGGAACTCTAAGCGAGGACAATATATATATATATATATATATATATATATATATATATATATATATATATATATAAAAGCAATAAACGCACCGGATGTAAAATCCAGGCTCATCGAACATAGTTCGACCACAGTTCATATATATAAGTATATATATATAAAAGCGAGTAAACGCACTGCATCAAAGTTCAGGCTCATCGAACAACGTCCACACATTGATTGATATATATAAGTATATATATATATATATATATAAAAGTGAGTAAACGCACTGCAGAGACCAAAAGTTCAGGCTCATCGAACAAAGTCCAGACATTACAGTTGATATATATATATATATATATATATATATATATATATATATATATATATATATATAAAGCGAATAAACGCACTGGGCAAAGTTCAGGCTCATCGAACAAAGTCAAATGCAGACAGTTAATATATATAATATATATATATATATATATATATATATATATATATATATATATTTATATATATATATTAAAGCAAGAGCGCTCGGGCAAGCATCAAGTGCAGGCTCAATCGAGGCATAACTCGATAATGTTAGTCAATATATATATATATATATATATATATATATATATATATATATATATATAATATACATTTGGAATGAAACCACTGGATGAAGTCAAGGGCAAAAGCAAGCAACACGACTCTCAAGCGTGTATAAGGGTGTGTGCAAAGATGAAGAGAAAGACTCTAAAGTGTGTGAGAGAAGGCTTACGGTGACCGATAAAAAGGGCTTCTATATCTTTAGAGAGGGTAAACTCTTGGGCTTTTGTGGGTACAAAAGAGGCTATATATGAGCTCACAGGTGTTTGAAAGGAGAAAATACAACTGTATGGCAAGTGTGAGAGCAAATTGTGGGGTTTCCCGTCTTTTTCTTAAAATCAGCACCCCAAGCCTCTTATTTATAGGCAAAAGGTGTCTTTGTAGGTACTGTACTATGACTCGGTAGCAGTGTACCAGAGAGGGTAGGGTCGGCCGGGTTTCGTCGGTCAAGTCGTCTCAAAGTACGTGCACTCAAGCATTGTAATGTCCACTCAAATTTTGAGAAGTGCAATTCAGGGCATCCGTTTGGAGGTATTCAGGACCTATTTGGGACCGTTGGTTTCGAGAGTTGTCGATGGCATGGGATTAGAGTTTCACTGAAGTCTTTGAAGATGGGACAATGCCCTCCGGTCTTTAAGCCTCAACTTTCATCCGTTACCTCGCACAATAGTCACTCGGGATTGGTTAGCCTTGTGGGACATTATTTCGTAGAGACGAGACGTGGCATCGTGTTGGACAAGATGGCGATGTTGCACCTCACCGGTGTTATTCTTTTCGGATTGGCCGATAAGCAGACATTGCTCGAGACTTATTTGAGATTGGACTGCTTTGCATTTGTTGAAGGTCCTCATTGTCATCTTTGAAGGTGTTCTGTCTTCTTCCGATGTTATTGCTTAGGGTTGGTATAGTGTATCTCGTTGTGAGTCGAGATTGAAGGCGATGGCATTTGAAACAAGCATTTTGGGGTTATCTCAAGCGCATTCCTTGGGGTTATCACCAAGGTTGGTGGCTATTCCATGGTTGGGGACCGAGACTGGATACCTCGGGGTTATCTTGAGATTAATCGGTCTTCTCTGGTGTGTGTTCCGATATTGTATCTGCAGGTCTCGGGGTTAGATCCGAGTTTGAAACCGTTACTCCCAGATTGTGATACGGGGTTGATGCTGAACTTCCGGTAGTATCCGGTATGGATTTGGATTATCTTTCAGGGTTCTCTCTTAAAAGATGAATATATCCTCCTGCAATGTTAGTAACAGTTGTACAGAAAATTTTGAGTGTCTACAGATGCCCCTCTTTATCATACTCATGTATGGCGATGCATGGGTAGGATAAAGAATCCTAGACACTTGAAACGCAACAAGATAAACATGGTACTATGGATAGTAACATGATGCAAATGTATGATGCATGTGTACGGGGTTGTGGCCCAACATGTTGGGGATGATTGCTGGTTCCCTGTTGCTCCAACTGGGGATTGGCAATACTGACCAGATCTGATGTGCAAGCCGAATATGTTAGGATAATGGTGTTGGAGTTATCACCAAATTCTGTGTTCTTGATAACGACTTGATACTGAAGGGGTATCTCTTATGTGTAAGAGATTTGTGGGGATAAAGGTTGATCTATTTAAGGATGTGTATAACATATTCCATCATCTATCCTCTTGGATAATGTTGACCTCTCCTGGTTAGTATTGCCAGAATATATCATGATTCTGTTGGATTTACTGCCAACAACAAATGCTATCAGGGATGCCTGACCTTCATTGATGTGTGAATCAACGGCTGAAACATCCTGTGGGATATCTTTGTCAGGTTGCTTGACCTTGTTGACGTGTGAATCAACAATTTGAAACTCTGTGAGGAGATCGTCGAGGTTGCTTGACATTATTTGACGATGTAGATTAACGGAGCATTGCATTTGTGACCCCAAGGGGATCCGTTGGGGAATATGAAAGCATTTGGGTATGAGAACCTCGAGCGACTCTATAGCTCGACATGTTTAAACGCTTATCGGTGAAATGATGTCAAGTTGTGACCTTGACCTTCGTTGATATGCGTGTCAACTACCGTGAGCATCGTTATTACCCCCGTCGGGACTCACATTATAACCCTCCGCCGGGATTCACGCGTTGTAACCCGTCGGGACTCATATCAGAATAACCCGTCGGGACTCACGCAGGTAACGACACGGAGTTTCAGCACGAGATCGGACCTATATAAGGTATTGCCGTATGTGATTTGTGACAACCGAGGTCATCGACGAGTATATACCTTGTGTTAAGGCGACTACCAATGAGTGATGTATAGATTCAAAGTCTCATCCGAGAAGACCGAGATTGTATCTTTGTTTTGCTTAATCGCGTGGCATTTTATTCCCAATTTGACCTTTCTAGCCGTAAGAAGAACTCGTTTCAACTTGAACTGACCGAAAGGAGGAGGGTGGGGCCCATATAAAGGAGCCGCAGGTGCATCTGCCATACCGCAGATGAGCTGAGCTGCTGACGAGCGTGGATGATAAATCCCGGTGACTGCCTTCTTCACAAGTCACTTTCAACTTGTTTCTCTCTAGAAAAATCGTGAGCCACTTCCAGTTCTTTGAGTTAAAGCCGCTTTCGCAAATTTCATCACCGTACAAGTGTTCTACACCATCTTGGTAACGTATGCATGTATTTTTTCGGTTTACATCCAGTTAGATTGTGAGATATTGCACGAAATGCATCTAAACACATAGTAGTGATTATGTATGCACAAATGACTCGATAAAAAATATTCAACATAGTAAATGTTAGTATTAAACCATGTTGAACATAATGATGTGAAAATTTTTGACTTCTGAGATAGTCAAATTGGCACCTTTTTCTGCTATTTTTTGTCCTATTTGAGGTCCAATGAGCAAAAGGTAGAAAGGCAAAATACTCCTAGCATTGAGGTTGGCCTTATGCATGATGTTCTTGATTTTTTTATGCATATATTCTGTATATGACTTTGGGGTAGGTGTGCTACTGAATGGCCACCTACATATGCCTGTTCGCATGTGGGTAGTCCTATTTTCAAAGGGGACTATGGCAAAATTTTTCCAAATATAGGCATTGGGTAGTCATGCATTCTAACTCTATTATATGTTAAAGTAAATGCATGCATGCATATAGTCATATAATGCATTTCAGAAAGCTCCAAGTAAGGAAATACCACACCCTTTCTGAGGTGATTTGGAGATTTATTATCCAGATATTATGGATCCGGATCGGTAGAGTAGTTCTATGGGGACCGCTTACGGCGTCACGATGGAGGGCTTCGAAGTGCCTCGTCCTGTTACATTAGATAGCCTCGTCGGTTTGGTGGAGGTCGTGATTAAATCCGTCCGGGTAGATGTTCAGACGTTGAGGGCGAGGAGGTGGATATTGAGGATCCCGCTCCTGCTGTACATATCCCTTGCAGGGAGCTTTTGAACATCTAGGTGGTGAACCCAGAGTTGCTGGGTGATTTGGGTAGACACCCATCGATGTACTTGCATGCTAACGAGGTATGCTATTAGACTTTATCTTCCTTTTTTTCCCTATTGATGAGGATTTAAAGGGTTCTGATGTTGATCTGCTTTTCATGCAGGTTCCAGGTTTTACACAGCCTCGGGGGAACTAGTTTACCATCCACTCCATGTACCAGGCGCTTCATCCTGATTATAGAGCAGTAGTGCATGAGTGGGGATTTGGGGCATTTTTCTCTATCCTTCCCCGTCGTTGTCCCTGGGGTTACCTCAGGGCATTGTCTGAGCGATGGTTTCATCAGACTCAGTCACTCCACCTCCTAGATTACGAGGTGATGATGACACCTATGGATTGGCGATTTATCACAGGTATAGAGTTTGGAAGGGAGCCAGTGCCTTGCATGGCGAATATCACCCCTACTGCCGTCCGATCCTTATTAGGAGTTTCGGCGGGTGCGCTCAAAGGTAGGACTGTCCATTCAGGTCCTTTGAGCGTAGATGTTATGAGTGGGCTATTGAGTGAGCCCATGCCTGATGATGTCAGGATCAGGAATCGCGTTCTATGACGATTGTTCCTGATAATCATTCGAGGCTGCTTCATAGCAGATAACTCTTCCACAGTATCTTTCGCTCTGGTCAACGCCACACGCGATGTGGACCGTATAGGAGAGTATGATTGGGGCTCTTACACCTTTGCCTATTTCCTCCGGGGCATGCGTCTCTGCGCTCGCTGGGGTTTGGACCGAGGCTTGGCTAGGATTTTACCCGTTTTTCTTTGGTGAGTATTTCTCTTGTCTTTTCCTTTCACAAGTTAAGAGTGTTTCTTGATAATGTGTGCTTTGCCATTGTGTTGGCGATTTTGGGGCCTATGAGAGGCTTCCATGTTTTGCGTCTGTGAGTGTGTGTTAGGCTTAGATACCTATCCACGAGGATGACGATGGCACCATTCTATTTTTCGAGAGGTCCACATGTCGAGGGCTTCACTCATTTTAGTATCATTTGGAGTTCTTGACGGTAAACACCATCACATGGCTTCCATATTCGAGGGGATCATTTGATCATCGGTTTTGAGGATGGACACCCTCTTAGAGTAGAGTATTTGATTTCCACCGGAGATTTCCTCTTTTCACCGATGGAGGTGGGAGCTCTATTTAGGAGAAGCGTCTTTATTAGGGAGCACCACAGGGGAGATTCGTATACCGATCTTGCCTCCTGTTAGGCGTCATTGGTCTATATCACAGTCACCCGCCATTGATATTCCATTGTTGGGAGTTGACAATTTTGATTTATCAGAGGGTCCATGTACTCAGAAGATATTCCAGTATTTGGTGGCTCCTCAAGACTATTGGGGCCCGATCCGTGCCACCACGATTTATGGGGGACATGGTTCCTGGATCTTTGATGATGATAGATTGGGTAACTTATGTTCGAGCTCCGCCATATGACCCAGATTGATAGCTTGACCCGGCAGTTGGATCGGGCACAGATATTTATTCGGCATTTGGGAAGAGATCCAGCAGAGGCGAAGACATTTGTTCCTTCCGGCTCAGTCTTGGCCCCTCGAACGACCCCATTGGTTTTTCTTGGTGCAGATCCTCCCCTTTATAGGCACGACATCCCTGTTGATAGAGATCCAGTGACTCAGGAGGAGTTACATCGGGTGGACAGGATTGAGGATGTGAACATCGAGACCATTGTCTTCTTCTGATGTGTATTCTCACTATATCTTTTGATAGGCCTCTATTAGATATTGGGTGGCTGTTCCCCATTCTCGCTATATCTTTAGATAGGCCTTTGTTAGTAGTTGGGCGTTTGTGCCCCATTTTCATGTACTTGTAGCTGTATAGAGCTGATGTATTAGATGATGATATATTTAGGAATGTATGCACCATTTTTTATTCCCTATATCATATTGCCATCCATTATTTGTTATACATGTATCATGTTATGCATATGTATGTATGTCCAGAGATATTCGGTATTGACCCCTGGATGGTCTTATGACACGCCCATATGAGATGTCTTCTTGACGATTAGTCAGTATAGATCATACCCCACCGTCGGTGGTGGCATTGGGTATCTTGGCTCGTGATGCGATAGCATGTCACCACCAGATAGGTGGATTTGTAGATCTGTTATTGCGACATACCATGACCCTTTTGGCATTTCAAGTTCTGCGAGGATTTGTAGATGGGATCTTTAGAGCATTGGCTAGGCGATAGGCGGTATTTCGCTTTGGCACCCATGAGTTGACTCTACTACGGAGGGTATGCCGTTTGACGATCTTGCCCCTAGGACCGACCTTGCGTACACATGGCTTTGGGAGACATGAATAGACGATTCATGACTCTCACCGGATTGAGGCGTAGAGTGGTGCAGGATGAGGTGACATCGGCCGTGTGATCTCTCGGCATTTTACGTGTGATGATTTGGTGCGGAGGATAGCTACTCACGACATTCAGGGGATTTCACCGTATCGGAGGATCATTGGCGTTGGCCAGAGTTGATGTACTGATACTATGTGTACTGTCATACGTGTACATGCCGCGGTACATGGATGAGATAGATATAGGCGTTATCATGGCGGTGAGAGCTCTCAGGGAGGGTCGTACCATTGTACCTATGATCGTGGCAGAGACCTTGCGATCGCATCTCATCTGCCGTGCCGTACTTACCGTCGGTGTGTTTCTTGGGAGTTCGGTCATCTTTGTATGTGTGGTTTATGTCACACTTACGACCGGTTGGTACCTTTAGACGGCACGGTATTGTTTCTCCCATGAGGTGGCTATGTCGTATTCCTTTTAGCCATCGGAGTATGTAGATGCTCAGTCCTGGTCCGTATTTTTGGCAGATATCCGAGATCCATTTATCATATTGCTGTGCTCGGGGCTTTGCTCACCATCTGACTTCATTACTCATGCTCGGGCATGGATTTCCTCCCTTTAGTCAATTTGGCTTAAGGCGTGACGACTTATCATCCATTGGCCGTGATGTCGCAGATTTAACCCGGTTCGAGGACTTTTATCCTTTCGAGGCGGCGGTCGGTCGCTTTCGACTTCTCGATACCTCTCGGTGAGGCCCGATCTCATGTATCGCTTCTTTGGGATCGGCGTGAGCTATTGCTTTTTACGCCGATCGTCCGGTTATTCCACATAGTACTCGCATGGATGAAGGCGGAGGTTTTATAATTTGCATGCGATATTTGCGATCTGGGAGATTGAGTTAGACGATGTAGAGCCTATAGAGGACATTGATACCTACATCGAGGAGGATACTGTTGTTGGGTTGCCAACAATTCTTCAGAATTCTCCTAGTACCGATACTTTTTGTGATCCGAAGACTTTCGGACACGATATTTAGAAGCGAGTCTTCATTTGATGACCTTTGAGAGAGACCAGATTCGATCTATGATGTCGACTGCTCTTGATGTGAGGGACGCCGCCCTATTAGAGAGAGACGAGGCATTAGCTCGTAGAGAAGCCTCTGTTGTTGAGCGGGATGAGGCCAGGTTAGACAGAGACGGAGTGATAGTTGAGCGGGATAGTGCTATATCTGCCCGGGATGTGGTACATCACGAGATAATCTTGATGGAGGTCCCTTACCCCTTTGGTATGATCGCAGAGATGGCGCTTATATCGATGAGCATATGGTCATCATGCGGATGGCTCTGGATCTGTTGGGTCGTGTGGATATTCTTATCCAGGAGACTACATCTTTACCTCCTTCATCTGAGAGGGATGCCATATTGGTTTTGCTAGCTCGCATGTACCACGATTAAGTAGATGAGGTTGTATTTTTACCTGCAGACTAGCTTAGCCATTTTGTCGCGTATATGATTCACATTGTATATATATCAAAAACGACATTATATATGATGAGGAAATATATTTTGGATCACTTCCCTTTTGATATGCCTTGCTATTTGCTTGATATTTTTTCTTTGCTTGAGGGCTTGTGATCTTGATGAATTCTGAATTCTTCCTTGGTGGATGGACATTGAGCTATCTCTGGATAGTTCAGAATGGATCATTGATCTATGTATATCTCTACCATCTTTGGTGTCTTGGGACTTATTTTTGAATGGAAATGTGGAGAGGAGTGTGGCTTTCCTCTCTGCGAGATTAACCGCACACCACACGGATGGTCGCTTGAGTACTTCTATTTAGGATAAGCCAGTTAATTCCACCTCTTATGGTTTAGTATTGCTCTTGAGGTATGACCGCAACTTAGATGGTCGTAGAATCTCCTATTTGGGAGGAGTTCGGGTAATTCCATCCCTTTGAGTGCAATAGAATGACATATAATGGATTGAAGGGAATCCAACACCCGTTGACAATGGTTTTGTGTTTTGGTAGGGGTGAGACCGCACCATGAATGGTCGCCTATGTACTCTATTGAAGAGGAGATCGGTCTGCGTGTAGTTCGAACACTGGTGTGAAGAGGTTCAATGACGTATATGGCTAATATGGTGTAGGAATGTTTTTGGTTGTTTTTTTTTTTTTTGTAAGGAGAAGAGGGTAGAAATGTTTTGTTGTTTTTTTTTATTGCGGTAGGGCCATATGAAATGGTTGCCTCGTACTCTATTGAAGAGGAGATCGGTTGGCGTAGTTCGCCCCTCGAGGCGAGAAAGAAAAGCGTAATCCCATGTGCGGTCGAGTGCGGGGAGGAGAAAGTTTAATCTAGGTTGAGGATAAAGCTGCGAGGCGGAGAAGTTTGATCCCATGTATGGGTAGCCAAGCTATGAACGCAAGAGGTTCAATCCGCGGTGGGATGACCTAAGTTGTATGAGGTGAAAAGGAGAAAGCCAGTCATTGGCGGCTTGAAGAGTATGTTTCCACGAGGGAAAAGTGTAGAAAAGTTGTAGGTGGTAAAGGGTTAAAGAACCGGAATATTTGGTGACACGATGATGATGCACGGGGTGTTTCTTTGGTTACTTTGGACATATACCGATTTCATGGTGTATACGAGTTGATGAGTTGTGGAAATTCATCGCCGTCCATTTCTTGTATGTCTGAGGCGCCTCTGTCGATACTTCTTTGACAATAAGCGGGCCTTCCCAGTTAGGGCGAATTTTCCTTTGGCTTTGATCTTGATTGTCGAGAATCTTCTTGAACCAAGTCGTGTTGTTTAAATTGCCAGTAGCCAGGACTTTTTTGTTGTAGGATCTGGCGATCCTTTCTTTGATATAGATGACCATGGAAGATAGCAGCGGTTACTTTTCGTCTATTAGAGACAATTGGTGATACTGTCTTGTACCTATTGGTTTTCATCCGGTGAGCATCGATCAACACTACGAGAGATTCCATCTCAACTTCTATGGAGAACCTTTGCTTCCATCCCATAGGTTAAAGCGTAGGGGTTTCCCTAGTTGAAATCACGCATTGAAGTTACGTAGGCTAATGAGTAAGAAGCAACATGTTAGGCCAATCTTTGTGGTTGGTGACATCTTTTGCATAATCTTCTTGATATTTTTGTTAGCCAGCTTCAACAACACCGTTCATCTTGGACGATAGATGTGAGTTAAGATGTTTGATGTGGAATTTCTTTGCATAACTCCTCCATCATTTTGTTGTTGAGGTTTTGGCATTGTCGACACAATCACCTCACGGTTGTCCATATCGACAAACGACATTATTTACGATGAAAGCAATGATGACTTCTTTAGTGACCACGGGAAGGAGGGCTTACGCCCACTTGGTGAAGTAGTCGATCGTGGTGAAGATAAATCGGTGACCATTCTGCGGCTTTAGGCTCGATGGGCCGATAACGTCCATTTCCCACATTGAGAAGGGCGGCGAAACTCGTATTGTGGAGCTCCGTGGGGGCGTGTATAGCATTCCCATGAATCGCGATAGCATCTTTTGGCGTGGTCGTGGTGATCGACCTTGAGAGATAGCCGATAATGTCCCGTCACGAGGACTTTCTTAACAAGGGGGGGGCACTTTCGTGTGGGGCCCACAGACTCGCCATGGATTTCATCCATAAGCCTTTGGGCTTGATCTTTGTCTGAACACCTAAGGAGACCTAGTCTGCATCTCTTTTATAGGCGTATCTCCACTCGGGTAGAACTTCATAGCAAGTCGATGGATCCGCCTTTTCTCAATCGGCTGCGCCTCGGTGGGTGTAGAACCATCTCATGAGATATTCCTTGATATCTTTGATACCAAGGAGGTTGGATGGGAGGTAGCTCATCGATACTTCTCAACGTAATTCCATAAGTGGGGCCTTGTGCGAGAAAATTGTGACTCTTGGCAAGTGTTCCTTATGCGATATGCGAATCGAGGAGGCTAAAGTTGCTAATCGTCATAAAATCATTCTATTATGAGGAATGTGTAGAAAGGAGATTCCTTGAACTCAAAGCCATTTCAAAGCCTCTGGAGTGGTAAAGGCGGCAAATGTAGTTCCATGGTTTGATAGACTCGGTGGATTGTCGATTACCAACTCCGAATCTCGAGGACGATTAGCAGCTTGATGCCCGTTGAGCGGGCAAGTTTTAGCCCCATGAGATAGCCTTCATACTCGGTAGTATTGTTGGTCTTGATAAACTATAATTTGACGACAGCGGGATCTGCTCCCGTATCGAGATATTAGAATTGCTCGGCTCAGAACCTTCCATATTATGAGCTCCATCAAAATACATCTTCCATGATTGGTAGCGTATCGTCTTGATGGTGTTCTTTGTCTTGTCATTACTCCTTCATCGAGGAAATATGTTTCCAAGGGTTTGAAATCCCTTGAAGGTGCGGCGGCCAGTTGATCTGCGATTCCTTGACCTTAGATGGACTTTTGAGTCACATATACGATGTTAAATTGTTGTAGGATCAACTGCCATTTGGAGAGCCGGCAATTCAACATGGGTTTGTTGAACACGTACTTGAAAGGATCCACGCGGGATATGAGGTGGGTTGTGTGACCATGGAGGTAATGTTGTAACCTCATGGAAGCCCATGCTAAAGCACAACACGTCTACTCGATCAGAGTGTACTTGTGTTCACTGCTGCTGAACCTTTTGCTGAGGTAATAGATAGCTCGTTCTTGGCCTCTATCGTCTTTTCTGTGTCGATATCTGACCCATGGCATTGTCACTTATGGACGGTACATGAGCAGGGAACATCATCCTGGGTGGTACTAAGGCAGGAGCTTTGACTAAATTTGTTTCTTGATTGTAAGGAAGGCATTACGGCACTCATCATTCCATTTCATGGAGGAGTTCTTCCTTAATAACTTGAAGATTGGCTCACGGAGTTCTTTGTGAGTTGGGAGATAAACTTCTGGCGATGAAGTTGATCCTTCCTAAAAATCCCGTATTTCCATCTCTGTCGAGGAATGGGCATTTTCGTGATGGCTTGGATTTTGGTAGAATCCAGCCAAATCCCTTTGCGGCTGACTAGAAATCCTAGCAACTTGCCTGACTTGACGCCAAAGGCGCACTTAGCTGGATTTAACTTTAAGTTATACTTACGCAACCTGTTGAACAACTTTCTGAGATGGTCTAGATGGTCATCCTCTTTCCGAGACTTGAAAATGATGTCATCCACATAGATCTCAATCTCTTTATGTATTAAGTCATGGAAAAGAGACATCATAGCTCGTTGATAGGTAGCTTCTGCATTGATGAGGCCGAATGACAACCGTTTATAGCAAAAAGTTCCCCAAGGAGTGATGAAAGCAGCCTTCTCACGATCTTCCTCGGCAACCATGATCTGATGGTACCCCGCAAAGCAATCAGCAAAGGAGTACATGTAAGTATTTAGCTTGATATTGTCAATGAGAATGTGGATAAATGGTTGCGGGAAAGGCATCTTTTAAGCAAGCCTTGTTCAAATCCCGGTAATCCATGAAAACTTCGCACCTTCCCTCCGAGGTTTAGTACGCGGGTACAATGTTGGATATCCACTCGGGATATGTAGACACCATGATGATCTTAGGCTTGAAAATTTCACAATTTCTTCTTTCACCTTTAAACTCCATTCAGGTTTCAATCGCCTGAGCTTTTGCTTAACTAGCTTAAATCCCTCTTTAATGGGAAGGCGATGAAGGACAATGTCAGTGGATAAACCTACCATGTCTTCATGAGACCATGCAAACACATCCCGGAATTGGGTTAATAGCGTAACCATGTCATTCTGTTGGTTTGGGGTAAGGTCTGAACCAATCTGGATTAACTTAGGGCTTTCTAAGGTTCCGAGATTGAAAGAAGTGGTTTGATCAAGGTTAGGTTTGGGTTTGTCTTTGACCCATTCATGAATTTTGGAGGCACTTCAATGTCATCACGGAGATCCATCAAGGTGAATTCATCTCTACATCAAAGGTACTGATCCTTGCGTAGGAGAGGCATCGTGTCGCAAATCGAGACACATCTAAATTGAGTCTGAAACAAAATATGCTTTCACTTAGTATATATGAAATGCATTGATCATACATAGTGTTGTTATATCTTTGGAAAAATAAAGCGCTATCTTTATACGAGAAAAGTAAGCAGTTATTGTATCTGAAGCGAAAAAGAATTTACGCGCTTTTACCTGTCGACCAAAGCGAGGAATCTTTGTTCCAATTGGTAAGAGTAAAGTCCGGGTGGACCGCCATGATGATGGAGAGGATTGTCATCATCCTCTCTATCCCGAATGATGGCCATTACGTCGAGGCAATCATCATGCAGGGTGTATCTGTTGGTATGTTCATTATGGACGATGATCGCGCATGCAGAGCATTATTGGACAACGTTTTCCTTGATTCTCGCTCCTCTTCTTGATTGTGGGATGCGGAATAACGATTTTCTTTTCCTCCACTTGTTTGACTTAGGAAATAACATGGCCGTGACATTGGTGGCACCTTTCTTTGGAGGTTATGCGGACTCGAGAGTTTGAAAGCGGCCGAAACGCCATGGTGGTTGAAGGTGAAGGAATCTGTTGATGCTTATGAGGATTCACTGTGACTAGAAAGTGGCGAGAATAGCCTAGTCCAAATTGTTCTAACTTAACAGTTAATCGAATGGGGTCTTTGGATACCACTGGTCGTCTTTACCCAACCTTTGTCGGCTTATGACCCAACGACATCATTTCTTGAGTGGGTGACATCACCTCGGTGAGAAATGTGGGGTTAAAAGCGATGGTGCTCAATAGCGTGGTATTGGGTGTTGCTTATTTCAAAGCATGAAAACCGGCGGTTCTCGTCTGCATTGGCATTGATGAATGGAATGTCCCGTCTTGCGGAGGAATCTACGGTTCATCGTTGGTAGTGACGGGGCTATTGTTGATAATGTACTTGATTGTTGGTGAAGGGTGGAGGGACGCGCCTGCTATGTGGATCCATGGTCGTCCCAAAGCGGGTTGTATCCGAATCTATCTTGAGCACATGGAAGGATCGCGAGAATGTATGAGGGCCAATTTTGATTGGCAGCTCAATTACTCCAACAGAGTTACGGCGGGGTCCATCAAAAGCTTTGATGATAGTATGGCTACTCCGAATTCGGTTGAGATTGATATTCATCTTCACCAAGGTGGCATATGGGCAGATATTCAGAGAGGAACCTCCATCTATTAAGACTCTAGCCACCATATATCTGGAGGATAAGACCGTAATGTGCAACGATTTGCAATGACCCGTCCCTTCGGGCGGTATGTCATCATCAGTGAAGGATATCACATTAGTGTTGAAAATGTGATCAACCATGTGTTGAAATTTTTCCGTATCCACTGATGTCGGGAGATAGGCTTCTTCTTGCACCTTTAACAAGACCTTCCGGTGATTCTCAGAGGTTAGGACCAAGTCCAAAATTGATATTTATGGTGGAGCTTCCTTCAAGCTTAAAAGCACCGAGGTTTCATTATGACCCACAGCGCGGAGGAATTATTCAATCTTCTCCATGGGTATTTTCCCCTTTGATTTGGTGGTGAGGTTCATCACCCGATGGGGAAGATACAGTGGATTTTCCTTCGACATTGCAGCAGTGGTATGTGAGGTGGATCCTTCACCTTCTCCATAATTCCACGGAACCTTACGCAAGCTAACAATAGGATATTGTGCTCTGCATGGCAAGTTGATTGGCTCGAGAGCGGCCACTTTCAAAGGATTGTTTCCTCCTTTGAGCTGAATTATCGGTGTTGTGAGCAAAGTATTAATCCCTTCAGCTTCAGTGGATATAACTGCTACCACACTTTTCCACTTAGTAGGGCCTGCAATCTCACTTGTATGTAACACAGTGTCGTTATCTGCCAAGCGCAGTACACCACTGTCGATTAGATTTTGAATAAGGTGGCGGAGTGCCCAACATTCTTCTGTAGTGTGATCGCGAGACTGGAAGTGGTATTGATATACTTTATCAGAGATGTACCGTCCTGAACGGGGGTTGATTGGAGGTAGAAGGGAACTGATCCTTCCTTCATTGATTAACATGTGAAGGATTTCCTCCATGGGTTGGCCCAAAAATTCGTTTGTTGGCGAAATCTGAAGCGGGCTTTGGCATTTGCTCTCTTCGTCACTTTGTCTTCGGCATTTCATTTTTGAAAGGGATGAGGAATATTCATGACGATTGGTAGGAGGACTGGCATGCTCTTGGGTGATTAATGCCGAGTCACTTGATCTTTGATAAGTCACCGATTCGCATGATTGCTCAATTTGTTTGCAGAGAGAGCTTTCATCTTCGTTCCATTGTGAATTTGGAACTTAGCATAATCCCATCTGTCATCACCGTCTTTGATGGTGCAGGGGAATCACAAATTTGAAGTTGGAATTACGCCCACTTGCTCCGATTAATCATGTTGACCTCTTCTTCTTTGTGTTGAGGAAGAAGGTTGTCTTGTACGTGAGGTGATCGGGTTTGGTGACTACGATCTCTCCATTATCTATTAGGTCCACGGATCTTGTGTTTCAAGGCCCAACAATCCACGAGTATCATGTCCGGTGCCCGGCATGATAAGCACATTTCTAGCGACATTGAAACCCCGTCCATTAGAAATTTGTTGGTGGAAGAAGATCGTAATTTTCTTCTGTGTTGTCGGAAGATTAAGAATGTTCTCGAGGTATCCCTAAAGGGTGTAAACACTCGATGGCGTTTGACTTCTCCACTTTTTGGTACTAGATGGTTTTGCGGTATCCACGGAAATGGAGTGTAGTTTCTCCTTTGAATGGGCATACTTTGATTGCCTTTTTGCCCTGTAGTAGTATCGGGAAACATCTTCCTCTTTCTTTTTATGGACCCTCCGGGGTTGTTCCCATAATTTCAGTTGGATGTGATCAAAGAAATGACTTTGAGTGTGGCTAGGTCTTGAATCTTTCCTGTTTTCAACCCCATTTCAGCCATCTTCCCATGCTTAACCATTTCAGAAAATGGTTTGCCGATGCTGGCTAAAACTCTCTCATAGAAGGGAACTTCTTGTATGTCTATGAATGTCATGACCATTTCTGATTCTGACATGGCAGGACTAACTTGGGTAGCCAGGTGTCTCCACCTTTGAGCATACTCTCTGAAAGACTCGTTAGACTATTTCTTGATCTTGGTAATCTGATACCGATCAGGAGCCATTTGAGTTTAAAAACTGTATTGAGTGAGGAAGGCATGTGCTAGCTCTTCCCAGCTGTGGATTTTGGAGTTGTCTAATCTTGTGTACCACGAACGGGCTTCTCCAGTTAGACTCTTTTGGAACAATTGCATTTTGAGTTTTTCATCCTCTGTATAGGATCCCAGTTCTCCAATAAAGACTTTTAAATGTGTATAAGGATCCCCTAATCCGTCATATTTTTCAAAGTCAGGAGTTTTAAATTTTTCTGGATAGTGAACACCAGGAAAAATACATAGATCAACATATGAAACACTTCCGTGTGTTCCAATTCCTTTGATAGCGCGAAGGGTCTCTTCCATTTGGAGGACTTTCTTTTTGATGTCACCATTGTCTGGATCTCCAGTGGAATGGGCAGCATCATGCGTTTTGTTGGTCGTATCCAACTGTGGCTCTGGTATGGTAATGACCGGAATTCCTCCTTGTGTGGAAGGCTCAGTATGTACGGGTATTTTCTGACCCTGTGTAGACTGGTGTAATTCTTTTAATAGAAACGACCAAATCATAATCTGTTTGCTTAACGGTCGAATTCTTTGCGAAATGGATTAAGTTGATGCAGTCGGATAATGACATGATTGATTATAGGCTGTTGCCTTTTTGGACTTTAATAGGGTAGTAGGTCCGATTGATTCGCAAAAAAGCGGCATAGTTTAGTCCTTAGGGAAGGTGTATAATGACATGCTATGTGATGTGTCCATTTTAGGAATTTTATCTGCAAAAGCGGGTGTCATTTGTTTGTAGCATGTATGTGGACATATTGCTTCATATTTCTCATTACATGGAGATAGATATGGAATGAAATTACAAGTAATTGTGTTTACAAGTAATTGAAATGAGAGCATGAAGAGACTTTCCTTCGTTTTGGGTTTATCGGTGGGTGACCTATCTTAGGTTACTCTCATGACTTTTTGGCATGAAGGTTCCCAAATCATTGCAATCTACTAGGCAGGAAGTTAATCCGGTCTTTCAACTGGAAGCGAATTTGGGTGGTGCCTTTCACGAGCCTCGGAGAATTAGTCTTCTCACGAGTCCGAAGTAATCAAACACAAGCGGAATAGCCTCTGGTGGAGGACCACACAACATACATTCACATACATCGCGTCTCAAGTATGAAATGATGACATGTCTGCTACACTAATATCATAAGCAGTTTATAGTGCGAAGCACTAACATCACACGCAGATATGATGCGAAGTACTAAGCTCAAACAAGACATGCATTCGTACACATTCATCCAATGTAAATGCAACATCCACACACAAGCATATAATCAGTTTTGAAAAGATTGTAGTAGCGGCTTAAGTCCTCTTCTTTGGAGTCCCAATGAGTCGCCACTTTGTCGGCGTCGAGATTTTTGGGTGTCCTTTCCGTTACTTATTCTTTGGTGTTCTCATTTTAGGTGAGATTTGTTTGAAAAAACAAGTGAAAAAGGTCCGACATGTATAATGTCGACAATGGGACTGTTAAGAGTCGCCAGTTGGTTTTTTAAATGGTTGTACCAACACAACCACGAAAAGGTTTGCACATTGACCCAATGATATGACACTGATATACGGGTCAGCGAAACCGAGATTCGTTTTGGGTCCGGGGACTTGGTTATGTGGGGGGAAGATGTTAGGCACCCCCCGACATCAGTGTTACCATGGTGACCGCCTCTTTTCAAGAAACTATTATATGAGTGTGTGTGTGTGTGTGTGTGGGTGATGTCTTTGTTATATGAAAATTGTGCGAGGCCTCGTTCGAACCTATATACACAGGGTTTGAATTTATGTAAAAATTCAGTTTTTAGCAAGATATGGCAATGATGTTTTATAAAAGAGTTTTTTTAAACCCTGATGCTCAATAGGAATTGAGACCTTTTACACCTCCATTTTTATTAAGTGGCTGGATTGATTTTATTTGACGGATGCGAGGCATCCGTATGAAAAATAATACATCCAAAAATAATGCCGACTTCCTCATGGGTATGGAAACCATCTGAGGAAATACAGACATCGTAGAATAATTTACAAGCTGCTTACAGCTGAAAATGTCCATCACGGGAACCAAATCTAGATCCAATGAGATGAATCTGTGATCACATGATTCCTAGGCGAACAGAATATTGCAATTTGTATAAAATCAATAAGCAGGTATATACATAAAAGCGGTAAATATATATATATACAGATAGGATCACCAACCACGAAGCACCTCCATGGGGGATCAGAAATGTAAATAAAGTTGTAAATACGGTCAACCGCCACGAAGGAAACTCCAGGCGGGACATAATGTAAATAAAAGCATAAATGCGATTCAATCGCCACGTAAGTAAACTCAGCGAGAACTAAATGTAAAGAAAGTCATAAAAGCGATCAATCGCCACGAAGAGAAATCAGCGAGGACAAAATAAATAAATATATATGTATATATATATATATATATATATATATAAAAGCAATAAACGCACCGAATGTAAAATCCAGGCTCATCGAACATAGTTCGACTACGATTCATATATATAAGTATATATATATAAAAGCGAGTAAACGCACTTGCATCAAAGTCAGGCTCATCAACAACGTCCAGAAAGGCGGTTGATATATATAATATATATATATAAAAGCGAGTAAAACGCATTTTGCAGGCAGAAAGTCTCAGGCTCATCATCGAACAAAGTCAAGCCACACGGTTGATATATATAAGTATATATATATATATATATATATATATATATATATATATATAAAGCTTAATAAACGCATACCGGATCGAAAGTCAGGCTCATCGAACAAGTCAAGACAGACGGTTAATATATATAAGTATATATATATATATTAAAAGCAATAAACGCTCTGAGGCGAAATCTAGGCTCAATCGAGGCATAACTCGATAATGTTAGTAATATATATATAAATATATATATATATATAATATATATATCTGATGGAATGAAACCACAGATAGAAGTCCTGGCAAAAGCAAGCAAACACGACTCTCAGCGTGTATAAGGGTATGTGCAAAGATGAAGAAAGACTCAAAAGTGTGAGAAGGCTTACGGTGGATCGAAAAAGGGCTTCTATATATTTAGAGTGGGTAAACCTTTGGGCTTTTGTGGGTACAAAAGAGGCTATATATGAGCTCACAGGTGTTTGAAAGGGAGAAAATACCTTTGTATGGCAAGTCACGAGCAAATTGTGCGAGGGGGTTTCCCGTCTTTTTCTCTTAAAATCATTATCCCAAGCCTCTTATTTATAGGCTAAAAGTGCCACAGTGTGTACTGCTGGCTCATATGCAGTGTGTGAGGAGGTCGGGTCGTCGGCCCGATTACCGGGTCGGGTCGGGTCGTCTCAATGCACGTGCACTCGAGCACCTTTGTAATGTCCACTCGGATTTTGAGAAGTGCAATCAGGGCATCCGTTTGGAGGTATTCGGGACCTATTTCGGACCGCCGGTTGTCGAGAGAGTTGTACGATGGCATGGGATTAGAGTTTGTCTGAAGTCTTTAAAGATGGGGACGATGCCCTCGGTCTTCAAGCCTCAACTTTCATCCGTTACCCGCATGATAGTCACTCGGGATTGGTTAGCCTTGTGGGACATTGTTGCATAGAGATGAGACGTGGCATCGTGTTGGGACGAGATGGCGATGTTGCCCCTCACCGAATTATTCTGCCGGATTGGTAGATAATGACGTTGCTCGGACTTCCTTTGAGATTGGATTGCTGCATTTGTTGAAGGTCCTCATTGTCATCTTTGAGGTGTACTGTCTTTCCGATGTTATTGTCGGGTTGGTACGGTGTATCTCGTTGTGAGTCTCAAGAGATTGAAGGTGATGTCATTTGAAACAAGCATTTAGGGTTTATCTCAAAGCTGCATTCCTTGGGGTTATCACCAAGGTTGGTGGCTATTCCTATGGTTGGGGCCGAGGATGTATATACCTCGGGGTTATCTCAAAGATTAATCGATCTTCTCGGTGTGTGTTCGGTATTGTATCTCTGAGGTCTCGGGGTTAGATTCGAGGTTGAAAGCAATTACTCCCAGTTGCGATCCGGGGTTGATCTTGAACTTTCGGTAGTATCAGGGGTATGGATTTGGATTGTCTTTAAGGTTCTCTCTTAAAGGCGAATACATCCTCTATGATATTAATGTGATAGTACAAAAATTTGGAGTGTCTATACTTTGCATTTACTTTATGCAATGGACATGCGTAAGAAAGTTTCAGAATTATATTATCATTGTGCCATATCGTTTACTTTATTGTAAGGCTCCAACTTCTTATAAATAAAGATTTAATTTCTCTAATTATTATTTTGATATAGTAAGGGGTTGAGTTGATTAATGTGGTTAGTTATGGGTAAAATGCGCAAATATTTCAAATAAGCAAGTGGTTATAAAATATTCATTGTTGTCGGGGAATATTCGTACGACGGCTCAACCTTGTGTGGGCCCCATAATGGAAAGCTATTAGATGAAGAAAACGACAAGTATAAGTTGTTTATAAATAACGGCGTAGTTATTCACGAATTATCTTTGTTGGAATACGAAGGTTAAAACACGATGAATGGCGTTGTTGCACACGATAGCATTGCGGTATTGCACCAATTATTGATTCTTACGTAAGAAGGCACTACTCGATAATTATTACGATAATTCTTGCTCAATATTTTATTTTATTGATTCAATAATTGCTACGTTGATATTTTATATTATTGTTGTTTCAATAATTGTCACTACACACGATATTTCCCATTATCGGATCAATAATTCATATTATTTGAATAATATTATTAGATAGCATTATTGGCAATGTCTAGAAAGTTACATATCAAGGAGAGGTTTGGTCACCTAATTCTTGGCGTCGATGAAGGAGAAATCCTTATTGGAAGCCCCTCTTTCTGAGGAGCTACTGGTTGTCATTATTGTGATTACGTAATAATATTTACGAATAATTAATAATTGATTTATATGATAAGAAAAATATTCATTTTATGTGGATATAGTTGGAGAAATTTTTTAATGTGACAATTGTTGAAAATTGATATTTTATCTTTTTGATAAAATAATTCATTTAAATATGTTATTATTTTATAATAATATAATAATGGTGATATTTTATAATGAATGTGTGATATATGAATAAATGAGGAGAAAGAGTATTTTTATTACAAAAAATGTTTAACACATGTTTTGTGTGTTGATGGACCCCATTTTTGACTGAAATTTGATTATAGCCTGCAAAATCGCCCGTATGTGGATTTCGGTCAATTTCTGTTTGGAATTTGGAAAAACTTAAACTTACAAAGTTGTAGAGAATTGAATTTCCTATAGAAGGACATAAGATTCGAATATTTTTGATAAAAGGGCTATTTATTATGAATTATTGAAGTTCCGGAATAATTGATTTTTGAAGTTTTAAATAATTTTTAAAAGAAAAACATTTTTTTCATTTGTGGGCATGTGTTAAATGGTTGAAATCAGCTGGTAAGGTGTGCGTAGGAATTTAATTTATAAATATTATTATTTTATTAAATTTTCTGCTTTGGTGTTCTAAGCATTTTCCTACAAATAGGGTGCTTATGTTAGAATTGAAAATCACACCAGAAACTAAAGTTTTCTCTCTTTATAATATCAAGCGTATTTTTATAAGTATTTTGGTACTTTGAGTGTTGCTATACGGTGCAAGTTCTTTCAGCACTATATTCAGTATTCCAGTCAGAAGTACTATCCTTTTTAGGTAAGGGATGTTATTTTCTTCGTAAATGATATTATTTCTTTCAATATCATTATGCCGAAATATTGGTTTGAACTTTTTATTAAATTTGGAACTTTTTGTGTCGGGGTTACTATTCACGTATACGGTATTATTCACGTATCGTCACCATTCATGAATCGAATCTGACTATTCAATTCTTAAAAATGAAATTTTCTTCTTTTTGTTCAAGATGTCTATTATGGTTACTATCTTTGATTGTATCCATGTTTTGATCTTTATTTTGAATTACGCTTCAAAATTGGTTATTATGGAATATTATTGAACTTGGATAAAAGCGTAATGTCTTAATCCCTAATATTTGTTCTTTTGTCTCACTGGATTCATTTTCTTTAAAATATATTTTTCATCATCCTCAGTCTTAAAAGATGACCTGTTGTTGAATATCTTTGGCCTGTAGTGCAAAGATGAATGATTTTATGATGAATATCTTTAGCGTAGTAGTGCAAAAGATGAATAGGTGTTGAGATGCACATGGTCGTCGATTAATATCTTTGGCCTGTAGTGCAAAGATGACTATTTGATTCAAGATGTATATTAATTGATGTTAAAAGGATAAAATATCAATGATGGACTTTTAAATTCATAGATGATAGTAAATTTCATTTTCTACTTAACTCTTCTAATGAATTGTTGTTTCCGCTGCAGTTGTTGATCTAAAACTAGTTGTCTATTGTATTCTATCAGATTTTTCCCTATTGAAGACTAAGGATAATTTGTTGTACATTATCTTAAGTCATAATATTCTTTACTGGGCTAGTTGAGCTCACCCTTTTCCTTTTTGTTCCATTTTTCTTCTCAGGAGACGAGAATTTAGCGGGAACTAGTCGGGGTGTGGAGTGATGGTTCAAGACAGTTGATTTAGTAGTCCTCATTATTTTGTATAATAGTGTATCAATAATTATAATGAAAACTAATTTGAGTGTGGATATTGTCTAGAAGACAATATTTGTATTTAAACTCACAGTTTATGTGTTGTTGTATTTTGCACGACAATTTTAGTAATAAAGTTGTAGTTGTTTTCTGTACCATGTATTTGGTGACTCAGAATAGGTTGGGTGATGTATACTGTAAGACCCCAGCTTATTATAAATAAAATCAAATTTTCTCTAATTTGATATTTAATTTATAAATATTATTATTTTATTAAATTTTCTGCTTTGGTGTTCTAAGCATTTTTCTATAAATAGGGTGCTTAGGTTAGAATTGAAAATCACACCAGAAACTAAAGTTTTCTCTCTCTATAATATCGAGCGTATTTTTGTAAGTATTTTGGTACTTTGAGTGTTGCTATACGGTGCAAGTTCCTTCAGCACTATATCCAGTATTCTAGTCAGAAGTACTATCCTTTTTAGGTAAGGGATGCTATTTCTTCGTAAATGATATTATTTCTTTCAATATCATTATGCCAAAATATTGGTCTGAACTTTTTATCAAATTTGGAACTTTTTATGTCGGGGTTACTATTCACGTATACGGTACTATTCACGTGTACGACACTATTCACCAAAAAATAAAATTTTTTTCTTTTTGTCCAAGATGTCTATTATGGTTACTATCTTTGATTGTATCCATGTTTTGATCTTTATTTTTGAATTCTGCTTCAAAATTGGTTATTATGGAATATTATTGAACTTGGATAAAACTGTAATACGAATCCCTAATATTTGTTCTTTTGTCTCACTGGATTCATTTTCTTTAAAATATATTTTTCATCATCCTCAGTCCTAAAAGATGACCTGTTGTTGAATATCTTTGGCCTGAAGTGTAAAGATGAATGATTTTATGATGAATATTTTTTGGCCCGTAGTGCAAAGATGAAAAGGTGTTGAGATGAACATGACCGACTGATTAATATCTTTGGCCTGTAGTGCAAAGATGACTATTTGATTCAAGATGTATATTAATTGATGTTACAAGGATAAAATATCGATGATGGACTTTTAAATTCATAGATGATAATAGATTTCATTTTCTACTTAACTTTTCTAATGAATTGTTGTTTTCGCTGCAGTTGTTGATCTAAAACTTGTTGTCTATTGTATTCTATCAGATTTTTTTCCTGTTGAAGGCTAAGGATAATTTGTTGTACATTATCTTAGTCATAATATTCTTTACTGGGCTAGTTGAGCTCACCCCTTTCCTTTTTGTTCCATTTTTATTCTTAGGAGATGAGAATATAGCGGGAACTAGTCGGGGTATAGAGTGATGGTTCAAGACAGTTGTTTTAGTAGTCCTCATTATTTTGTAAAATAGTGTATCAATAATTATAATGAAGACTTATTTGAGTGTGGATATTGTCTAGAAGACAATATTTGTATTTAAACTCACAGTTTATGTGTTGTCGTATTTTGCACGACAATTTTATTAATAAAGTTGTAGTTATTTTATGTACCATGTATTTGGCGACTCAGAATAGGTTGGGTGATGTATACCTATTTTGGGGGCATCACAGTTGGTATCAGAGCTTAGGGATATGGTCTCTAGCGGAGATCGGGGAATAGAACTAGGAGGGGAGAGATGAGTAAATCCTTCGCTAGTGTGTCTTACCTAAGCTTATTTGTTATTTAATTGGTCGGTCAGAATATAGGGATAATATGCGGCATGTCAATTAACCATTGTTTTGTGACAGTAAAATGGCATCTGAAGATGTTGAGATAAGCAATGGAGCACATGAGACCGTTGAGTCACCATTGATCAATACCCAGGATAAGGAAGGCAATAACCCTCATGTAAATAATAACACCGACCAAATGACGAACGATGGTATATTTAGGAACTTTCTAGATTTCATGCAAAACCGAACGAGAGAGACTACTGTTCAAAATGCAGGTGAAAACATTGGCAACTCACAGATGGTCACCGCTAAGTAGTTCAAGGAGTTAGGACCGCCGGAGTTTTTGGGAAAGCCAGAACCATTTACGGCAGAGACATGGATAAAGCAGATCACTAAGATATTTGATGTCTTGGGATGCTCAGAGGAGCAAAAGGTTTCTTTCGCCACCTTCATGTTGCGAGGAGAGGCAGATTATTGGTGGGAATCCCTAAAGCGTACTCAGCCTGCCGCACTGAAGATGTCTTGGGAGAAGTTCCAAGAATTGTTCAACGACAAGTACTTTCCGAAAGTATTCGTCACATGAAGGAGGTAGAGTTCATCGTGGAGAGCAAAACAATATGAGCGATGTCGCATGATCTGAAGCTAAGTTTGTCGAGTTGTCCCGATTTACATCCCATTTGGTTGATAATGAAGAGAGAATGACGCGAA
This sequence comes from Panax quinquefolius, assembly GCA_020205615.1. Classification (NCBI taxonomy): domain Eukaryota; kingdom Viridiplantae; phylum Streptophyta; class Magnoliopsida; order Apiales; family Araliaceae; genus Panax; species Panax quinquefolius. Next base: position 16,680,295 of record CM035165.1, read on the forward strand.
TGTTTCTGCGAAGTTTGAAACCCAAAATACGTCAATACCTTATTTCTCACAAACTTTGTTTATATTCAGATGTTGTGAATAGGGCTTAGTTATTGGAGCGCGATAATGAGTCTGCTCAACTGAAGAATAATGACCAACAATTCGATGATAATCGTCTGGGTGCAGCGGTCATCGTGAACAATGATAACCATCGTGGAGGAAATTATCATGCCGAAATGGTAACCACTTGATTGGTAATCATGGCCAAGATAATAGGAAAGGTGAGTCAGTGGAAATTTTAAAAAGAAGATTCAACAATGACGGGAAGGCGTCGGCACCAACACCAAAGAATGAATTCTAGGGAGAGAAAAGACCGCCAATTAGATGCTACAGATGCGGAGAAGAGGGACACATAAGTCCAAACTGTTCACAACCTTCCAAGGTATGTTTTAGTTGTGGAAAAGACGGTCATATAGCTCGAGATTGTCCTGTAGCGAAACCAAGTCCAGCGGGGATGGTGACTCCAAAGGCTGTCCCGGACAAGTCAAAGTCAGCGGTTCTTGGAAGAGCATTTTTCGTGACTTCTCAAAAAGCGAGTAACCTGAATGAAGTTAGCACGGGTTAGTTAATCATAAATTCTTGCGAAGTTTAAACCTTATTAGATACCGGTTCTACCCATTCTTTTATCTCTCTTACTTGTGCTCAACGTTTGAACTTGACTACTGAGAAATTAAACTTTGACTTATTTGTTGAAACTCCGTTAAGAGAAACTTTCGTTACATCCACTGTTTATAAATTTTGCTTGATCCAAGTTGGCACCATCACATTACCTGTTGATCTTATCTCTTTAAAGATACTTGTTTTTGATGTGATTTTAGGGATTGATTGGTTAACCACTCATCATGCTAAAATTGATTGTTTTCGTAAGGTTGTTAGTTTTCATATTCCTAACCAACCTGTTATGCGAATTCAAGCAACTAAACCACTAAAGTCAATCGCTGTCATATCAAGCCATAAAGCCATTCGTTTATTGAAAAATGGATGTCAAGCTTTCTTACCCATGTTATGGACTTGAATACGTCATATTTGAATAATATTTTGTTGTTAGTTAATTTCCTGAAGAACTTCCCGGCCTACCCCAGAGCGTGATATTGAATTTTGTATTGACTTTGAACCCGATACAAAACCCATTTCTAAAATCTCATATCGAATGGCTCTTATTGAACTTCAGGAGTTAAAAACCTAACTGCAGGAGTTGGTACCTTAGCCTCTATCTGGTGACTTCCTTTGTGGAATGCACTGAAACAAGACTCTATGTAGGGGACGTCATATTCATGTGGTGGTAAACTGATAGGTGCCATTGTGATGTGATATCCAAGATTGGGATATGAGTCACAGTTGAGAAAAACCTAAGTCAGTAATCAAAATAAGTAACTTTTTAGGCTTAGCTGGTTACTATCGGAGATTCGTGGAAGGATTTTCTTGAATCGATACTCTATTAACTCAGCTGACTCGAAAAGATACAAAATTCGAATGGAGCGAGGAATGTGAGAAGAGCTTCTAAGATCTCAACATGCGGCAACAACGTTGGCTCGAGCTGTTGAAAGATTACGACCATACCATTCAATACCATCCTAAAAAAAATGAACGTGGTAGCTGACGCATTGAGTAAAAGATCGTATGCGTTTACGAGTGTGATATTGTTAACATAAAGACCCATTTCGTACGACTTACAGAAGATGGAGATAGAGTTAAAGATTCCAAGAACCTACGTGAAGATAACGAATATACGATTAGAATCGACTTTAATCGATAAATTTAAAGTTGCTCAAGCTACAGACCTGGAGTTGATGAATATGAAGAAGAAGATGCAAGAAGTCGTTATTCCAAAAGCGAGAATCGGCGATGTGAGGAAAGCTCAAACCTTCGATTTATTAGTCCATTTGAAATCCTCGATTGAATAGGAACTGTGGCCTATAAACTCGCTTTACAACCAAGTATGACGCGTGTTCATAACGTTTTTCGCGTATCGATGTTACGTAAATATATGGACAACCCGAACCACATTATTGAGTTAGAACTAGACGAGATAGCAGAAGATTTAACGTACGAGGAGGTACCAGTCAAGATCTTGGATAGGTAGGAGTATGTCCTACACATATCAATTTCGAGGACGAAATTTCATAAGGAGGGGAAGTTGTAAGGCTCCAACTTTTTATAAATAAAGATTTAATTTCTCTAATTATTATTTTGATATAGTAAGGGGTTGAGTTGATTAATGTGGTTAGTTATGGGTAAAATGCGCAAATATTTCAAATAAGCAAGTGGTTATAAAATATTAATTGTTGTCGGGGAATATTCATTTGGTCGTGGAATATTCTTACTTTGTTGGGAATATTAAATGCGATAGTAGCAGTCTTTGTGTGGGCCCCATAATAGAAAGCGATTGGGTGAAGAAAACGACAACTATAAGTTGTTTATAAATAACGACGTAGTTGTTACCGTTAATACTATTGGAATACCCGGTGGTTAAAACACGATACTACATTGTTGCATTAACTGATAGCACGCAGTATTGCACCAATTATTGATTCTTACGTGAAGGCACTACTCAATAATTGTTACGAATAATTCTTATTCAATATTTTATTTTATTGATTCAATAATTGCTACGTTGATATTTTATATTATTGTTATTTCAATAATTGTCACTACTGATATTGCCCATTATCAGATCAATAATTCATATTATTTGAATAATATTATTAGATAGCATTATTGGCAATGTCTAGAAAGTTACATCTAAGGAGAGGTTTGGTCTCCTAATTGCAAGGCATGATAAAATGAAATCCTTATTGAAAGCCCCTCCTTCCTAGAACTACTGGTTGTCATTATTGTGATTACGTAATATTATTTGTGAATAATTAATTATTGATTTATATGATAAGAAAAATATTCATTTTATGTGAATATAGATGGAGAAATTTTTTTAATGTGAAAATTGTTGAAAATTGATATTTTATCTTTTTTGATAAAATAATTTATTTAAATATATTATTATTTTATAATAATATAATAATGGTGATATTTTACAATGAATGTGTGATATATGAATAAATGAGGAGGAAAAGTATTTTTGTTACAAAAAATGTTTAACACATGTTTTGTGTGTTGATGGACCCCATTTTTGACTGAAATTTGATTATAGCCTGCAAAATCGTCCATATGTGAATTTCGGTCAATTTCTGTTTAGAATTTGGAAAAATTTAAACTTACAAAGTTGTAGAGAATTGAATTTCCTATAGAAGGACATAAGATTCAAATTTTTCTGATAAAAGGGCTATTTATTATGAATTATTGAAGTTCCGGAATAATTGATTTTTGAAGTTTTAAATAATTTTTAAAAGAAAAACGTTTTTTTCATTTGTGGGCATGTGTTAAATGGTTGAAATCAGCTGGTAAGGTGTGCGTAGGAATTTAATTTATAAATATTATTATTTTATTAAATTTTCTGCTTTGGTGTTCTAAGCATTTTCCTACAAATAGGGTGCTTATGTTAGAATTGAAAATCACACCAGAAACTAAAGTTTTCTCTCTCTATAATATTGAGCATATTTTTATAAGTATTTTGGTACTTTGAGTGTTGCTATACGGTGCAAGTTCTTTCAGCACTATATTCAGTATTCCAGTCAGAAGTACTATCCTTTTTAGGTAAGGGATGTTATTTTCTTCGTAAATGATATTATTTCTTTCAATATCATTATGCCGAAATATTGGTCTGAACTTTTTATTAAATTTGGAACTTTTTGTGTCGGGGTTACTATTCACATATACGGTATTATTCACGTATACGTCACCATTCACGAATACGGCACTATTCACCGAAAAATGAAATTTTCTTCTTTTTGTTCAAGATGTCTATTATGGTTACTATCTTTGATTGTATCCATGTTTTGATCTTTATTTTTGAATTCTGCTTCAAAATTGGTTATTATGGAATATTATTGAACTTGGATAAAACTGTAATACGAATCCCTAATATTTGTTCTTTTGTCTCACTGGATTCATTTTCTTTAAAATATATTTTTCATCATCCTCAGTCCTAAAAGATGACATGTTGTTGAATATCTTTGGCCTGTAGTGCAAAGATGAATGATTTTATGATGAATATCTTTAGCCCGTAGTGCAAAGATGAATAGGTGTTGAGATGCACATGACCGACTGATTAATATCTTTGGCCTGTAGTGCAAAGATGACTATTTGATTCAAGATGTATATTAATTGATGTTAAAAGGATAAAATATCAATGATGGACTTTTAAATTCATAGATGATAGTAAATTTCATTTTCTACTTAACTCTTCTAATGAATTGTTGTTTCCGCTGCAGTTGTTGATCTAAAACTAGTTGTCTATTGTATTCTATCAGATTTTTCCCTGTTGAAGACCAAGGATAATTTGTTGTACATTATCTTAAGTCATAATATTCTTTACTGGGCTAGTTGAGCTCACCCTTTTCTTTTTTGTTCCATTTTTCTTCTCAGGAGACGAGAATTTAGCGGGAACTAGTCGGGGTGTGGAGTGATTGTTCAAGACAGTTGATTTAGTAGTCCTCATTATTTTGTATAATAGTGTATCAATAATTATAATGAAAACTAATTTGAGTGTGGATATTGTCTAGAAGACAATATTTGTATTTAAACTCACAGTTTATGTGTTGTCGTATTTTGCACGACAATTTTAGTAATAAAGTTGTAGTTGTTTTCTGTACCATGTATTTGGCGACTCAGAATAGGTTGGGTGATGTATCTTTGTAAGACCTCAAACTTATTATAAATAAAATCAAATTTTCTCTAATTATTATTGTGAATAATAAGGTATTAATTTGATATAATTCTCACAGTTATGGGTGAAATGTGCAAATTTTGCAAAATAAGCAAGTGGTTATAAATAATCATCATTGTTTGGGGAATATTCGTTTGGTCGTGGAATATTCTTGTTGTTGGGAATATTAAAGACGACGGTAGCAGATCATTTATGGGCCCCATAAAAGAATAACCGTCGGATGAAGAAAGCGATAAGTTTGAGTTTTATAAATAATAACAGTAGTTGTTACCAATTAACATCGCCGAATACCCTATTGGTTAAAATATAGTAATACTGGCATGGATGCAAGATTTTGAATTATTGATTCTTACGTAAGAAGGCACTACTCAATAATTAATTACGGTAAGAATTATTCAATATTTTATTTTATTGATTCAATAATTGCTGCGTTGATATTTTATATTATTGTTATTTCAATAATTATCACTGCACAGTATTTCCCATTATCAGATCAATAATTCATATTATTTGAATAATATTATTAGATAGCATTATTGACAATGTCTAGAAAGTTCAGTCAAGGAGAGGTTTGGTCACCTAATTGCGCGCTAGTAAGGAAAAATTCTTATTGGAAAGCCCCTCTTTCTCGAACTAGCGGTCTGGTTGTCATAATTGTGATTACGTAATATTATTTGTGAATAATTAATTATTGATTTATATGATAAAGAAATATTTATTTTATGTGGATATAAATGATGGATATATTTATTTTTATGTGGATAAAAATGAAGAAATTAATGTTGAGGTGTTTTATTAGTATTTTGACGGTGTGGAAGTATTAAAAAACATCTGTTTGTGAATTTCGGATATTTTATGTTTGGAATTTGGAAAAACTCAAAGCCACAAAGTTGTAGAGAATTCGATTTCAGGCAAAATGGACATAAAATTCATATTTTTTGATAAACGGGCTATTTTCTATGAATTATTTAAGTTTCGGATAATAAAATGATTTTTATTAAATTTATGGGTGGGACCCACTTTGGTTAACAACATGTGGGCTGCTGGAAATTGTTCAAAGGTGGTGGCTGGTCTTGGTCATTGATAGCATGCGTAGAATTGTTGTTTTAAAATTAATATTTTATTAATTTAGTCTCCTATATGTTTCTAAAGCATTTTCCTATAAATAAACGCTTAGGTTAGAATTGAAAATCACACCAGAAACAAGTTTTCTTTCTCTCTAGATTATCGAGCGTATTTTTGTGAGTATTTTGATACTTTGAGAGTTGCTATTCAAGATAAGTTTTCATCAAGACTATATTCAAATTCAATGTAAGTAATACGGTTATTTTGAGGTAAGGATGTTATTTTCTTCAGTAAATGATATTATTTCTTTCAATATCATTATGCCGAAATATTGGTCCGAACTTTTTATCAAATTTAGAACTATTTGTGTCTGGGGTTACTATTCACGATATCTGGCAAGACTATTCACGATATGACATTATTCACGAATCGACCTATTATTATTCAAGAAAAAAATAAAATTTTTCCTTTTTGTTCAAGATGTCTATTATGGTTACTATCTTTGATTGTATCCATGTTTTGATCTTTATTTTTGAATTCTGCTTCATAATTGGTATTTATGAAGTATTATTGATCTTGGATAAACCGTTATCTAATCCCTACTATTTGTCCTTCTCGTCTCACCGATTCGTTTTCTTTTAAAATATTTTCATCATCCTCGGTCCTAAATGATGATATTCTTGAATATCTTTGGGCCCGTAGTGCAAAGATGAATGATTAATCGATGAATATCTTTAGCCCGTAGTGCAAAAGATGAGCAGTGTTGAGATGAACATAACCCAATTGGTGATACAAATGAATATCTTTGGCCTGTAGTGCAAAGATGAATTTTTGATTAAAGATATATATTGATTGTTGTTACAGGGATAAAATATTGATGATGGACTTTTAAATCTTAGAAGATAGTAGAACTCATTCTCTACTTGACTCTTCTAATGGAATGTTGTTTCTGCTGCAGTTGTTGATCTAACACTTGTTGTCTATTATATTTTATCAGATTTTTCCCTGTTGAAAACTAATGATAATTTGTTGTATATTATCTTAGTCATAATATTATTTACTGGGCAAGTTGAGCTCACCCTTTTCCTTTTTGTTCCATTTTTCTTCTTAGGAGGTGAGAACATAGCAGGATCTAGTCGGGGTATGGAGTGATGGTTCTAGAAAGATGTTTTAGCAGTCCTCACTATTTCTGTAAAATAGTGTTTGAATAATTGTAATGAGGACTTATTTGAGTGTGGATATTGTTTAGAAGACAATATTTGTATTTAAACTCACAGTATGTGTTGTCGTATTTTGTACGACAATTATATTATTGAAGTTGTAGTTTGCTTTCTGTACCATGTATTTTGCACCAAGAACTAAGAATCAGTTGTATACCTATTTTTGGGGGCGCATAGATTGGTATCAAAGCTTAGGATATGGTCTCCCATGAGATCGGGAATAGAACTAGGAGGGGAGAGACTAGTAAATCCTTCGCTAGTGTGTCCTATCTAAGCTTATTTGTTGGTCGATCATAATATAGGGATATTATGTGATATGTTAATTTGTTTAATTAACCCTTGTTTTATGGCGATATTTAAGAATGGTCACGAGAACGTTAACAATGGAGTGTATGAGACTGTAGAACAACCTTTAGTTACAAACCAGGAGAACGTGCAACAGGAAGGCAATATTCCTCCTGTAAACAACACTACCGAGCAAACGATGAATGATGGAATGTTTAGGAGCTTTTTTCAGTTCATGCAAAATCAGACGAGGGAGACTCGTGTACAAAATACGGGTGGAAGTGATACCAACGTGCGGTCTATCACAGCCAAGCAGTTCAAGGAGTTGGGACCACCAGAATTTATTAGAAAGCCGGATCCGATCAAGGCAGAAACATGGGTAAAGAAAATTACCAAGATATTCGATGTCTTGGGATGCACGGAGGAACAGAAGGTTCCATTCGCCACCTTTATGTTCCGCGGTTAGGCAGACAACTGGTGGGAGTCTGTGAAGCGTACCCAGCCTGCTGCACTCAATATATCTTGGGAAACATTTCAAAAACTATTCAATGACATGTACTTTCCTGAAAGTATTCGTCATATGAAGGAGGTAGAGTTTATCAGACTGAAGCAAAACAACATGACGGTGTCCCAAAGACGAGGCGAAGTTCATTTGAGTTATCCGTGTTTGCACCTCATTTGGTAGAGAATGAGGAACGAATGACAAGGATGTTTCGAGAGGTCTAAAACCGAGATTCATCAATACCTTATCTCTCATAAATTTTCTCTGTATTCAGATGTTGTCAATAAGGCTCAATTATTAGAGCGAGATAGTGAGTATGTTCAACCGAGGGACCACAACCAGGGTCATACCGGTGACAGCAGCCATCAGAGCGATGATAACCAACGAGGAGGGAAAAATATGAACAAAGGCGGTAACCACTCGGGTGGTCATCGTGGCCATGATAATAGGAGAGGTGAGTCAAGTAGAAATTTCAGAAAGAGAAGATTCAACAATGACGGGAAGACATCAAAGTGACACCAAAAGATGCACAACAAATTCTAGGGAGGAGAATGACCTTGATTAGATGTTACAAATGCGGGAAAGAGGGACATATCAGCCCAAACTGTCCACAACAATCCAAGGTATATTACAACTGTAAAAAGGAAGGCCACATAGCTCGGGATTGTTCTGTAGCAAAACCAAGTTCAACGGGGATGGTGACTCCAAGGGCTGTCCCGTATAATTTGAAATCAGCGGTTCCTGGAAGAGCGTTTGTCGTGACTGGCCAAAATGTAAGCAACCCGAACGAGGTGATCACGGGTAAGCTAATCTTGAACTCTTGTGAAGTTTATACCTTACTAGATACCGGTTCTACCCATTATTTTATCTCTCCTGCTTGTGCTCAACGTTTAAACTTGACTTCGGAGAAATTGGACTTTGACTTATCTGTTGAAACTCCGTTGGGTGAAACCTTCGTTACATCTATAGTTTATAAATCTTGCATGATCCAAGTTGGCACTATCACATTACCTGTTGATCTTATCTCTTTAAAGATACTTGCTTTTGATGTGATTTTAGGAATTGATTGGTTAACCACTCGTCATGCTAAAATTGATTGGTTTTGTAAGGTTGTTAGTTTTCATATTCCTAACCAACTTTGTCATATTTAATTCAAACTACTAAACCACTAAAATCAGTCCACATCATATCAAGCCACAAAGCTATTCGTTTATTGAAAGACGGATGTCAAGCTTTCTTAGCCCATGTTATGGATTTGAACAGAGACAAGTCAGATTTGAATAATATTTCTGTGGTTAGAGAATTTCCTGATGTATTTCCTGAAGAGCTTCTCGGTCTACCCCCAGAACGTGATGTTAAATTCTTTATTGACCTTGAACCGGGTACAAAGCCCATTTCTAAAACCCCATATCGAATGGCTCCTATTGAACTTCAGGAGTTAAAAGTCCAACTACATGAATTGTTAGACATAGGTTTCATTCGTCCTAGTACATCTCCTTGGGGTGCTCCTGTTTTATTCGTTTATTGAAAGACGGGAGTATACAACTTAGTATTGACTACCGAGAATTAAACCATGTCACCATCAAGAATAGGTATCCGCTACCTCGCATTGATGACCTATTTGTTAGGTTTGTAATATTCATGTGCGCAATCAAATTGCATAAAAGTGCGGAAGCGTGTAAAAATTAGAGTTTAAAAATATTTACAAACCATAAAACCCGGATCACCCTTTATGCATAATTATTAATTAAACGAAAAGATAAAGAATAAATCATACCCTTGAAGATCGAGCTTCCTCAGGTACAAGTTCACCTCCAAATCCTTTCGCGTTCAATCTTGAATCCACCGGGTTTGGTTCCTTCCTTTGATCAACGTTAGCCACCCAAATGTTTGGCCTCTAGAGGTGATCCACCAAGGAAGAAGAAAATTCAAGAAGAAGGGTGGTTGGCTAAACCCTAGTTTTTCTATCTCTATAGAAAAGGCATACTCCCAACAACTTGGAATTATTACGTACTTTGTTAAAGTCAACAACCCATTCCACCCATAATAAGACTCCTCTTATTTATAGATGTGGGCAACCCACCTTAACAATTAAGGAATTGGGTTTTAATTAATTAATTCTTTTAATTAATTAAGCTCCCTAATCTTATTAGGATAATTAATTAAACTCCTTTAATTAATTTTCCTTCCTAATCCAATTAGGAATAAATGAGAGTACTTATATTAAATTAATTCCTAAACTTTTTAGAAATTAAAATAATAATAATTGTAATAATATTAATAAGACTCCTCTTATTAATTTATATTTAATATTTCTAAAATATTAAATAATAATATTAAGCTATTTAATTTATTCTATCACTATAGATTAAATTAAATATACTTACATATATATTATTACGATTATGCCATTAACTTCTTAAATAATTATTCTTCCTTTTATGGTGTGACCCTTTAGGTTCTCCATATTAAACCTAGGTTGTGAATAAATCAATTAGAACAATTCTAATCTTATTTAAATAAATAAATTAAACAATTAATTTATTTAAATAATATTTATTCTACAATAGGGATAAGCCTCCCTAATGATCAACGACTTTCCGAGATAATATAGATTTCAACATTAATCATTAAAAACCTTTAAGTAAATAGTTATTATACAATTCAATCCTTCCACCATACAATGTCCCAATTAAATATAAGACATGGAATTATCATCAAGTCTTATTTTATTTAATTATATGTATTTCGATCCTTAAATGCACAACTCAAATAATGCAAATTAGAAACTCCTTTCTAATTTCATTTCGCCTTCGCCAAGGACTCATTGGGTTGTCATTTATCGAATCACATAGGACATTTCTTCTTTTATTAGAAGTGGTAGATTCTTTATTGATCATACATTATCTCCATGTACAACTTATTATACCCAAGCATACCCTTTGATATACCCTAAGGGTCTTAAGGAATAAGTCAAAGTATAACTCATCATACACAAGATACTATGATGATCTCAAGTCCAAGGATTACTTCAGACTACTATCACTACAGGAATTCCTATCGACAGCAAATAAAACTCCATTAGGTATTCCTTATGAGAGCCACGTTCGTTGAACTTATTCTCTAATAAGCACCTACATACTTACTTTAGTGTCTCCTCACAAATGATCATGAGATCAATCATCCTCATCCAATGAGCAAGCAACGTATGTACCAATCTATCCGGATTCACTAATCCCCAATTTAGTAATCCAACGATTGGGAACTATTTTAGTTTTAAGCTTTCTAAGAATTTAGATCTCATTAGAATGATCATCATCATTATTCTAAAAGCATTGCTTAAAACTATGGGTTTATCATATATTATTAAAACAGCATCATGTAGATAATTAAAAGCCTTTAATAAATTAATACTTTTTATTAATAAATGAATAAGATTGTTACAAAGTATATGCTTTATCATCAAACATGATTGGCTTGTGTGCATACTACTTTCACTATTTGACCAGTTACAAGGAGCACAATTCTTTTCAAAGATCGAACTTCATTCTGGATATCATCAGCTGAAGATTAAAACTGAGGATATTCCAAAGACTTCCTTCGTAACTCAGATGCGCATTATGAATTCTTAGTCATGTCTTTTGGATTGACTAATGCTCCCCGCCGCTTTCATAGATATGATGAACCGAGTATTCAAGGAATATTTGGATCGGTTTGTTGTTGTCTTTATTGATGACATCCTCATCTATTCCAAAAGCCGTGAAGATCATGAGCACCATTTGAAGTCGATACTTGAAAGGCTTCGAAAAAAACTTTATGCCAAGTCAAGAAATGCAAGTTCGGCGAGGAAGTAGCATTCCTTGGGCACGTGGTGTCAAAACATGGAGTATCTATCGAATTCTACAAGATTGAAGCAATACAAAGTTGGGAGCAACCAAGTCGATGACCAAGCACGCAGCGACTTTCGGGCTTATTGGTTATTATCGGAGATTCGTGGAAGGATTTTCTTGAATCGCCATCCGCTAACTCATTTGATCGGAAGATACAAAATTCGCATGGAGCGAGGAATGCGAGAAGAGTTTCCAAGAGCTCAAGAGGAGACATTCATTTGGCTGCTGCTCGCAATACCATCCGGTACGGTTGGATTTGTTATCTCACAACGATGCTTCTGTAAAGGGTTAGGATGTGTTTTTCATGCAACATGGGAAAGTCATAGCTTTATGCCTCACGATTAACTCAAAGAATATGAGAGGAATTATCCTACTCATGATCCGGAGTTAGCGCAATGATTCGCATTGAAAATTTGGAGACACTACTTGTATGGGGAGAAAGTGGAGATTTATACGGACCATAAAAGCCTCAAATATTTCTTCACCTAAAAAGAACTCAACATGCGGCAACGACGTTAGCTTGAACTATTGAAAGATTACGATCACACTATTCAATATCATCCCGAAAAGCTTAACGCGTAGTGGGTGACACATTGAGTAGAAGATCATATGCGAGTACGAGTGCGATATTGTTAATGCAAAGGCCCATTCTGTATGACTTGCAAAGGATGGAGGTAGAATTAAAGACTCCCGGGACCCACATGATGATGGCGAATATACGAGTAGAACCGACTTTAATCGATAAAGTTAAAGCTTCTCAAGCTACGGACCTGGGGCTGATACGTATGAAGAAGAAAGTGCAAGAATGAGCTATTCCAGAAGCAAGAATCGATGAAGAAGGAATACTTAGATTCAACTCCAGACTTTATGTTCCTAACGACTCTGATTTGAAGCATAGAATCATGATGGAGGCACACAACACACCGTTTGCAATCCATCCTGGGAGTACCAAAATGTATCATGTTATTCGACATACATTTTGGTGGAATAATATGAAGAGAGAGATCGCAGAGTTTATCTCGAGGTGTTTAACCTGTCAACGTGTAAAGGCGGAGTATCAAGTGCAAAAGGGTCCATTGCAACCACTTGTGATTCCGGAATGGAAGTGGGAACACATTATCATGGATTTCGTTACGGGTCTTCCCAAGGTTTCTCAAGGCATAGATGCGATTTGGGTTATTGTTGATAGATTAACCAAGTCTACTAATTTCTTACAGATACGTGAGACTTATTCCCTTGAACGTCTTGCTCGTATATACGTGAATGAGATTGTGAGATTGCATGGCATGCCAGTATCCATAGTTTCGGATCGTGACCCAAGATTTACTTCAAGATTTTGGGTTAGCTTGGAGAAAGCTATAGAACGGATTTATTGATTGATTCAAGCATACCATCCTCAAACGGACGGACAATCGAGAGGACTATTCAAACCCCTGAAGATCTATTAAGACTCTATGTTCTAGATTTCAAAGGAAGTTGGGATAAGTACTTGCCACCGGTGGAATTCTCCTACAACAACAGCTTATCAAGCAAGTATAGGCATGGCTCCATTTGAGGCGTTGTATGGGACGAAAGTGTCGCTTCTCCAAAGATCTTTGGGGACGAGGTGGGAGAAGCAACGTTGTTGGGACCGTAATTAGTACGCATTTGACTACACGTAAAAGATCCAAATGATTCGACAACATATTCAAACCTCACAAGATCGACAAAAGAGTTATGCTGATCTTCATCGAAAGGACGTGGAATTTAATATTGGAGATCATGTACTGTTACGTATTTCTCCATGGAAGATAGTTACAAGATTTGGGAAGAGAGGAAAGCTCAATCCACGATTTGTTGGTCCATTTGAGATTCTTGACCGAATAGGAAATGTGGCCTATAGACTCGTATTACCTCCAAGTATGTCTCGTGTTCATAATGTTTTTCACATATCCATGCTTCGTAAATATGTGAAAGACCCAAACCATATTATTGCTTTAGAACCAGATGAGATAGCCAAAGATTTAACGTACGAAGAAGTACCTGTTAAGATCTTGGATAGGAAAGAGCATGTCCTACGCACGAAGGTTATACCACAAGTTAAGGTTTTGTGGAGAAACCATGCTATTAAAGAAATGACCTGGGACTTGGAATTAGAAATGAAAGCGAGGTATCCTCACCTTTTTGAAACACCAGGTACGTATGTCAATTTCGAGGACAAAATTTCACAAGGAGGGGAGGTTGTAAGACCCCAACTTATTATAAATAAAATCGAATTTCCTCTAATTATTATTGTGAATAATAAGGTATTAATTTGATATAATTCTCTGGTTATGGGTGAAATGTGCAAATTTTGCAAAATAAGCAAGTGGTTATAAAATAATCATTGTTGTCGGGGAATATTCGTTTGGTCGTGGAATATTCTTGTTGTCGGGGAATATTCGTACGACGATGCAGTCATTTGTGGGCCCCATAATACAATAACTATCGAATGAAGAAAACAACAAGTTTGAGTTTTTATAAATAACGGCGTAGTTGTTACCGTTAACACTGTTGGAATACCTGGTGGTTAAAATACAGTAATACGCGTGGATGCAGAGTATTTTGAATTATTGATTCTTACGTAAGAAGGCACTACTCAATAATTGTTACAGTAATTACTATTCAATATTTTATTTTATTGATTCAATAATTGCTGCGTTGATATTTTATATTATTGTTATTTCAATAATTATCACTGCACAATATTTCCCATTATAAGATCATTAATTAATATTATTTGAATAATATTATTAGATAGCATTATTGGCGATGTCTAGAAAGTTCTGTCTAAGGAGAGGTTTGGTCACCTAATTGCGAGCCAGTAAGGAGAAATTCTTATTGAAAGCCCTCTTTCCGGAGCGATTCGGTTGTCATTATAATTGTGATTACGTAATATTATTTGTGAATAATTAATTATTGATTTATATGATAAGGAAATATTTATTTTATGTGGATATAAATGATGGATATATTTATTTTATGTGGATAAAATGAAGAAATTAATGCCGAGGTGTTTTATCAATTATTTTTATGCGGTGTGGAGGTATTAAAAAAACATCCGTTTGTGGATTTCAGATATTTTATGTTTGGAATTTGGAAAAACTCAAAGCTACAAAGTTGTAGAGAATTTGATTTCAGGCAGAATGGACATAAAATTCATATTTTTCTGATAAACAGGCAATTTTCTATGAATTATTGAAGTTTCGGATAATAAAATGATTTTTATTAAATTTATGGGTGGGACCCACTTTGGTTAACAACATGTGGGTGCTGGAAATTGTTCAAAGGTGGTGGCTGGTCTTGGTCATTGATAGCATGCGTAGAATTGTTGTTTTAAAAATTAATATTTTATTAATTTAGTCTCTATATGCGTTAAAGCATTTTCCTATAAATAGACGCTTAAGTTAGAATTGAAAATCACACGTAAAACAAGTTTCTTTTCTCTCTAAATTATCGAGTATTTTTGTGAGTATTTTGATACTTTGAGAGTTGCTATTCAAAGACAAGTTTCACAAGACTATATTGAAATTCATCGATAAGTACGGTTATTTTGAGGTAGGGATGTTATTTTCTTCGTAAATGATATTATTTCTTTCAATATCATTATGCCAAAATATTGGTGTGAACTTTTTATCAAATTTGGATTTTTTTTTGTGTCGGGGAGTTCTTATTCACGATACAAAGACTATTCACGTATACGATTAATTATTCACGAATCTGACTATTCATAGAAAAAAATAAAATTTTCCCTTTTTGTCCAAGATGTCTATTATGGTTACTATCTTTGATTGTATCCATGTTTTGATCTTTATTTTTGAATTCTGCTTCACAATTGGTATTTATGAAGTATTATTGATCTTGGATAAACTGTTATACAAATCCTTACTATTTGTCCTTCTGTCTCACTGGATTCGTTTTCTTTAAAATATTTTTCATCATCCTCAGTCCTAAATGATGATATTACTGAATATCTTTGGCTTGTAGTGAAAAGATGAATGATTAACTGATGAATATCTTTGGCCCGTAGTGCAAAGATGAACAGGTGTTGAGATAAACATGTCCAACTTGTGATACAAATGAATATCTTTGGCCTGTAGTGCAAAGATGAATTTTTGATTAAAGATGTATATTGATTGTTGTTACAGGGATAAAATATTGATGATGGACTTTTAAATCTTAAAAGATAGTAGAACTCATTTTCTACTTGACTCTTCTAATGGAATGTTGTTTCTGCTGCAGTTGTTGATCTAAAACTTGTTGTCTATTATATTTTATCAAATTTTTCCCTGTTGAAAACTAATGATAATTTGTTGTATATTATCTTAGTCATAATATTCTTTACTGGGCTAGTTGAGCTCACCCTTTTCCTTTTTGTTTCATTTTTCTTCTCAGGAGGTGAGAACATAGCAGGATCTAGTCGGGGTATGAAGTGATGGTTTTAGAAAGATGTTTTAGCAGTCCTCACTATTTCTGTAAAATAGTGTTTGAATAATTGTAATGAGGACTTATTTGAGTGTGGATATTGTTTAGAAAATAATATTTGTATTTAAACTCACAATATGTGTTGTCGTATTTTGCACGACAATTGTATTATTGAAGTTGTAGTTTGCTTTCTGTACCATGTATTTGGCGACTCAGAATAGGTGTTGTATACCTATTTTGGGGGCGTCACATATACCTATTTTGGGGGCGTCACATTTATTGTTATAGATTATATATCCAATCTTTTGTATTCATACAAGTTTTTAAATTATTCGATCATTGCTTATCAATACAATATTATTTTATAATTTAGATATTTATTCTGTTCGTTAATTTTTAAATATGGTTAGACAAGTGTCCTCACTTGGATAATCATTGTATTTAATCAAATGTTGATACATACATATTGATTTTCGGCATGTATACATTAATTAAAAGTCGTCTAAGCTATTTTATCCAGCTAGACACATATTTAGAAATTTTGTTGAACATGATAGAACTTTATTGTATCCAATCAAATTGTTTTGGTTCGAATTCCTGACTAAGTATGAACATCCCGAACATGGGAAAACTTTTGTGCACCTAAGGTGGATAAGATGAACGATAATATCGTTCTTGCATGTAGTATTGATCAATACAGGGCATAACGGGCTGATCACCTCCCATGCCTGTAAGTTATGACGATTTGCAAATGAAGTTCTGTTAAACCTTATCGAAAACTAAAAACAATGTTCATAGTCTGTCGACTGATCTCCAGTTATAGTTGTGACACCCCCAAATTCGGGCACCTCAATCCCATAAATTTGGTGTTCACAGTCCAATAAAATCATAACTAACTACCCATAAACAAAGGATATAATTAAACTCAAAAGTTTAAACAATCAATCTCCCATTAAAGGGTTATATAATCTAAAATAAATCCCAGGTCATCTAACCTTTAGTACAATCATCAACAGAAAATTAAAACATGATCATATTTAAATCTATTACATAAGCTTCATAAATAAAAGATAAATTAAACGTTGTCGTCTAATCAAGCACTTTGTCCTTGCCCTTGCTCGTAGAAAACTCTTCAAACTTCTTAACTTTAATGCATTATTTTGTGCAAGAGTGAGAAAACAATTGCCCACAAGAAGGATAATATACAATAACGGTTTATGAATGATAATTCACAAGAGTTTTCAATGGTAAAGTATTTTACCGAAACAATAAAATTTAATTCAACAACTATGAGTTCAAAGGAATAATGAACATTAAATTAACAATAGATATCAACATCAAAAAATACACTGAGGGTCACAAGACCACGAACTATACTCTAGGTTTCAAGTATTTCTACTTTAACCTTTAACAGTCTAAAAGACTATAATCATCATCTATGTCCCTAGGTTAATGTGTGTTTCTATCAGAACCTTTAACGATCTAAACGACTATATGGACCATCATTCCGTACTCCAGGTGATCAGCCCTTTGTACTATGTATTGCGCAAACATTTTAACGCTATTGCGTATTTCCAAAATAATCCCCTAATAATAGGGTTGTTCATCTCAGCTTAGATTATCAGGTTCCGAACCAAATGAAGTTTGGTTGGGAATTAGCTTCCAAGGAATTCTAGATCTTTAGAATGCTCATCAACCAAGTACTGGTTGAATCAGATAGAAACAAATAACTATTCAAGAGTTTGATTATAATATCTTCATGAACATGGTATATCGATGAATCAATAAGAGCTAGAGCATTAACAATGTCTAAATTGAACAAATGTTATCATCGACAACATGCTTTCAAAATTTGTGTGAGTCCATATGCAAACTAAAGGAAGTTTGGTTTGAGTTGATTTCAAAGGTAATTTAGAATTTAAAACATTCATCAACTAAGGATTAGTTGAATTGGTAAAGAATCGCTAGGCAACTTAGAGTTTGGTACAATAATGTAAGATAATACAATGACATTGGAGAACGAAGGTAACAACAGTTATTAGTATCTGAATAAACACATTTCTTATAACAAAATTACAGACTTTGAATAACCAAGGTAATCTCGTTTGGAATAAAGAAATAAAGATTAATTAACTTGCTCAACAGTAAATGAGAGTTAAAGAACTTGCATAACAATAAATTCTCAACAAAAGATTAGAAATAGAGAACTTGCAAAAGTATATCATGACGGTGAAAAGTAACCTTGCTGAATAATAAAGTAGCAAAGGTTAGGGAACTTGCCTCGTGCGTAGGTTAAACAATCACTACTCACATTCACCACAAGTCCTACACATACCATATGTATTGACAATACACATTACTTACACTAATATTAGTTTCATATAGCTCACTAACAACATCACATCTTTTCATGAACATCACTATTTAGCTTTATTACAACTACTTAAGTGATCAAGTCATTGCACCACATACAGATTAACAACTTGATACAACATCATATTACATATCCAACATGTTACCATTAGGTTATACTAATACACAAAGGATTGCACTTGCATCCGCGCATCTCGACGCCCTTCGATGGCCTCCAAATACACCATAGTCCTAAAGATAGCCGTTTTGACCCTTCATAACGATTTCAAATTGAAACACTTAAAGAATAAAAGTTATAGGCCTATTCGTCCTTGTTCTGAATCAGCTTGAATCGCATCAATCGGAGTTCGTATAAAAAAGTAATGCTCATTTTAGTAAACTATGTCCGGTCAGTTTTTTTTTTCAAAAATTTTGTCTTTACAGAATACCCCCCGCAGGGGCGGGGGTTTTTACACTAGGGGGGCCCACCGGGGCGGGGGTCTTTGCTATGACTTTGCGATTTCAGCTCTAGAACACTACGGAAAGCCAAATTAGGCCTCCAAGCTCCTTTCTAATAACCATACCAACCTACCAAATGTGTAATAGGTTTACAGAAACATAATCTAATGTTTTCTAACGCATTTCTAGCCATCTAAACAACATAAACATCCAAATTACAACCATTAATTTTTACTATTTTTGCTAAAGCTTCACTTTTTGAAGATTCAGTGAAAAATCATCACTGTGACTTTTGTTTTCAACCAAAACAGTTAATTCAACATACTATGCTTATGTTTATTCATCCTCTTTCAAATTCAATAGTCAATTTATAAATTAAACAACTAATTAGACCTTAATTTTACTTTAAACTAAGCCATATTCATATATTTTCATATAAACACTCTGTAATATAGTTTTCTTCACAAAAATACATACACACATGAATTAGTTTATCTATACTCATATATAACTTATGAAAACAACCTTTTAACAAACAATTATCATATAAAGCTATATACACAAGAAATTCATCTTTTAAAAACTTTTACAGAGAACTTTTGGAGAAGAAGATAACCATAGCTTTTAGAAAAAAATAGAGCAAGATGATACCTTAATTTAGAAGAAGATGATGGCTATTCTCAAGCTTCTTCTCTTTATCAAAACCTTCTTTCTCTCAACTTGTCTCTGTATTCTTCTTCTTCTTCTTCTCATCTTTCTTCTTCTGAGTCTTTCTCCTAACCCTATTCTAACTTACGTACTAACAAAAAAAAGATATAACGTATAATAATAATAATATAGGTATTAAGTATAAAATTTTAACTGACATCAGTTATAAATTATTTGAAAATCAAAAGCCACAAGGCTTGTTTGGCTAGCTAACCAAAAATAACCCATTAAATCTTACACCTTGTTTGGTAAAATAGATTTAAATTAAAGACTTAACATTCATTAAGCCTTGTTTGGCAAAAACTGAATTAACATCCCTCAACTTATTTTAATAACTCCTTTATAATATAGTTTATGGTCACACTTTAATTAATTAAATTTTAATATTTAATTTATTTAATTCTAATAACAATTTATTAAATTAATTCACCACATAAACCAATACGACATAATTATAATTTTCTTTATAATTATAATTTTATTTAATCAACTAACACTTCATTTTATCTATAAATTCAATTCAAAATATAATAATTCATTTAATTATTATAAACTCTCTAACTTAACTATTAAATTAAATTAGAATATTATCTCATAACAACTAATTTTCTTAACTCTGAATTATTTACTTAACAAATAATTAACCAAATCAAATCAGATCAAATTAAACAATTATTTATTCAACAATAAACATATCCATTAAATACTTATATAATTCAATAAATATTTAATATAACACTTTAAATTTCTGGAATGTTACAATAGTCAGTACGTAGTTTCAAAAATTTGATATAGAATATATATGTTGTTATTATTGGTTCAGCTTACTTCACAATTGTTGATTCGTTGTAGAAGTGTCATTCAAAGAAAATATTTATCTCGTTCAGCTAACACTTATTATTTACTATTACTTGCTGGGCAATCAAATGCTCATCCTTGCTTTAAATTTAAATATTTTCAGCTAAGCGTGATCAACCAGAAAGCTCTGCCAAGAACAAAGGAAAAGGAAAGGTTGCAGAATAAGTTATATGCTATCATATGTAATAACTAGACTTTAGAAAGACTATGATATTTATTATTATCATGTAATGTAATGTTTAAAGGTCGCGTACCTGGGATTCAAACTCTGATATGTAAATTAAGTTTAAAATGTATATTATTGTTATTATTATTAGTATTATTCTGCTCATAGAAATGGTATCGTGAAGCACCGAGTTTGGGTTTCAAGTACATGAATTTGGGGGCGTCACAACGTCTTCCAGAGATAACCCTAGAAGTCAAATCAGTTCAATTCAGGATACAACCCTGAGATACTCAGTTCTCAATCTCGGAGACAACCCTGAGATACCCAGTTCCAGTCCCGGAGACAAACCCGAGAGATTCAATTCCAACCACGGAGATAACCCAGAGGGAAGCAGGTTTAGAGCCGGAGATAACCCCGGAGCAGTCAATTTTAACCTCAGAGACAACATAGAGGTACTCAATTCCAACCCCGGAGATAATCCCGAGAGGTCAAGCACACCTCAGAGATAACCCTGAGGACACAACACCCATACCAGCCCAATCTCAGAGATAACCCTGAGCAAGGACTGCTACATCAACCCAGAGCCAGAGATAATCCCGGTGAGGGGCAAAAATTGTCATTTTTATGACACCCCCAAATCCCGGTACTTCATTACCTCAAGATTTGGTGTTCACTTTATAAAAAAAAAATATTCACATCTAACTACCCAATCATAATAAAATTGAATAATAAACCTTCCCATTAAAGGATTACATTAATAAAATCTCCCAGGTTGTCTAACCTTTAAATACAATCATTCAAATGAGGAATTTAAATAACTTCATTACAATAATTCAAGTAAAGTCTGATAATAACATATCAACATAATTACAAGTCTTTAATACTTGTTCATCTTTCCCTTTCCCTTACTGGTGCTAGGTATATCGCCCTTCTCAACTTTAGCTGTATTGTTTATATAAGCAAGAGTGAGAAAACAAAGCTCACTTGAAATAATAATGAATAAAAATATGTACAATAACTGCCAAATGATAGGCTGAACAAAATGCTTTATCAATGATAATCTGAATCATGAAATATTTAACTGAGGGTCATAAGACCACAAACTATGTCCATAGTTATAAGTAATCTTTCAACTTAAACTTTAACAATCATAAGACTATAGGGACTCCACATACTTAGGGGGATCAACCCTTCGTACAATGTATTGTGCACAAATATTTCAACGCTATGCGTAAATTATCCCCTATAATAGGGTTGTTCTTCTCAGTTTTAGAGTACAAGTCCGTACAAAAGAAAGTTTGATTTGGATAAGCTTTCAAGGGTAATTTGAAGTTTAACGATCATCAACTAAAGGACTAGTTGAATCAGTAAGGTTTGATAACACAACAGTTGTTTAATAACAACATAATATAGAGCAATAGAGAATCATAGGTGAATTGACTATATACTAAACTCATGCTTGAAAATAACTAGAGAGCATAAGCATTAAATAAAATGATAAACCTTTCCTTGAACAATAATAAGCTAGATTTATGATCTTGTCAAATTTAGAAAGTTAATTACTGAATATACACTAATAAATAGCAAGCTAGAAACAAAGCTTGCTCAACATGATAATAACTTATGCATAGAAATTTTAAGACAAACAGCTCAATATTAGAGACGAGAGTTCAAGAAGTTACATTTATTACAAGGAAATAGAACTTAAGAAAATTTCTTAGTTATAAACAAGTTAGAATAACTCATTCATGAAGAAAAACGTTAGAATTAGAGCTTGCTCGAATAAAGATTTAGAATAAAAGGATTTGCTTAATCAATGCTTAGAAAAAGAACTTGCTCAATGTAAACGATAAGGTTTAGAAACTTGCCTCAAGCGTAAGCTATATTATTAAAACTCGTGTTCACCTACACATTTTAGAGGAATCACAATATCTATTAGACATGTTAACATCCACCACTTACAAAATAACACCATTTCTATCTAAACTTGTTAATTTAGTACAAATCTTATGCTACTATATAAATATCAGAAATTCCAAGTGTTAACCTTCACAACACTTATTCATTAATCCTCGTGCACACTAATTTCTAACATATCACATTCGTTATGTACACTAAGTCATACATAATGCGTTCGTAACTTACTAATCATTTTTACAACTTTGAATTTATCAATGACATATCATGGTTCTGTTTTAACCTTGTTGTTACATGTTTATTATACTAACACATCATTAGACCAAGGTATATTGCTATCCCAGGTTTGCAGCAACAACATACTCCAATATCTCGATTCAACAGATAGCTCATTTTGTTTACACATTGTATTGGGACCAAGAAATGCTTAATAATTTTAGCTCTAGCACAGCCTAGCGTAAATTGCTATTGTGCCTGATAAAGCGAGACAACAATGAACAGTAGCCTTTTTAGCCCAACTAACACGAATTTCATCCACAAAACAGTGAAATTAACATATAGAATTGATATAACACTATCATAAACATGTTTCCTCATATTTTCATCAACATAAAACAATTTAACAACAACTTTAACTAATTTAAATCCTCAAATTTCATATTTTCATACAAAAACTCCATTTTTTTA
The DNA here is from genome assembly GCA_020205615.1 of Panax quinquefolius. Classification (NCBI taxonomy): domain Eukaryota; kingdom Viridiplantae; phylum Streptophyta; class Magnoliopsida; order Apiales; family Araliaceae; genus Panax; species Panax quinquefolius. Next base: position 16,703,669 of record CM035165.1, read on the forward strand.
CATTCTACATAGAAATCATCACCGTGATCACTATTCTTGCCCAAATCACTTCATTCAAACTACATTCTCTTCGTTTCTTAATGGACTAACATAAACAAGACTCAATTTACAGATTATCCAACAAATTAACCATCATAATTGGTACTTTCACAGTCATATGAAAAATATATTCACTGTAAACACTTTTCTTTCTTTTTGAACAAAATTAGCATAATAATCATTGTCTAAACACTAGTTCTAGCATCACAACACATATAACCACCATAATTCAGTTAAATAACAACAATTTGAAAGAAATAGAATTCATAGAACTTAAAACTTCATGCCGTAAAAACTCAATATATATATAATAATAATAATAATAATAATAATAATAATATTATAATAATAATAATAATAATAATAATAATAATAATAATAATAATAATAAGATTATGGAAAATACCTTTAACTTGCTAAGATAATCCTTGCCAATCAATTGAAATTGCTTTGGAAATTCTAAGGTTTTCTCTCAAATTTTCTCTCAAGTTCTCTGAATTCTCCTCTTTTCTCCTTTAAGGCTTAAGCCACAAACAACAACTGATAACAAGTATACGTAAAATAAAGTAATCGATATGGCCTTAATACGCCTACTAAATATATCAGTTACACTATTATAAACGTATCTCAATTATAAATATATTTTATATTATTTATTTTATTTTATTTATTATATTTGTTATATTAAAATTCAAAAATTCAAAAGCCATAAGGCTTTGTTTGGCCAAATTTTTTTAAATTAAAGACTTAATATCTTTAAGCCTTGTTTGGGTTAAATCAATTTAAAACTACTTTAATTATTTTAATAAACAATTTAGTTTATAATTTATAATCACATATTATTTATTTGGATTTCCATATCTAACATTAATAAAATAAATTAATTATACATACCATATTTTAAATAAATATTCCACTTAAACCATTATCACAAAATTATAATTAATTTCATTATAATTTTATTTAATAAATTAACACACCAATTTAAATTATTAAATTAAAACAACAATATAACATCTCATGTGTTATACTACAACTCTCTAAATTATAAATTAATTTAATTTAGAATATTATCTAATAAATTTAATTCATAAATATTTACTAATAATAACCACATCGATAAAATATTTATTTCATCAATTTCAACAATAAACACATCAAATAAATATTTATATAATTCAATAAATATTTTAATATTACAACTTGAAATTTCGGATTGTTACATCCTTCACTCCTTACAAGAATTCTGTTCCCAGAATCACAACTCAAACAATCAAATCGTCACATTCTTCCCTTCTTACAAAGATTCTGTCCCCAGAATCGAAGGCACAGACTAAATAAATAACTCAGGGTAATTCTTCATCATTTCAGCTTTGAGTTCCCACGTAGCCTCTTCGATGTTGTGGTTCCTCCATATCACCTTCACAGAAGATATCACTTTATTCCTGAGCACTTGTTCTTTCCTGTCGACTATCTGGATAGGAATCTCTTCATAAGATAAATCTTTACTAAATCGCAACAGTTCATACTCGATCACATGCTTATAATCAGATTTATATGGTCGCCACTTCTCCCACTCTTCGTAGTATCTCGAAAGGTCCAATAAACCTTGGGTTGAGCTTTTCTTTCTTGCCAAAATGAATTTTCCCCTTCCAAGGAGAAACTTTTAGGAAAACGAAATTTCCTACATCAAATTTGCGATTCTGCCTGTGTTGATCAACATACTTCTTCTGTTTGTCTTGAGCAGCTACCAATCTTGTTCTGATGAGTTTGACAATCTCAGTAGTTTGATGAACCAGTTCTGGTCCTAATAGTTGGCGTTGACCGACTTCATCCCAACACAGTGGAGTTCTACACTTCCTTCCGTATAATGCTTCATAAGGCGACATGCCTATGCTTGCGTGGTAACTGTTATTATAGGTGAATTCTACCAATGTTAAATGATCGTCCCAGTTTCCTTTGAAATCCATGATGTACGCTCTAAATATATCATCTAACGTCTGGATTGTTCGTTCGCTTTGCCCGTCGGTTTGTGGGTGATATGCTGTACTCATCCTCAGTTGCGTTCCCATGCATTCTTGCAGTTTCTTCCAGAAATTTGACGTGAATCTCGGATCTCTATCTGATACTATTGACACTGGAACTCCATGTCTCGATACGATCTCTTTGACGTATAGTTTTGTCAGCTGATCAAGATTAAATCTAATCTTTATGGGCAAAAAGTGTGTTGATTTCGTTAATCTATCCACCACCACCCAAATCGCATCGTATCCTTTCTGAGTCATTGGAAGACCTACCACAAAATCCATTGTGATATGCTCCCACTTCCATTCTGGTATTTCCAATGGCTGAAGTAATCCGCTTGGTCTCTGATGCTCGGCCTTCACTCTCTGACATGTCAAACACTTTGCAACGAATTCTGCAACGTCTCTTTTCATATTTGACCACCAAAAATGTCGCTGCAAATCTTGATACATTTTCGTACTTCTCGGATGAATTGAATATCTTAAGCTATGAGCTTCTGTAAAGATTTCCTCCTTAACATCCTGTACCGCTGGAACCCAAATTTGTCCCTCGAATCTCAGTAACCCTTCGGTATCGATCTTGTAATTTTCATCACTACCCTCAACCACTTTCTCTTTGATCCTTCCACATTTTTCATCTTGTAGTTGAGCATTCTTCACCTTGTCCACCAAAGTTGAACTAGTTTCCATGTGGTATAATTTTTCATTGGATTCTTTTGGAAATTTGATTTCCAACTCTAGCCTTGCCATCGCTGAAATAAGATCTTCCTGGTTGGTTAACAACATCAACTTTTCCCGACCTTTCCTGCTTAAAGCATTTGCAACCACATTCGCTTTGCCTGGATGATAAAGATCTCATAATCATAATCTTTTATCAATTTCATCCATCTTCTTTGACGCATGTTCATGTCCTTTTGAGTGAAAATATACTTTAGACTCTTATGGTCTGTGTAGATCTCACATTTCTCTCCATAGAGATAGTGTCTCCATATCTTCAGAGCAAATACTACTGCAGCCAACTCTAAATCATGAGTTGGATACCCTTTCTCATAGTCCTTCAGCTGTCTTGATGCATATGCAATGACCTTGCCGTTCTGCATAAGAACACAACCCAATCCTTTATGTGAGGCATCACTATACACCACAAAGTTTCCCGTATTATTTGGCAATGACAACACAGGTGACACACATAACTTCTTCTTCAAATCTTGAAAACTCTCTTCACATTTCTCTGTCTAAACAAATTTTACAGCTTTTCTTGTCAAATTTGTTAGTAGAGTGGCTATCTTGGAAAAATCTTGAATAAACCGTCTATAATAACCGACCAGTCCCAAGAAACTCCTCACTTCCGACAGTGTTCTTGGTTGTTCCCAATTGATTACAACTTCAACTTTTGATGGATCCACTGAAATCCCATCTTTGTCACTCACATGTCCCAAAAATTATACTCGATCTAACCAAAATTCGCACTTAGAGAATTTCGCGTACAACTTTTCCTTTCTTAGTGTCTCCAACGTCAAATGTAAATGTTCTACGTGTTCTTTTGAGTTTTGGAATACACCAGAATGTCGTCGATAAATATTACCACAAACTTGTCTAAGAATGGTTTAAACACCATGTTCATCAAATCCATGAATGCAGCAGGGGAATTGGTCAAACCAAAAGACATCACCAGAAACTCGTAATGTCCATACCAAGTTCTGAATGTCGTTCTAGGTATATCCTCCTTTCTTACCTTCAATTGGTGATACCCACTTCTCAAATATATTTTTGAGAAGTATTTAACACCCTTCAATTGATCAAACAAGTCATCTATTCTTGGCAACATATATTTATTCTTAATAGTGACTTTGTTTAATTCTCTATAATCAATGCAAAGACTCATTGACCCATCCTTCTTCTTCACGAATAACACCACCGCTCCCCACGGTGATACGCTTGGTTGAATATACTTCTTATCTAATAGTTCTTCTAATTGTACCATCAGTTCCTTCATCTCTACCGGAGCCATTCTGTACGGGGCCTTCGATATCGGTGCTGTTCCTGGCGCTAAGTCGATCACGAACTCAATCTCTCTGGCAGGCAGAAGTCCTGGAAAATCCTCCGAAAACACATCTACAAATTCCTTAACCACTGGAATCTCTTCCAATTTCACACCCTTCTTGTGACGCCCCCAAAATTGGTATACATCACCTATTCTGAGTCGCCAAATACATGGTACAAAATACAACTTAATTATACAACTGTCATACAAAGTACGACAAAACATAAGCTGTGAGTTTTAATACAAATATTGTCATCTAGACAATATACAAACTCAAATTCAATATTATTACATTTATTTTCCCAATATTTCACTGAATAGTGAAGACTACTAATGCTATCATCTGGTTCGTCACTCTGTTCCCCGACTAGTCCCTGCTACGTTCTCATTTCCTGAAGAGAACAATGAAAGTAAAAGGGTGAGCTAGCCCAGTAGGAAATATTATGACTAAGATAATGTAGAATATATTATCGTTAGCCTTCAACAAAGATGTTAAAGCGATATAATATAACAACCATCAAGTTTAAGCTGCGCGTTGAACAAGCAATCCATTAAAAGAGTTAAGTAGAGAATAAAATCTACTATCTTTTATGATTTAAAAGGTTTTCATCACTTTTATCGTTGGGACACGACTTAATAAATAATCCACATCATCGAATCACTTACGAACTACGGCCAAGGATATTCTTTTAGTGTCACGACCACAATTATCCATGCACTACGGGCCAAGAATATTTGTGTATTCATTAATGGTCATGATCATGCCAACAACTATCCATCAATGCACTATGGGCCAATGAGGACTTTTACCACATCATTTGTAACATTACGATTCATGATTACAACCGAATAATCCACGGTCATAATCATACCAAGTCCATCTATGCACTACAGGCCACAGATGACTTCCAAAAAAATATAAACATGAGGATGATGACAATGATATAAGAATTCAATAAAACAAGTTCAAGAATTATTTTATCCAGGAATCAATAACATCCAAATTGTCAACATGATACTACTTTGTGGAGTAAAATTCAAGAATGCTCAGAAGAATATTTCAATGATATTCCAACAGAATAATAAAACGCACAGACATGATATTCCAACAGAATAATAAAGACGTAACTAGGTCCAGCGTAGAACGCACAGACACGATGTTCCAACAGAATGATAAATAATGGAACCAGGTCCGGCGTAAACGCACAAACAGGATGTTCCAACAGAATGATAAAGAATGGAATAATGTAAGAATTTCACCAAGTATAGGGTAGCTCGGCAGATCTGAGTTTATTCAATAGAATAATAAAGAATGGAATAAATGAAGTTCTCTTCATGGATAAGAAAGAAATAATACTCCTACCTTGGAAAAAGCGGATCTTTGGAATAGTGAGGTAGCGAGACTTTCTTCTTCTTTCTCTCTATAATTTCTCTCTATAATAATCGCTCTAAAGCTTTTGTGAATTGGTGAGAAATGAAGGAAGAATGAGCTTCTATTTATAGTAAAATATAGTTTTGATAATTGCACGTTTTGGGGCTCGAAAAATTACAGTACAATACCTCCAACTTTTATTTCATTTTTAATTTAGTCCTGCAAGAATTATCAAACTTGCACCACCTCCCCTAATAGTAAATAATGTGAATCAATAGTTCAATCATGTGAATCAATAGTATAATCATGTGAAAAATACGAATTACAATATAGTACCTCCATATATACCTCCATTTTTAACTTAGTCATGCAAGTATTATCAATCTTGCACCAACTCCCCTAATAGTAAATAATCTGATTCAATAGTACACACATGTGAACAAATAGTTATAGAAGCATGTGAATTAGTAGCAATTAATTGCTCATTTATCCGATAAATTACCCGATTTATCAATATAACCCCTAGACATCAATTATCATCGGAATAGATGTTGATTTCAACTAACACTAATAATCCCAACACAATGGAACTATCAAAATTCATTTTTAATCAACACAACTTATTCATCATTAATATTATAACTCACAATATTTAACAACTAAGTCGTTCCCGGAAAGAAGGGCTTTCAGATAAGGATTTCTCCTTATTGGCGCCGCAATGATTAGGTGACCAAACCTCTCCTCGATGACGAACTTCAGACATTGTCAATATTGTAAATAATAATATGAATAACTTTGTTGTCTCAATTATTGATTTAATAATATAAAATATTATGTCAATGACATCATGACAATAATTGAATCAATAATATGAGAGATATGATGCAACAATTATGTAAGTAATAATTGAGTATAACTGAGTGACTTTCACCTATGCATTAATAATCAATACTGGTGTGCTACTATGCAACCCACAGCAGACATCGCATTACTTTTAACACCGTGTTTTTCCAACGATTAACAGTAAAACTTTCGCCGTTATTTTCATAAAGTATTTTTGTCGTTTTCTCAATTCGACAATAATTTCATTGTGGGGTCCACCAATGATTGTACCGTCGTACGGATATTCCCCGACAAAAAGAATATTCCCCGACCAATCGAATATTATATAACAACTTGCGTACTTTGCAAAATTTGTAAATATTACCCACAACTATAACATTATATCAAATCCACACCATAATATTTAAAAAAATTATTTCGAGAAAATTAAATCTTTATTCATAAAATCTGGGGTCTCACACTTCTTCTGAGTATCGACTATGTAAGCTAAATAAGCCACACAGCCTTGACTTAATAACTTCTTGGCCTGCATAATCATCAGACATTTCATTTGTCTAGATGATTTACTACCATAGAAAACTACCTTTGACGAAGTCATACGGTTTACACATTTCTTTTGGCAATCAATTACCGCTCCATAATTGAACAACCAATCCATTCCAAAAATAACATCAAACTCTCCAAGTCTAATCGGAATTAAATCTACCATCATGATATTCCCCTTAATATTCACCCTACAGTTCTTGTATACGAACCTAACATGAATTACTTCCTTATTTGCAATTTCTATGTTTAAAGGGAAATTCAATTCTTCACTAGGCAATCCTAACCTCTTACCAAATTCATCAGATATAAACGAGCAAGTAGCACCCGAATCAAATAATACATAAGCATCAATATCATTGATTAGGATAATACCTGACACAGCATCCTTTGATTGCATAACATCTTGCTTGATTATGTTCAAGATTCAGGTACGTGGGTTTGTTTGATCTTTGTTGGTCCAAAGAATGGCCCATGTACCTCCACTGCTACCTCCATTGCTTCCTGTTGTCTCTCCAGCCTTCTTCTTAGGGCACTCACGAGCAAAGTGATCCTTGGACCCGCACGTGAAGCAAGCGTTCTTCTTGGGTTGATTGCAATTTGGGGCGATGTGACCCTCTCGGCCACAGTTAAAGCATACATGTTTCCCCATTAAGCATATACTGTTATGAAACTTCCTGCATGTAGCACATGCATCGAACTTCTTTTTTTGCTGGTTACCCTGCTGATTTCTAGCACTCACATTTCCATTCCATTTTCTCTTCAGGTTATTGTTGCCATTCCCACTACCACCACCACCATTCTTGACCTCCACTTCATTCTTCTTCTTTTTCTGCTCTTGATTAAACTTCGTTACTGCCTCGCCTCCACCTTCAGCGAGAATTTCCTTCTCCATTACTGCTACAAATGTCTTCAGCTAGAAAAGAGAGACCCTACTGTACAACACAGGGTTTCAGTCCCTGCTCAAATCTCTTAGCCTTGCGTTCATTTGTGCTGACTTGATATGGCACAAATCTCGCCAACTCATTGAATTTTGTGGCATACTCCGATACCGTCATCGTTCCCTGCTTCAGTTCTAAAAACTGCACCTCTAGCTGACTCTTCGAATTCTCTGGGAAATAAGTCTTGAAGAATATCTCCTTAAACCTATCCTAAGTCATAACCCCTTGATCTCCTCGATTTTTATTGGCTTGCCACCAATAAATAGCCTCTGCTTTCAACATGAATGTTACAAAAACAGTCTTCTGATCCTCCCCTACTCGCACAACATCGAATACTTTCTCTACCTCCATGATCCAGGTCTGTGCATCAACTGGATTCATGGACCCACGAAATTCTGGTGGTCTAACCGCCTTAAAGTCCTTAAACATTGTAGCTTGATTCTATGGTTGATTCTGCAGTGCACCGTCGATGCGTCACCCACCAAATTCTTTGGATCAAGTTAGCATCAACATTGTCGTTATTGGTGGTTCCCTCAGCGGTTCTTTGTCGTGGTTGATGTCTCGGAGGCATTTTCTGTTAAAATACACTCATTAGATTATTACTCAATTTCTTTTAAGTATTTTCTACTTAACTTGCACCTCATAAAAGAAGTCATTACAGAACACATAACACTTTGAATAAAATAAAATAATAACTTTTATTCATTCATAATCTTTCTGAAAACATAAGAATAATAGCATCACTGCTATTTACATTACTTTCTTGAACATCATAATCATATCCCATAGGTTACATAACACTTGGGATTTATATATTATTTAACATTTTATTATTCGCATAATAGGTACATTCCCTACGATGCCCTACTAAGATATTGAGTAGCCTTACGACGTTATTCCTCCATGATTTGGAACATTGTTCTGTGATCTAATATGAATGATGGCAGCATCTCGAACTAAATAGGAGAACCCATGACCCGATCTTGAGCTTGATTAATCACGGTGTTGAATACGTTATTCATCTTCTCCATCTTCATCCTCTTTACTTGTGCGTCTCTCTCTGCTATTCCTCGTACGCGTCTTCGGCTCTTGCCCTCTTAGTACACTCTTCCCTCAGCTTGTTCTTCAGTTCTGCGATCTTCGCTGTCATTTGTTCATTCTCTTTTTTAGTGTGGACCAACTTCTCTTCAACATTAGTCAGACGTTCATCTCGATCCTGGATCTCATCGGCCTTCTGTGCCATCGAGGTCTGTTGCTCAGCTACTATCTCCTTTAACTCCTCGACGGTATCTTGAAGTTCCACATTGTGGTCGTAGACTTCATCGTACATATGAGCAGCTATCAAGTTCAGTGGAATCTCTTCCTCCTCGTCCTCATCATCCTCATTTGACTGTGGCAGCTCAACAGGATCCTCCTCACTCGTTTCCACATCATCATCCTCATCTTCAACCACTGTGACCAACGGGGCTGACTCCCATGGAAGTAGTTGTTCCCAAACCACCTGAATGTCACGAGACTCCTCTTCTATAGGCATCTGAGGTACCTCCTCCCTAGCCTGATTGGATTCTCCGACATTAGACATCCTGACAACAAAATTTTTAAGTTTAAATTATTAATCATTACTACTCGACACTCACGAGAACATAAGTTGTAATCACATAAGTGTTTTATTACTTCTTCGTTAAAACTCGATAAGAGTTTATCACCACTATCTTTTCAAAGGTTACTTCCTAAGGCTTTTCCCCCCACCAAAGGTTCATAACCTAAAGCTTTGATACCAACTCAGGACATCCCATTAAAGAGTGTTCAATTGGTGTTCACCACTATCTTTTCAAAACTTCCAATTAAATCATAACTAACTACCCATAAACAAAGGATATAATTAAACTCAAAAGTTTAAACAATCAATCTCCCATTATAGGGTTACATAATCTAAGATAAATCCCAGGTCATCTAACCTTTATTACAATCATCAGCGGAAAATTTAAAACATGATCATAATTAAATCTATTATATAAGCTTCATAAATAGAAGATAAATTAAACGTTGTCGTCTAATCAAGCACTTTGTCCTTGCCCTTGCTTCAAGAAAGCTCTTAAAACTTCTTAACTTCATCTGCATTGTTTGGTGCAAGAGTGAGCAAACAATTGCTCACAAGAAGAATAGTATACAATAACATTTTATGAATGATAATAACTGAACTTTCAATGGTAAAGTTTTCTTACCAGAACAATAAACTTTAATTCAACAACTATGAGTTCAAAGGAATAATGAACGTTAAGTTAACAATAGATATCAACATCAAAGAATACACTGAGGGTCACAAGACCACGAACTATACTCTAGGTCTCAAGTATTTCTACTTTAACCTTTAACAGTCTAAAAGACTATAATCATCATCTTTGTCCTAGGTTAACAGGTGTTTCTACTGTAACCTTTAATAGTCTAAACGACTATATGGACCATCATTCCGTACTCCAGGTGATTAGCCCTTTGTACTATGTATTGCGTAAACATTTTAACGCTATTGCGTATTTCTAATATAATCCCCTAATATAGGTTGTTCATCTCAACTTAGATCATCAGGTTCCGAACCAAATGAAATTTGGTTGGAAATTAGCTTTTAAGGAATTCTAGATCTTTAGAATGCTCATCAACCAAGTACTGGTTGAATCAGATAGAAACAAATAACTATTCAAGAGTTTGATTATAATATCTTTATGAACAAGGTATATCGATGAATTAATAAGAACTAGAGTATTAACAATTTCTAAATTGAACAAATGTTATCATCGACAACATGATTTCAAAATTTGTGTGAGTCCATATGCAAACCAAAGGAAGTTTGGTTTGGGTTGACTTCAAGGGTAATTTAGAGTTTAGAACATTCATCAACTAAGGATTAGTTGAATTGGAAAAGAATTGCTAGACAATTTAGAGTTCGGTACAATAATGTATGATAGTACAATGATATTGGAGAACGAAGATCAAACCACAGTTATTAGTAGCTGAATAAACAACATTACAAAGTTTGAATAACCAAAGTAATCTCGTTTGAAATAAAGAAATAAAGATTAACTAATTTGCTCAACAATAAATGAGGGTAAAGAATTCGCATGACAATAAATTGTTAAACAAGAGATTAGAGATAGAGAATTTGCATGAGTATAACATAATAGTGAAAAGTAACCTTACTGAAAAATAAAGTAGCAAAGGTTAGGGAACTTGCCTCTTACGTAAGCTATACAATTACAATTCACGTACTCCAATAACCTACATATACCATTAGGATCATCACATCAATTAGCTACATACATTAATCTCATAGATTTATTTCTTATCTTAGTTACGTTATAACCTTTATTTTAAGGTCTAACCATATAAATAAACCACATAACCCAAAACTGAAACTCACTAATACATTTTAGTCCAATCACAATATCTATAAGACATGTTTAACATCCACTTCCAAAATAACACCCATTATAGCTAAACTTGTTAATTTAGTACAAGTCTCATGCTACTATATAAATATCAGAAATTTCAAGTGTTAACATTCATAATACTCATTTACTAATCCTCATTCTCAATAAATCACAACATGTCATTTTCATAGTCTACTAACGGATTATAACTTTAGAATCACTAACCACGTAACACTATGTTGTTTTAACCATGTCGTTACGCATTTGACACATTAACATAACCTTAGACAAAGTTATGTTGATACCCCAAGTCTACAGCAACATCAGAACTCACCATCTCAGAACAAGGTATGGCGCAGCTGCGCCATACACAAGCACAGGGACCCCATGGCAACTACGCGCAGTTTTGTTTTCGCTTTTTGCAATGGCAAGCCTTGGCATTGTGTGCCAAATGCACAAATGCACTTAAAAACAACATGAACAAAGAGTTTAACTTTAGCCCAACTAACACGAATTTCACCCACCAAACAGTGAAATTAACACGTAAAATAAATATACAACTATCATAAACATGTTTCCTCTAATATATATCAATCATAGCACAATTTAACAACAACTAAAACTATTTTAATTTCTCAAATTTCTATATTTTCATATAAAACTCAATTTTTGATATCTTCACAAAAATCAACACTGTGATCTCTATACTTGACAAAATCGCTTCGTTCAAATTACGTTCTCTGCGTTTCTTACCGAATTAACATATGGAAGACTCAATTCATCGATTAACATACAAACTAACAACCAAATTTGGTACTTACATAAGCCATATAAGAGAAAATATTCATTGTAATTAATTTTTTTCCTTTTAAACGAAATTAGCATAATAATTCTTGACTAAATACTAGTTCTAATCATCACAAACATATACAATAACAAGTAATCAATTGTATATCAACAATTCCAAAAAGATGAATTCACAGAACTTAGAAATATGTCGAAAAACTCATATATAATACATATATATATAAATATATATAATCAAAGTTATGGAAATACCTTCAATTGCTTCATTAATTCTTGTTAGAACACCTTTGAATTTCTTTGAACTTCTCCAAAAATCTTCCTCTCAATTCTCTCTCTATCTCTCTCTGTAATCTTATGCTTAGCAAAAAAAGTATCGTAAACTAAAATAAACCGATATGGCTTAATACACATACTTAATATAATACCGATTTACATAAACTATTAACATTATATGTTATAATTATGTTATATTTATTATTTGATTTATCTAATTTATTTATTTTATTTATAATTCAAATATTAAAAGAAATCCAAAAGCCATAAGGCTTTGTTTGGCAAAAAGTCTTTAAAATAAAGACTTAATATATTTAAGTCTTGTTTGGTCAAAACTAAATTAAACTACTTTAATTTTATTTTAATAAACAATTTAGTTTATAATTCATAATCACATACTATTTATTTGGATTTCCATATCCAACATTACATCAACTAAATTAATTACACATACTATATTTTAAATAAATATTCAACTTAAACACATATCACAAAATTATATTCTCATTATAATTTTATTTAATAGATTAATATACCATCTTAATTTATCACATCACAACAACAATATAACATCTCATGTTATCTTACAACATAATAACTATAAATTAAATTAATTTAGAATATTATCTAATAAATATAATTTATAAATATTTACTAACAAAATTCACATATTCATTTATTCTAAGAAATATTTTAAATTCCAAAACAACAACTTCATCAATAAAATATTTATTTACTTTAATAAATATTTTAAATTACAAATAAAATTTTGGATTGTTACATCATTCCTTCCTTACAAGGATTACGTCCCCGTAATCACAACTCAAACAATCAAATCGTCACACATTCTTCCCTCCTAAAAAGATTTCATCCCCGAATAATCGAACACAAACATAAAACAAATAACTTATGGTAATTCTTCATCATTTTAGTTTCAAGTTCCCACGTAGCATCTCCGACGCTGTGGTTCCTCCATATCACCTTCACAAAAGGTTTTAAGTCATTCCTGTACACATGATCTTTCTAGTCGACTATTTGGATAAAAATCTCCTAGTAGCACAACCATAATGGTTCGTACTTTGTCACATGATTACAGTTGATCTTGTTCGATCATCTCACCGCAAAATGAAAAAAACATTACGAATGCGCTCTAACTATAGAGGTAAGGCTACCTCAAAACCATCTAAATTAATCTTAAAAACCTCTAACTATCAAATATATACATGAGAAAAGAATCACCTTTCCACCACATATACCTTTATAGCGCGATACCGATATTCCAATGATTATCAATGTGATAAACCAAGTATATGCACAAAACCTCTATCCATACAAAGGTTTGTACGACTTAGTCACCATATGAGTCCTCAGTTAAAAAAAATCCCACCTAACATTACCTTACTCCTAAATTATTTCTAACTTATCCATAACTTGCTCAATGCGGATTCCTCATATAACATTATCGAAAACTTCTCGTGCGCTAAGCACGCCTTTCGATGTTTGGACTTCCTTTTAGTTTGGCAATTGATTTGCAAACGATACGACATACTTATTTCTAATTGCGTTCCACACGTTCATGCGAACCCTTTTGAAAATTTGATGCAAATCATGAATCTCGGTTCGACACAATTGACACCGAAACACCGTGTCTTGAAACAATATCGCTAACATATAACTTCACACACTGATCGATAGGTAATATACTATCTTTGAAATACCAAAAATATATCGCCACATCTTGCCACCAACAGTAATATCGAAGGCAATATATAATTTCGTGCTTCCTAGTTGATTCAATATATAAATTTTATACAAAACTTCTTTTTCAATTCCTGGTACTAGCGAAACCTAGTTTCTTCCTTCTAATTTCAACTATCCCCCAGTATCAATTTTGAATCTGACACCTTTATCTTGGAGCTACCCTTCCTTTACTCTATCCAATAAAGTTGTACAGTTTCCTACCTGAATAGCTTCTCCTCTGACTTTTTCATATATCTTACCTCCTACCACATATTAGTTAGATTATGAACCCATTATTAACAAAATAACAAATATTTTATTATTTTATTTTTTTTAAGACGTCGGCAACCACATTCGTTTAGAATTTTGTAGTCATAAACCTAGAACAACTTCAACTACCACTTTAAACACATGCCTAAATATCTCTGTGAGAGGATATGCATTAGACACTTATGGTATGTTTATATTTCACATTACTCCCCAACAATACACCTCTAAATCCTCAGTGCAACCACTAATACCCCTACTCTGAATCGTGAGTCGGACACCCTTTCTCATAAAATTTTTTTAACTGATACGATACGTAAGAAATGACCCTGTCGTTCTGCCTAAACACACTGCCTAATACATTGTATGATGTGTCGCTATACAACACAAAGTTTTATGTACTATCTAGTAGAGACAACATAGGTGCCATACTAAATTCTTCTTTACTTCTTGAAAATTTACTCTATAATTTCCTGCCCATATAAATTCCACCGATTTCCTCGTTAATTTAACTAACTAAGTAACTATCTTGCTCTTCACATAACCCATAAATTATTTTCTTAATAACTTCTTGTTTTACAACATCGATAAATAACTCTACCGTACAGACGTCTTGCAATTAAAAGAATAAAATACTACCTTTGACTTCCTCGGAGTCTTAAGGTTTATGCGATTACTATGACAATGACTTATCACCACATGGTTTAACACATGGCCTTTAATACAACACGACAATTCTATCCATCAACTTAAAAGAAATCACTATTCACACTTTCTAATTTTTTAGGGAATAGTCTAACTCTTCCCGAAGAGAATCTA
Source organism: Panax quinquefolius (assembly GCA_020205615.1). NCBI lineage: Eukaryota > Viridiplantae > Streptophyta > Magnoliopsida > Apiales > Araliaceae > Panax > Panax quinquefolius. The sequence continues at coordinate 16,718,806 of CM035165.1, forward strand.
GTTTCTACATAAATTCATCAGGCATAAATTAACAAGTGGCGGTTAAATTAAATAACACCTTGTTAGTATAGATAAGCTAATCGGAACCATACCTTGTATTGCGTTTCGGATCTTCATGTTGGATGATTGTTCGGTTGGTGAATCCAGAGAGTTGACTCTACAATAACCAGTTTACCACTGCCCCCTTTGCTTCCACTTACTTTTCCTACCGCTTTATTTGGGCAACCTCGAGCCAAGTGCTCCTTCGATCCACACACGAAAAGCGTGCTCTCTTCCTCGGTCTTGAACATTTTGGTGCAATGTGATCCTTGATCCACAATTAAAGCACACCCTTTTTCCCCTCAAACAAACACCTACATGTTTCTTTTCAGCAGCTTGCTACTGCGCTCCACCTTCTTCTTTTCCTTCCCTTAGCGATTTTTAGCGTTAATATTATTGTCCCACTTTCTTTTATAAGCGTTTGCTCGGTATAACTATCACCCACCTTATCATCTTCACTCTTTTTTCCCTTCTATTCTTGATTGTATGTCAGCGTATTACCTTCCCCGTCTACATCAATCGTTCTCTCCAACCCTATTGTAAACAAATTTGGTTGGAACATCGAGATTTGATTATACAGCCAGAAATTCAGTTGATTTTCTAGTGCTCCCACTAGCAAATTCACCAATTGTGGCACTGGTTTGCGTTAGCTTCCCTATCGTATGCATTTTCCTTGGGGCTCTGTTGATGCTGTTGTCTTCTTCTAGGCGGCATTTTACTGTTTAAAACTTGAACTATTAGATCATCGTTCATTCACACATTAACATTTTCAAACTTATCTTAATCACTTATAGACAACACATAATATATCTTAATAAACAATGATAATACTTTATTCATTTATTACATCACCACATCACAAAATAGCCACACTGCTATTTATATTATTTATCCCGAAATAATAAAATTCTAGGATTACTTCATCACATCCCACTATTTAATTCAAAAGTTAGGATCCACATCTATTAATTTTCATTATAATTTATATATCATCTTATTATTTTTCTTGCAATCTACAAGAACATTCCACGTTGTACAACTTCATTGTGCTCTTGCTCCACGATACGAATTGTCAGGAGATTGGAAGATTGAATTCTAAGTTTCATCATTCGCTTGGCGCTCTTTGACTTATCTTCAACACGACCTATGCATTTAGAAGCCTTCACCCATGTGTCTTTAGCTCTCGTACGCTTTACTGATTTCTTTCCCCAATCAGTCCTGCGCAATCTCATTCCCAACTAATAACTATCCTCTTTAATATTCTGACCGTTCTGACTGAGCTAATATCCGCTCTACATCTACAAATGGTGGAGTAAGGTCTTGAGTCGCGACATCTTCTTGTGCTAACGTGGCTTGGTTCTTTATGGCTAGACCTTCTAATTTCTCGACCTTCTTTTATAACTCAATGTTATGACCACACACCTCATTAGAGGAATTCCCCCTCCTCGTTCTCATCCTTCACCTTTATCACCCCAACTTTATCCTCTCGTTCAAACTCAAGGCTATACCCAAAGTCTACAATAGAAATCAATGGGTATGGCTTTCCCAATACCAACCATACTCAGACTGTACAAATTCTAAGGCTCCTAATCCTTATCATCCTTCGTTAGTCATTCTGACAACAAAGGTTACACAACCCCAAAACTTGATATGTATAATACTTGCTACTCCTAAGTACTCACGAGCACATAAGTCATTAACACATAAGCACATAGAGTCTTTTATCATTTTATCTTCAATGAATTTCCTTAATTCATTCCTTAGAACTCGATAAGAGTTTATCACCTCTATGTTTTTGATCTCCTAGAAGGTTATAGCCTAAGGTTTCCCCACCTAAGGTTCATAACCTAAAGCTTTGATACCAACTTGTGACACCCCCAAATCTGGGTACTTCAATTCCACAAATTTGGTGTTCACTGTCCAATTAAATCATAACTAACTACCCATAAACAAAGGATATAATTAAACTCAAAAGTTTAAACAATCAATCTCCCATTAAAGGGTTACATAATCTAAAGATAAATCAGGTCATCTAACCTTTATTACAATCATCAACGGAAAATTTAAAACATGATCATAATTAAATCTATTACATAAGCTTCATAAATAAAAGATAAATTAAACGTTGTCGTCTAATCAAGCACTTTGTCCTTGCCCTTTTGAAGAAAAGCTCTTCAAACTTCTTAACTTCATCTCGCATTGTTTTGCAAGAGTGAGCAAACAATTGCCCACAAGAAAAATAGTATACAATAACATTTTATGAATGACAATAACTGAACTTTCAATGGTAAAGTTTTCTTACCAGAACAATAAACTTTAATTCAACAACTATGAGTTCAAAGGAATAATGAACGTTAAGTTAACAATAGATATCAACATCAAAGAATACACTGAGGGTCACAAGACCACGAACTATACTCTAGGTCTCAAGTATTTCTACTTTAACCTTTAACAGTCTAAAAGACTATAATCATCATCTTCGTCCTAGGTTAACAGGTGTTTCTATCAGAACCTTTAAATAGTCTAAACGACTATATGGACCATCATTCCGTACTCCAGGTGATCAGCCCTTTGTACTATGTATTACAAGAAACATTTTAACGCTTATTGCGTATTTCTAAAATAATCCCTAATATAGGTTGTTCATCTCAACTTAGATCATCGGGTTAGAACCAAATGAAATTTGGTTGGAATTTAGCTTTTAAGGAATTCTAGATCTTTAGAATGCTCATCAACTAAGTACTGGTTGAATCAGATAGAAACAAATAACTATTCAAGAGTTTGATTATAATATCTTTATGAACAAGGTATATCGATGAATCAATAAGAAGCTAGAGTATTAACAATTTCTAAATTGAACAAATGTTATCATCGACAACATGCTTTCAAAATTTGTGTGAGTCCATATGCAAACCAAAGGAAGTTTGGTTTGGGTTGACTTCAAGGGTAATTTAGAGTTTAGAACATTCATCAACTAAGGATTAGTTGAATTGGAAAAGAATTGCTAGACAACTTAGAGTTCGGTACAATAATGTATGATAGTACAATGACATTGGAGAACGAAGATCAAACCACAGTTATTAGTAGCTGAATAAACAACATTACAAAGTTTGAATAACCAAAGTAATCTCGTTTGAAATAAAGAAATAAAGATTAACTAATTTGTTTCAACAATTAAATGAGGGTTAAAGAATTAGCATAACAATAAATCGTTAAACAAGAGGTTAGAGTTTAGAGAATTTGCATGAGTATAACATAATAGTGAAAAGTAACCTTGTTGAAAAATAAAGTAGCAAAGGTTAGGGAACTTGCCTCTTGCATAAGCTATACAATTACAATTCACTAATACTACATACCATTAGGATCATCTACACATCATTACCATACATACACTAATCTCATAGATTTATTTCTTATCTTAGTTACGTTATAACCTTTAGTTTAAGGTCTAACCATATAAATAAACTACATAACCCAAAAACTGAAACTCACTAATACATTTTAGTCTAATCACAATATCTATAAGACATGTTTAACATCCACTTCCAAAATAACACCCATTGTAGCTAAACTTGTTAATTTAGTACAAGTCTTATGCTACTATATAAATATCAGAAATTTCAAGTTTTAACCTTCATAATACTCTTTTACTAATCCTCATTCTCAATAAATCACAACATGTCATTTTCATAGTTTACCAACTTCTTATAACTTTAGAATCACTAACCACATAACACTATAACTTTAGTTACACATTTGACACATTAACATAACCTTAGACCAAGTTATAGTGGTGTTACAAAGTCTACAAAGAAGAAGAGAACCTTGTCTCAGAGATTACATCTGCACATTTGACACATTAACATAACCTTAGACCTTTTTTTTGCCTGGTAAAGGCAAACGTAAACTTGTAAACGCACCGAATTATGTTTATTTTAGCCCAACAAACACAAATTTCACCCAACAGACAATGAATATTAACACGTAAAATAAATATACAACTATCATAAACATGTTTACTAACATTTTCAATCACTTAGCACAATTTAACAACAACTAAAACTATTTTAATTTCTCAAATTTCATATTTATCATATAAAAACTCAATTTTGATATTCTTCACAAAAATCAACATTGTGATCCCTATACTTTTGCCAAATCACTTTCATTCAAATTACGTTATTTTAGTTTTTAATGAATTAACATAATCAAGACTCAATTCATTGATTAACATATAAATTAACCACCAAATTTGGTACTTACATAAGCGTATACATGAGAATATATTCAATGCGAATTTTTTCTTCCTTTTAAATGAAATTAGCATACAATTTTCTAACCACTAGTTCTAATCATCATAAACATATACAATCACAATTAACAAATATATATCAATAATTAACTATTAACAAACATGAAATTTTTTCCTCATATAATATATATATATAGAACAATTATGGAAAACCTTCTATTGTTCTTTATTTTTTGTTAAACTTGAAAACTCCAAAATCTTCCTCTCTAACTCTCTCAACTCTCTCTGTAACCTTTCTCCCTTCTTCCTAAACTAAAAAAATAAACTAAAATAAAAAACTTGGCTTAATACACATACTTAATATAATACCGATTATAAACTATTAGAATAATATGTTATAATTATGTTATATTTATTATTTGATTTATCTAATTTATTTATTTTATTTATAATTCAAATATTAAAAGAAATCCAAAAGCCATAAGGCTTTGTTTGGCAAAAAGTCTTTAAAATAAAGACTTAATATATTTAAGTCTTGTTTGGTCAAAACTAAATTAAACTACTTTAATTTTATTTTAATAAACAATTTAGTTTATAATTCATAATCACATACTATTTATTTGAATTTCCATATCCAACATTACATCAACTAAATTAATTACATATACTATATTTTAAATAAATATTCAACTTAAACACATATCACAAAATTATATTCTCATTATAATTTTATTTAATAGATTAATATACCATCTTAATTTATCATATCACAACAACAATATAACATCTCATGTTATCTTACAACATAATAACTATAAATTAAATTAATTTAGAATATTATCTAATAAATATAATTTATAAATATTTACTAACAAAATTCACATATTCATTTATTCCAAGAAATATTTTAAATTCCAAAATAGCAACTTCATCAATAAAATATTTATTTAATTTAATAAATATTTTAAATTACAAATAAAATTTTGGATTGTTACATCATTCCCTCCTTACAATGATCCTGTCCCCAGAATCACAACTCAAATAATAAAATCGTCGCATTCTTCCCTCCTTAAAAAGATTCTGTCCCCAGAATCGAAGACACAAACAAAACAAATAATTCATGGTAATTCTTCATCATTTCAGTTTCAAGTTCCCACGTAGCATCTCCGACGCTGTGGTTCCTCCATATCACCTTCACAAAAGGTTTTAAGTCATTCCTGTACACATGATCTTTCTAGTCGACTATCTGGATAAAAAATTCCTAGTAGCACAACCATAATGGTTCGTACTTTGTCACATGATTACAGTCGAGCTTGTTCGATCATCTCAACGCAAAATGAAAAAAACATTACAAATGCGCTCTAACTATAGAGGTAAGGCTACCTCAAAACCATCTAAATTAATCTTAAAAACCTCTAACTATAAAATATATACATGAGAAAAGAATCACCTTTCCACCACATATACCTTTATAGCGCGATACCGATATTCTAATGATTATCAATGCGATAAACCATGTATATGCACAAAACCTCTATCCATACAAAGGTATCGTGAAGCACCGAGTTTGGGTTTCAAGTACCTGAATTTGAGGGCGTCACAACGTCTTCCAGAGATAACCCTAGAAGTCAAATTAGCTCAATTCGAGAGACAACCCTGGGATACTCAGTTCTCAATCTCGGAGACAACCATGAGATTCTCAGTTCCAGTCCCGGAGATAAACCGGAGAGATTCAATTCCAACCACGTAGATAACCCAGAGGGAAGCAGGTCCAGAGCCGGAGATAACCCCAGAGCAGTCAATTTTAACCTCAGAGACAACACCGAGGTACTCAATTCCAACCCCGGAGATAACCCCGAGAGGTCAAGCACACCTCAGAGATAACCCTGAGGACACTCAGGACCCACACCAGCCCAATCTTAGAGATAACCCTAAGCAAGGACTGCTACATCAACCCAGAGCCAGAGATAACCCCGTTGAGGGGCAATAATTGTCATTTTTGTGACACCCCCAAATCCCGGTACTTCATTACCTCAAGATTTGGTGTTCACTTTATAAAAAAAAACATTCACATCTAACTACCCAATCATAATAAAATTGAATAATAAACCTTCCCATTAAAGGATTACATTAATAAAATCTCCCAGGTTGTCTAACCTTTAAATACAATCATTCAAATGAGGAATTTAAATAACTTCATTACAATAATTCAAGTAAAGTCTGATAATAACATATCAACATAATTACAAGTCTTCAATACTTGTTCATCTTTCCCTTTCCCTTACTGGTGCTAGGTACATCGACCTTCTCAACTTTAGCTGTATTGTTTATATAAGCAAGAGTGAGCAAACAAAGCTCACTTGAAATAATAATGAATAAAAATCTATACAACAACTGCCAAATGATAGGCTGAACAAAATGCTTTATCAATGATAATCTGAATCATGAAATATTTAACTGAGGGTCATAAGACCACAAACTATGTCCATAGTTATAAGTAATCTTTCAACATAACCTTAACAATCATAAGACTATAGGGACTCCACATACTTAGGGGAATCAACCCTTCGTACAATGTATTGTGCACAAATATTTCAACGTTATGCGTAAATTATCCCCTATAATAGGGTTGTTCTTCTCAGTTTTAGAGTACAAGTCCTCACCAAAGAAAGTTTGCTTTGGATAAGCTTTCAAAGGTAATTTGAAGTTCAACGATCATCAACTAAAGGACTAGTTGAATCAGTAAGGTTTGATAACACAAAAGTTGTTTAATAACAACATAATATAAAGCAATAGAGAATCATAGGTGAATTGACTATATACTAAACTCATGCTCGAAAATAACTAGAGAGCATAAGCATTAAATAAAATGAATAAAATGATAAACCTTTGCTTGAACAATAATAAGCTAGATCTATGATCATGTCAAATTTAGAAAGTTAATTACTGAATATACACTAATCAATAGCAAGCTAGAAACAAAGCTTGCTCAACATGATAATAACTTATGCATAGAAATTTTAAGATAAACAGCTCAATATTAGAGACGAGAGTTCAAGAAGTTACATCTATTACAAGGAAATAGAACTTAAGAAACTTTCTTAGTTATAAACAAGTTAGAATAACTCATTCATGATTAGAATACAAAACTTTCTTGGATAACGTTAGAATTAGAGCTTGCTCGGATAAAGATTTAGAATAAAAGGATATGCTTAATCAATGCTTAGAAAAAGAACTTACTCAATGTAAAAGATAAGGTTTAGAAACTTGCCTCAATCGTAAGCTATAATATTAAAACTCATGTTCACCTACACATTTTAGTGGAATCACAATATCTATTAGACATGTTAACATCCACTTACAAAATAACACCATTTCTAGCTAAACTTGTTAATTTAGTACAAATCTTATGCTACTATATAAATATCAGAAATTCCAAGTGTTAACCTTCACAACACTTATTCATTAATCCTCGTGCACACTAATTTCTAACATATAACATTTATTATGTACACTAAGTCATAACATAACGCATTCGTAACTTACTAATCATTTTTACAACTTTGAATTTATCAATGACATATCACGGTTCTATTTTAACCTTGTTGTTACATGTTTATTATACTAACACATCATTAGACCAAGGTATATTGCTATCCAGTGTCCGCACAGAATGCCAGACTCTCTCTGTCTCGATTCAGGTATGGCGTAGGCTGCGCCCATACACAATGTGTACTGGGGCCATGAATGCAAGCAGCTTTTTGCCTTGACAAGTAGTAATTACAGTGGTGATGCATGTGACGAAGCAACAACAATGAATAGTAGCCATTTTTAGCCCAACTCACACGAATTTCACCCACAAAACAGTGAAATTAACATATACAATTGATATAACACTATCATAAACATGTTTCCTCACATTTTCATCAACATAAAACAATTTAAAAACAACTTTAACTAATTTAAATCCTCAAATTTCATATTTTCATACAAAAACTCCATTTTTTACATTCTACATAGAAATCATCATTGTGATCATTATTCTTGCCCAAATCACTTCATTCAAACTATGTTCTCTTCGTTTCTTAATGGACTAGCATAACCAAGACTCAATTTACAGATTATCCCACAAATTAACTATCATAATTGGTACTTTCATAGTCATATGAAAAATATATTCACTATAAACACTTTTCTTTCTTTTTGAACGAAATTAGCATAATAATCATTGTCTAAACACTTGTTCTTGCATCACAACACATATAACCACCATAATTCAGTTACATAACAACAATTTGAAAAAAAATAGAATTCACAGAACTTAAAACTTCATGTCGTAAAAACTCATATATATACATACATATATAATAATAATAATAATAATAATAATAATAATAATAATAATAATAATAATAATAATAATAATAATAATAATAATAATAATAATAATAATAATAATAATAATAATAATAATAAGGTTATGGAAAATACCTTCAACTTGCTAAGATAATCCTTGCCAATCAACTGAAATTGCTTTGGAAATTCTAAGGTTTTCTCTCAAATTTTCTCTCAAGTTCTCTAAATTCTCCTCTTTTCTCCTCTTAGGCTTAAGCCACAAACAACAAAGTATACGTAAATATAGTAACTGATATGGCCTTAATACGCCTACTAAATATATCAGTTACACTATTATAAACGTATCTCAATTATAAATATATTTTATATTATTTATTTTATTTTATTTATTCTATTTGTTAGATTAAAATTAAAAATTCAAAAGCCATAAGGCTTTGTTTGGCTAAAACTTTTTTAAATTAAAGACATAATATCTTTAAGCCTTGTTTGGGTTAAATCAATTTAAAACTACTTTAATTATTTTAATAAACAATTTAGTTTATAATTTATAATATCATATTATTTATTTGGATTTCCATATCTAACATTAATAAAATAAATTAATTATACATACCGTATTTTAAATAAATATTCCACTTAAACCATTATCACAAAATTATAATTAATTTCATTATAATTTTATTTAATAAATTAACACACCAATTTAAATTATTAAATTAAAACAACAATATAACATCTCATGTTATACTACAACTCTCTAAATTATAAATTAATTTAATTTAGAATATTATCTAATAAATTTAATTCATAAATATTTACTAATAATAACCACATCAATAAAATATTTATTTCATCAATTTCAACAATAAACAAATCAAATAAATATTTAAATAATTCAATAAATATTTTAATATTACAATTTGAAATTTCGGATTGTTACAATTTCGCCACCTCGATCCTACATTGATGCCGTCTCAACAATATTTCATCCCATATTTCACATAGAAGTGTCCCACAAGAACCATAACTCAAAATCTCGAGTGACTACTACACAAGACAATACACCAGATAGAATTTGAAGACTTGACGATCTGGTCATGGACCCATCTTTCTGGCTTTATACAACCTCTTATCCCATGTCATTGTATAGCTCTCGACAACAACATTCCAGAAAGGTATTGCACACCTCAATCGGATGCCCGGATTGAAAGTTATGAAGGTTCAAGTGGACAACGCGTTGTACGAGTGCACGTACTTCGAGACGGCATGACCCACATAGCCCGGGACACCCCGGGTAGCCGCAGGTGGACCCGCGACTGTCGTAGGTGGACCTGCAGCTCCTCCCTCTATAAATAGAAAGGTTTGGGTGGCCATTTTATGAAGAGAAAGAGCGAGGAAGCCCTGTCCATTTTACTATGTACACCATCTAAACTGAGTGTTTTCTTTTTCCAAACACTTGTGAGCTCGTGTTTTGCTATATTTAACCGGTGGAAACCGAGTATTAATTCATTAAGAGCTATCTGAAGTCTTCTTGGCAGCCCACTATAAGACATCTCAGATTTCTAAGTTTTTTCTCACTTCCATCCGCACATATCTATTCACGTTGAGAGTCGTGTTGTGTGTGTATGCCCGAATCGTCAATCCGTGGCTTTTATTACTTTTATATATATAAATACTTATATATATATATATATTATCGAACAATGCTTCGATTGAGCCCGAATATAATATTCGGAGCGTTTACTGCTTTTATATATATAAATACTTATATTATATATATATATATATATATATATATATATATTTATATTTACATTTATGTCTGGCCTGGAGTTCACTTCATGGCCTTTTACATCTTTTACATATATATATACATATATATATATATGGGCTAAATGTATATACACAACTGTGTATTACACAGTAGACCTATGGCGACAGATATTTTGGGCTATAGCGACGGTAAACTGTCGCCATAGCTCAGAATAGCTATGACGACGGGTGAAACCGTCGTTATAGCCCAAAATATCGTCGCCATAGCCTACTGTGTAATACACAGCCATGTACAAACATTTTTCCATATATATATATATATATATATATATATATATATATCCAACTGTTTATCAGCCTGCGGGTTAGATTTGCCTAAATCTGACTATTTCTCAGTTTAACCGGTTCATAGTGACTAAACTGGAACCGTTCAAGCTGAAAAGCTCAGATTTACTCAAATATAGTTCGTTTTCTAGCTTTTGTACATATTGATTTATCATGTGAACCTAGGAATCATGTGATCACAGATTCAGTTCCTGAATCTAGATTTGGTTCCCTTGATGGACATTTTCAGCTGCAGTCAGCTTGTAAATTATTCACAGTGTCTGAATTTCCTTAGATGACTCTCATGCCCACAAGGAGTTCGGCACTGTTATGTATCTTATTTTCTCAAATATGTTTCGCATCTCGAAAATAATAAAAGTAATCAAGCCGAACACATAATAAAATAGAAGTATCAAATGCCTCAATTAATATTGAGCACAGGGGTTTGAAAAACCTATTTTACAAAACATCACTGCTATATCTTGTTAAAATTGAACTTTTATACAAAAGTCAAACCCTTTGTATATAGGCGCAAACGAGGCATATCACTACTTCCAGGCAACTGCACATAGACCTACACACACATTCAGATAAAAGTAAATTAAAAAGTGGCGGTAACCGTGTTATCATGGATGTCGGGGGGGGGGGGTGCCTAACACCTTCCCTCTGCATAATCAAGTCCCCGGACCCTAATGAATTTTGGTTTTACAAACCAGTTAAACAATGTTATATCACTAGGTCTATGTGCAAACCATTTCTCGGTTAAGTTAGTGCAACCATTTAAAAATACCATCTGGCGACTCCTACAGTCAAATCGTCGACATATACATGTCGGACCTTTTCAAACTTGTTTTTTCAAATAAATCTCACCTAACATGAGAACACCAAAAGACAAGAACAGAAAGGGACAAATAAAAATCCCGACGTCGACACTATGTTACATCGATAAAATATTGTTGATGAACTTTTAAATCATAGAAGATAGTAGATATCATGCTCGAATCTTCTAATGGATTGCTTGTTCTGCTGCAGTTAAACTTGTTGTCTATTGTATTCTATAAGTTTTACACTATTGAAGGCTAACAATAATTTATTCTTCATTATCTTAGTCATAATATTCTTTACTGGACTAGTTGTGCTCACCCTTTGCTTTAATTTTTCTCTTCAGGAAATGAGAATAAAGCTGGGACTAGTCGGGGAATGGAGTGATGGTCCAAGATGGTGGCTATAGTAGTCCTCACTATTCTATGAAATAGTGTGATAATAATTGTAATGAGGACTCCATTTGAGTTTGGATATTGTCTATGAGACAATATTCATGTTAAAACTCTCTGCTACATTTTTGTCGTATTGTATAAATGAAGTTGTATTTAAATTATGTACCATGTATTTGGCGACTCAGAATCAGTTGTGTATACCTATTTTGGGGGCGTCAAATGGCATATCCATAGCCTGACACACCCACCTCTACGGGGTCTCTGTCCATGCCCGCCTCAAGGGCCTTTTATAGGCTATTTATACCCTTGGGGTGGGGTATGGGAATCAGAAAAGTTTTTTTTAGTTGTAGAAACTATTTGACTCCACTTCTCCACTTCTTCTCTCCATTAACCGACCCCCATCACTCCGTACACCCACGAAATTGCCTCATACATCTCCATTAACCCATAAATTCGACCACTACTATTATACTCTATAAATCTAAACCCTAAATTTATCAATTTCATACCTTTATACATCAATTCCCTTTAATGTTAGTCAAAACAAATTAGGGTTTCACCAAATTCGGATTTGATAGCAACAAGGAAGGGGGAAACTTTAATTGGGGCATCGCCTACTGCAACAATATCATCAACAGTGGGGGAAATCAGTGCGTAAGCTACTATTTTAAGTTGTTCATCACACTTTTGAATTCAAGTTTGTCAATTTGGGTTTTCTGGTGGTGTTGCACACCAAGTGTTTGAGCAATTGTCCAACACAAGTTTGGGGGCTTAGTTTATCAAAATTGTGACCAATGGCACCGAAAAATCAATCAAAACGCAACAGCCAATGACTTAGTGATGAGCTCATGCAGTAGCCACTTCAGCTATTAGACCATATGATGATTGCTAGATATTCTGTTTGGGCTGGAGGGGAGTCATATCCACGAGGTGTCGGTTTCGTATTTCCAGAAGTTGATGATGAAGAAGAGGCTGAAGACACCTCGGAGGATGATGAGTTCAGAGATGATGAGGTGACGGGAGAGGATGAAACTGTTGGAAGTAGTCAGAAGGGAAAGTATATGTTTAGCACACAATTCTGCAGTCTTCAGAGACAAATTAATGATAGAGATAAAGAAATTGACAGAAAAATGAAGTGACTGGAGGCAAGGCAGGATCACATGTTCAACACCATGAATGATTCCTTTGCCTCCTTTAATGCGACATTGCAAAGCTTGAATCCGGCCGCTGTTGCTTAGTTCCAGATACCAGTCCCAGAGCCTATGCAACAGTAACCTATATCGGATCCTGAGGTGGAGGAGTTCTTAGTCTCATCCCACAACCACGACCACCACCACCACCACAGTCTTAGCGTGATACAAGGAGGTCCTCTGTTCTTTTATTGCAAAATTTTTACAATGAGGACATTATAACTGTTAAGTTTGGGGGAGTTAGTTTTAATTCTATGTTCAATGTTTTAGTTTGATAAGTATGTTTAGTTTGCATATGTTAGTAATGCATTTAGTAGTCATATCAGTACGTTGCATTCATGTAGTTGCATAGTATGTTTAATTTAGTAGTTTATTAATGCAATTAGTTTCCTGTTCTATTTTTATTAAAAAATAAAAAAATGAAAAATGAAAAATGTTTAGTTAGTTGACTGTTTTTGTATTGCATTTAGTTCATACTTGCATGTTCCACCTGTTAGATGATTTAAGTTTGTTTTGGCCAATGATGAGAATGGAATTGCGTAGACAAGTATGGTATTGATTACTAAGACTTTGATGTGATTTCTTGTCATGATTTAGATCTTTATCTGTTTGAATCTGATATAATCAGGATAGCACCTTAGAAACGATCATGTAAACTGATTGAGTTTAAATGGACACATAATGGAATTCTTAAAGATAATGCTAGTTTAAATGAAAGAAGGTCATGAATAGGCAGTGATGGCTAAGATTAGACATGAACCTAAGTTTGGGGGAAAATTTGGGGTATATAAGCTATAAAGAATATTGATAAACATCGTGCCTAGTCTAGTTTTGTGGTCTTTGCTACTTGAGTAAGTACGCCCGAGGGGATGTCTCTACACCTAGTGCCCTAAAGCCTCAATGGTTTGGGAGTCGTTGGTTGAAAGCTTGTTAAGGTAGCACTGAAAAGCCTAAGGGAATAAGACATTGCACAACCATGAGAAAAAAATAATAAAAATAATGTGTAAAATGGAAAAAGAGCAAAAAACCCCGTATATGAATAAATAAAGCATAAGTATCCCATGTTGACTCTTGAAATTAGTAACTGTTTGATTTTAACCGGATCTTGTTTATTTTTGGATTTCTGGACTTTACGTTGTATGAAGCCTTTAAAGAGGTATATTATGTGTTGTATTTAGCTTTATATCAGTTAGCATGGTTGTTGAGCACACACGCATTATATTAGTAATAACAGTTTAAGATTTGATGATTGACTAAGAAGTTATTGATTTGCCTTGATATGATATACTATCGTGTTTATTTAATTTCTCTAAGGCCGTGTGAATAGATCTTGTTTTATCTTACTGTTGGATTTGTAAGCATGTAGTTTAGTACATTGCATTGTATTGCATCGTATCGTGTTGTGCTCGAGGACTAGCACAGTTTAAGTTTGGGGGAGTTTGATGAGTGGGTTTTATACCTACGAATCGGGTTTTGATTTGAACTTAAACAGTGTTGATCCTGTCTATTTTTGTACAGTTTTACTTATTTTGTGTTTGTTTTGTGTTTAGGTTGCATTACGTGTCATTGGTGGCATTATGGTGGCAATTGGCGAGAAAGCATCATGAAAAGGCAAAAAGCAGCAACTGCAGAAGTTTGACCCCCGCTGGGGCGTATCCTACAAAGAACAAAACCCCCACCTGGGCGAGGGTGCACGTGGAAAATAGTATAAAGAACCCTCGTCGGGGCGGGCATTAGCAAGCTAAAAAACCCCGCCAGGGCGGGGGTACGCGAACAGAGAGAAAGAATTTTGATTTAATACAAACACTGCAGATTCGTGGACTGATCAACTTTGGCATGGATTGGGACTGTGTGTGGACATTTTTTCTATCAGTATTACATAGACATAAAGGGGAGAACATAGCAATCAATGATACACTAATCAATTATAATCTTGGAGCCCTAATTTCACTGAAGATTTAGAGGAGCAGAGCAAGGAATCAAGATTCACAAGAATTGCATATTTGAGTGAGGATATACCTGGCAATTTAGGCCAAGGCCCACGGGCCGACCTGCCCGTATAAACATGGGCCATGGGCCGCAATATTATAGCCCATGAAAGTGCGGGCCATTTTGACCCGACCCGTGAAGGCCCGGCCCGTGGCCTGCGACTTATTTTTAAAAAAAATAAAATGTTGCTACTTGTGGGTTGTGAGGCTTGAACACAAGACTTGTAAGTAAATAAATAAGAGTTCAAACCAAGTGAGCTACAACAACTATTTGTTTTTAATGAAATCTTCAATATATTCTAACTATAATTGAAAACATGATTCTTAATGCTAAAGGAGGATCATTAAATTACGGTCTTTCAGCTTTTAACATTCCAACAAATTTGTGCAATAATATAGAAGTAAAATATTTAAATTATGGAAAAACTTGACAGTAAGCCTCAATCGGTAATTTCCAAATTAAAATGTAAAGATGTATGTTATGGTAATACACAATTACTTGAAATCAAACTCATTTTGAACCATAATTGACTTTGATATCACACTAAATTAATTTTAATTTAGGCCTAGAGTTGTTAATTCTGATAAGAAAATACTTCCACTCTCCCAAAATGACTCCTATATAATATAATTTTAAATATTTTACTTCAAACTATATGTTATTAGAAACATATATTTTACTTCAAATTTGTGCAATAATATAGAAGTAAACATTCTAACAAATTTGTTCAAATTTGTGCAATTAAGGTCTAAATTTTTTTCGAATAAAATTTCTCATTCCTATTTACACTCAAATAGCATCAAACCCAAGCACAGTGAATGTCAGAAAATCACATGACTCATAAATAAAAATGACGTAGTTGTATTTATAATATTTATGAGCATTACCATTTTTCAAAAAAAAAAATTAATTGATTTGTTAAGAACATGAGTAATTAAGATATGTAGTTAATGTAGGCAATTAATTAATAATACTAATTTATAATAGTATTAAAATTTTAATTGATTGAGATATGTAGTTAATGTAGGTAATTAATTAATCTTGTCTGTTTGTATTATTGTTTATTATTAATTTTTTTATTATTTTTAATATTTATTATTATTAATATTTCTGGTGTAGCAAGATTTTGCAAAAAAAAATAAAATAAAAATAAAGGGAGAAGCCCGCGGTCCGGCCCGTCCCAACCCAGGCCACGAGCCTCACAATTTTAGCCCACCAAAACCCAGGCCATTTTGGCCCGGCCCGCTCTCGGCCCGGCCCGGCCGTTTGCCAGGTCTAAGTGAGGATAATGGTGGTGTATTATTGTTCTTAGTCTTTCTATTCAATTCTGTAAATCGGGATGATGATTTTCTTTATCTTTTTAGTTTTTAATTCATTCATGATGAACTAAATAACTAATTAGGCTTGCGATGGTTCTTTAATGTTGAACGATGATTGTAATGCTTTAATTTCAGTTTAATAATATTATCAAATTGGTTCATCTATTATGATTTGTACTTTAATTTATGGATTACTTGATCACCAATTCTTTGTAGATTTGTATGGACTCGAGAGGTGATATATGAATCTAGACTTAGTCATAATAGTATGTGTTCATAATTTCTGCATATTGATGGATTTCTTGATGAATGTTTAGGATATAGATATACCTAACATCGCATGTAATCAGTAAAGAACTTGGATTTAAACCTTATTTGATTTTAATTCACATGGAGATATAGTGAATTAGTTAATTAGGATGTTTGGCTTAATTCTATCAACTTTGGATTTAAGTTAATATGAGGTTAGTGCATTGAGAGATGTCTAATTCTACCTTAGTGTTCTTGATTAATGAACTGAGATAATTGGTTAAATTGAAAAGAAGTGTGATAATCAGAGTAAAAACTTAAGGTGAAGTTGTAAGCCTAATTCTCCATTATCTGATTGAAATTAGCAGTAACAAGTTGAGTTGATTTTGTTTTGATTTCTAGTTTATTAGTTTTTATTAATTACAATCATTAAATCGATTAGTTTAATAAAATTCAAATAATAAAAAGCTGGTAATTGATTGATTAAAATTAATACTTGTCTCTGTGGGAATGATACTTTACTCGTCATTATATTACTTGTTGATCACGTATACTTGCGTGTGGAGCTTAATTTAGAATTTACCCAACACTATCTCCACTGCCCCTGTTGATCATGTTAACATCCTCTTCCTTGTGTTGAGGAAGAGGGTTATCTTGAACATGTGGTTGTTCGGGCTTGGTCACCACGATCTCACCACTGTCTATTAAGTCTTAGATCTTATGCTTGAGGGTCCAACAATTCTGAGTGTCGTGGCCTGGAGCTCCAGAATGGTACGCACACTTCTTGCTTGTATTGAATCCCTTTCCACTTAGATTGGCTGGTGGAAGGAGATGAGTGATCTTCTTCTGAGCTGTCAGAAGTTTAAAGATGTTTTTGAGTGAGTCCCCTAAGGGTGTGAACACTCTTGAGCGTCTAACTTCTCCACTCTTTGGCAAGGGAGGATTTGAAGACTGTGTTGGAAAAGGGAATAGTTTCTCCTTTGAATGGGCAAGTTTTGATTGCCTTTTTATGTTAGCCCTTGCAGTATCAAGTAGACATCCTCTTCTTTCTTCTTATGGACCCTCCGGGGGTTGTTCCCATAACTTCCAGATTGGATATGCTCAGCCACTGCTTTTAAAGTGGTGAGGTATTGAATCTTCCCAGACTTCAATCCCATTTCTGCAATTTCTCCATGCTTAATCATTTCTGAGAATGGTTTTCCTATTCCAGCTAGGACCCTCTCATAAAATGGAGCTTCTTGAATATCTATGAAGGTCATCTCCATTTCAGACTCTATCATGGATGGGATAACTTGAGCAGTCATATGCCTCCATCTTTGGGCATACTCTCTGAATGACTCATTGGCTTGCTTCTTGACTTTGGTAATTTGATACCTGTTTGGAGCCATTTGAGTTTGAAAGATGTATTGACTGAGGAAAGCTTGGGCTAACTCCTCCCAACTGTGAGTTTTCGAGTTATCCAATCTGGTATACCATGCTTTGGCTTCTCCAGTCAGACTTTTCTAAAATAGCTACATTCTCAGCTTTTCATTCTCGGCATAGGATCCAAGCTCTCTAATGAATACTTTTAAGTGGGTGTAAGGATCTCCCAATCCATCATATTTCTCAAAATCTGGAGTCTTGAATTTCTCCGGATAATGAACCCCGGGGAAGATGCAAAGGTCAGAATAGGAAACACTCCCATGTGTTCCAATCCCTTTGATAGACCAAATGGTCTCTTCAATTTGTAAAACCTTCTTCTGAATATCACCGGTGTCTTGCTCTTCTTTAAGAGGGATGATTTTAATTAGGGGTTTTGTTGGACTTCTCAATCTGAGACTCAAGTGCTCGAACTTCTCTGTCTGGACCCTGGATTCCTCCTTTGTACAGATGGTTCTGTGTGGATGGGTATTTATGAACCCTGAGTTGATTTGTGTAGTTCTTTGAGCAGAATAGCCTACTCTATAATTTGATTCCTCAATCCTTCGAACTCCTCACGAGAGACAAGAGTAGGATCAGGATGGGCACTTGTAGCCATGTCTGTTTGTAGGCTTAGTACCTTTTTAGACTTTGAACGGGTAACGGGACCAATCGTTTCCTTACAAAAAAACTTATGTAGTTTAGTCATGGGAAACGTAAAAATGTTACATGTTTATGTAATGTGTCCATTTTTTAGGAGTATTATCCTGCAAAACACATGTCAACTGTTTGATGACAGGATAGCAAGACAGGTTTTGATATGAACAAGGAATGCATGTTCACATACTCCTTTATATTTTTCATTACATTGATTAACATGGAAATGAAATTACAAGTAATTGAAATTACAGGTAATTAAAATTGGAAGGTATGAAGAGACTTCCCTTTGCGTTTGGTTTATCAGAGGCTGACTTATCTTAGGCTACTCTCGCGGCTTTTCTGCATGAAGGTCCCCAAATCTTCTCAATTTACTCGATGGGAGGTTAATTTGATCTTTCAATTGAAGCGAATCTAGGTGGTGCCTTTCTTAAGCCTCGTGGAATTAGTCTTCTGACGATTCCAATAATCAAACATTAACGAGTTAGCCTCCTGGTGGAGGAATCACACAACATACATTCACATACATCATGTCTCACCGTATGGAAATGATGACACGTGTGAAGCACTAATATCACAGGCAGATATGGTGCGAAGCAGTAAGTGCAATAATGCATTAGTATACATTCATTCAATGTAAATGCAGTATTCACAAATAAGCAGATAAAAGTTTTGTTTTGAAAAGCTTAAATAGCGGCCTAAGCCCTCTTACTGGAGTCCTCGATAGAGTCGCGACCTGTTGACATCATGATTTTTATTTGTCCCTTTATGTACTTGTCTTTTGGTGTTCTCATTTTTTTAGGTGAGATTTGTTTAAAAAACAAGTTTGAAAAGGCCCGACATGTATATGTTGACGATTTGACTGTTTTGAGAGTCGCCAATTGGTTATTTTTAAATGGTTGCACCAACTCAACTGAGAAAAGGTTTGCACAAAGACCTAGTGATGTGACACTGTTTAATTGGTCTGGGAAACCGAAATTCGTTCGGAGCATTGGGCTTGATTAAGCGGTGGGAAGGTGTTAGACACCCCTCAACTTCCGTGATCACACGGTTATCACTTCCTTTCATTTAAAACTTTTATCTGCGCGCGTGTGTGTGTGTGTGTGTGTTAGGTCTATGTGCAGTTGTTTGGAAGTAGTGATATGCCTCGTTTGCACCTATATACAAAGGGTTTGACTTTTGTATAAAAGTTCAATTTTAACAAGATATAGCAGTGATGTTTTATAAAACAGGTTTTTCAAACCCTTATGCTCAATAGTAATTAAGGCCTTTGATACTTCCATTTTATTATATGTTCAGCTTGATTGCTTTTATTTTCGAGATGCGAGATATTTTTGAGAAAATAAGATACATAGCAGTGTCGAACTCCTTGTGGGCATGAGAGCCATCTAAAGATATATAGACACCGTAAATAATTTACAAGCTGGCTGCAGCTGAAAATGTCCATCACGGGAACCGAATCTAGATTCAGAAGTTGAATCTGTGATCACATGATTCTTAGGCTCACATGAAAAATCAATATGTGTGAAAGCTAGAAAAAAGAAATAGATTTGAGTAAATCTAAACTATTCCAGCTTCAACGGTTCCAGTTTAGTCACTATGAACCGGTTAAAGTGAGAAATAGCCTTATTGAGGCAAATCGAGCCCGCAGGTTGAATGAATAAATATCTACATTATGAAAGCAATTAAAGCAGATATTTATATAAAAGCGGTAAATATGTATATATATATATATGGACAATCAACTGCCACGAAGTGAACTCTAGGCAGGACTTTGAAATGAAAATAAATAAATATATATATATATATATATATATATATATATACGGATCAGGTCCGGACTCCCGGGCCTGATAAAAAACGGACCCCATTTTATTTTTTTTGGCTTTTTTTTAAAACAACTAAAAAAAAAATTTAATATTTTATGGAACTGAAATTTTTCCATAATACAATGTTTTGGGCGTGATTTGAATACCTATACCAAAAAGGGTGGTACAGTCTGCACAGATTGTACATACATGTTTTGTTATACGTACCCAAATAACACCAAAAATACTGTATTATAAAAAAATTTTAATTCCATAAATTTTTTTTTTTAGTTGTTTTTTATTAAAAAAAAAGCAAAAAAAAAAAGGTCCGAATTTTGGTCCGGTCCGGGAGTCCGGACCTGATCCGGCCTATATATATATATATATATATATATATATATATGTAAGCAGTAAAAGCCACGGAAAGACGATCTGGGCAGACCCACACAACGCGACTCTCAACGTTAGTGAATATATATATAGAAGGAGTAAAAAGCTTTAAAATCTGAAAGGTCTTACAGTGGGCTGCCAAGAAGACTTCAAATAGCTTTAGACGCCTGAAAACTCGGTTTCCCTTGTTAAATTTCAGTATGTAGCAAAACACGAGCTTACAAGTGTTTAGAAAGAAGAATCACTCAGTTTAGAGCACTCTAGAAGTGTTTACAGACTGAAACGGAAAGATTTTTCTCTCTTTTTTCTCTCTTTTTTTAAATGAACTGCCAATAGCTCATATTTATAGACCAAGGAGTTGCAGGTCAACCTGCGGTAGTCGCGGATCTACCTGCGGCTGCCCGTTATCTCGAAGTAAGTGCACTTGGGCAACGCGCTTTCCAGTCAAACCTTTATAACTTTCAATCCAGGCATCCGATTAAGGCGTGATGTACCATTTTGGAATGCTATTGTCGAGAGCTACACAATGACATGAGATGAGAGGTTGTACAAAGTCAAGAAGATAGGTCCATGACCAGATCTCTAAGTCTTTAAATTCTATCCGGTGTGTTATCTTGTGTAATAGTCACACGGGATTTTAAGCTATGGTTCTTGTGGGACACCTTGTATGTAGTGTGGATTGAAATGTGTTGAGACAACGTGAATGTAGTACCGAGGTGACAAATGAAAATTTTGCCCCTTATCGGGGTTATCTTTGACTTTACGCAGATGTAGCAGTCGTTGCTCAAGGTAATCTCTGAGATTAGGCTGTTGTGGATGCTGAGTGTCCTCAGGGTTATCTCTGAGGTGTGCTTGACCTCCCGGGGATGTCTTCGGGGTTGGAATAGAGTGTCCCGGGGTTGGAACCGGGCTTGGAACTAACTTTTTCGGGATTGTCTCCAGAACTGGAACTACATCCCTCAGGGTTGTCTCTTGGGTTGAAACTGAGTATTTCAAGGTTGTCTCTGGGATTGAAAATGAGTCTCTCGAGGTTGTTTTCGAGGTTGAGAACTAGATCTCCCTGGATAGTCTCCGGGGTTGAACTGACTTGACTTTCAGGGTTATCTCTGGAAGATGATTTTTCCATCCTGCAAGGTTAGTAACATGAATACAAAATTTCAAGTGTCTACACTCCCTAAGCCTTCTCTCTTCTTCTCGTTTTAAGTATATGGAAAGTCTCTCATCCAACTGAGATGTCACCACGTATTGCGGTGGAGACTGATATTCAAATTATGTCTGACAGGAAAAATTTGGATCACAGTACTACTCTTGACTGTAGTCCAATGAGTTTGGATAACCCTAACAGTCTGGATGATAGTAAGTCGGTTCATCATCAGCTCATTCCTGACAGTAGGCATTCTTAGTGGACAGACACTCAAGATTGTCAGAAAACCTTAAGAGATTTACAATTTGATCTTGCAATCGTTCATGTGAAGCCCCCAAATTCAGGTACTTAGAACCCGAACTCGGTGCTTCACGATACCATTTCTATGAGCGGAATAATACTAATAATAATAACAATAATATAAATATCAAACTTAATTTTAATATATCAGAGTCTAATCCCAGTTTCTCGAACTTTAATACATTACATTACATGATAGATAATAAATATCATTATCTTAATATAGTCTAACTATTACATAAGATACCATAAAGTTTATTCTACTAGCTTTCCCTTTCCTTTGTCTTTGTTTGAACCTTCAGGTTGCTTTCGCTTAGCTGAAAACATTTACATTTAAAGCAAGAATGAGCATTTGGGTGCCCAGCAAGTAATAACAGACAATAAACATTAGCTGAAAAAAGTAAATATTTTCTTTGAATGACACTTCTACAACGAATCAACAGTTGTGAAGTAAGCTGAACCAATAATAACAACATATCAATTCTATACCAAATTTTTGAAACTACGTACTGACTATAAATGTAGAGCAGTCAACAGACTATGAACTTTGCTTTCGATGTTTCGATATTTAATTAAATAAAAAGAATTAATTATACGCAATAACAAAGTAGAATATTTTCTAGAGTTTATGCTGAGTGATCCCTAAGGATCTTGAACTTAATTCTCGAGTAACTATCAAAGATTGGCTTTGATATACCCAGGTGTATCAGATAACCATAAGATTAAGTTATACCCCTCTACAAGTATAACAAGTGATCAGCTTCATTATACTCTATATTATGCATAATACTTACACGCGCGCAATAGCCGAATATATGACCAATAGGTTCCCTTTGTATAAAAGGTTGTTCTTCTATGTCTTATAAACAAAATTTGAATTATAACAACGAAATACTATGATTTCAATATCTAATCGCTTTTTCGATCTAGCCAAAACAATTGGCATCGACTTGTCAATAATAATTGATTTCTATTCTCGAACCTATCAAGTTCTAACAAATATTCGTCTAGCCAGAATAATTAGCTAAGACATATCTCAACACTATCTTTAAATCTATGTCTAGCCGAGTCAAATAACATAAACAACTTTTAATCAATGTATACATACCGGAATTCAATAAGTATGTATCAACAGGTACAACAATTATCCAAGTGAGGACACTTTTATAACAATATTTAGAAATTAACGAACAGAATAAATATCTAAATTATACAATAATACAATATTGATAACCAATGATCGGATAGAATTCAAGAACTGGCATATCGACAACAGTATAGATACATGAACAATAACAATAATGATAGAGTTCTGAAACTGGCTTACACATGTCCATTGCATAAAGTAAATGCAAAAGGTTAGATACTTGTCTGGTCTGCTGCTTACAGTTACGCAACTTAGTTTTATCTTTTATGTCGAGATCTATCATTAATAAGATCATTCTATCGATTAGAAATACATATCATAACACATAGTACTGCTATTTGCTGTGAGCACATAACCTAATCACATTGTCACATAGTTATATTAGTCATTGGATCATAAACAATCACTTAAACAGTCAATCTATCTAAGTCCAAATTAATTTTTGAAATATTTCGGTGTACCGACGATTTTATCAAGTAATTATCGAGTCTAAAACTCTATTATGTAATTCAATATTATTCTGGATATTTTAAATATCAGTCGTATTATTTTTTATAGCCTTATAATAATTTTTAAATAATTATTATAATTAAATCATGATTTTTCAAACATTGGAATCATTATTAAATGATTTAAATACTAAATAATTCTATTATCATTAATATTTAATTAATATTAAATTATTAATGAAACCATGCTAAAATATTAAAGTTATTTATAATAACACGAAATATTTTTAAAACATTTTTATTATCCTTAAATAATTTTTAAAACATTTAAAATCATTTTTAAATAATTACCATTAATATTTAAATATTAATGTACTATTTATCAAAATATTAAAAGTTATTTATTATTACTTAAAATATTTTTAAACCATTTATATCCTTTTTAAATGATTTTTAAATTAATAAAACCAATTTTAAACTATTTATTTAATATAATTATTAAATAAATCTAATATCATTAACATTAAATAATTAATAAAATTTATCTTAAAATATTGAAAGTTATGTTTTATAACGTAAAATATCTTTACACACTTTAGTTTTAGTTAAAATGATTTTTATAATATTAAAATCATTTTTAATTAATTTATTTAATATAGTTATTAATATCATTAATATTAATAATTAATAAAATTTATCTTAAAATATTAAAAGTTATGTTTTATAACTTAAAATATTATTAAATACCTTATTATCATTTAAAATGATTTTTAATATAATAAAATTATTTTTAATTAATTTATTTAATGCATTTATTAAATAAACTAAATACCAATAATATTCAAATAAATACTAATATTTATGAAAAATATGTCAAATTATTAAAAGTTAATTTTTATAACTTAAAATAATTTTTATAATTTTCAGAAATTATTTAGCATTTTTAAATGATTTTTGGAAATTAAAATAAATAAAATTATTTAATTTGTCGCTATAGCCTTTGGCGACAGAAAGCGTCGGCTTAGGTGTTCTTGAGCCTCAAGAACATGCTTAAGCAGTTTCGAGGTTGCCATGTTTGACCAACAAAATTTGTCAGATTATGAAGTTTCTGGGAAAGGTGTAACACCCCGAAATCCGGTCTATCTTCACACCCGGATTCCGTACGTCACGAGTACATCATTCATTCTGCATACATCATTATATACTGAAATATAACAACATACACTCTCAAATCCTGTGTTCTAAAACCTTAGAACCTCTTTCATTACAAATAATGATAATTACATTATTCCTTTCATCTTACAAGAGTGACTTTTATCCACCACCAAGGATACATACAGTTCATTAAACTAGTCTATAGTTTAATTTTCATCTTTCTACATTACAAGTCTTCACTAGATCTTCTCGCTCATTCACATTCTGAATGACACTTCATCTGGATATCGTTAGCTTGATCTATACGGGATCCTTAAGTTCTTCTAACATCGTTCACTGAAAATGTTTTTCATTTAAAGCAAGTGTGAGCATTCAATTGCCCAGCAAGTCATAACAGTTGAACAAACAACTTCAAGAATTTAAACATTCTTTTCAGACTTCAATAACCGAACAAAGATTACGAAGCATCTTTAATAATAGGAATAGTCTTGATTCCTATCATCTTAAAACATTAGTTACATGCACTTTGAAATACTTTCACTCTCTACTCTCTTTCATGCACATTATGTCTGGCTAGAATCAATAAAGACAGACTTAACAATAACGGTTCATGTATAAACAGAACATTCTTTTTATTCAAGCAGTTCAAACATAGAACAATTCATCTCATAGAAACACCAAGTGTTCACATCAGGCACAAGGCCTCATACATTCTACCACCTTGTACAAATATCGAACATTCAGACATGACGTAACTTCTCAAGTTCAACATCCGAGAAGTTTAAGAAACTAGCATTCATTTGAAATATGAATGAAGTTAGAAAACTTGCCTTACTTACGCATACCTATATTTTACGTTGAATCGCTTTCATTCCAATCCCTAAAACACATAAGGAAATAACAAATACACCAATTAGTCATATACTTGATTTTACGCATTGGTTTACTTAACTTTACTTCTTAAGGTTCGCGTTCTTGCAATATAATTTTCGCGACTAACTTTCATTATTCTGGGTTTACGGTTTCATGACATCTGAGAGATGTCTTATTTCAACACGTTCATCATCTTTGATGATTCACATTCTTATCTTCTTCTTTATACTTTCTAGGACTCAATACACATCGCTTTCTCCGCTAGTAGTCCATATGGTACTCGAGTGGTTTCCCACAAACAACCAACAAACAAGTTTCCGTCTCATCTACACCGCCATCACGGTTGAGTTAGATCGGTTGCCGATTTTGCCATATACCTTCGCTTCTTTTGAAGGAATTGTTTAGCCCAGCTCCCGTATATGTCAACCATCAAAGGTTACAATTGTACCACAACCTAACTTTCTATTAACTTATACGAATTATTAAATTATAATATTCGTTAAGTTAATTTCTTATTCCTTTTGGCTTTCTGACAAGTAATTGCCATACGTCAGGATTCATTCTTATCCGATTCACATTCGGCTTTCATTAATCTCATTACCATTCGATACGGCTTTCTTGATACCATTCGTATCTTACTTACTACATTCATCAACGTCTAAATCATACAACCAGGGTATACTTAGCACGTTCGTCAAACGCGAATACGATTCACGAGGATTGTTTACGTATTCAACGTTCACGTTGCTCGTCTCTTAATCTCTTATTCAACCTTTACTCAAGGTTTTAATTGCTTTCGATTGTTATCCATCCCATGAACCCCATGTTCATTATTCTTTCTTAATGTCAAAGCCATACGATTCGCTGTATGCTAAGACCGATCGTTCATCGCAACAACGTTGCGTTCACAGCGTCTAAACGCTTTACATTTATCTCTCAATTCCATGTCATAACATCAAAATGTTATACATTAACATCGTCAACCAACGTCTAAGGAATCACAACCATAGCAATCCCTCACGTTCGTTTATCGCGACTACGGTCCCCGGACATCGGTTACGTAACTCGCGTTCACCTTCTTTTAATCTCGTTTAATCTTTTCATTCAACCTTTATTAAAGGTTTAAACTACTTGATTAAGTGTTACATTAGTTGAACATTATGTTCATATTTCTTTCTTGCACATCCTCCAGTAACTGAGAACTAAAAATCTCACTTCTAGGCATTACTCTGCACTGCCGGCACTGCTGACTGCCGTTCTTCCTTTCCTCTGCTTCGCATCATGGCACGCCTACCTACTTCTCTCTCTCTTCTCGGACTGGGCATGCACATGAAGTCCTTATTTAGTGGGCATGCCGCTACGCCACACTCGTGAAGATTTTCAGATCTATACATGGCATGGCTGCATGGCTATCTAAATTGTACTTATGGTTCGTCTTTGCATGCATGAACTCTTGCGCAGTGGTTTCTAACATTGTTACGCTGCCGCTTCTGACGTCGGCCTCAAGGCACAACTCTTTCATGTCATGCATGGCTATAAGTATGAAACCTAGAAAATTTTCTAAGTCTTTTACGAGCTTGAGGCACCGATTTCGAAATCTCATAACTTCTTCGTTATAACTCGGAGCGAGGTCGTTCCAAAGCCATTTCCTTCCTTATCTTACGTACTTCGATCACCCATAGACAGATATTCATTCTGAATTCGTTAACATGCCATTCAATTGGCTTAATCTTAACCCTTCATTCATTTTTACGCTTTTAACGTTCTTCACTCGTTCGTCTGTAATTTGGTCATCCGAACTCGGAATTCATTCATTCTTGAGTCTATGACTCACGTTTTTAACATTCTCTTACATTCTTATGAAACCCTACACGTTCGGGTTCATTTACTAACTTTCTAATTCTCGCTCGTCTTTTATGAAAATTTTGCCATAACTTCGTTATAGCTCAATTTTAATCTGTTCTTCATGAACGTTTCTAACATTCCTAACCAAGCAATAAGCAACTAACTTATACGAGATGGTTTTAAACTTGTCCATCAACAACAATTACACTACGATGGTTTTAAATTTATCCATCAACAACATTCTTCGTGTTCTTCGCGTCTTCTTTGCGTTCTTCGTTCGTTCTTCATTTTAATCGATATTTTGGATTATGATTTCACTTTTTCTTGGAATCTGATGTTATAGAACACCATTCCTTACTTATTTGACCTACTCATTCATAGGATTCATTCGAATCGCTCAAAATCCTTACGAATCTTATACTTCCTTAAGAAATTTATAAACTAAATTTCTTATTTCTTATTTCTTCTTTTCTCATGATTTCAACCATATGAAATCATTCTCAATATCTTTTACTCCTTATTCTCAGTAAGCTATGTTTTTGACATAGAAAACTTAAAGAAAATATTATAAGAAACTAATGTTCGGATTACCGTTCTTCTTTATTTCTCTTCCGTTATACAAAGCCGACGATTTGCTAGCTTTTCTATTTTACGATCACTTTTGATCTGAGCATTCATGCTCACGCTCTTCCTCTTCCTCTCCCAACCGAGCTCTCTCTATCTCTCTCAAGTGTAGGATTTTCAAAAATCCTAGAAAATGAAATTCTAGGTTTCTATTTATAGAAAACCAATGCTAAGGGCAAAATAGTCATTTCGTCCCTAAAGTTACTATTCCCACCTCCTCTTCAACTTAGCCACCAAGTTAACTTGGCCACCACCCTTACTTGGTGGCCAAGTGGCCGGCCCACATGCCCATGGGTTACCCCATGGGTTGCCCCAATGGTTCTTACCCATCCGTTTACCCATCGGTTCGATCCGCGGTTTCTTTTCTTGGTTTGGGCCTTAACCCTACTTCTTATTGGGCCTAACTTGGGCTTGATTTCACAAACCATTGGGCTTGACATAATCCAAGTCCAATTAGATTCTACAAAGTCCATGAACACAAAGTCCATTAAGAGTAATCGCATTCTACGCATTCCATTCTCGTATTCTCGTATTCTCTTCAGATTTAGCTCTCGCACGATATTCAGTATTATACGTCAGACTATTCTTCTTTCTATATATCGTATAATAACTCAGTATCATACTCGTATTTCTCACGCATAATAACCCTAGTTATTATATCGTACTCATTACATTTCTCGGAACTCACTTTCCTAACCCTTAGGTTTTTGAGTCCAGAGATGAAAACTTCGTTTTTACCATAATCGAAAATTATTTGAATATTCCATCACGTCTCAACATTTTACGTAATCAATAACTTCTCGTAATTTCAAAATAAATCTCGAAAGCGTAAACGGGTGAATAGTGTCTATTTCGCCTTTTTCCCGAAAATATTTTGTTCCCGCAAAGCTTTTATTTTCGTCTTGAAAATTCTTACTCGTTCAATCTAGCTCGTAGCCAGAATCCTCCCGATTAATAATCATTCTAGGTTATAAAACGATTAATAAACACATAGCACAAAATAGTATTAATAAAAATTCATTTTATTAATAACTAATTCTTTAAATCTTAATTTCTGGACAATCCGGATTTCCGGGTTGTCACATCTTTCCCCCCTTATAAAAATTCCGTCCTCTGAATTTCTTCAAACCATACCCATACCCGGGTCATCACACTCACCCCTTCTTCATGGAATTTCTCCCTCAAAATTTTAACTTACTCTTCTTCTCAACTTCTCTTCAAAGAAGTTCCTATCTTTCAAACCTTCCCTACTCTTCATAACTTATCAAGAATCATGAAGTGAAAGGAATAACGATAAAACATTTCATACTTTTGCTGTGGGGTCAAATTGACTATGAACTCATACTAGGTTAAACATCATAACGCCGTAACCTTTCTTTCCACGGTCAGTTTACAATCACAAAGAAGGTAAACTACCTCTTCTATACGTAGGTGATCAACCCATCGTATAACCCCATTTCGGAGTATGTTCACCTCTGACTTACTCATTAGATTCCGCACCAAAATAATTTGGTTTGGCATAGCTCTTCTAAGAAAGCTTGATTTTCTTTTAATCATGACATACCATTCGTCTTAGCCAAATCAAGTAGCTTAGACCATACCAATAAATTGGACATCAACTTGAAACATTCGTCTAGTCAACTCAATTGACATCGACTACTTCTTTAAATTCTTTCGCAATACATCAAAACGTTTTATGACGTCATGATACCGCACTCTTCACAGTACGTTGAGGATTTCGTCAGTTTATGACTTCGTTATTATACATCATACCATAGCAGGTTGTTGATCCTAAGATCAAATCCAACACCAGGTTTAATTGCATTAATAACTCCATCCTTTTACCATCTTTGCATCAAATGCATTGATGATATAAAATTTATTTTGATATTTTAAACCAATTTCTGTCTAGCTGAAACAATTAGCATAGACATACCAAGAATAGTTCTTTAAAAATCCATTGGTTCCAAAAGTTGAACCAATTCTTTCATTTTCAAAATGCGCACATCAGCACGATTTTAAGAAATTTCAAAATCTAGCATAGCTAGATGACTTGGAATATCCTATTCTCCATCTTCCTTCATTGTCTTACTTATGATAATACTTAATCTTCTCTAGCACCTTCAATGCTAAGTCTACTGAAAATACTTACTTTCAGTCTAAACATTCCTATACCTTAGTATAGTTCATCAACTTACCACACTTTATGTGTTTAGGAACTTTCCACAACCATATGTGTTTAAGAACTTATCTTCGCAATATGTAATCCAAGAACAAATCAAGGACTATCCATATGCTTAGGGCTCAGAAACATAGCATATAACTATGAGTCACAAACTTTTCATAAGTATGAGTTTCAAGAACCCGCACCTATCTTATCATTTTCTACCTATCAAGTATATACATGAGAAAAGATTCACCTTCTCTTTATATACATCTTGATAGCGCGACCAATTTCAATGATTATCACTGTAATAAACTGAGTGGTTGTTACACCAAGCACAAACCTCTGTCCATACAAAAGATCATACAACTCAACTCACCATCACATGAGTCCTCAATTGAAATCTTACAACTTCTAACTTTCTCTTTACTTAATATGAATTTTCTTTAATTCGTATACTATCCTTTACAACTCAATTTGAGTTCTTCTTCCCGTACTACTTTGTAGTACCATTCATTCATAGCATTAGCTATAAATCATTCATCGTTTTAATGACATTCATCATTCATATTATTACGATTTACTATGATCACGTGGTGATCTTCTTATCCTTCTCTTTACGATTATAGTCTTAGGTACTCATACCTAAGGTTTATAACCTATCAGCTTTGATACCAACCTGTAACGCCCCAAAATCGGTCTATCTTCACACCAATTCCGTAGACGTCACGAAAGTACATCATTCATTCAACATACATCATTATATCTTTGAAATATAACAACATACATTCTCAAATCCTGTGTTCTCTAAAACCTTATAACCTCTTTCATTACAAATAATGATAATTATGTTATTCCTTTCATCTTACAAGAGTGACTTTTATCCGCCACCAAGGATACATACAGTTCATTAAACTAGTCTATAGTTTAATTTTCATCTTTCTACATTACAAGTCTTCACTTGATCTTCTCGCTCATTCACATTCTGAATGACACTTCATCTGGATATCGTTAGCTTGATCTATACGGTATCCTTAAGTTCTTCTAACATCGTTCTCTGAAAATGTTTTTCATTTAAAGTAAGTGTGAGCATTCAATTGCCCAGCAAGTCATAATAGTTGAACAAACAACTTCAAGAATTTAAACATTCTTTTCAGACTTCAATAACCGAACAAAGGTTACGAAGTAGCTTTAATAATAGGAATAGTCTTGATTCCTATCATCTTAAAACATTAGTTACATGCACTTTGAAATACTTTCACTCTCTACTCTCTTTCATGCACATTATGTCTGGCTAGAATCAATAGCACAGACTTACAATAACGGTTCATGTATAAACAGAACATTCTTTTATTGAACAGTTCAAACATAGAACAATTCATCTCATAGAAACACCGAAGTGTTCACATTGTGGCACAAGGCCTCATACATTCTACCACCTTGTACAAATATCGAACATTCGCACATAGACAGAACTTCTCAAGTTCAACATCTGAGAAGTTTAAGAAACTAGCATTCATTTGAAATATGAATGAAGTTAGGAAACTTGCCTTACTCACAGCTACAGCTTACGCTGAACTGCTCATTCCAATCCCTAAAACACATAAGGAAATAACAAATACACCAATTAGTCATATACTTGACTTACGCATTGGTTTACTTAACTTTACTTCTTAAGGTTCGCGTTCTTGCAATATAATTTTACGCGACTAACTTTCACTTTATTCTGGGTTTACGGTTTTTCATGACATACTGGAGATGTCTTTTTCAACACGTTCATCATCTTTGATGATTCACATTCTTATCTTCTTCGTATACTTCTCTAAGACTCAGTACACATTGCTTCTCTGCTAGTAGTCCATATGGTACTCTAAGTGGTTTCCCACAAACTACCAACAAACAAGTTCCAGTCTCATCTACACTGCCATCACAGTGAGTTAGATCGGTTGCCAGTTTCGTATATACCTTCGCTCTCTAAAGGAATTGTTTAGCCCAGCTCCCATATGTCAACCATCAAAGGTTACAATTGTACCACAACCTAACTTTCTATTAACTTATACGAATTATTAAATTATAATGTTCGTTAAGTTAATTTCTTATTCCTTTTGGCTTTCTGACAAGTAATTTCCATACCTCAGGATTCATTCTTATCCGATTCACATTCGGCTTTCATTAATCTCACTACCGTTCGATATGGCTTTCTTGATACCATTCGTATCTTACTTACTACATTCATTAACGTCTAAATCATACAACCAGGGTATACTTAGCACGTTCGTCAAACGCGAATACGATTCACGAGGATCGATTACGTATTCAACGTTCACGTTGCTCGTCTCTTAATCTCTCATTCAACCTTTGCTCAAGGTTTTAATTGCTTTCGATTGTTATCCATCCCATGAACCCCATGTTCATTATTCTTTCTTAATGTCAAAGCCATACGGTTCGCTGTATGCTAAGACCGATCGTTCATCGCAACAACGTTGCGTTCACAGCGTCTAAACGCTTTACATTCATCTCTTAATTCCATGTCATAACATCAAAATGTTATACATTAACATCGTCAACCAACGTCTAAGGAATCACAACCATAGCAATTCCTCACGTTCGTTTATCGTGACTACGGTCCCCAGACATCGGTTACGTAACTCGCATTCACCTTCTTTTAATCTCGTTTAATCTTTTCGTTCAACCTTTATTAAAGGTTTAAAACACTTGATTAAGTGTTACATTAGTTGAACATTATGTTCATATTTCTTTCTTGCACATCCTCCAGTAACTGAGGACTAAAAATCTCACTTCTGGGCATTACTGCCTTGCCCTGCGCTTGTGCTGGTGCCCTTCCTCTCTCGTATTTGGGGCGACCTACTCACTCTCTCTCTCTTTCCGGAGCAAGTGGCATGGCCATGAAGTCCTTACTTAGTGGTAGCGTACGACGCGACGCCACATTACGTAACATTTTCAGATCACAGGTGAACTCTTGCGGTGTGCTCGAACACCGTTATATCGCCGCTGGCTTCGGCCTCCAAGGCACAACTCGCGCTGCGGCGCCAAGCATGAAACCTAGAAAATTTTCTAAGTCTTTTACAAACTTGAGACGCCGATTTCGAAATCTCATAACTTCTTCGTTATAACTAGGAACGAGGTCGTTCCAAAGTCATTTCCTTCCTTATCTTACGTACTTCGATCATCCACAGACAGAAATTCGTTCAGAATTCGTTAACATACCATTCAATTGGCTTAATCTTAACCCTTCATTCATTTTTACTTCGCTCATTTGTAAATTTTAACGTTAACATACCATTCATTTGCTCGTTCGTCCGTAATTCGGTCATCCGAACTCGGAATTTGTTCGTTCTTGAGTCTACGACTCACGTTTTCAACATTCTCTTACATTCTTATAAAACCCTACACATTCGGGTTCATTTACTAATTTTCTAATTCTCACTCGTCTTTTACAAAAATTTTGCCATAACTTCGTTATAGCTCAATTTTAATCTGTTCTTCATGAACGTTTCTAACATTCCTAACCAAGCAATAAGCAACTGACTTATACGAGATGGTTTTAAACTTTTCCATCAACAACAATTACACTACGATGGTTTTTATTTTGTCCATCAACAACATTCTTCGTGTTCTTCGTGTGTTCTTCGCGTTCTTCGTTCGTTCTTCATTTTAATCGATATTTTTTATTACGATTTCACTTTTTCTTGGAATCTGATATTATATAACACCATTCCTTACTTATTTGACCTACTCATTCATAGGATTCATTCGAATCGCTCAAAATCCTTACGAATCTTATACTTCCTTAAGAAATTTATAAACTAAATTTCTTATTTCTTATTTCTTCTTTTCTCATGATTTCAACCATATGAAATCATTCTCAATATCATTTACTCCTTATTCTCATTAAGCTATGTTTTTGATATAGAAAACTTAAATAAAATATTAGAAGAAAATAGTGTTCGGATTACCGTTCTTTATTTCTCTTCCGTTATACAAAGCCAGCGATTCGCTAGCTTTTCTATTTCACGATCACTTTTGATCCGAGCATTCATGCTCACGCTCTTCCTCTTCCTCTCCCAACCGAGCTCTCTCTATCTCTCTCAAGTGTAGGATTTTCAAAAATCCTAGAAAATGAAATTCTAGGTTTCTATTTATAGAAAACCAAAGCTAGGGGCAAAATAGTCATTTCGCCCCTAAAGTTACTATTCCCACCTCCTCTTCAACTTAGCCACCAAGTTAACTTGGCCACCACCCTTACTTGGTGGCCAAGTGGCCGGCCCACATGCCCATGGGTCACCCCATGGGTTGTCCCAATGGTTCTTACCCATCCGTTTACCCATCGGTTCGATCCGCGGTTTCTTTTCTTGGTTTGGGCCTTAACCCTACTTCTTATTGGGCCTAACTTGGGCTTGATTTCACAAATCATTGGGCTTGACATAATCCAAGTCCAATTATATTCTACAAAGTCCATGAACACAAAGTCCATTAAGACTAATCGCATCCTACGCATTCCATTCTCGTATTCTCTTTGTATTTAGCTCGTACGATATTCGTATTATACGTCGTACTATTCTTCTTTCTATACTCGTATAATAACTCGTATCATACTCGTATTTCTCACGCATAATAACCCTAGTTATTATACGTACTCATTACATTCTCAGAACTCACTTTCCTAACCCTTAGGTTTTGAGTCCGCATGCGAAAACTACGTTTTTGCCATAACTGAAATATTATTGAATATTCCATCACGTCTAAACATTTTACGTAATCAATAACTTCTCGGAATTTCAAAATAAATCACCGAGCAGAAACGGGTGAATAGTGCCTATTTCGTCTTTTTCCCAGAAAATATTTTGTTCTGCGAAAACTTTTATTTTCGTCTTGAAAATTCTTACTCGTTCAATCTAGCTCTTTGCCAGAATCCTCCCGATTAATAATCATTCTAGGTTATAAAACGATTAATAAACACATAGCACAAAATAGTATTAATAAAAATTCATTTTATTAATAACTAATTCTTTAAATCTTAATTTTTGGACAATTCGGATTTTCGGGTTGTCACATCCTTCCCCCCTTATAAAAATTCCATCCTCGGAATTTCTTCAAACCATACCCATACCCGGGTCATCACACTCACCCCTTCTTCACGGAATTTCGCCCTCGAAATTTTAACTTACTCTTCTTCTCAACTTCTCTTCAAAGAAGTTCTTATCTTTCAAACATTCCCTACCCTTCATAACTTATCAAGAATCATGAAGTGAAAGGAATAACGAGGAATGTAAGAATTCCTTTAAAACATTTCATACTTTTGCTGAGGGGTCAAATTGACCATGAACTCTTACTAGGTTAAGCATCATAACGCCGTAACCTTTCTTTCCACGGTCAGTTTACAATCACAAAGAAGGTAAACTACCTCTTCCATACGTAGGTGATCAACCCATCGTATAACCCCATTTCGGAGTATGTTCACCTCAGACTTACTCATTAGATTTCCGCAGAGGCATTGTCTGCAACCATTGCAGGGATAGGCGTATTAAGGACATAAGATAGCTTTTCAGCTATGAGAACTATTCTCAAATTCCTTAACCAATCCGCTTAATTTGGCCCAAGTTAATTTAGCATCTAATATGCTTCGCAGATGATAGTAATTTAGACATTGTAAAATTCTATAGATGAATTTGTAATTAACAACATTTTAACATACATTCTTTTATTAATTACCAAAATAATTTAGGTCTTGTTTTAAATTGGTATCTTCCACTATTTTCTTCAAACTATATTACCTCACTTATATAGTTCTAAGCAAAATCTAATTAAAGATTTGCTAGTGAGAATAAGGATCCCATTTCAAATGTATATAGCCTTGTGGTGACACAACAAACTATATATAAATAAATAGGTAGACAACTTTTGTCAATTACATCAACTATGCAACTCCTTTTCTTTTGCCTCTTAGATTATTTTGATCAAGTGGTGGCACATCCGAATCAAAATTATCCAAGTTAAGTCCGACCTAGCACTCCATATATTCAAAAAGAAAAATATCATCCTTGTGGTGACACAACAAAACAATATTGTTCAATTTTCTTTATAAGCATCAAATGTGATAAATTAACATCTTAAATACTTATATACTTGCCTTGTGGTAACACAACAAACTCATATTAAATATTTAATACTCTATTAATTTTATCATGCTAGAAGGCGACGTTCGATATTCCAAATATCTTTGAACGCTTAGGACTTAATATAAAAATTGAGGGGTTTGTTATTAATTTGTCTCATCTTGTTTAGCGCGCATGCATACATATATATATATAAAAAATACGCGTCATATTAATTAACATGCGAAGCATGTTTGCATAATATATAATATATATAGTATAAGCATGCACATATAGAATACTATATTCTACCCGAATTGATTATGGACTTTATTCTAGTTTGGTTCACTAGAGCCACCAAGTGAACCAAAAAGGTCAAGCCCTAAGGGTGCAAGAAATAATATTTAAATATAACTATTACATTTAAACCCGGGCTCCATTACAAACGGGTCTTCAAGCGCTCCTTGCTCCTTGATCTCTAATTCTTCAAAATTAATTCTAAATATTCCTATTACAAAACTATTTAAAATAAATAAAAACCTTGATCAGCAGTCAAGGGGAAGTACATAGGAGGGAGATAGAATTTACATTCAGAAAAATTAGAGAAGACGAGGTACGCAGACCCCATTTATTAAAACCCATACATTCATGCATCCAACTAAAATAAAATCCAATCGCATTGGTCAATAGTCCATAATCAATCTCATTTATTATCATACACATCATCATATGCATCAATAAATAACATTCATCTTATGAATAATAAACATTTAATATATATATTGATATCATTTAATGGGCAAATTTAGTTAGTATAAAATTTAATTTTGAATCAAAATAAACTCCTTTATTTTAATCCAAATTTAAATCAAAATAAAACTATTTTATTTTAATTTATCCTATTTTGAATAAAATAAACTATTTTATTTTAATCAAAATCTTTAATCAAAATAAACTCCTTTATTTTAATTAATTATGGAATCCAATTCCATGTAAAAAAAATAAACTCCTTTATTAAAGGAAACACGGATTCTATTTCCTATTCATAAATAAACTCCTTTATTTTGAATAATATGAAATCTTATTTCATATTTAAATAAACTCCTTTATTTAAGGAAACATGGATTCTCTTTCCTATTCACAAATAAACTCTTTTATTTTGAATAATATGAAATCTTATTTCATATCTAAATAAACTCCTTTATTTAAGGAAAGAATATAATCCAATTTCAACTCCAATTAGTTATCATGGAATCCAATTCCAACTCTAATTAGTTAGCATGAAATTCTAATTTTAAAATTAAAATAAAACTTTTTATTTTAATAATAAAATTATTAAGAAAATTATATATATATAATAATAAAACAAAACCGTTATTATATATATATAATAAAAGCATAATATATATCATATATATATATATATATATATATATATATATATAATATCCTGACTTTTATAAAGGACCTATAACCCTTTTTAAAAAAAGTACACCCTTTTTAAAAAAGGTACACGTGCTATATATAAAAAAAAAAAAAAAAACTATGCCATACGTGAATTCTAACAAATCACGAATTCTGCCATATATAAAAAAAAACGTGATTCTCCTGCCAAAACCTCCTGCTAAATCCTACCGAGCACGTGAATTAGGATCTCCCAAAAAAAATCTTTTCAATGAAATTAAAAAAAAAAATAGCGGTAGGGATTACTGGTTTTTTTTTTTTAAAATAAATTTTATACAATAAAATTATGCCCAATTAAATTGTTCTAAACACATATCAATATACATATTAAATTAAAATAATTAATAATTTACATAAAGGTTTGGCTCTGATGCCACTGTTAGGTTTGTAATATTCATGAACGCAATCAAATTGCAAAAATAATGCGAAAACGTGAAAAATCAGAGTTTAAAATTTTACAAACCATATACCCGGATCACCCTTTATGCACAATTATTAATTAAACGAAAAATGATGAACAAGAATCATACCCTTGAAGATTCGAGCTTCCTCAGGTACAAGTTCACCTCCAATCCTTTTCGCGTTCAACTTGAATCCACCGGGTTTGGTTCCTTCCTTTGATCAACGTTAGCCACCCAAATGTTTGGCCTCTAGAGGTGATCCACCAAGGAAGAAGAAGGATTCAAGAAGATGGGTGGTTGGCTAAACCCTAGTTTTTCTATCTCTATAGAAAAGGAGCGTACTCTCCAACTATTGGAATTATTACGTAAGTTGTAAAAGTCAACAACCACATCACCCATAATAAGACTCCTCTTATTTATAGATGTGGGCAACCCACCTTAACAATTAAGGAATTGGGATTTATTTAATTAATTAAATTCTTTTAATTAATTAAGCTCCCTAATCTTATTAGGGATAATTAATTAAACTCCTTTAACTAATTTTCCTTCCTAATCCAATTAGGAATAAATGAGAGTACTTATATTAAATTAATTCCTAAACTCTTTTAGAAATTAAAATAATAATAATAATTGTAATAATATTAATAAGACTCCTCTTATTAATTTATATTTAATATTTCAAAAATATTAAATAATAAATATTAAGCTATTTAATTTATTCTATCACCATAGATTAAATTAAATATACATAACTTATATTATTACGATTATGCCATTAACTTCTTAAATAATTATTCTTCCTTTTATGGTGTGACCCTTTAGGTTCTCCATATTAAACCGGTTGTGAATAAATCAATTAGAACAATTCTAATCTTATTTAAATAAATAAATTAAATAATTAATTTATTTAAATAAATAATATTTATTCTACAATAGGGATAAGCTCTCCTAGCGATCAACGACTTTCCGGATAATATAGATTTCAACATTAATCATAAAAGAACCTTTGAGTAAATAGTTACCGACAATTCAATCCTTCCACCATACAATGTCCCAATTAAATATAAGACATGGAATTCTTTGTCAAATCTTATTTTATTTAATTATATGTATTTCGACTCTTAAATGCACAACTCAAATAATGCAAATTAGAAACTCCTTTCTAATTTCATTACGCCGCCAAAGACTCATTGGGTTGTCATTTATCGAATCACATAGGACATTTCTCTTCTTTTATTAGAAGTGGTAGATTCTTTATTGATCATATATTATCTCCATGTACAACTTGTTATACCCAAGCATACCCTTTGATATACCCTAAGGGTCTTAAGGAATAAGTCAAAGTATAACTCATCATACACAAGATACTATGATGATCTCAAGTCCAAGGATCACTTGTATTACTATCACTACAGAATTCCTATTGACAGCAAGTAAAACTCCATTAGGTATTCCTTAGCAGCCAATGCGTTCATTGAACTTATTCTCTAATAAGCACCTACATACTTGCTTTAGTGTCTCCACACAAATGATCATGAGATCAATCATCCTCATCCAATGAGCAAGTTAACGATGTACCAATCTATCGGATTCACTAATCCCCAATTTAGTAATCCAATGATTGGGAACTATTTTAGTTTTAAGCTTTCTAAGAATTTAGATCTCATTAGAATGATCATCATCATTATTCTAAAAGCATTGCTTAAAACTATGGGTTTATCACATATTATAAAACAGCATCATGTAGATAATTAAAAGCCTTTAATAAATTAATACTTTTTATTAATAAATGAATAAGATTGTTACAAAGTATATGCTTTATCATCAAACATGATTGGCTTGTGTGTATATTACTTTCACACCTGAGGATTGTTGCCTTCCTGCACATTATCCTGGTTATTGATCGTCGGTGACTCAACGGTCTCATGTGCTTCATTGCTTATCTCAACATTTTCAGATGTCATTCTCAAATACTGTCACAAAATAAGGGTTAATTGACATTTAACCTATTATCTCTATATTCTGACTGACCAATTAAATAACAAATAATCTTAGGTAGGTCATACTAGTGAAGGAATTCCCCGTCTCTCCCCTCTTAGTTCTTGTCTCACATCTCAGCCAGGGATCATATCCCTAAGCTTTGATACCAACTGTGACGCCGCCAAAATAGGAATACATCACCCATTCTGAGTCTCCAGATACATAGTACATAATTCAATTACAAACTTAATTATACAGCTGTCGTGCAAAATACAACAAAACATAGCTGAGAGTTTTAGCACGAATAATGTCTTCTAGACAATATCCATACTCAAATTCAATCTTATTACAATTATTATCACACTATTTCATAAAATAGCGAGGACTACTAATGCAACCATCTGGACCGTCAATCCATTCCCCGACTAGTCCCATCTATATTCTCATTTTCTGAAGAGAATAGTAAAAGAAAGGGTGAGTTCAACTAGCCCAGTAAGAAATATTATGACTAAGATAATGAAGAATAAATTATCGTTAGCCTTCAACAATATAACAACTGATAGAATACAATAAACAACAAGTTTTAGATCAACAACTGCAGCGGAATAAGAAATCCATTAGAAGAGTCAAGTAGAGCATAATATCTACCATCTTCTATGATTTAAAAAGTTTATCATCAATTTTTTCGCTGAGACTCAGCTTAATAAATAATCCACATCATCAAATCATCCCTGCACTACGGGCCAAGGATATTCTTTAGTATCACGACCACGAATTATCCATGCAATACGGGCCAAGGATATTCGTGTTTTCATCAACGGTCATGATCACATCATAAAATAATTCATCTTTCCACCCTTGGCCGAAGAGAACCCATGGTAATGATCATACCAAAAACTGTCTATCAATGCACTACGGGCCAATGAGGACTTTTACCACATCATTTGTAACATTACGGTCATGATTATACCGAATAATTCCCGGTCATAATCATACCAAGTTCATCTATGCACTACGACCACAGATGACTTTCAACATAATATAAGCATGAGGATGATGACAATGATATAAGAATTCAATTAAAAGAAAGCAAAGGATAAATTTTTAAAGATTTATAATTTAATTTATCCAAAATTCAATAATGTCCAAATTGTCAACATGATATTGCTTTGTGGAGTAAAATTCAAGAATAATATTGTATCAAAAATGATTTAAACCGAAAAGAAATCAATTTTTTGTCATGAATAGTACCCCGGGTGAATAATAACCGAGTGAATAGTGTCCCATGAATAGTAACTTTGGGAATAGAAACCCCGTGAATAGTACCCCGACATGAAAAAGTTAAAACTTATCAAGAATGCTCAGAATAATATTTCCATAAAAAGATACTGGATGATGCGCAAATATCAAGGATATTCTACTAATTTCATGGAGTATAGATGCCAAAACTTTAACAAAATGAGTATAGAATTCGAAATCTGAAACAAAATAATATTACTTACATTTACAAAGTATGGAAGAAAATATTATTTTTTACGAATATTGAATAAAAATAATATCCTTTACAACTGTTGAACGAAAATAATATTCCTTACGAATATTAAACGAAAACAATATCCCTACAAATATTGAACGAAAATAATATTCATTACGAATATTGAACGAAAATAATATTTATACGAATACGAAAAATAATATCTCTTCAGAATATGAAATAAATAATAACCCTTACGAGTATTGAAAGAAAATAACTCTCTTCATGAATACGAAAGAAATAATACCC
This sequence comes from Panax quinquefolius, assembly GCA_020205615.1. NCBI lineage: Eukaryota > Viridiplantae > Streptophyta > Magnoliopsida > Apiales > Araliaceae > Panax > Panax quinquefolius. The sequence goes on from CM035165.1 coordinate 16,761,212, forward strand.
CTTAACTTGAAAAGAAGAGTATTCCAAATGGTATAGCGGGAATATTCTTGAAGAAAACTTTCACTGTTTTCTACACTCAAAGCTTCCTTAAACTCTAAAGAAATACGCTCAATATTATAGAAGAAGAATTCTTTGATTCTGGTGTGATTTTCAATTCCAACTAAGCATCCTATTTATAGGAGGATGGAAATGATACTATTTGATTTTAGAAAATCACGTGTGCACAGTGGGGGATTCACGGATAAAAAATAAAACTAATAAAATATATAATTATATATATATATATAACCTCCCTCCCAGGCAATCCAAGTTTCCTCCCTCGTGACAAATTCATTTTTCATTATACGTGGGCCCCACATGTGGCCCCACCTTTATTATATAAAAAAAATACTGAATAACTTTCTACCGATTATTTTGAAAAATGGATAAATGGGGGTCCATAAAATAAGCAAAATTTACATCAAATACTTCATATAAAAATCTCCTCAATATTTTTAACAACATTTATTCATCATTATTATAACTCGCAATATTAACAACCAGATCATTTCCAGGAAAGATGGGGCTTTCCAATAAGGATTTCTCCTTATTGGCGCGTAATTAGGTGACCAAACCTCTCCTCGAATGAACTTTCTAAACATCGTCAATATTGCAAATAATAATATGAATAGCTGTATCGTCTCAATTATTTATCTAATAATATATAAAATATCGACAATAATTGAATCAAATAATGTGAGATATTATGCAGCAATTACTGTAGCAATAATTGAACAAAATTGAGTGACTTCTCACGTAAACATCAATAATCAATACCGTGTGCTACTATGCAACCACGCGTATTACTATACTTTTAACACCGGGTATTTCAACAGTTTAACGGTAAAACTTTCGTCGTTTATTTTTATAAAAAGATATTTATGTCATTTTCTCATTCCGATAATAATTCTGTTGTGGGGTCCACCAATGATTGTGCCGTCGTACAAATATTCACTGTTAAAACGAATATTCCCTGACCAATCAAATATTTTAAGACAACTTGTATACTTTGCAAAATTTATAAATACTACCCACAACTATAACATTATATCAAATCCACACCATAATAATTAAAAAAAATATTTTGAGAAAATTAATCTTTATTCACAAAATTTGCGGTCTTACAATCTCCCATCATTATGAAATTTCGCCCTTAAAATTTACATACGTACCTGGTATGCCGAACATGTGAGGATATCTCATTTTCATTTCAGATTCTAACTCTTGAGGCATAATCTTTGAGTTTCGAATATGATCCTTCGTATCAAAGATTTTAACACGTATCTCCTCATACGTTAAATCTTCTGCTATCTCGTTTAGTTCTCATTCAATAATGTGGTTCGAGTCGTCCAAATATTTACGTAACATCGATACGTGCAAACATTTTAAACACGCGACATACTTGGCGGTAAAACGAGTTTATAGGCCACAGTTCCTACTCGATCGAGGATTTCAAATAGAGCAATAAAAGCGAGGGTTGAGATTTCCTCTCTTCATCGACTCTTGTTTCTAGAATAACGCCTTTTTGAACATTCTTCTTCGTATTCATCAGCTTCTGGTCTATAGCTTGAGCGACTTTTAACTTTATCGATTAAAGTTAATTCTACTCGTATATTTGATATCACCACATGGGTCCCTAGAGTCTTTAACTTTATCTTCATCATTTGTAAGTTATAAGAAATGGGTTTTTGTGTTAACAACATCGCACTCGTAAACGCATACGATCTTCTACTCAATGTGTCAGCTACCACGTTCGCTCTTCCACGATGATATTAAATGGTATAATCGTAATCTTCAACAGCTCGAGCCAACGTATTTGGCGCATGTTATATTCATTTTGGGTGAAGAAATATTTGAGGGTTTTATACCAGGTTTAAGGTCGATACAAAATTCTATTTCACGTTCTGGGGGTAGGCAAGAAAGTTCTTTAGGGAATACGTCAGGAAATTTATTAACAATAGAAATATCATTCAAAACTGACGTATTTTTGTTTAAATCCGTGACATGAGCTAAGAAAGCTTGACATCCGTTTTTCAATAAACGAATAGCTTTATGGCTTGATATGACAGTGATTGATTTTAATGGTTTGATTGCTTGAATTCGCAAAATAGGTTGGTTAGGAATATGAAAGCTAACAACCTTACGAAAACAATCAAGTTTTGCATGATGAATAATTAACCAGTCGATTCCTAAAATCACATCAAAGGCATGTGTTTTCAAAGAGATGAGATCGACAGGTAACGTGAAAGTGTCGATTTGAATCAAACAAGATCTATAAATAGTGGAGGTAACAAAGGTTTATCATAACAAAGTTTTAATAGATAAGTCACAGTCTAATTTATCCAGAGTCAAATTTAAACGTTGAGCGTAAGTAGGTGAAAAAAAAGAGTGGGTAGAACCAGTATCGAATAAGGTATAGACTTCGCAAGAGTTTATAATTAACTTACCCGTGATAACTTCGTTCGGGTTCCTCGACAAATGCTTTCACTTAGACTACCTGCTTTGACTTGTCTGGGACATCCTTTGGCGTCACTATCCCAGCTGGACTTGACTTCACTACATGACAAAATCGAGCTAAATGGCCTTCTCTTCCGCAATTAAAACAAGCTTTGGGTTGTTGCTTACAGTTTGGATGGATGTGTCCCTCCTGTCCGCATTTGAAACATACGACCAGTGGACGTTCTTCTTCCTTAACAACGGGTGCTGGTGCTGCTGCCGACGTCTTTACGTCATTGTTGAACATTCTCTTCTTGAAATTTCCACTTCTATTATCTTGGCCATGATTACCACCGAAGTGGTTACCATTCTTGGCATGATAATTTCCCCCATGATGGTTATCATTGTTCCGATGGTCGTTGCCACTAGTATGATTATTATCGTGTTGTTGGTTGTTACCTTTTGCAAGCTGACTCATTATCGTGTTCCACTAACTGAGCCCTATTCACAACATCTGAATATAAAAAAGGTTTGTGAGAAATGAGGTATTGACGTATTTCGGGTTTCAACCCTCTTAGAAACATTTGCGTCATTCACTCCTCATTATCGACCAAATGGGATGCAAACCGGGATAACTCGGCAAACTTAGCCTCGTACTGCGACACGGTCATATTGTTTTGCTCCAGCTTGATGAATTCCACCTCCTTCTTGTGACGAATACTTTCGGAAAAGTATTTGTCGTTGAACAATTCTTGGAACTTCTCCCAAGACATCTTGAGTGTGTTAGGCTGGGTACATTTTACAGATTCCCACCAATGATCTGCTTCTTCACGCAACATAAAGGTGGCGAATGGAACCTTTTGCTCCTCTGAGCATTCCAAGACATCAAATATCTTGGTGATCTGCTTTATCCACGTCTCTGCCTTAAGTGGTTCTGGCTTTTCCAAACACTCCAGTGGTCCCAACTCCTTGAACTGCTTAGCGGTGACCAACCGTGGGTTGCCATTGTTTCCACCTGCATTATGAACAGGAGTCTCTCTCATTTGGTGTTGCGTGAACTGCACAAAGCCTCTGAACATCCCATCGTTCATCATTTGGTTGATGTTGTTGTTCACCTGAGGATTGTTACCTTCCTGTACATTAACCTGGTTATTGATCGTCGGTGACTCAACGGTATCATGTGCTTCATTGCTTATCTCAACATTTTAAGATGTCATTCTCAAACACTGTCACAAAAAAAGGGTTAATTGACATGCAACCTATTATCCATATATTCTGACCGACCAATTAAATAACAAATAAACTTAGGTAGGTCATACTATCGAAGGAATTCCATGTCTCTCCCCTCCTAGTTCTTGTCTCACGTCTCAGCCAAGGATCATATCCCTAAACTTTGATACCAACTGTGACGCCCCAAAAATAGGTATACATCACCCATTCTGAGTCGCCAGATACATGGTACAGAATTCAAATACAAACTTAATTATACAGCTGTCGTGCAAAATACGAAAAAATATAGCTAAGAGTTTTAGCATGAATATTGTCTGCTAGACAATATCCATACTCAAATTCAATCTTATTACAATTATTATCACACTATTTCACAGAATAGTGGGGACTACTAATGCAACCATCTGGACAGTCAATCCATTCCCCGACTCGTCCCAGCTGTACTCTCATTTCCTGAAAAGAATAGTAAAAGAAAGGGTGAGTTCAACTAGCCCAGTAGGAAATATTATGACTAAGATAATGTAGAATAAATTATCGTTAGCCTTCAACAATATAACAACTGATAGAATACAATAGACAACAAGATTTATATCAACAAATGCAGCGGAATAACCAATCTATTAGAAGACTCAAGTAAAGCATAATATCTACCATCTTCTATGATTTAAAAAGTTTATCATCAATTTTATCGTTGAGACTCAGCTTAATAAATAATCTACATCATCGAATCATCCCTGCACTACGGGCCAATGATATTCTTTAGTATCACGACCACGAATTATCAATACACTATGGGCCAAGGATATTCGTGTTTTCATCAACGATCATGATCATGCCATAAAACAATTCATCTTTGTACCCTTGGTTGAAGAGAACCCATGGTCATGATCATACCAAAAACTGTCCATCAATGCACTACGGGACAATTAAGACTTTTACGACATCATTTGTAACATTACGGTCATAATTATACCGAATAATCCCTGGTCATAATCATACCAAGTCCATCTATGCACTACGGCCACAGATGACTTTTAACATAATATAAGCATGAGGATGATGACAATGATATAAGAATTCAATTAAAAGAAAGCAAAGGATACATTTTTAAAGATTTATAATTTAATTTATCCATAATTCAATAAGGTCCAAATTGTCAACATGATACTACTTTGTGGAGTAAAATTCAAGAATAATATTGTATCAAAAATGACTTGGACCGAAAAGAAATCAATTTTTTATCATGAATAGTACCCCGAGTGAATAGTAACCGAGTGAATAGTACCCCGTGAATAGTACCCTGGCATAAAAAAGTTCAAACTTATCAAGAATGCTCAGAATAATATTTCCATGAAAAGATATTGGATGAAGCGCAAATATCAAGGATATTCTACTAATTTCATGGAGTATAGAAGCTAAAACTTTAACAAAATGAGTATAAAATTTGAAATCTTAAACGAAATAATATTACTTACATACTACAGAGTATGGAAGAAAATATTATTTCTTACGAATATTGAACAAAAATAATATCCTTTACAACTTTTGAATGAAAATAATATTCATTACGAATATTGAACGAAAATAATATTCATACGAATACGAAAAATAATATCTCTTCAGAATATGAAATAAATAATACCACTTACGAGTATTGAAAGAAAATAACTCTCTTCATGAATACAAAAAAAATAATACCCCTTACCTTGAAAAGAAGAGTATTCCAACTAGTATAGCGGGGATATTCTTGAAGAAAACTTTCATTATTTTTTACACTTAAAGCTTCCTTAAACTCTAAAGAAATACGCTCAATATTATAGAAGAAGAATTCTCAGATTCTAGTGTGATTTTTAATTCCAACTAAGCATCATATTTATAAGAGAATGGAAAGGATACTATTTGAATTTTGAAAATCACGTGTGCACAATGGGGGATTCACGAATTCAACAATTCGTCTGAAATTTTTTTATAGTTTACTATGCAAACTGTAAGACCCCGAATTTTATGAAATGAAAGTATTCAATTTTATTATAATTATTATTTTATTTCGTAAATGTTTAAATTGATAAAAGGTTAAAGTTAAGGGTGATATGTGAATTTTTTTGCAAAGTAAGCAAGTTGTTATAAAATATTCGTTTGGTCAGGGAATATTCTTTATGTCGGGAATATCCGTACGACGGCACAATCATTGGTGGACCCCACAATGGAAGTATTGTTGTAGTTAAAAAATGACAGAATTATCTTTTTATAAAAATAACGCCGAAAGTGTTCCCGTTAAAACTGTTGAACTACCCGGTAGTAAAAATACAGTAATACGCGTGGTTGCATAGTAGTACACGGTATTGATTATTGATGCTTACGTAAGAAGTCACTCAGTTATACTCAATTATTGCTACAGTAATTGTTGCATCATATCTCTCATATTATTGATTCAATTATTGTCACAGTATCAATATTTTATATTATTAAATCAATAATTGAGACGACAAAGTTATTCATATTATTATTTGCAATATTGACAATGTCTAGAAGTTCTGTCAAAGAGAGATTTGGTCACCTAATTGCACGCCAATAAGGAGAAATTCTTATCGGAAAGCCCCCTCTTTCTTGGGAACGACCTGGTTGTTAAATATTGTGAGTTATAATATTAATGATGAATAAGTTCTTGTTGATTAAAGATGAAATTAATAGTTCCATTGTGTGGGAATTATTAGTGTTAGTGGAAATCAACATTTATTTCGATAATAATTGATGTCTGGAGGTTAGATTGACCAATCGGGTAATTAACCGGATAAATGAGAAATTAATTGCTATTAATTCACATGCTTATAACTATGTGTTCACATGTATGTACTATTGATTCACATGATTTACTATTAGGAGAATTGGTGCAAGATTGATAATACTTGCATGACTAAATTAAAAATGGAGGTATAGTTGAAGGTACTATATTGTAATTAGATTTTTCACATGATTATACTATTGAGTCACATGAATGAACTATTAATTCACATTATTTACTATTAGGGGAGGTGGTGCAAGTTTGATAATACTTGCAAGACTAAATTAAAAATGAAGAAAAAGAGGAATGTATTATAGTATAATATTTTGAGCCCCAAAACGTGCAATTATCGAAACTATATTTTTCTATAAATAGAAGCTCATTCTTCTTTCATTCTCACCAATTCACTAAGTCTCACAAGAGCAATTATTATAGAGAGAAATTATAGAGAGAAAGAAGAAGAGAAGTTTGCTACCTCACTATTCCAGTAATCAGTTTCTTCTAAGGTAAGGGGTATTATTTCTTTCGTATTCATGAAGAGAGTTATTTTCTTTCAATACTCGTAAGGGTTGTTATTCCATTCTTTATTATTACATTGGAATAACTCACATCTGTATGGATTCATCGCATGCCTAGTGAATTCTTCGTTATTCCATTCTTTATTATTCGCATTGGAATAACCGTCTGCATCGGCCTATCGCATGCACCGGTGAATTCTTCTCGTTATTCCATTCTTTATTATTACATTGGAATAACTTTCGCATGCATTTGATCTCATCGCATGCATGGTGAATTCTTTTGTTATTCCATTCTTTATTATTCTGTTGGAATAACATGTCTGTGCGGTCTATCGCATGCCTGGTGAATTCTTATGTTATTACATTCTTTATTATTCTATTAGAATAACCTATCTGTGCGGTCTATCGCATGCATGGTGAACTCTTCTGTTATTCTATTCTTTATTATTCTGTTAGAATAACCTGTCTATGTGGACTGCCGCATGCATGGTGAATGATCTTTCGTATTCATTCCTTATTAAATTATGTAAATGATCTATCTATGTGGATTACCGTATGGCGGGCAAAAATCCATTTGCAGTTTCATATATTCTATTATACTCAGTTGGTTAAAGTTTTTGCTTCTATACTCCATGAAATTAGTAGAATATCCTGGATATTTGTGCTTCATCCAAAGATCTTTTCATGGAAATATTCTTCGAAGAGCATTCTTGAATTTTACTCCACAAAACAAAGATCATGTTGACAATTTGGACGTTATTGATTTACGGATAAATTAAATTATAAATTTTAAAATTTATCCTTGAACTTGTTTTATTGAATTCTTATATCATTGTCATCATCCTCATGTTTATAATATGTTGAAAGTCATATGTGGCCTCAAAAGTGCATAGATGGACTTGGTATGATTATGACCGAGGATTATTCGGTATAATCATAACCGTAATGTTACAAATGATGTGGTAAAAGTCCTCGTTCGCGTAGTGCATTGATGGACGTTGTTTGCATGATCATGACCATTGATGAATACACGAATATCCTTGGCTCGTAGTGCATGGATAATTTGTGGTCGTGATACTAATGAATATCCTCGTCAGTAAAAGGGCAGGGATGATGTGATTTATTTATTAAGTTGAGTCTCAACGATAAAAGTGATGAAAACCTTTTAAATCATAGAAGATAGTAGAATTTAATTCTCTACTTAACTCTTTTAATGAATTCTTGTTCCGCTGCAAGTTAAACTTGATATTTGTTATATTTTATCAGTTTAACACTGTTGAAGGCTAATGATAAATTATTCTGCATTATCTTAGACATAATATTTCTTACTGGGCTAGTTGAGCTCACACTTTCTTTCACTGTTCTCTTCAAGAAATGAGAATATAGCTGGGACGAGTCGGGGAACGGATTGACGGTCCAGATGGTTATTATAGTAGTCCTTACTATTCTATAAAATAGTGTGACAATAAATGTAATGAGGACTCCATTGAGTGTGGATATTGTCTAGATGACAATATTCTTATTAAAACTCTTAGATTATGTTTAGTCGTATTTTACACGACTGTAGTATAATTAAATTGTATATGAATTTTGTATCATATTTTTGACGACTCAAGATGAGTCATATATACCTATTTTGGGGGGCGTCACAGAAACACTATGCAGACACTATGCAAACACTATACATAATAAAATATAATATATTCTATTTTTCATAAAAAAACAAAACTAATAAAATATATAATTATATATATATATATATATATATATATATATATATAAAACCTCCTTCCTAGGCAATCCAAGTTTCCTCCCCCGCGACAAATTCATTTTTCATTATATGTGGGCCCCACATGTGGCCCCCATATGTGGCCCCACCTTTATTATATAAAAAAATACTAAATAACTTTCTACCGATTATTTTGAAAAATGGGTAAATGGGGGTCCATAAAAAAGTAAAATTTACATCAAATACTTCATAAAAAAATCTCCTCAATATTTTTAACAACATTTATTCATCATTATTATAACTCGCAATATTAATAACCAGATCGTTCCCAGGAAAGAGGGGGCTTTCCAATAAGGATTTTTCCTTATTGGCTCGCAATTAGGTGACCAAACCTCTCCTCGACAGAACCTTCTAGACATCGTCAATATTCCAAATAATAATATGAATAACTGTATCGTCTCAATTATTTATCTAATAATATATAAAATATCGACAATAATTGAATCAAATAACGTGAGATATTATGCAGCAATTACTGTAGCAATAATTGAACAAAACTGAGTGACTTCTCACGTAAGCATCAATAATCAATACCGTGTGCTACTATACAACCACGCGTATTACTGTACTTTTAACACCGGGTATTTCAACAGTTTAATGGTAAAACTTCCGCCGTTTATTTTTATAAAAAGATATTTCCGCCGTTTTCTCATTCCGACAATAATTTTGTTGTGGGGTCCACCAATGATTGTGTCATTGTATGAATATTCCATGTTAAAACGAATATTCCCCGACCAATTGAATATTTTATGACAACTTGCATACTTTGCAAAATTTATAAATACTACTCACAACTATAACATTATATCAAATACACACCATAATACTTAAAAAAAATATTTTTAGAAAATTAATCTTTATTCACAAAATTTGGGGTCTTACATATTTTGGTAAGATTCACAAGTAATCTAATAAAGAATGGCAAAAAGGGTAATAAGGTCATTTGAGTTGAAATTTTAATGGCATGATGGTAATCTTGGCAAACCCTTAGGGTTTTACCCTTAAGGTTTAAACCTTAAGGGTTTAACCCTAAGGTTCTTGTACATTAATTTTGTAAGGTTCTTAATTAGGGCTAAAATGGAAATTAGGTTTCCTAAATTAAAAATTAGGGTTTCTTAATTAGTTTAGGTTTTCTAATTATTTAGACTTACTAATTAGGTTTAAAAAGTTACTAATTAGCATTAAGATGACTAAATTAGCATTAAGATGACTAAATTAGCAATTAGGGTTTCTAATTAGCAAATTAGGATTTTTATTTTAGCAATTAGGGTTTCTAATTACTAATCAGTGTTTCAAATAATTAGGATTTCTAAATACTTATTAGGGTTTCCCTAATTAACACCAAATTCTATAATACGCAACATAAATCATATTACGCAATTACTACACAGTCTTGAACTCCTATTTGTGTTTCAAAATAGGGTCAAATAAATTAATGATAGGGTTTTGACATTATACACATAATTGACCAACCATTATCAATACGTACATACAGTACATATTTATAGCACTGAAATATAAATAATATAATATTATTATTCTCATTCCTTATTCCAATTCCTGAATTAGGGTTTGGATTCCATATCTCGATTTATCTTTCGTATATACCATTATTAAGTTAAAATAATTAACTTAATTAATCTGAAATAAATTCATATAATAAAATAGTTGTTATAATAATTCTAATAATCATTTATATATTATTTAAATAATATATAATCATATTTTCATAGAAAATAATTAATAAAAACATTTCTACAACAAAATTAATTTATAATAAGAACATAATTTATTATTATCAATAATTCTTAAAAAAATTATTTGTAAATATTTATGTAATAAATTAATTTTATTTATCACATATATAAATATACACATTACCTCGTATATATTCCCACCTTTAAAATAAAAAAAAAATTATATGCAAATTTTTTATTTATTTATATAGAAAATATCGGGTTATTACAGCTCAAGCCCTTCTTCCGATCTTGGTTGAGTCGTCCTCTCAAAAGGCCATTGATAACAATGATCGTCCATAGCCTGAAAGCTTAAAAATAAAAGAAAGATCAAACAAACAAATATATATATATATATATATATATATATATATATACATTCAAATTAAGACTAAATTGATTGAAATCAATATTGGACAATATTATAATAAATAATTCACTGGCAACAGCGCCAAAAACTTATTGGTCAGATTACCGATCACTAAACACGTGCAAGTATACACGGTCTAACAAGTAATACAATGATAAGATGAGTGTCGAACCCACGAGGACAAAGTACTAATGTTATTCAAATACTAAAATTATATCAATCTGGTCTTATCTAAACAATTAAATAAAGATGGTGTGTTTAAAATTATATGATTAAAACAGTAAAATATGAGATCGAGTTGTATCAAATATGGCAAGCTAGAATTACAACTCCCCTAATGCTTCGTCTAATCTCCTAACTCTCCATTTAACTAACAAATCACAAGAATGGCCAACCGAGAACATTAAGTACACATAAGCCTTTTCCGAAGGTCAAATGCAAATCCCTTAGCTAGACAAATCACAATATTCCTATGGTGAAAATAACTAAAGTAAGAGTCGTTAAGCTTAATCTCAATGGTTACACAAGGCAAATAGATATATTCCTATTATATTATTGAATATATGCTCTCATTCCCATAGGCATGGTCATAACAAGTGTTATTGTATTTTAGGGTTAGGCATTAACATCCATTTTCTAATATCAGTTATTACCTATATCAATTCATTAGCCAAGCAATCAATAAATAAGCATGAAATACAACAACCCATTAAAACATGATTCATTATAATAAATAGGAGAGAAATTCAATTAAGCTAATCATTAGGTTACATTGCAATCCTAGAAATGTAATTAGTTCATAACTATAGAACTAATAAACTTTATCAAAGTATTCAACATGCTCAAAATACACAAATGAATGAAAGATTTGGATAAAGAAAACTTCTCTTCGGAAGTTTTCTGGCTCCAACTCTTCTCTCCTCCGTGTATATTCCGAGCAATAAAGGAAGCAATGAACTTGGAAGACTTGAAGATCCAACTTTTTTTCTTCCTAAAACTAGCTAGCTATCTTCTCTCTATTCTTTCTAATCCATCTTAGGAGGCTGCTGCTGAAAAATCCCTCATGTCATGATAAGCCCTTCAGGTCATTAAACACTATTTTTTGCTTGGAGATCGGAGGTGGCGTTGTGGCGCTGCCCTTTATGCCTTGGATAGGTGTTGCAGCGCAAGTTAATGTTGCATGGTCAATAAGTCACGCTGCAGTGCCCCCTTTGCATAGAACATCCGTGCTGGAGCGCCAGAAGAGAGATGATGTGGCAGGCATGTGGTGCTGCGGCATCTCTTTACAAAAGAAACTAGGTGCTGCAGCGCCAGTTGCATGAAAATGACAATTTTGCCCTTATACAGTTGGAATTGATCTAATAATCCCTGCCAAGCACTTTTAAGCCAAAAATAGCAATAAATATAATAAAGTAGTATAAAATATGATAAACATACAACTTCTTAAGGTCTAGAGTGCTCGATTCGCGGGTATAAATCCCACTCATCAGTAATTCCTCCCTTTTAGGACACACACTGCACAGGACTTACCCATGAACTGTTTGAAATCAGATAGATAATTATGGCGTCCAACCACTTAATGATTTCTTTCTTTACCACTTTCTTAATGATCGGATTCAATCTTCTTTGTTTCTCAATGATCGACTTTGCTCATTCCTCAAGCAAAATTATATGCACGCAGAACGACGGACTAATTCCATTTATATCGGCTATAGTCCACCCAATTGTTGTCTTATACTCGCACAACACCCTCAATAACTTTTTCTTTTTTAGATTCATTTAAGTGAGCAGAAACTATAATTGTTAAGGTGATGTAATCTCCCAAGTAGACATACCTCAAATGAGTAGGAAGGGGTTTGAGTTCTAGCACTGGTGGCTCCTTCAATGATGTTTTAGAATGCTTTTCTACTCCTTCAAGGCAGTCAAGGGTATCATACTGGTTTTTGAATTTTGAAGATACTGGTATGCTTCTAACACCCTCACATAATCCATATAATCTGAGTCATCTAATGCATCTAAATCAACTAAAGTTGTTTCTAATGGATCCTCTAAGTAATTCCCGTTGAATACCTGAGTTACTGCCTCTTCAACTATATCAATTCGTAGGCACTCCTCAACTTCTTTGGGGAACTTCATTTCTTTGAAAACACTGAAGGTGATTTCCTAATCTTAAACTCTCATCGTTAATTCACCTTTCTTCACATCAATCAAAGTTCTCCTTGTCGCTAAGAATGGGCGACCTAGTATAATCGGTATCTCCTTATCTTCCTCATAATCCAATATTATGAAGTCAGCAGGAAAAATGAATTTATCAACCTTAACTAGGATGTCTTCCACAATACCCCTCGGATGTGTCACTAATCTGTCTGCAAGTTGTAAGGTGATATTTGTTAACCTTAGTTCTTTTAGTCCCAATTGAGTGTAAAATAAGAGCAGCATCAAGTTAATACTAGCCTTTAAATCACATAGTACCCGTCTGGAAAACTAATTACCAATTGTGCATGGAATTGTGAAGCTCCCTAAACCCTTTAACTTCGACGGTAACTTTTTCTGTAAGATAACACTGTATTCTTTGGTCAATGCTACCGTCTTGAATTCACCAAATCTCTTCTTTTTAGACAAAACTTCTTTCATGAATTTTGCATAACTAGGCATTTGCTCCAAAGCTTCTGCAAATGGGATGTTGATGTGAAGCTTTTTGAACACCTCTAGAAATTTAAAATTTTCTTTTCTAACTTGGCTTTCTAAAATCTCTAAGGGAATGGAACATGAGGCATTGTAATATTTTTCTTACTTCCATTGGGTGTTGCATCTGAACTTGTATCCTTTGTCTTAACTGCATCGTCACCCTCATTTTTCTCCTTAGTTACCTCATCTTTATTCACATCTGCATATTTTTAACTTTTCATTTCTTTTTACCACATCAGGCAGCTTTTTCCATCTTCTTAGAGTTAAGGTCTTGCAATGTTCTTTTCCATCTGTCCTCGGATTAATCTCAGTGCCACTTGGTAGTGCTCCTTGGGGCCGATTATTCAACGCATGAGCTAGCTGACCCATTTGATTCTCTAAGTTTCTGATTGACACTGCTTGGCTTTTCACAGTCAAATCTACTTGGTTCAACAACTTATCTTGATCGTTCATTCTCTTCTCTAAAGCTATAATGAATTTTTCCAAGGCTTCCTCTAAACTTGGTTTCTTTTTTTCCTGGTGAGTTGTTTGATTCTAAAAACCTAATGGATATGGTTACCTTGGAGCTTGGTTTTGAGCCTGATTGTTACTCCAAGAAAAACATGAATGATTCCTCCACCTCGGCTTGTATGCATTCTGATATGGCTGCTGCGATCGATTCTGGCTTCCCAAAAACTATACCGACTCCACACTAGCACATTAATCTGTAGCATGATTTCCCATTCACACTTCACAAACCATTGCCAGCTGTAGAGCTACTTATGTCCCCATGATTCAATCATTCTAGTCAACACAGCTAACTGTGCAGATAAAGATGTAACTTCATCCAATTCCAACTACCCTGTCTTTTTGGCTAATTGGCCCTTGTCGTAGGCCACTCATAGTTATTGGTTGCCATTGTTTCTAATAACTGGGAAGCTTAATCGAAATTATTTCCCATAATAGCACCCATTATAAAACGTATGTACCTGCAATCCATTATAAAACGTCTGTACCTGCAACCATTTTGGGATCACATGATGTGAACACTTGCGGAGTAAGTCTTTAAACCTTTCCCATGCCTCGTACAAAGTCTCTGAATCAAGCTGGGTGAATGAGATAATGTCGTTCCTCATTTTTGCCATTTTCGCAGGTGGGAAGAACTTAGCTAAAACTTTATGTGCAAAATCTACCCATGTTGTTATTGAACCCGGCGACAAAAAGTGCAACCAAATTTTCACCTTATCGCGAAGTATAAACGAGAAAAGTCTCAATCTCAGTGCCTCCTCTGTAACCCAATTAAACTTGAACGTGTCGTAGATTTTTAGGAAGTTGATGTGGTGTTCATTCGGATCATCATTCGGATCACCCCCAAACTGCACTAAATTTTTTAACATCTGAATGGTCCCCAGTTTAATCTCGAAAATGTTCGCATTGATGGCAGGTCTATGAATACTGGATTAAATGTATGTCCCTAACGGCATGACATAATCCCTAAGTGATTTTTGCTTTTCTGCAACCATGGTTTCTTGCATATCGATTTCCTCTATTTATTTTTCTTCCGTCTATGTTTCCTCACATGATAACTTCAGTTTTCGGAAATTTCTTTCGATATCATCTTCTTATGGAAAAAGTTCCTCCTTACCCTTTGACCTAGTGTGCGTATGTAAGCAAACCTATAAAGGTAAACGTTTAAATTAAGGCTGAATTAATTGTAACTAATATGAGAATAACTACTAAACACAGATCCCCGACAACGGCGTCAAAAGCTTGTTGTCCGATTTTAAATATTGACAATTACGTGCAAGTATAAACGATAAACAAGTAATATAGAGTAAATAAGAATGTCGAACCCATATGAATCTATGTCTAATATATCCCAACTACTATTTTTTTTATAAATTCAATTTTTTTTTAAACAATTACAATTTGTGAAACTAATTTAAACTTAAAGTAAGAATAAAATCTAACACAAAGGTTGAAAATCAGATATAAAAAGCTTAAGACTACAATATCCCCAATTATGAAATATGTATCAATTATCCAAATAATCCAATTATTAAATTCATTAGAGTTGTTAACAGGAATTCATGATTATTTATAAGCCCTTTTCCAAGGATCAAATAAAATTATTCAATTAAATATTTTTGATATATTCCTATGCAAAACAAAAGAATCAAATTCATTAAGTATCAATTCCCAAAAGTTACATCTAGTGAAAAG
Organism: Panax quinquefolius; assembly: GCA_020205615.1. NCBI lineage: Eukaryota > Viridiplantae > Streptophyta > Magnoliopsida > Apiales > Araliaceae > Panax > Panax quinquefolius. The sequence continues at coordinate 16,777,002 of CM035165.1, forward strand.
AGATATTCCTATTCAATTCACAACCTTAATTATTTAACTCATACAAATAACTAAGAATACATGCTATCATATTCAGATCTAACCCTAGATTTTATCTCCCAAATTCATCTAGTGTATCACGTTAATTGTTGGCCAGATAATTAATCAATGAGCACAAAATATGATACACAACTCAATTTGAATAAATAATTAGAATTAAATAGATAATTAATTCATAAACATACAATGATTAATTGCAGTCTTAATTATAAATTTAGTTCATGCTGAAATTTAAAACCAAAAATCCCATATAAGTCATCACAATAGAATTACAACTATGAGAATAAACGTAAGAAAAAACTCAGCAAGTCTTCTTCTGCCTTCACGTCTCCAGTCTGCAATCCTTGTATGCTTCTCCCGAATCTCCAATCTTCAAGCTCCGACAACTAACTTCAATCTATGTGTCTCTTAGATGAATAACCCCCTCTCTTTTTATAGATAAAAGTCTCCACAAAGTCCAGTCCCATTAAGAATCTAATTCCTAGTAGAAATTCACGTCTAAAATCCCAACTGCAAGGAAACTCGACCAAGCCTTTCTGCTCCCCAGCACCCCGACGCTGGGTTTGTACTAACAAATAGCGCCCCAGTGCTGGAACTATGCTGGAAATTACAATTCTAACCTTTTTAATGCCAGAAATCCCTGTTTTGTCCTTTTGTTGCCTTAACCTACAAAATAACAATAAAACAAGTAAAATGCCCTAAATAACCTTAAGACTAACACTATATTAAGCTAATAAGTACTCAATTCATGAGTACACAACCCACTCATCACATATCTCTATAAAATAATTATCAATAATATTTATCTAAATAATTGACAACCAAAAAACATGTCACAAACCTAATACCCTTCATTCAATATTATTTGTTATTAAAAGAATATATGCACATTTATTAAAAATAACAATTAATAGTTTAATTTTAAAAGAAAATGGCACTATTATCTTTTATTGGGAAAAAGAATAGTAGTTGTTTGAGTATTACAAATATCCTTGAAAAGATAATATAAATATGAGTATTACAAGAAAAAGAATTTAAGATTATCTTAAATATATGTAAACGATATTTATTTTTGAAATATACATAATAAGCTAAAATGATGTTATAATAAATTGGATTGAGTAATTATTAGGGATGGTGAAGAACGTGTGTTCTTTATGATTGAATACTTATCAAATCACAAGCTTAATTATACTCCCTCGGTTATTTTTAATTGACGTTTTAAAGTTATATATGCATTTAGATTAAAAAATATAATTAATGATTTTTACGATTGACTAAATTGAGTGTAAAATTTTAATATTTACCTTTTAAAATTTATTGAAAAAATAAGAGAAAAATAAATTAGCATTTAATCATAAAGGATAATATAATAAAATAAACATTTAATACTTCTTTAAAATCTACAAACGATAAATAAAAAGTAACAAAAAAACTCTCTAATAAAACAAATAAAAATGATTGAGGAAGTACTACATGTCTACATGTACCAAGCCTCTCATGATTCAATGGTAAAAAAACTACTCATAATGTAAGACCCCAACTTTTATGAATAAAGATTAATTTTTTTCGAAATATATTTTTGAATATTATGGTGTGGATTTGATATAATGTTATAGTTGTGGGTAATATTTACAAATTTTGCAAAATAAGCAAGTTGTTATAAAATATTCGATTGGGCGGGGAATATTCGTACGATGACACAATCATTGGTGGACCCCACAAACAGAATTATTGTTGGAGTTAGAAAACGACATAATTATCTTTTTATAAAAATAACGGCGTAAGTTTTACAGTTAAACTGTTGAAATACCCGGTGGTAAAAGAACAGTAATACGCGTGTGACGCCCCCAAAATAGGTATACATCACCCATCTTGAGTCGCCAAATACATGGTACATAAATCAAATACAAACTTCTTTCATACAATACGACAACAGCGTAGCTTAGAGTTTTTACACGAATATTATCGCATAGACAATATTTAAACTTAAATGAAGTCCTCATTACATTTATTATCACACTATTTCATAGAATAGTGAGGACTACTATAGCCATCATCTCGGACCGTCACTATGTTCCCCGACTAGTCCCGACTACGTTTTCATTTTCTGAAGAGAACAATAAAAGCAAAAGGGTGAGATCAACTAGCCCAATAAGAAATATTATGACTAAGATAATGCAGAATAAATTATTGTTAGCCTTCAACATTGTTAAACTGGTAAAAATATAATAAACATCAAGTTTAACTGCAGCGGAACAGGCAATCCATTAGAAGAGTCAAGTAGAGCATGATATCTACTATCTTCTATGATTTAAAAAGTTTTTCATCAACTTTATCGCTGAGACTAAGCTTAATAAATAAACCACATCATCGAATCATCCCTGCACTACGGGCCAATGATATTTATGTAATCATCAATGGTCATGATTATACCAGCAACTGTCCATCAATGCACTACGGGCCAATGAGGACTTTTACCACATCATTTGTAACATTACGGTCATGATTATATCGAATAATCCCTGGTCATAATCACACCAATCAATAGTACATCTACGCACAAAAGCCACAGATAACTTTTTTCAAAATTTAAGCATGATGATGATGATGATAATGATATAAGAATTCAATCAAACGAGATCAAGGATAAATATTAAAGACTTTAAATTTATCTAGAGCTTAAAAATATTCAAATTATCAACATGATACTGCTTTGTGGAGTAAAATTCAAGAATAATATTCATGTATCAAAAATAATCTTGGACAGAAAAGAAATCAATTTTTGTCATGAATTGTACCCCGTGAATAGTACTTCGAGAATAGTACCCCGTGAATAGTACCCCAGCATGAAAAATGCCTCGAATACCCGAGTGATTAATACCCGAGCGAATAGTACCTGAGTGAATAGTAACCCGTGAATGGTACCCCGGGTGAAAATATTGATATTTAATAAGAAAGTTCATATCAATATTTCAATGAAACAATATTGGATGAAGCACAAAACATCAAGGATACCCCACTAATTTCATGGATTATAGAAGTAATACTTACAATAGTAAGTTTAAATTTAAGAATATGAAAAGAAATAACATACGAAACTGCAAATAGATTTTCATCTGTTATGTGGTATGTAATCCGCGTAGACAGGTTATTCCAACATATTAAAGAATGAATACGAAAAATAGTATTCCTTATGAATACGAAAGAAACAATACCCCTTACGAATACAACAAATAATATCCCTTACGAATAGTGAACGAAGATAATATTCCTTACGAATATGAAAAATAATATCGTAAGAAAGTATGAAATAAATAACACCCTTACCTTAGTAGAAGATCGAATATTAAAGTAGGGTAGTAACAAAATACTCCTCTTCTTTCTCTCTATAGTTTCTCTCTCTAGAGTTTCAGTGAATTCGTAAGAAATAATGAAGGAATGAGCTTCTATTTATAGGAAAAAGGACTGAATAGTAACTAATTCATGAACGGCCCAGATTAATTTACTTTTAAATGGACGGCCCATATTGATTTACTATCAAAACATAAAGCAACGGTCCATATTGATTTAATATTAAAACTTTAAACCAACGATCCATATTGATTTACTATTATAACTTTCCACCAGCGGTCCATATTGATTTACTATTATATCTTCAACCAACGGTCTGAAAAATTAGCACATCTCCTCATGCAATAATAAGTCAAACTTATAACGAATACCTCATAACAAACCCCTCTATTTATATCAAAAATCGAATAAATATTTACCACAAATCACTTATCTTTAATAAATATATTTTTAATCTATTAACAATTATTCATCATTAATATTATAACTCACAATATTTAACAACTAGATCATTCGCAGGAAAGAGGGGGATTTTCGATAAGGATTTCTTCCTATTGGCGCGCAATTAGGAGACCAAACATCTCCTCAACATAACTTTCTAGACATCGTCAATATTGTAAATAATAATATGAATAACTTTATCGTCTCAATTATTGATTTAATAATATAAAATATTATGCAGATGATACTGTGACAATAATTGAATCAATTATATGAGAGATATTATGCAGCAATTACTGTAGCAATAATTGAGTATAACTTAGTGATTTCTCACATAAGCATCAATAATCAATACCGTGCGCTACTATGTAACCACGCGTATTACTGTACTTTTACTACTGGGTAGTTCAACAATTTAATGACAAAACGTTCGCCGTTATTTTTGAAAAGATATTTTTGTCGTTTTCTAACTCCGACAGTTATTCCATTATGGGGTCCACCAATGATGGTGTCGTCGTACGGATATTCCCCGACAAAAAGAATATTCCCCTACACAGCGAATATTTTATATCAACTTGCTTACTTTGAAAAATTTTCACATATCACCCTTAACTTTAACCCTTTATCAATTTAACCATTTACTAAATAACATAATAATTATAAGAAAATTGAATACATTCATTTCATAAAATTCGGGGTCTTAAAATCTCCCCTCCTTATGAAATTTTGCCCTCGAAATTTACATACGTACCTGGTATGTCGAAGAGATGATGATACCTTTGAGCATAGAATATATTCATTCTTATCCAACATTTTAATAGGTATCTCCTCATGCGTTAAATCTTATGTTATTTGTTTTAGTTCTAATAATGTGGTTCGGGTCGTCCACATATTTACTTAACATCAATACGCGAAAAACTTTATGAACACGCGACATACTTGGAGGTAAAGCAAGTCTATAGGTCACAGTTCCTACTCGATCGAGGATTTCGAATGGCCCAATTAAATCGAGGGTTGAGATTTACTCTCTTCATCGATTATTGCTTCAAGAATAACGCCCTCTTAAACCTTCTTCTTCACATTCATCAGCTCCGGGTGTGTAGCTTGAGCGGCTTTAAATTTATCGATTAACGTCGATTCTATTCGTATTATTTGACATCATCACATGGGTCCCTAGAGTTTTTAACTCTATCTGTAAGACCCCAACTTATTATAAATAAAATCGAATTTCCTCTAATTATTATTGTGAATAATAAGGTATTAATTTGATATAATTCTCTGGTTATGGGTGAAATGTGAAAATTTTGCAAAATAAGAAAGTTGTTATAAAATAATCATTGTTGTCGGGGAATATTCGTTTGGTCGTGGAATATTCTCATTGTATTGGGAATATTAAATTACTGAAGTGCGATCATTTGTGGGCCCCATAATGTAATAACTGTTGGATGAAGAAAATGACAAGTTTGAGTTTTTATAAATAATCTGGCAGTAGTTATTACTGATTAACAACTTTGTTGGAATACCCGGTGGTTAAAATACTGAATACTGGCGTGGATGCACAAAGATTTTGAATTATTGATTCTTACGTAAGAAGGCACTACTCAATAATTGTTACAAAGAATTATTATTTAATATTTTATTTTATTGATTCAATAATTTCTTTGCGTTGATATTTTATATTATTGTTATTTCAATAATTATCACTGCATAGTATTTCCCATTATCAAATCAATAATTCATATTATTTGAATAATATTATTAGATAGCATTATTGGCAATGTCTAGAAAGTTACGTCAAGGAGAGGTTTGGTCACCTAATTGTGCGCCAAGAAGGGAGAAATTCTTATTGGAAAGCCCCCTTTCCTCAGGGAACTACCGATTGTCATAATTGTGATTCTATAATATTATTTGTGAATAATTAATTATTGATTTATATGATAAGGAAATATTTATTTTATGTGGATATAAATGATGGATATATTTATTTTTATGTGGATAAAAATGAAGGAATTAATGATGAGGTATTTTATCAGTATTTTGTCGGTGTGGAGGTATTAAAAAACATCCGTTTGTGGATTTCAGATATTTTATGTTTGGAATTTGGAAAAACTCAAAGCTACAAAGTTGTAGAGAATTCGATTTCAGGCAGAATGGACATAAAATTCATATTTTTCTGATAATCGGGCTATTTTCTATGAATTATTCAAGTTTTAGATAATAAAATGATTTTTATTAAATTTATGGGTGGGACCCACTTTGGTTAACAACATGTCGGCGGCTGGAAATTGTTCAAAGGTGGTGGCTGGTCTTGGTTATTGATAGCATGCGTAGAATTGTTGTTTTAAAAATTAATATTTTATTAATTTAGTCTCCTATGGCGTTCTAGCATTTTCCTATAAATAGACGCTTAGGTTAGAATTGAAAATCACACCAGAAACAAGTTTTCTTTCTCTCTAGATTATCGAGTGTATTTTTGTGAGTATTTTGATACTTTGAAAGTTGCTATTTAGTACAAGTTTCTGTCAGCATTATATTCGAAATTCTGTCAGAAGTATGGTTATTTTGAGGTAAGGGATGTTATTTTCTTCGTAAATGATATTATTTCTTTCAATATCATTATGCCGAAATATTGGTCTGAACTTTTTATCAATTTTGGAACTTTTTGTGTCGGGGTTATTATTCACGTATACGGCACTATTCATCGAAAAAAATAAAATTTTCCCTTTTTGTCCAAGATGTCTATTATGGTTACTATCTTTGATTGTATCCATGTTTTGATCTTTATTTTTGAATTCTGCTTCACAATTGGTATTTATGAAGTATTATTGATCTTGGATAAACTATTATACGAATCCCTACTGTTTGTCCTTCTGTCTCACTGGATTCGTTTTCTTTAAAATATTTTTCATCATCCTCTACCCTAAATGATGATATTACTGAATATCTTTGGCCCAGTAGTGCAAAGATGAATGATTAACTGATGAATATCTTTGGCCCGTAGTGCAAAGATGAAAAGGTGTTGAGATGAACATGACCAACTGGTGATACAAATGAATATCTTTGGCCTGTAGTGCAAAGATGAATTTTTGATTAAAGATGTATATTGATTGTTGTTACAGGGATAAAATATTGATGATGGACTTTTAAATCTTAGAAGATAGTAGAACTCATTCTCTACTTGACTCTTCTAATGGAATGTTGTTTCCGCTGCAGTTGTTGATCTAAAACTTGTTATCTATTATATTTTATCAGATTTTTCCCTGTTGAAAACTAATGATAATTTGTTGTATATTATCTTAGTCATAATATTCTTTACTGGGCTAGTTGAGCTCACCCTTTTCCTTTTTGTTCCATTTTTCTTCTCAGGAGATGAGAACATAGCAGGATCTAATCGGGGTATGGAGTGATGCTTCTAGAAAGATGTTTTTGCAGTCCTCACTATTTCTGTAAAATAGTGTTTGAATAATTGTAATGATGACTTATTTGAGTGTGGATATTGTCTAGAAGACAATATTTGTATTTAAACTCACAGTATGTGTTGTCATATTTTGCACGACGATTGTATTATTGAACTCTATACCATGTATCTGGCGACTCAAGATGGGTGATGTATACCTAATTTTGGGGGCGTCACATTTGGTATCAAAGCTTAGGGATATGATCCCTGGCTAGGATGTGAGAATAGAACTAGGAGGAGAGAGACGGGGAATTCCTTCACTAGTATGACCTACCTAAGTTTATTTGATATTTAATTGGTCGGTCATAGTATATAGATAATATGTTACATGTCAATTAACCCTTGTTTTGTGGCAGTATTTGAAAATGGCATCCAAAAATGTTGGGATTAACAATGAAGCACATGAGACCGTTGAGACACCTTTAATCACTAACCAGGTTAATGTGATGTCAGACGAAGAAGAAATTAGAGATATCTACGTGGTGCGTGAAGAACTAATAGTTGCACCCGAGCTAGTCAGCGAGGTAGCGGTGAGAGTGAGGAAGAAGAGGAAGAAGAGGAACCTGAGGAGAATTTTTTAGAAGAATTTTATGATCAAAATTTAGCATTACAAAATCGTATTCATGAGTTAGAAGAGCAGGCTGAAGAACGGCAGGAGGTCGTGGAGCAAAGAGATGCAACCATTCAAAATTGTGTTACCCGATGTGCGATGCTTGAACAGAAGCACTCTTTGGCAGAGTATAAGATATTAGAGCTGGAATCTGAGAATGTTATGATCAAAGTTCTGATGAAAGTAGAAACAACTGAACGAAGGTGAATAGATGACGCATGGGTAAAAGCCGCACAACGTGTAGATATTGTAGAAAAAGACGTCCGATCCAATAAAGCCAAAATAGATGAAATGGATTTTTCTTTTTGGACAACAATTGGGAGAATCAACATTGAAAATTGAATTACCACAATGCATAGCGGTCAACCCCAATTCGATATGGATCAGAGAATAATGATTCAAATCATGGATCAGGAATGGGACGAAGCATTTAAGGGTGGAATGTACCCTATAGCAAAGTCAAATCCAGTAGTTTAAGTGAGAGCGTTTATCGAGGAACCCGAACGACGTTATTACAGGTAAGTTAATGATAAACTCTTACAAAGTTTATACCTTATTAGATACCAGTTTTACCCACTCTTTTATTTCACCTAGTTGTGTTCAATGTTTAAATTTAACTCTGGAGAAGCTAGATTTTGATTTATCTGTTGAAACTCAATTGGGAGAAACCTTCGTTACATCCACTATTTATAAATCTTGTTTAATTCAAATTGTCACTTTCACGTTACCTGTCAATCTTCTCTTTGAAAATACTTGCCTTTGATGCAATTTTAGGAATCGATTGGTTAACTACTCACCATGCTTTTCGTAAGGTTGTTAGCTTTCATATTCCTAACCAACCTGTTATGCGAATTCAAGCAACCAAACTACTAAAGTCAATCATTGTCATATCAAGCCATAAGTAAAGAGCCCCGGTCCTTTTGCTGGTGACTTCCTTGTGTGGAATGCACCGAAGCCAGACTTTCTGTAGGCAACGTCGTGAATGACGGTGGCAAGTTTATAGGTATCAATGTGACGTGATATCCAAGTCTGGATGAGGGTCACAGTTTTGAATGATATTTCTATTGTTAATAAATTTCCTGACGTATTCTTGAAGACTTCTTAGCCTACCCTAGAGCGTGAAATCGAATTTTGTATTGACCCCAGTACTAAACCCATTTCTAAAACCCTTAAATATTTCTTCAACTAAAATGAACGTAACATGCGCCAAAGACGTTGGCTCGAGCTGTTGAAGATTACGATCGTACCATGCAATATCATCGTGGAAGTGCGAACGTGGTAGCTGACGCATTGATTAGAAGATTGTATGCGGTTACAAGTGCGAATATACGAACCCACGTGAAGATAACGAATATATGAATAGAATCGACTTTAATCAATAAAGTTAAAGCCGCTCAGGCTACATACTCAGAGCTGATGAATGTGAAGAAGAAGGTTCAAGAGGGCGTTATTCTAGAAGCAAGAATCGACGAAGAGAGGAAATCTCAACCCTCGATTTAATTGGCCCATTTAAAATCCTCGATCGAGTAGGGCGTGGCTTATAGACTCGCTTTACCGCCAAGTATGTCGCGTGTTCATAACGTTTTTAACGTATCGATGTTACGTAAATATGTGGATGGCCCGAACCACATTATTAATTTAGAACCGGACGAGATAGCGGATGATTTAACATTTGAGGAGATACGTGTTAAAATCTTGGATAAGAAGAATCGTATTCAACACTCAAAAAGGTTATACCTCAAGAGTTAGAATTTGAAATGAAGTCGAGGTATCCTCAACTCTTCGGCATACCAGGTACGTACGTAAATTTCGAGGGCGAAATTCCATAAGGAGGGGAGATTGTGAGACCCCAGATTTTATGAATAAAGATTTAATTTTCTCAAAATATTTTTTTTTAATATTATTGTGTGGATTTGAGATAATGTTATAGTTGTGGGTAGTATTTATAAATTTTGAAAAGTATGCAAGTTGTTGTATAATATTGATTGCCTGGGGAATATTCTTTTTGTTTGGGAATATCCGTATAATGCATACAATCATTGGTGGACCTCAGAACGGAATTATTGTCGGATTGAGAAAGCGACAAAAATATTTTATGAAAATAAAGGCGGAAGTTTCACAGATTAATCATTGTTGAACTACTCGGTAGTAAAAGTAAATACGATGTCTGGCGTGGTGCATAGTAGCATACGGTATTGATTATTGATGCTTACGTGATAAGTCACTCGGTTTTGTTTTATTGGTATTATTAATGTAATAATACGGAAAATCTTTTATATAAAAAATGAATACTTTTATAAAGTTATTCTATAAATAGAATATATTATATTCTATTATGCATAGTGTTGCATAAGGTTCGTGCATAGTGTTTTGCATAGTAAAATCATTTTATATAAAAGCAGAATACTTTTATAAAGTTATACATTTTATTAGACAATAATTAGAATATATTATATTTTATTATGCATAGTGTTTGCATAATGCTCAGATATAGTGTTTGCATAGAAAAATCTTTTATAAAGTTATTCATTTTATTAGATTATAAATAGAATATATTATATTTTATTTAAAAGATTTTGCTTTAAATATGGACCGTCGATTAAAGTAAATCAATCTAGACCATTCATGAGTTAGTTACTTATGTAAATTCATTCTTACATAAATAGAAGCTCATTCATTCATTATTTCTTTTAATTCTTTGAAACTACAGAGAGAAACTATAGAGAGAAAGAAGAAAAATGTTCACTTCACTACTTCTATATCCAGTACTCTTCTTTCTAAGGTAGAGAATATTATTTGTTTTACTTGTAAGGGGTGTTATTCTTTTGTATTCATGAAGAGAACTTATGTTATTTCATTCTTTATTATTCTGTTGGAATAACCTGTATACGCGGGCTACCCTATACTTGGTGACATTTTTCTATTTTTCTGTCTTTACTATTCTGTTGGTATATCACATGCATGCGTTTTACGCTGGACACGATTAAATCTTTATTATTCTGTTGGAATATCTTGTCTGTGCGTTTTACGCCGGACCTGGTTCAATTATTATTCCGTTGGAATATCCTGTCTGTACGTTTTACGCCGAACCCGATTCCTTCCTTATTAGTATTCTATTGGAATAACTTTGTCTCATCGCCGGCAACCGCATGCATGGTGATTTCATTGTTATTCCATTCTTTATTATTACATTGGAACATCCACGCTTCGATTGTGAATTTTATTCGACTCGGTTTCGTTATTTAGTATTCATTGGAATAACACGCGTCATGCAAGTATTGTATGCATGGTGATTTCTTTTGTTATTTCATTCTTTATTATACTCGGTTGGTTAAAGTTTTGACTTCTATACTCCATGAAATTAGTGGAATATCCTTGATAATTGCGCTTCTTCCAAAGATCTTTTCATGGAAATATTCTTCGAGCATTCTTGAATTTTACTCTACAAAGCAAGATCATGTTGACAATTTGGGACGTTATTGGTTCGTGGACAAATTAATTCTTGAACTTGTTTTATTGAATTCTTATATCATTGTCATCATCCTCATATTTATATTTTTGAAAGTCATCTCGTGGCTTTCAGAAAGTGCATAGATGGATTTGGTATGATTATGACCGAGAGATTATTGATTGTAATCATTAATAGTAATATTACAAATGATGTGGTAAAAGTCCTCATTGGCCCGTAGTGCATTGATGGATGATTGTTGGCATGATCATGACCATTAATGAATACACAAATATTGTTGGCCGTAGTGCATGGATAATTGTGGTCGTAATACTAAAGAATATCATCGTCAGTAAAGGGGTGATTTGACTATGTGGATTATTTATTGTCGAGTCCCAAATGATAAAAGTGATGAAAAACCTTTTAAATCATAAAAGATAGTAGATTTTATTCTCTACTTGACTCTTTTAATGGATTTCTTGTTTACCGCAGATTAAACTTGATGTTTGTTATATTTTATCGGTTTAACCTTTCTTTTAAGGCTAATGATAATTTATTCGCATTATATTAGTCATAATATTTCTTCTTGGGCAAGTTGAGCTCACCCTTTCTTTCATTGTTCTCTTTAGGAAATGGGAATATAAATTTGAACGTAGTCGGGGAGCGGAGTGATGGTCCTAGATGGTGCATTAGTAGTCCTCACTATTCTGTGAAATAGTGTGATAATAATTGTAATGAGGACTCCTTTTGAGTTTGTATACTCTCTAGTAGACAATATTTGTATTCAAACTCACAGTTTATGTTTTGTCGTATTGTACACGACAGTTGTATTATTAAGTTGTATTTGAATTATGTACCATGTATCTGGCGACTCAAGATGGGTGATGTATACCTAATTTTGGGGGCGTCACATTTGCTTTCTGTACGATGTATTTGGCGACTCAGAATAGGTGTTGTATACCTATTTTGGGGGCGTCACACTATCTCTATCATTTGTAAGTCATATGAAATGGGTCTTTGTGTTAACAATATCGCACTCGTAAATGCATACTATCTTTTACTCAATGCGTCAGCTACCACGTTCGCTTTTCTAGGATGGTATTGAATCGTATTATCGTAATCTTCAACAGCTCGAGCCAATGTCTTTGGCACATATTACATTTGTTCTGGGTGAAGAAATATTTGAGGTTTTAAGAAATGGGTTTTGTACTGGGGTTAATACAAAATTTGATTTCACGCTCTGGGGGTAGGCTAGGAAGTTCTTCAGGGAATACGTCAGGAAATTCACTAACAACAGAAATATTATTCAAATCTGACGTGTTTTTGTTCAAATATGTGACATAGGCTAAGAAAGTTTGACATCCATTTTTCAATAAATGAATGACTTTATGGCTTGATGTGAAAGTATTTGACTTTAGTGGTTTGGTTACTTGAATTCGCATAATAGGTTGGTTAGGAATATGAAAGCTAACAACCTTACGAAAATAATCAATTTTGGCATGATGAGTAGTTAGCCAATCAATCCTTAAAATCACATCAAACGCAAGTATTTTCAAAGAAATAAGGTCGACAGGTAATGTGCAAGTGCTGATTTGGATTAAACAAGACTTATAAACAGTGGATGTAATGAAGGTTTCTCCCAACGGAGTTTCAACAGATAAGTTAAAGTCTAATTTCTCCATAGTTAAATTTAAACGTTGAGCGCAAATGGGAGAAATAAAAGGGTGGGTAGAACTGGTATCTAATAAGGTATAGACTTCCTAAGAGTTTATGATTAACTTACCCGTGATAACTTCGTTCGGGTTCCTCAACAAACTCTCTCACTTAAACCACCGGCTTTGACTTATCTAGGACATCCTTTGGCGTCATCATCCCAGCTGGACTTGACTTCACTACAGGACAAAATTGAGCTAGGTAACCTTCTCTTCCGCAATTAAAATACGCTTTGGACTGCATCGTGCAGTTTGGACTGATGTGTCCCTCCCCTCCGCATTTGAAACATACAATCGGTGGTCGTTCTCCTTCCTTGAAAACGGGTGCTGGTGCTGCTGTCTTTCCATCATTGTTGAACCTTCTCTTCTTGAAATTGTTCTCACCTAGTTCACCTTTCCTATTATCTTGGCCATGATTACCACTGAAGTGGTTACCATTTCTTGCCTGATAATTTCCGCCATGATGGTTATCATTGTTCCAATGGTTGTTGCCACCGGTACGATTATTATCGTGTTGTTGGTCGTTGCCATTTGGTTGGGCTGACTCATTATCGCGTTCTAATAACTGAGCCCTATTCACAACATCTGAATATAAACAAAGTTTGTGAGAAATGAGGTATTGACGTATTTTGGGTTTCAAACCTCGCAGAAACATTTGCGTCATTCGCTCCTCATTATCGACCAAATGGAATGCAAACCGGGATAACTCGGCAAACTTAGCCTTGTATTGCGACACGGTCATATTGTTTTGCTCCAACTTGATGAATTCCACCTCCTTCATGTGACGAATACTTTAGGGAAAGTACTTGTCGTTGAACAATTCTTGAAACTTCTCCCAAGATATCTTTAGTGCGGCAGGTTTAGTACGTTTTACATATTCCCACCAATAATCTACCTCTTCTCGCAACATGAAGGTGGCAAAGGGAACCTTTTGCCCCTCGGAGCATCCCAAGACTTCAAATATCTTGGTGATCTGCTTAATCCACGTCTCTGCCTTAAGTGGTTCTGGCTTTCCCAAAAACTCTGGCGGTCCCAGCTCCTTGAACTGCTTAGCGGTGACCATCCGAGAGTTGCAAGTGTTTCCACCTGTATTTTGAACAAGAGTGTCTCTCGTTTGGTTTTGTATAAATTCTAGAAAACTTCTAAACATACTATCGTTCGTCATTTGATCAGTGTTGTTGTTTACACGAGGATTATTGCCTTCCTGATGCACATTATCCTGGTTATTGATCAGCGGTGACTCAATGGTCTCATATGCTCCATTGGTTATCTCAACATTTTTAGATGCCATTTTCAAATACTGCCACAAAACAAGGGTTAATTGACATGTCACATATTATCCCTATACTCTGACCGACCAAATAAATACCAAATAAACATAGATAGGTCATACTAGCGAAAGAATTTCCCGTCTCTCCCCTCCTAGTTCTAGTCTCACATCTTAGCCAGGGATCATATCCCTAAGCTTTGATACCAACCGTGACGCCCCCAAAATAGGTATACATCACCCATCTTGAGTCGTCAAATACATGGTACATAAATCAAATACAAACTTCTTTTATACAATACGACAACAACGTAGCTTAGAGTTTTTACACGAATATTGTCTCATAGACAGTATTCAAACTCAAATGAAGTCCTCATTACATTTATTATCACACTATTTCATAGAATAGTGAGGACTAATATAGCCACCATCTCTGTAACGGGTCGAATTTATTGAGTCGTGATTCTGGGGACAGAATCCTTTTAAGGGGGGAAAGATGTGACGAACGAGATTTTTTGTAAATTAATTTTAATATTTATTGAATTAAATAAATATTTTTCGATGATTTAATTATTGGATTAAATAATTATTTGATACAATTGTGGTAGATTAATTTAATTATGTGTTATATTTATTAAATTAATGTAGAGAATAATTATTATTCAAATATGTAATTATGTGAGCTTATCGAATTAAATGAAATATTTAATTAAGCATGATGTTATTTAATTAATTTAATTATTAATTAGAGAGTTAATAATTTGACATTATTTATTAATGAGAAAATTAATAATGTGACTATGTGAAATTATGAGAAATTATTATATTTTATTTAAAATAAATTAAATAAGATATTGATTTATTTTATGAAGGAGTGTGACATTAATAAAACTATATGATAAAGTTTTATTAAATTAAATGTTTTTTAAATCTATTTTGCTAGCCAAACAAGGCCCTATGGGGAGTTGGAAGCAGATTACCCATTATTGGGTTAATGACCACTTTCGATCGTCGATTCTCTTATTATATCATACGTCTTCTTTTCTTTCTTCACTTTTCCTAAGTTCAGAAAAGTAGAAAGCAGAGAGAGTTTCGAGAGAGAGATTGAGAAGTGTTGAGAAAGAATTTTGATTGAAGAAGAGTTGAGAAGAAATTATTCCCTACTAATCTATACTTATTCTCAAGGTAATCTCCTCTTCCCAAATTCTAAATTTCATGTCATTAGTTTTTATAAAAATGGCTTTCATACATTTTGTAAAATCTCTGTAATTGAGAAAAGGTTTGATTATGAGTTTATACATGGGTTAAGATGTATCAAATCGTATTTGATTATATATATTATGTGAATTATCATGTCATCGTTTCATAATACTATGAATTGCTATTTCAAAATTTACTGAGTATGGGTTTTGGCCTTATGGCCTTATACGTGATATTTTATGTATTGATCGTATGTTATCCCTAAATTTTACACTCAGTATATTATTATGCATGTTGATACTGAAGAGACCAAAGTTTAAATAAACGGATTTGGTGTTATAACGAATCAGAGTGACAATTTTCATGTTTTATTTTCAAAACCTTCAAGAACATCAAGAACAGTGAAAGTAAATGTGTTGATTTTGCAAATTATGTGTTGTAACTTGTTAAAAATCATGCTAGATGAGTTAAGTAATGATTATATATGTATTACAATGATTGGGTAAGTCTAAATTAGGTGTAAAAATAACTAATTGGAAGTTATGGCCATATTCACGATATAATTTTATGTGTGATTGATTTTTGGCCTAATTTGGCCTTGTTATGTTCATGGAATCGCAGAATCGCATAAATCTGCAGAAAATGAACTCAGCTAACCACTTTTGCCATGCGTTACTAAACTAAATTACCTTTCCGTGCCAATAAAAAATTTAAAAAATAAAAAAATAAAAATAAATAAATAAAATATTTGAAGAAAATTATTATTAAAATATTTATAAAATAAATTAAATATTTTAATTGAGATATTTATGGAATAAAATAAATATTCGATGAAAATTGTTATTAAAATATTTATAAAATAAATTAAATATTTTAATTGAGATATTTATGGAATAAAATAAATATTCGAGAAAATTATT
The DNA here is from genome assembly GCA_020205615.1 of Panax quinquefolius. Lineage (NCBI taxonomy): Eukaryota > Viridiplantae > Streptophyta > Magnoliopsida > Apiales > Araliaceae > Panax > Panax quinquefolius. The sequence goes on from CM035165.1 coordinate 16,793,450, forward strand.
ATTAAAATATTTATAAAATAAATTAAATATTTTAATTGAGATATTATGGAATAAAATAAATATTCGATGAAAATTATTATTAAAATATTTATAAAATAAATTAAATATTTTAATTGAGATATTTATGGAATAAAATAAATATTCGATGGAAATTATTATGAAATAATTTATTCGAGTGTAATAATAGTAAGAGAATGAAAATATTCTAATTTAATTAAGTAATTAAATTAGAATGGTAATGATTTGTTAAATAAAGTTGTTTATATTAAATAATTAAGTGAAAATGTAACTAATGAATGTCATGAATACATATGGTATGTGTGTAGGATTTGTGGTGAACTAAGTAGTAATCGTTTAAAGACATGACGAGGCAAGTTTCCTAACCCTACTTGTCATTATTGTTCAAGTTTATTAATTACCTAGAGTAAATTATCATTATTATTATTCATGTTCAAATGTTATATTAAAGATTGATTATCTTTTCAAAGCATGATTCAGTTATACAATAATTGTTCTATCAGTATACTTCCCGAGATTATTATTCAATTTGAATATCATTATTATTGAATCTTATTAGACTAGCGAACCCATATTGATTCGACTAGTCCATAGTTGATGAAGCGTTCTAAATTTTCGAACCCTTGATGAATTGTCCAAACCAAACTTCCTTTCAAAAGTGCGGACTCGAATGTCAAACCGAGATGAACAACCCTCGCAAAGGGATTTACTTATGCGTTAGCGTTAAGATATTGTGCATAAAGATGGTACCAAGGGGTGATCCCCTAAGTACGAGAAGAAAGGTCCATAGTCTTATGATCGTTAAAGGTTTCAAGTATAACCCTTGTTAACCTAGGACATAGTTCAAGGTCTTATGACCTCGTAATTCTTTTTGATTCATGTTATTCATTCTTGATTCAAAAGTTGAGCTTTTATGCAGATGTCTTTGATTCACTCGCATGTTATTATACTGTTATTTCATTGTTATACTTGTGGGCAATAGTGCTCACTCTTGCTTTATAATAACATTGCAGTTAAGAACGAAAGAACTGACGAACCTTCCACTAGTAAAGGCAAGGGCAAAGTTAGCAATTGTTGAAGACTTGTTATTTTATTTGATGATGTATTTATGTTAGACTTGAGTTAATGATGTTGTTTAAGACTTATTGTTTATATTTCATACGGATGTTTAAGGTTAGTTCAACCGGGATTATGTTTATGATTTAATGTTGTAACCCTATAAGGGGAAGATTTTTATTTCTATCTATTGCATGGTTTGCATTTATTATGGGTAGATAGATAGATGATATTTGTACAGTGAACACCAAATCCCGATTCCGTGGAATCGAAGTACCCAGATTTGGGGGTATCATAGGTTGGTATTAGAGCTGTAAGGTTATGAACCTTAGGTGGGGGGAATAACCTTAGGTAGTAGCCTTGTAGGAGATCGAGAACATAGTAGTGGTAAACTCTTATCGAGTTCTAAGAAATGAATTTCTAAATTCATTAAAGATAATAAAAGACTTTATGTGCTTATGTGTTAATCTATGTGTTCGCTAGCACTGATTAGTAACTAAAACATAAAATTTTGTTGTCAGGATGTCGGATATTGGAGGAGCTAGTCGAGCTGGGGAGGAGGAACCCCGATTACCTATAGAGGAGGAGCCCCGAGACATTCATGTCGACAGGGAACAACTTGTACAAAGAGAGTCATCTCCGATGATCACTGTCGTTGGTCAGGAGCATGAGCCAGAGACTGATCCAGAGGAGGATCCTGAGGAAGAGGAAGAAGGGGAGTTCCCACCGAACTCCATTGATGCATAGATGTATGACGCACTCTATGATCATAACGTAGAGTTGCAGGATACTGTTCGAGATTTGACTGAGCAGGCGGTTAGTCAGCAGATTACTATTGAGCAGAAGGATAGAGAGATTGTGACTCTTCACACACGTTTAGGAAACGTGGAGTGGGATCTGGTTCACGAGAAGGGTCAGACCGAGGATAAGTCCGCAGAAATAGAGAAGTTAAAGAAGGATCTGAAGGAGACCTCAGAGAGGCTTGCCATAGCAGAGGAGGGCTGGGTACGAGAGTCACGCCGTGCTGATCATGCAGAAGATGATCGCCATGTGAAGAATGCTAAACTTGAGGAGACATACTCTACACTACAAAATGCAATGAATGTGGTCCAAGATCGAGTTAGGAAGTATCCAATCCAGTTTGAGGATCTACCATCATATATGCTAGATCGTAGAACGATGTGCCGCATCATGGAGGAGGAACGTAGCAAGGCTATCCAAATACTTGACGCATAAAGGATAGAATTTGTTTAATTATGTGAAAGACTTAATTAGTTTTTATATGTAAATTCTGACGTGTTTATGAACGAAAGAATATTTGAATGTTTTAAATCCTATGGATTCTTTATTTCAGGATAGTTGATGTAAATAGCAGTTATGCTATCGTTTAATGTTAAAACTTTGATTTGAATGCAAATATATCAAGTTGTTTGAGATGATGTGTTAAGTGATATGTTAAATTGTTGAGTAATGCCTTAACTATTTAGAGAAATAAATAAAGTTCTAATAAAGCGTTTATTTAATAGAAAATGCCGCCAAGAAGGCGACCAAATCGTCGACCGCCCCGGAGGGTCAACTAACAACAACAACACCACCACCAATGTCGACCTGCTCAAAGAGTTGGTGAATTTATCGGGCCGGAGCAATTAACAATCAACCACAAGCCCCACCAAACACCACGCTCAAGGATTTCAAGGCGGTGGGACCGCTAGAGTTTAAAGGTTCTATGAACCCAATCAAGCTCAAAACATGGGTTATGGAAATGGAGAAGGTGTTTGACGTCGCCAGAGTAAGGGAAGACCGAAGACCGTGATATGCAACATTCATGTCAAGTCCAAGCCGCCTATTGGTGGCAGCAAACAAAGTACGGAGGAGAAGTTGAAATAACCTGGGAGAGATTTAAGGAGATGTTTTTCGAGATGTATTTTCCGACTAGTTCATAAAACCAAATAGAAGTTCAGTTTTTGGAGTTGAAACAGGGGAATATATCCGTAGCAGATTATGCGGCAAGGTTCAATGAATTGGCTAGGTTCGCCGCATATCAAGTGCATACTGACGAGAGAAAGGCAAGATGTTTCGAGCAGGGACTGAAGCCCTGGTTGTATAGCAAGGTGTCAATGTTCCAATTGAACACTTTTCTTTGGAGTGTTAGAGAAGGCCATACTCATTTGAAGGTGGAAAGCGAGCGCGGTATCTAAATATAATCGAGGATGGAAGAAGAAAAAAGTGAAAATGAAGGAATTAACAAGACCGGTGGAAGTAGCACGGAGGTAATAATAACCTAAGAGAAAGTGGTTTGATAACTCGTAAATTTGGAAGTCAACAAGGAGGGCAAAAGAAGAAGATTGAAGCGTGCTCAACTCGCGGAAAAGCTCATCCGGGAGTTTGCATGAAGGGAAAATGAGTATGCTACAATTGTGGTCGAAGGCCACATAGCACCGATCGTTTCTAAACCAAAGAAGGGTGCTCGCTTCACTTGTGGCTCAAAGGATCATCTTGCAAGGATTGTCCTAAGAAGGATCCGGAGGAACAGGATCGGGAGGAATAGAGGAAACAACGGTGGAAGCACTCGACTATCACAGACCAATCGCAACCGACCAACCGACCGCGAACATTAACATTCAACACGGGAGCTCAGATGCGCATCTCGCGATGTGGTGTCATGTATCATTCCGATCAATAAAGTCAATGCTTATGTATTATTTAATTCGGGTGCTACTTGTTCATTTATATCCGATGACTTTGCCAAGAACTTAGAATTGCCTAAGGATGAGTTAGAATACCCCATGAACATAGAAATTGTGAATAGAGAAATTATTCCTGTTAAGTACGTGCACAAGAACTGTAGAGTGGATATTAATGGTAACATTATGAACGTAGATCTTATCCCTATTCGACTTGGAGAATTGATATTATCTTGGGTATGGTGGTTATCCAATTATGGGGAAGGTAATTGATTTCGGAAGAAGCGATAACCTTATGACTCGCCAAAGGTTATGTTTTATGGTAGTAAGTCGCCTAGACAAGCGAGTTGTCTGACGATGATGCAGGCCAGGAAGTTGTTAAGACAAGGCTGTGTAGGATATCTAGCTTACATAGTCGATATTCGTAAAGAAAATCCGAAAATAGAGGAGATACCAGTAGTGAGGGATTTCGCAGACATATTTCCGGATGATTTGCTAGAACTTCCACCAGATAGAGCGGTTGAATTCGTGATCGATTTGGCTCCAGGAACGGTTCCAATATCGAAGGCACCATATCGAATGGCACCAGTAGAGATGAAAGAGCTGATGGTTCAACTACAAGAATTACTAGACAAGAAGTATATCCAACCAAGCATATCACCGTGGGAGCGCCGATTTTATTCAGAAGAAGAAAAGATTGGACAATGCGGCTCTGCAGATCGACTATAGAGAATCGAATAAGGTCACGATCAAGAATAGATATCCATTCCCGCTGAATTGACGACTTGTTCGATCGGTTAAAGGGAGCGAGATACTTTTCAAAGATAGATTTGAGGAGTGGTTATCATTAATCAAGGTGAGACCGTAAGATGTACCAAGAAAGCAATCGAGAACCCGATACTACGGCCACTATGAATTTCGGTAATGTCATTTGGTCTAACAAATGCTCCGCAAAGATTTATGGGCTTAATGAATGGAGTGTTCAAGCCGTTTTTGGACAAATTCGTAGTGGTATTTATAGATGACATTTTGGTATATTTGAAAACCAAGGAAGAACATGAAGAACATTTGAGGCTGACATTAGAGACGTTGAGAAGAGAGAAGTTGTACGCTAAATTTTTGAAATGTGAATTCTGGATTGAAAGGGTACAATTTCTTGGACTTGTGATCGATAGGGACGGAATTTCGGTGGATCCCTCCAAAGTCGAAGCTGTGATTAACTGGGATCAGCCAAAAACGCCATCGAAAGTAAGAAGTTTTCTTGGATTGGCAGGTTATTACAGAAGATTCATTCAGGAATTTTCCAAGATCGCAACCCCGTTGACGAATCTGACTAGAAAATCGATGAAATTTGTTTGGATGGAGAAGTGTGAGGAAAGCTTTCAAGAATTAAAGAAGAGGTTAAGTTCAGCCCCTGTGTTATCTCTTCCAGATGACACAGGAAAACAACTGAAAGATTATGAGAAGGGGTATCCGACCCATGACTTGGAGTTAGCTGCAGTAGTTTTTGCTTTGAAAATCTGGAGGCACTATCTCTATGGGGAGAAGTGTGAAATATATCTGCACCACAAGAGTCTCGAAATATATTTTTTACACGTAAAGACTTGAATATGCGCCAAAGAAGGTGGTTGGAGTTAATTAAGGACTACGATTGTGAGATTCTATACCATCCGTAAGGTAATGTGGTGGCCGACGCCTTAAGTAGAAAGGGCCTGGGAGAAACTAATCTTGTTAACCAGACAAAGTGAGTTAATTTCAAAGAATGGAGAATTTGGAATTGGAAGTGAAGTATCCTATGGAGATTGATGAGAAAATATTTCAGATGCAATCTGGTAAAACCCTACTGGATAAAGTTAAGGAGGCTCAGCTTCAGGACGAAGAATGTAAAAATATGACAAAGAAGATATCTAAAGGAACTGAACCAAGATTTAAGATGGATAAGGAAGGAATACTGAGATTTGATAATAGAATTTGGGTACCGCCAGTTCAAGAGATTAAGGAAGATATTTTAAGCGAGGCTCATAGTTCACGATATTCGATTCACCCTGGTAGTACCAAGATGTACCAAGATCTTAGACAACATTTCTGGTGGTTGAATTTGAAGCGTGATGTTGCAGAATGTGTTGCCAAGTGTCTGACCTGTCAAAAAGTGAAAGCGGAACATCAGAGACCGAGTGGATTGCTACAACCGTTAGAGATCCCAGAGTGGAAATGGGAACATAATACAATGGACTTCGTAGTTGGCCTTCCGACGACTCAGAAAGGCTACGACGCAGTATGGGTTATCGTTGACTGACTGACGAAATCCGCACACTTCCTTCAAATCAAAATCAGATTCAACTTAGATCAGTTGGCAAGGTTATATATGAAAGAGATTGTTTCGAGACACAGAGTGTCGGTGTCAATTGTTTCTGATTGAGATCCGCGCTTCACATCAAATTTCTGGAAACGTCTTCAAGAATGCATGGGTACGCAATTGCGAATGAGTACAACTTACCACCCTCAAACAGACGGACAGAGTGAGAGAACGATTCACACATTAGAAGATATGCTGAGAGCCCGTGTGATGGACTTCAAAGGAAATTGGGATGATCACTCACCGTTAGTAGAGTTCTACCACAACAACAAGCAGTTACCACGCTAGTATAGGCATGCCGCCTTACGAAGCGTATACTACTAGAAAAGTGCGTAACTCCGCTTTACTAGGATGAAGTTGGTGAAAGACAATTGCTAGGGCGTAATTGTGCACGTGCAGATTTACGAAATAGTCAAAGTGATCCGAGCACGATTGGTAGCGGCTCAAGATCGACAGAAGAAATACGCTGATCCACATCGTAAAAATATCGAGTTTGAATCAGGTAGTTATGTTTTCTTAAAGGTCTCTCCCTGGAAGGGGAAGATCAGGTTCGGAAAGAAAGGGAAATTGGGCTCAAGATTCATTGGACCCTTTGAAGTACTGAGAAGAATCAAAGAAGTTGCGTACGAGGTAGCCTTACCTCCAGCACTCAAGAATGTCCACAACGTCTTTCATGTTTCTGTATTACGACCCTACAAGGCCGATTACAAGCATGTAATTGAATATGAACCCCTACATTTTGAGAAAGACTTATCTTACGAAGAAATTCCTGTCCAAATTGTCGACCGAAAAGAACAAGTTCTCAGAAATAAAGTTATACCTTCTGTTAAGGTAATTTGGAGGAACCACAACGCTAACGGCTTACGTGGGAACTCGAAGAGAATATGATGAAGAATTACCTCATTTATTTACTTAAATTATGTAAAGCGATTCCGTGATGTAATCTTTGTAAGGAGGGAGAATGTAATGGGTCGAATTTATTGAGTCGTGATTTCGGGGATGTAATCCTTTTAAGGGGGAAAGATGTGATTTAACGAGATTTTTGTAAATTAATTTTAATATTTATTGAATTAAATAAATATTTTCGATGATTTAATTATTGGATTAAATAATTATTTGATGCATTGTGGTAGATTAATTTAATTATGTGTTACATTTATTAAATTAATGTAGAGAATAATTATTATTCAAATATATAATTATGTGAGCTTATCGAATTAAATGAAATATTTAATTAAGCATGATGTTATTTAATTAATTTAATTATTAATTAGAGAGTTAATAATTTGAAATTATTTATTAATGAGAAAATTAGTAATGTGACTATGTGAAATTACGAGAAATTATTATATTTTATTTAAAAAATTAAATAAGATATTGATTTATTTTATGAAGGAGTGTGACATTAATAAAACTATATGATAAAGTTTTATTAAATTAAATGTTTTTAAATCTATTTTGCTAGCCAAACAAGGCCCTATGGGAGTTGGAGCAATTACCTATTATTGGGTTAATCGACCACTCAAAGTCGTCGATTCTCTTATTATATCATACGCCTTCTTTTCTTTCTTCACTTTTCCTAAGTCTCAGAAAAGTAGAAGCAGAGAGAGTTTCAGAGAGAGATTGAGAAGTGTTGAGAAAGAATTTTGATTGAAGAAGAGTTGAGAAGAAATTATTCCTACTAATCTATACTTACACTCGTGGTAATCTCTCTCTTCCCAAATTCTAAATTTCACGTCATTAGTTTTTATAAAACGGCTTTCATACATTTTGTAAAATCTCGTAATTGAGAAAGGGTTTGATTATGAGTTTATATATGGGTTAAGATGTATCAAATCGTATTTGATTATATATATATTATGTGAATTATCATGTCATCGGTTTCATAATACTATGAATTGCTATTTCAAAATTTACGAATATGGGTTTGGCCTTATGGCCTTATACGTGACATTTTATGTATTGATCGTATGTTATCCCTAAATTTTACACTCGTATATTATTATGAATGTTGATACTGAAGAGACCAAAGTTTACATAAACGGAATCGGTGTTATACTTAATCCAGTAGTGACAATTTTCATGTTTTATTTTCAAAACCTTCAAGAACATCAAGAAAAAGTTGAAAGTAAATGTGTTGCTTTTGCAAATTATGTGTTGTAACTTGTTAAAAATCATGCTAGATGGGTTAAGTAATGATTATATATGTATTACAATGATTGGGTAAGTCTAAATTGTAAAAATAACTAATTGGAAGTTATGGCCATATTCATGTATAATTTTACGTGTGATTGATTTTTGGCCTAATTTGGCCTTGTTATGTTCATGAATCGCAGAATATAAACTATGCAAAATGAACTCAGGTAACTTGCTTTCCCATGCATGTTACTAAACTAAATTACCATTTCGCCCATCAAAAAAATTAAAAAAATATTTGATGAAAATTATTATTAAAATATTTATAAAATAAATTAAATATTTTAATTGAGATATTTATGGAATAAAATAAATATTCGATGAAAATTATTATTAAAATATTTATAAAATAAATTAAATATTTTAATTGAGATATTTATGGAATAAAATAAATATTCGAGGAAAATTATTATTAAAATATTTATAAAATAAATTAAATATTTTAATTGAGATATTATGGAATAAAATAAATATTCGATAAAATTATTATTAAAATATTTATAAAATAAATTAAATATTTTAATTGAGATATTTATGGAATAAAATAAATATTCGATGGAAATTATTATGAAATAATTTATTAAAGTGTAATAATAGTAAGAGAATGAAAATATTCTAATTTAATTAAGTAATTAAATTAGAAGGGTAATGATTTGTTAAATAAAGTGGAGTTTATATTAAATAATTAAGTGAAAATGTAACTAATGAATGTCGTGAATACATATGGTATGTGTGTAGGATTTGTGGTGAACGAAAGTAGTAATCGTTTTAGCATACGACGAGGCAAGTTTCCTAACCCTACTTGTCATTATTCATTTTTCAAGTTTATTAATTACCTCGAGTAAATTATCATTATTATTATTCATGTTCAAATATTATATTAAAGATTGATTATCTTTTCAAAGCATGATTCAGTTATACAATAATTGTCCTATTGTATACTTCCTGAGATTATTATTCAATTTGAATATCATTATTATTGAACCTTATTAGACTAGCGAACCCTTACCGATTCGACTAGTCCATAGTTGATGAGCCGCTTCTAAATTTTAACCCTTGATGAATTGTCCAAACCAAACTTCCTTTGGTGTGGACTCGAATGTCAAACTGAGATGAACAACCCTGCAAAGGGATTTACTTATGCGTTAACGTTAAGATATTGTGCACAGTATGGTACTAAGGGCTGATCCCCCTAAGTACGAGAAGAAAGGTCCATAGTCTTATGACTGTTAAAGGTTTCAAGTATAACCCTTGTTAACCTAGGACATAGTTCAAGGTCTTATAACCCTAAGAATTCTTTTGATTCATGTTATTCATTCTTGATTCAAAAGTTAAGCTTTTATGCAGATGTCTTTGATTCACTCGCATGTTTTCATACTGTTATTTCATTTTTATACTTGTGGACAATAGTGCTCACTCTTGCTTTATAATAACATTGCAGTTAAGAACGAAAGAACTGACGAACCTTCCACTAGTAAAGGCAAGGGCAAAGTTAGCAAGTGTTGAAGACTTGTTATTTTATTTGATGATGTATTTATGTTAGACTTGAGTTAATGATGTTGTTTAAGACTTATTGTTTATATTTCCGAACAGATGTTTAAGGTTAGTTCAACCTGGGATTATGTTTATGATTTAGATGTTGTAACCCTATAAGGGGAAGATTTTTATTTCTATCTATTACATGGTTTGCATTTATTATGGGTAGATAGATAGATGATATTTTTACAGTGAACACCAAATCCCGTGGAATCGAAGTACCCAGATTTGGGGGTGTCACAATCTCGGTCCGTCGCTATGTTACCAGACTAGTCCCGGCTACGTTCTCATTTCATGAAGAGAACAATGAAAGCTAAAGGGTGAGCTCAACTAGCCTAGTAAGAAATATTATGACTAACATAATGCAGAATAAATTATTATTAGCCTTCAACAATGTTAAACTGATAAAAATATAATAAACATCAAGTTTAACTGTAGCGGAACAAGCAATTCATTAGAAGAGTCAAATAGAGCATGATATCTACAATCTTCTATGATTTAAAAAAAATTTCATCAACTTTATCGCTGAGACTCAGCTTAATAAAAAAAACCACATCATCGAATCATCCTTGCACTACGGGCCAATAATATTCATGTAATCATCAATGGTCATGATCATACCAACAACTGTCCATCAATGCACAACGGGCCAATGAAGACTTTTACCACATCAGTTGTAACATTACGATCATGATTATACCGAATAATCCCTGGTTATAATCACACCAATCAATAGTACATCTACGCACGTAAGCCGCATATGACTTTTATCAAAATATAAGCATGATGATGATGACAATGATATAAGAATTCAATCAAACGAGATCAAGGATAAATATTAAAGACTTTAAATTTATCTAGAGCTTAAAAATATCTAAATTATCAACATGATACTGCTTTGTGGAGTAAAATTCAAGAATAATATTCATGTATCAAAAATAATCTTGGACAGAAAAGAAATCAATATTTATCGTGAATAGTACTTCGGGAATAGTACCCCGTGAATAGTACCCTAGCATAAAAATTATCCTAAATACCTGAGTGATTAATACTCGAGTGAATAGTACCCGAGTGAATAGTAACCCGTGAATAGTACCCCGGGTAAAAATATTGATATTTAATAAGAAAGTTCATATCAATATTTCAATGAAACGATATTGAATGAAGCACAAAAGATCAAGGATACCCCACTAATTTCATGGATTATAGAAGTAATACTTACAATAGTAAGTTTAGATTTAAGAATTTGAAAAGAAATAACATACAAAACTGCAAATGGATTTTCACCTGTCATGTGGTACGTAATCCGCGCAGACAGGTGATTCCGACATATTAAAGGATGAATACGAAAAATATTATTCCTTATGAATACGAAAGAAATAATACCCCTTACGAATACAACAAATAGTATCCCTTACGAATAGTGAACGAAGATAATATTCCTTACGAATACGAAAAATAATATCGTAAGCGAGTATGAAATAAATAACACCCCTTACCTTAGTAGAAGATTGAATACTAAAGTAGGGTAGTAGCAGAATACTCCTCTTCTTTCTCTCTATAATTTCTCTCTCTAGAGTTTCAGTGAATTCGTAAGAAATAATGAAAGAATGAGCTTCTATTTATAGGAAAAAGGACTGAATAATAACTAATTCATGAACGTCCCAGATTAATTTACTTTTAAACGGATGGCCCATATTGATTTACTTTTAAACGGATGTCCCATATTGATTTACTATTAAAACTTAAAGCAATGGTCCATACTGATTTACTATTATAACTTTAAACTAGCGATTCATATTGATTTACTATTATAACTTTCCACCAGCGGTCCATATTGATTTACTATTATATCTTCAACCGACGGTCTGAAAAATTAGCACATCTCCACATGGAATAATAAGTCAAACTTATAACGAATACCTCATAACTAACCCCTCTATTTATATCAAAAATTGAATAAATATTTACCACAAATCACTTATCTTTAATAAACACATTTTTAATCTATTACCATTATTCATCATTAATATTATAACTCACAATATTTAACAACCAGATCATTCCCAGGAAAGAGGGGCTTTTCGATAAGGATTTCTCCCTATTGGCGCGCAATTAGGTGACCAAACCTCTCCTCGACAAAACTTTCTAGACATCGTCAATATTGCAAATAATAATATGAATAACTTTGTCGTCTCAATTATTGATTTAATAATATAAAATATTATGTAGATGATACTATGACAATAATTGAATCAATAATATGAGAGATATTATGCAACAATTATTGTAGCAATAATTGAGTATAACTGAGTGATTTCTCACGTAAGCATCAATAATCAATACCGTGTGCTACTATGCAACCATGTAATATTGTCAATATTGTCACAGTTGACCATTTTGGTTCGTAGAGTAGCATGATAAGGCAGCTATGGACTCTACATTTTCCTTGGTTGACTCAACGATCATCTTTTGAGAGACGCTGCATTGGATGGTTTTGACATTTCTCCTCATGTTGAAACTGCATAGCTCAACCACTGATGTACTTTATGAAGGCTTGGGCACTTTTCTTTAGCAGGACATCTTTCCACCCAGCAATCGAACTTATCTCCTCATAATCTGAATGGTTGGGCAATTGTCCAGTTCTTCTGAGCTCCTTATGAGCTAGATTATCCTCTGGTAGGATTGTGATCATCTAGTCTGCTTCTACGATCGCTAAGGTTACACTATGATCGTGGAGTTCTCTTTAACCTCTACTCTACGATTACTGACTTACTTGGTCCTTGAGATGAACTTTACTTAGCATTCCTTCTAGGTCAAGGTAGCTCAGTAAGGGCCAACCTCTTAGAGTGAACTAAGGGTCAGGTTTGTCCCTGAGGCGCTCTCCAGATGAAATTCTTTAGAAGTAATTTGCACTGATATCTCATTTGACCTTTTCTGGTGGGGAGGACCTCTATTATCTTTAGACAATTGCATTTGTTGTAATCGTGGTGTCCTTCTACTTTTACACTACGATCAGATGTTTGATCGTAGGCACTCCACGATTTTGGGTCGGGTGGCTGAAAGGTTATCAGTAGTACGTTTTGAGACGTTCCTACTGACTATGGTTCTTCATTTGGTTCATCAGCCACAAAGTTTTGGGATTCTATAGCTAGTACACTGCTTCATAGTATAACTCAGTGTTGTTGTATCTTAACAGATCACTGCTTCCCCAGGTTCATACTATCTTCTCAGTGAGGTGTGATTTTCTTTTCTTCATGTGCGTTAGGAGACATCCTTGTCTGCTTCTTTCTGACTGGAATAACCACTGACAGTCAAATCTATTTTCATCGTAGACATGGATACCTCCAAGATTAATCATTCTATGATCATTTGTCAGCACTACGAACGTAGTCTTCTTTGCAGCACGTGCTCGTTGAGTTTTGCTCCCGTAATGAGTTCCTCATGTTTGATGCTCAATGATCCTCTGTGATGAGCTTTCTTGAGGATTCTTCATATGACATGTTTTGCATGATTTAGCATGTAAGACCCTTTCCATCTTTGGTTGAATGGCCTGCTTCTATATAAGTATCAACAGCCAAGTGAGCTTCATTTGGATTAGCTCAGCAGGTCTTCAAGGGTAGGTTTTGACATATAGGAATTTTATCATAATCATTTCTGAATAGTCTTAAGCCTTCTGTTGGTTAAATCTTTCTTTGACTGAAGTCTCTTGCTTCATTATTCCTTAGTGTGGTCAGATAGACCAAGTACCTGTAGGTTAGATATATTTCTATTTCGGTACCCATAGTTAAATGGGTCCTGCCAGGTTAGTTTCAAAAACCCTATTCCTCATATATTAGAATTAACATCATATTGATCACCAATAATCAAATTCATGCATACAGCTAATTTGGATTTTGAGATGCATGATGATGAGTGTGTGTAAGATTTTCCATTTTAATAAAAACACTCTTTTCATTTGACGGTTTAATCATTTGCTGTGTTATGTTCACAGAGTTTAAATGTTCATAGAGTGAAAGTCAACACTATTACTTATTCGTATCTGGTTGATTCATAGAGGTGATCAGTTTCTGCGAATCCTCTAGATACTCTTCTAGAACTGATCATACTCTGAATGTTATCAAACACTTAGAACATAGGTTTGTTCATACACACTAACCCATCAGCAAAGATTACTCCATATAAAATTGATTTAACCTTTGATATGCTTATGACCTATTTCAGATTTCTTTCAAGATGTCATCTTCAACATAAAACTTGGATGGAGAGAAAGTTTGTAAGCATTTGGGTTTCCAACCTCAGTGTACTTTCTCTCTTCACCTTTTTAGGTAGATTATGATTTCTTGACAGGATATTGTTATAGTGCATAAGGAGGTGTAACATGATGTATACAATTATATTAGTGAGGAATCGTACCTTTCTACTTTCAGTTTCTTAATAGTCATTTAACTTAGACATAGTGAGGTTAGGCATTGATGTGCATAGTTTCTCATTTGCTCCTGACAACTTGTTGCTCCAGTTGACCTTCAATCAATTAGTCGTGGTCTTGAAGATGCAAGCTAAGAAAATCTCAGCTTCTTTAGTTCTTTGACATCCTTGAGCTCACAAGGTTTACATCCAGTTGTTGGTTGGCCAGACACATGTTTGAGAAGTTCTTCTTTCTTCTCTGGATAAGCATTTTTTAGCATGTATGGCCTTTTCATCTTTTCATTCTAGTGGATGTTTGACTCTTTTCTGTTGATGTATTTTGAGCTTTCTAGCCTAGTATTTAGACTGCAAGATTGACTGTGGACAGGGATTGGTCTTGTTGATATGGCAATCATGAACATGGACCAATCTGAGCAGCTTCAAGTGTATATACACATTTACCTGTTCATAATATTTTCAACGTGTGAGCTCATCTGCATATAACAAGTGACTTACTACTAAACTAAGTTTAGAACAATATTTGTGCCTAGGATCAGACTCAAAGCGATTAGCTTTTGAATATAGCATGAGAACCTGCTCTGATACCAATTGTTAGTTCCCAGTAGGCACAATATAGATCTAGAAGGGGGGGTTGAATAGATCCTTTTTAATTTCAAATACTTTTCTCTTTTATTTTGTATAGCTAATGTTTTAGCATATGAAAAACATAAGAATCTTTATAAGCACAACGGAATAAGTAAAAGATCCCCTTCATTGATATATTCATAATCATACATACATTGTTCTTAGAGTTAGTTCAGTTGTAAGCAGTTAAAACATACATAGCAGTTATAGCAGTTAATAGTACATAATGTAAATGACATAAAGTAAAAGACACAAGGGGTTTTAAGTTGTTCAGAGACTCAAGCTCCTAATCCACTCTTCTATTTTTAACGAGCAGGATTTCCATTAAGGAAGGGCAGCACCTTGAATCACTAAGATTCCTTCAAGGCAAGCAGCCTTGGGACTTTAGTTCACTAAGAAATCTTCAAGGCCAGCAACCTTGGAAGTTCTCTAGTTCCCTAGGAACTCTTCAAGCCTAGCAGGCTTGTAACTTCATTAAGTCTCTCCAGACAAGGACCCCTCAGGCACTTGCTTCTTTTTGTTGGTGGTGGTGGTGGTGGTGGTGCTGAGCTGCTAAGATATCTTTAAGCTTGATCATCTTTTATACTTAGCAGCTTGGTGTGGTCCTCTTTGCATTCTGCTTCGAGACTGGACCACATCATCTTTGGTGCAGCTGATCTTCTTCTGTTCTGCTCATCTTCATGTAGTGTTAGATGTGCACCGTCACCATTTCCTGAACCCTTCTTAACATGTTGGCAGACATGATTCTGCACGTGCTCTGCTTCAGCTTTAGGTTCATGGTGAATTGTAGAGTGGCTCTTTGGATCTGCCTTATGCTTTGCCACTCTTCTGAATGCTATCTTGTTGTCCTTATTGGCTCTTAGCTTAGATGTCAATTCAAGTGGCAATCTCATCTTTGTTGAGTGAAGCTTTGATCTGTTTAAGTCCTTCTTCAAAGTTGCTTCACTTCCACCTTCGTAGTCTCACTGTCACTGAGACTTCTTCTATTTAAGCTCAGGTGTAACTCGAAGAGTCAACGTTAGCATTCTACCAACTCAACGATTCTGCAACATAGCAATCATCAACAACTCTTGATCGTTGAAGCTCTGGCTTATTTATACTCCTTCCCAATCTTCCCGTTGAGAAGTAGCCGTTAAAATCTCTTTGAAATGCTTCGCAGATCTCGAGTTATTTTGTGTAGACTGCAAATGTAACATGACATCTCCTTTTCTGACTTTCTGACACTGCAGTCTACTATTTCACCTACCCCATCAGATATGTTACTTTTATGTCTTGGGCAGGTCGACGACTTTATTTCCTCCTTCTAATTTCTCGATCAGAGGTTGTCCTTTTGCATTGATGCTCTCAATAAGCTTTGTTCAAATATCAATCTTCAGATTGAACCGTTGCCAATGCTTCAATCTTCAGATGTTCAAACTCTACGATTTTGATGCCTGTCTTCTTGGACCTGATCGTAGTGTCTTGTTGACTGGTAGAGACAACACTACGATCTTAAAGAGTGTTGATTGGATCTTCAATGTAGAACACATCTTCCTTCTCTTGTGCAGTGCTGCAACGCCTCTGTTTTCCTTAACAACTCTTAGATACTGATGGCTTGACTTTTTTGTTCTGGCCCCTTCTGAATAGCAAGACACTTCAGATTTGTGGCGTGTCCAGCTCGCTTTCTCCTTGTGATCTCCTGTTCACTTATCATCAATGGACTAACCCAATGCTTAATCACTATAGCCTTATTCTTCAGAGGCTGACCAATATCTCTGTGTATACTCCATCAGTTCTTTCTTTGTTTGGAAAACACTATGATCCTGGTTTCTTCCAAGATCATCGTCTTCTGTCCACTTGACAGCTACTGCTCTTGCTGACTTTCCTTAGTCAGTTACTGAAGTCTTCTTCTGATCTCCTTGTGGAAGACTACATCTCGAATGGCTTCACAACTCAATCAGAATGCTGATTGGGTTGATGCTTAGATCTTCTGTTAGCTTGTATGACATTCGTTGAGTGCTCTCTGGTTTCCTTTAGGTGGGATGTATCTTTGCAGTGCCAACCAGAGGCTTGGTTCCTTTGGATATTCTAGGAGTGCTCATTTGTTGAGAATCGTATTTGCTCTACGATTTTGCCTTTACATTAGAAGCACATCTGTTGAAGTCTTAGTTCTACACTCTACGATTCAGCTTTGGTTGTGCAGACACTACGACTTCGAGATCAGATCTTGACACTATAATTTCTGTCGTTGTGCTTGTTATCTTCATTTGATCTTGCTCGACTACGATTTCTGCCTCTAATATAATCAGTAGACTCTACGACTCTTAGTGTAGTCTATGATTCTTGACTTAACTTGGCAGATGCTCTATTGTACCAGTGGCGGTGTCGTCTCTACGATTTCGAACATGACTTCCTCGCCAGACTACTACCGAGGAAGTTCTCCCCGACACACTACGATCCTTCCTCGTCTCTCTTGGCAGTCTACGAACTCCGAGATGTACTATCTTGCAGACTACGATTCTGCCTCGATAGCTCTCGAGTTTTCCTAGACTCTCTTGACAAACTACGATTTCTGGTGCAGTGCTCGACGATCAGACAAGCCTATCTATTACATCATAAGATCAACCTAACATGCTTGATCTTTCTATATTTATAGTCCTTGTACATCATTTCTTTTTAAGGACTTTAACAAAGCTAATTTTCTTATGTAGGATCAACCTAACACATTTGATCAATTTATTCTAAGTCCTTGTACATATGTTTCTATTATCTATCAAAGGACTTTACAGCTTTTTTTAATGCAAACATAATTGCATATTCATATATATATATATATATATATATATATATATATATATATATATATATATCATAATCAAATCATATATAAGTAGGAATATCATTCACATGCATATTCCTGACATATTATATTTTATTTAAAGTTTTCATTTTATTAGAATATTTTATTGCATAGTCAAGATAGTAAATCAGAAAATCGGTAGATCTACGCCTTAGTGAATGTTGTTCTTTGTATGTCAGTGATTTTTTTTTCTTAAATAGTACCCTACCATTCTCCTATAAATAGGATTCTTAGTTTAGAAATGAAAATCACACCAGAATCAGAGAATTTTCTTCTATAATATTGAGTGTATTTTTTTTGAATTTAAGGAAGCTTTGAGTGTAGAAAACAGTACAAGTTTTCTTCAAGAATATCCCCGCTATGCCACTCAGAAATACTCTCCTTTTAAGGTAAGGGATATTATTTTTGTTCAATATTCGTAAGAAATAATATTTTCTTCCATACTCTGTAGTATATAAGTAATATTATTTCGTTTCATATTCCTAATTCTACACTTATTTTGATAAGTATTGCTTCTATACTCCTTGAAATTGGTAGAATATCCTTGAAATTTGCGTTTCATCTAGTATCATTTCACAAAAATATTTTCTGAATATTCTTGTTAAATTTTAATCTTTTCATGTCGGGATACTATTCACGGGGTACTATTTACGAAGTACTATTCACGGGATACTATTCACTCGGGTACTATTCACCCAGGGTATTATTCACAACAAAAATTGATTTCTTTTCTGTCCAAATTATTTTTGATACAGGAATATTATTCTTGAATTTTACTCCACAAAAGTTATCATGTTGACAATTTGGACATTCTTGAACTCTGGATAAATTGCATTATAAATCTTTAAAATTTATCCTTGCTTTCACATAATTGAATTCTTATATCATTTTCATCATCTTCATGCTTATATTATGATGAAAGTCATCTTTTGACCGTAGTGCATAGATGGACTGTTGATTGGTATGATTATGACCAAGAATTATGTATCGGTATAATCAGGACATGTAATGTTACAAATGATGTGGTAAAAGCCCTCATTGGCCCGAAGTGCATTGATGGACAATTGTTTGGCATGATCATTACCATTGGTGATAAGAACGAATATCCTTGGCCTGTAGTGCATGGATAATTCGTGGATGTGATACTAACGAATATCTTTGGCCCATAGTGCATGGATAATTCGGTTATGTGGATTAATTATTGAGATGTGTTATAGAGATAAAATATTGATGATGAACTTTAAAATCATAGAAGATAGTAGACATCATGCTCTACTTGGCTCTTCTAATGGATTGTGTGTTCTGTTGCAGTTAAACTTGTTGTCTATTGTATTCTATCAGTTTTACACTGTTGAAGGCTAAGAATAATTTATTCTGTATTATCTTAGTCATAATATTCTTTACTGGGCTAATTGAGCTCGCTCTTTTCTTTCATTGTTCTCTTCAGGAAATGAGAATATAGCTGGGACTAATCGGGGAATGGAGTGATGCTACAAGATGGTGGCTATAGTAGTTCTCACTATTCTATGAAATAGTGTGATAATAATTGTAAGAAGGACTTCATTTGAGTTTGGATATTGTCTACGAGACAATATTCGTGTTAAAACTCTCAGCCTACGTTTGTAGTATTGTGTAAATTAAGTTTGTATTTGAATTATGTACAATGTATTTGGCGACTCAGAATGGGTTGTGTATACCTATTTTGGAGGCGTCACAGTTGGTATCAAAGCTTAGGGATATGATCCCTGGGTGAGATTTGAGGCTAGAACTAGGAGGGGAGAAACGGGTAAATCCTTCGCTAGTATGACCTACCTAAGTTTATTTGTTATATAATTGGTCGGTCAGAATATAGGGATAATATGTGGCATGTCAATTAACCCTTGTTTTGTGGCAATGTTTGAAAATGGCTTCTGAAAATATTGAGATAAGCAATGGAGCACATAAGACCGTTGAGTCACCGCCAATTAATAGCCAGGATAATGTGCACCAGGAAGACAATAATCCTCATGTAAACAACAACACCGACCAAATAATGAACGATGGGATGTTTAAGAGCTTTCTACAATTCATGCAACACCAAACGAGAGAGAATCATGTTCAATTCAAGGAGCTGGGACCACCGGAGTTTTTGGGAAAGCCAGAACCACTTACGACAGAGACGTGGATTAAGCAAATCACCAAGATATTTGATGTCTTAGGATGCTCCGAGGAGCAAAAGGTTCCCTTTTCCAACTTCATGTTGCGAGGAGAGGCAGATTATTGGTGAGAATATGTCAAACGTACTCAACCTTTCGCACTAAAGTTGTCCTGGGAGAAGTTCCAAGAATTATTCAACGACAAGTACTTTTCTGAAAGTATTCATCATATGAAGGAGGTTGAATTTATCAAGCTAGAGCAAAACAATATGACTGTATCGCAATACGAGGCTAAGTTTACCGAGTTATCCCAGTTTGCATCCTATTTGGTTGATAATGAGGAGCGAATGACGCGAATGTTTCTGCGAGGTTTGAAACCCGAATTACATCAATATCTCATCTCACACAAACTTTGCTTGTATTCAGATGTTGTGAATAGGGCTCATTTATTGGATTGCGATAAAGAGTCAGCCCAACCAAAAGATGGCTGCCAGCAAAACGATAATACCAGTTGTAGCAGTCATCGAAGTGGTGACAATAAACGTGGAGGAAATCATCATGCCTGAAATGTTAACAACTTCGGTGGTAATCCTGGCCAAGAAAATAAAAGTGGAAATTTCAAAAAGAGGAGATTCAACAATGATGGAAAGACAACAAGACCAAAGACCGTTTTGTGGAAGGAAAGCGATCACCGGTTCGATGCTAAAAAGCGAGGGAAGGATAAATCGGTCAAACTGCTTCGCAAAGAACCCAAAGCGTGTTTCAATTACGGAAGAGAAGGTCACCTAGCTCGATTTTGTCATGTTGTGAAGTCAAGTCTTGCTAAGATGGTGACACCAACTGTGATGCCCCCAAAATAGGTATACATCGCCCATTCTGAGTCGCCAAATACATGGTACATAAATCAAATACAAACTTCTTTTATACAATACGACAACAGTGTAGCTTAGAGTTTTTACACGAATATTGTCTCATAGACAGTATTCAACCTCAAATGAAGTCCTCATTACATTTATTATCACACTATTTCATGAAATAGTGAGGACTACTATCGCCACCATCTCAGACCGTCACTCTGTTGCCCGACTAGTCCCGGCTACGTTCTCATTTCCTGAAGAGAACAATGAAAGGAAAAGGGTGAGCTCAACTAGCCCAATAAGAAATATTATGACTAAGATAATGCAGAATAAATTATCGTTAGCCTTCAACAGTGTTAAACTGATAAAATACAATAAACATCAAGTTTAACTCCAGCGGAACAAGCAATCCATTAGAAGAGTCAAGTGGAGCATGATATCTACTATCTTCTATAATTTAAAAAGTTTTTTTATCAACTTTATCGCTGAGACTCAACTTAATAAATAAACCACATCATCAAATCATCCCTGCACTACGGGCCAAGTATATTCATGTAATCATCAATGGTGAGGATCATAGCAATAATTGTCCATCAATGCACTACGGGCCAATGAGGACTTTTACCACATCATTTGTATCATTACGGTCATGATTATATCAAATAATCCTTGGTCATAATCATACCAATCAATAGTACATCTACGCACGTAAGCCACAGATGACTTTTATCATAATATAAGCATGAGGATGATGACAATGATATAAGAATTCAATTAAAAGAAAGCAAATAATAAATTTTTAAAGATTTATAATTTAATTTATCCATAATTCAATAATGTCTAAATTGTCAACATGATACTGCTTTGTGGAGTAAATTCAAGAATAATATTGTATCAAAAATGATTTGGACCGAAAAAAAATTAATTTTTGTCATGAATAGTACTCTGGGTGAATAGTACCCGAGTGAATAGTACCGCGTGAATAGTACTTCAGGAATAGTACCCCGTGAATAGTACTTCGGGAATAGTACTTTGTGAATAGTACTCATGAATAGTACTTTATGAATAGTACCCCATGAATAGTACTTTGTGAATAGTACCTTATAAATGAATACTACTCATGGACAGTACTCCGGCATGAAAGGCTTAAAATTTAACAAGAATGTGCAGAAAATATCCTTGTGAAACGATACTAGATGAAGCGCAAATTTCAAGGATATTCTACTAATTTCACGGAGTATAGAAGCAATACTTTAACAAAATGAGGGTATAATCAGGAATACGAGACGAAATAATATTACTCACATACTACAGAATATAGAAGAAAATATTATTCCTTATGAATACTGAAAAAAATAATATTCCTTACGACTGTTGAACGAAAATAATATTCCTTACGAATATTAAACGAAGATAATATTCCTTACAAATATTAAATGAAGATAATATTTCTTGCGAATATGGAACGAAATAAAATTTCTAACGAATACGAAAAATAATATCGTAAGCGAATATGAAATAAATAATACCCCTTACGACTATTGAACGAAAATAATATTCCTTACGAATATTAAACGAAGATAATATTCCTTACGAATATTAAATGAAGATAATATTTCTTGCAAATATGGAATGAAATAAAATTTCTTACGAATACGAAAAATAATATCGTAAGCGAATATGAAATAAATAATACCCCTTACCTTGAAAGAAGACTGGATACTGGAATAGTCAAGTAGCAGACTACTCTTCTTTTTTCTCTCTATAGCTTCTCTCTCTATAATTGCTCTTGTGAGTCTTAGTGAATTGGTGAGAATGAAAGAAGAATGAGCTTCTATTTATAGGAAAATATAGTTTCGATAATTTCACGTTTTGGGCCTCAAAATATTACAGTATAATACCTTCATCTTTTCCTTCATTTTTAATTTAGTCCTGCAAGTATTATCAAACTTGTACCACCTCCCCTAATAGTACATCATGTGAATCAATAGTACATTCATGTGAATCAATAGTTCTATACATGTGAAAAAAATAATTACAATATAGTACCTTCATCTATACCTCCATTTTTAATTTAGTTATGCAAGTATTATCAATCTTGCACCACCTCCCCTAATAGTGCATGCATGTGAATCAATAGCACACACATGTGAACAAATAGTTATAAGCATGTGAATTAATAGCAATTAATTGCTCATTTATCTGATTAATTACCCGATTAGTCAATATAACCTCCAGAAATCAATTATTATCGAAATAAATGTCGATTTCCACTAACACTAATAATCCCAACACAATGGAAATATCAATTTCATATTTAATAAACACGAACTTATTCATCATTCATATTATAACTCACATTATTTAACAACCAGATCATTCCCAGGAAAGAGGGGGCTTTTCGATAAGGATTTCTCCCAATTAAGCGTATAATTAGGGTGACCCAACCTCTCCTCGATGTAACTTTCTGAACATCATCGATATTGCAAAAAATAATATGAATAACTTTGTCGTCTCAATTAATGATTTAATAATATAAAATATTATGCAGATGATACTGTGACAATAATTGAATCAATAATATGAGAGATATTATGTAGCAATTACTGTAGTAATAATTAAGTATAACTGAGTGACTTCTCACGTAAACATCAATAATCAATATCGTGTGCTACTATGCAACCATGCGTATTACTATACTTTTACCACCGGGTAGTTCAACAGTTTAACGGTAAAACTTTCGTCGTTATTTTTATAAAAAGATAATTCTGTCATTTTCTAACTACGACAATACTTTCGTTGTGGGGTCCACCAATGATTGTATCGTCGTACGAATATTCCCTTTTAAAATGAATATTCCCCAACCAATTTGTAACGCCCCGAAATCCGGTCTATCTTCACACCCGGATTCCGTACGTCACGAGTACATCATTCATACAACATACATCATTATATACT
This sequence comes from Panax quinquefolius, assembly GCA_020205615.1. NCBI lineage: Eukaryota > Viridiplantae > Streptophyta > Magnoliopsida > Apiales > Araliaceae > Panax > Panax quinquefolius. Next base: position 16,817,137 of record CM035165.1, read on the forward strand.
GAAATATAACAACATACACTCTCATAACCCAGGTTCTGGAAACCTTATTACCTTTTTCATTACAAATAATACTAAATACATTATTCATTTCATCTTACAAGAGTGACTTTTATCCGCCACCAAGGATACATAATAGTTCATTAGACTAGTCTATACTTCAATTTCATCTTTTTACATTACAAGTCTTCACTTGATCTTCTCACTCATTCACCTTCTGAATGGTACTGCATTTGGATACCGTCAGCTTGATCTTTACGGGATCCTTAAGTTCTTCTAACCTTGTTCGCTGAAAATTATTTTTCATTTAAAGCAAGTGTGAGCATTCAATTACCTAGCAAGTCATAACAGTTGAACAAACAACTTCATAATTAAAACATTTCTTTAGAACTTCTATAACCGAACAAAAGTTATGAAGCAGCTTGAATAATAGGAATAGTCTCGATTCCTATCATCTTAAAACATCAGCCATTTTCACTTTGAAATACTTTTATTCTTCTACCTGTTTCATACACGTCTATCTGGCTAGAATCATTAGCACATACTTAACAATAACGGTTCATGTATAAACAGAACATACTTGTATTGAACAGCTCAATCACATAACAATGCATATCATAGAAACACCGAAGTGTTCAAATTGTGGCTCAAGGCCTCATACGTTCTACCATATTGTACAAATATCGCACATTCACACATAGACATAACTTTTCAAGTACAACATCTGAGAAGTTTAAGAAACTAGCATTCATTTAATATGAATGAAGTTAGGAAACTTGCCTTACGCCCAGCTACAGCATACGTTGAATGACTCATTTCAATTCCTATATAACACATAAGAAGAAAACATAAACACCAATTAGTCATATATTGAACTTACGCATTGGTTTACTTAGCTTTACTTCTTAGGGTTCGCGTTCTTGCAATATGAGTTTACGCGACTAACTTCCTTTACCAGTTTACGGCTTTATGACATACGGAGATGTCTTACTCAAAACGTTCATCATCTTGGATGATTTATATTCTTATATTATTTAATACTTTCATTATCCATTACATGAACCCCATGTTCATTACTCGTTCTTAGTTTTGAAGCTATACCAATTGTTGTATGCTAAGACCGATCGTTCATCGCAACAACGTTGCGTTCACAGCGTCTATATGTTTCACACTTATTTCTCACTATCATGATATAACATCGAAATGTTATTCATTACTCTCGTCACTCAACATCTAAGGAATCACAACTATAGCAATTCCTCACGTTCGTTCATCCCGACTACGGTCCCCGGACATCGGTTACGTAACTCGTGATTTATATTCTTTGTTATTTAATCTCGTTTAATCTTTACGTTCAACCTTTAATAAAGGTTTAAGTCATTTGCTTAAGTTTTATTTTAGGTGAACTATATGTTCATATTTCTTTCTTGCACATCCCCTAGTAATTGAGCAATTAAAATATCATTTCGGTATTGTCAGACCTTGCTTTGGCTATTGCTTGCGTGTTCTTCCTTTTCTCTCTCGCGCTACTGGTGTGACCTACTTCTCTCTCCTCTCTTCCCGGAGTGGCACTGCGGCGCCAAGTCTTTTGTTATCTCTCGCGTTACGGTGCCACTCTCCAGAAGATTATGGTATGAGCTTTAGGCCGCTATGATACCACTTCTCCACAGTCTATCCGGCATTGCTTACACGAGACAAAACCCTAGAAATATTTCAAAGTGTTAAATAAATTCTTTAAGACGCTCACTTCCCGATCTCATAACTCCTTCGTTATAACTCGGAACGAGGTCGTTCCAAAGCCATTCTCTTCCTTATCTTACGTACTTCAATACCCCTTGGACAGAACTTCGTTCTGAATCTGTTAACGTGCCATTCGATTGGCTTGATCTTTACCCTTTGTTCATTTTATGTTTTTAATGTTCTTTGTTTGTTCGTCCGTAATTCGGTCATCCGAACTCGAAACTCATTCGTTCTTGAGTCCACGACTCATGTTTTCTATGTTCTCTTACTTTCTTATGAAACCCTACACGTTTGGGTTCATTTACTAACTTTCTAATTCTCGTTTGACGTTTACAAAATTTTGCCATAACTTCGTTATAGCTAAGTTTTAATCCGTTCTTCATGAACGTTTCTACCGTTCCTAACCAAGCAATAAGCAACTAACTTATACACGATGGTTTTAAACTTGTCCATCAACAACAATTATCCTATGATGGTTTTAAATTTGCCCATCAACAACGTTCTTCGTGTTCTTCGCGTGTTCTTCGTTTGTTCTTCATTTTAATCGATATTTTGGATTACGATTCCACTTTTTATTGGAATTTGATGTTATAAAACGTTATTCCTTACTTATTTAACCTACTTATTCATATAATCCACTTGGATCGTTCAAATTCGCTACGAATCTTATACTTAAGAAATTTACAAACTAAACTTCTAATTTATTATTTCTTCTTTTCTCATGATTTCAACCATATGAAATCATCTCTAACCTTATCTACTTCTTACCTTCATTAAGTTATGTTTTAACATAGAAAACTTAAAGAAAAATCTATTAGAAGCTAGGTTTTAGATTACCTCTTCTTCTTATTTTTCTCCATTGAAATAGCCCCGCCGATTTGCAAACTTTTCTATTTCACGATCACTTTTGATCCGAGCATTCATTCTCATGCACTTCCTTCTCCTCTTGATCCGAGCTCTCTCTCTCTCTCTCTCTCAAGTGTGGGATTTTAAAAATCTCAAAACAAATGAAATAAGCTTATTATTTATAGATTTTCAAAACTAAGGGCATTTTAGTCATTTACTTCACCTCCTTACTATTCCCACCTCCTCCCACAACTTAGCCACCAAGTTTACTTGGCCACCACCTTACTTGGTGGCCAAGTAGTCGCCTTACATGCCCATGGGTCACCCCATGGGTTGCCCCATGGTTTTACCCATCCGTTTACCCATCCTGTTCGATCGCGGTTTCTTTTTCTTGGTTTGGGCCTTAACCCTAATTCTTATTGGGCCTATCCTGGGCTTGATTTCACAAAGCGTTGGGCGTGACATAATCCAAGTCCAATTAGATTCTACAAAGTCCATGAACTCAAAGTTCATTAAGACTTATCGTATTCTACGCATCTTATTCTCGTATTCTCGTATTTTCTTCGTATATAATTCGTACGATATTTGTATTATACGTCGTACTAATCTTCTTACTATACTCATATAATAACTAGTATTATCCTCGTATTTCTCACGCATAATAACCATAATGATTATACGTGATCATAAAATTCTCGGAACTCACTTTTCCTAACCCTTAGGTTTTGAGTCCGCAGGCGAAAACTTCGTTTTTTTTGCCATAACTGAAATATTATTAAATATTCCATCACGTCTCAAAATTAAACGTAATCTATAACTTCTCGGAATTTCAAAATAAATCTCCGAACAGAAACGGATGAATAGTGCCTATTTCGTCTTTTTCCACGAAAATATTTTGTTCCCGGAAAACTTTCGTTTTCGTCTTGAAAATTCTTATTCGCTCAAACTAGCTCATAGCCAGGATCCTCCCGATTAATAATCATCCTAGGTTATAGAACGATTAATAAACACATAGCACATAATAATATTAATAAAAATTCCTTTTATTAATAACTAATTCTTTAAACCTAAATTCTGGACGATCCAAATTTTTGGGTCGTCACACAATCGAATATTCCCCGACACAACGATTATTTTATATCAACTTGCTTACTTTGCAAAATTTTCAAATGTCACCCTTAACTTTAACCTTTATCAATTTAACCATTTACTAAATAAAATAAGAATTATAAGAAAATTGAATACTTTCATTTCATAAAATTCAGGGTCTTACACCAAAGGTTGTCCCAGACAAGTCAAAGCCGGTAGTTCAAGGGAAGGCGTTTGTCATGACCTCCCAAAAAGCGAGGAACCCGAACGAAGTTATCACGGGTAAACTAATCATAAACTCTTGCGAAATCTATACCTTATTTGATACCGGTTCTACCCATTCTTTTATTTGACCTACTTGCGCTCAACATTTAAATTTGACTCCAGAGAAATTAGACTTTGACTTATCTGTTGAAACTGTGTTGGGAGAAACCTTCATTACATCCACTATTTATAAATCTTGTTTGATTCAAATCGGCACCCTCACGTTACATGTCGATCTTATCTCTTTGAAAATACTTGCATTTGATGTGATTTTTTGGATTGATTGGTTAACTACTTATCATGCTAAAATTGATTATTTTCGTAAGGTTGTTAGCTTTCATATTCCTAACCAACCTATTATGTGAATTCAAGCAACCAAAGCACTAAAGTCAATAACTGTCATATCAAGCCAAAAAGCCATTCGTTTATTAAAAACGGATGTCAAGCTTTCTTAGCCCATGTCAAGGATTTAAACAAAAATACGTTAGATTTGAAAATAAGTTATATGTCAAGTTGAAGAAATGCGAGTTCTAGCTTGAAGAAGTAGCATTCCTTAGGCACGTGATATCAAATCATAGAATATTAGTTGATTCGGCAAAGATTGAAGCAATACAAAGATGGGAGCAACCCAAGTCAGTAAACAAAGTACGTAGCTTTATGGGCTTAGCCGGTTATTATTGGAGATTCGTGGAAGGATTTTCTCGAATCGCTACTCCATTAACTCAGCTGACTCGAAAAGATACAAAATTTGGTTGGAGCGAGGAATGTGAGAAGAGTTTTCAAAAACTCAAGATGAGACTCATTTCAGCACATGTTCTGACAATACCATCAGGTTCGGAGGGATTTGTCATCTACAGTGATGCTTCAGGCAGAGGTTTAAGATTTGTTCTCATGCAACATTGGGAAGTCATAGCCTATGCCTCACGACAACTCAAAGAATATGAGAGGAATTACCCTACTCATAATCTAGAGTTGGCAGCAGTCGTTTTCGCATTAAAGATCTGGACACATTACCTGTATGGGGAGAAAGTGGATATCTATAAGGATCATAAAAGCCTCAAATATTTTTTCATCCAAAAGGATCTCAACATGCGACAACGACGTTGGCCCGAGCTATTAAAGGATTACGATCATACCATTCAATACCATCCTGGAAAAGCGAACGCGGTAGCTGATGCGTTGAGTAGAAGATCATATGCGGCTACAAGTGCGATATTGTTAATGCAAAGGCCCATTTTGTATGACTTGCAAAGGATGGAGATAGAGTTAAAGACTTCAGGGACCCACGTGATGATGTCAAATATACGAGTAGAACCAAATTTAATCGATACAGTTAAAGCTGCTCAAGCTACAGACCTGGAGCTGATGTGTATGAGGAAGATAGTATAAGAAGGTGTTATTCCGGAAGTAAGAATCGATGAAGAAGGAATACTTCGAGTCAACTCCAGACTTTGTGTTCCTAATGACTCTTATTTGAAGTATAAAATCATTATGAAGGCGCACAACACACCGTTTGCAATCCATCCTGGGAGTACCAAAATGTATCATGATCTTCGACATACATTTTGCTGGAGCAGTATAAAGAGAGAGATAGCGAAGTTTATCTCAAGGTGTTTATCTTGTCAACGTGTCAAGGCGGAGGATTAAGTACCAAAAGGTCCATTTCAACTACTTAAAATTTCAGAATGGAAGTGGGAGCACATTAATATGGATTTTGTTAATGGTCTTCCCAATGTTTCTCAAGTCATAGATGCAATTTGGGTCATTTTTGATAGATTAACCAAGTCTGCTAATTTCTTACACATACGAGAAACTTATTCACTTGAACGTCTTGCTCGTATATACATAAATGAGATTGTAAGACTTCATGGTATGCCAGTTGTGACACCCCCAAATCTGGGTACTTCATTCCCACAAGATTTGGTGTTCACTGTCTAAACATTCATTTCTAACTACCCAAATATAATAACATTTAAACCATAAACTTTCCCATTAAAGGGTTACATTAATAAGTCCAATAAAATCTCTCAGGTTATCTAAACAAACATCAAATGCGAAAAATTAAATAATTATATCTCAACAATTAAATCAAAGTCTGACAATATAGAAATCAACAAGTTTACAAGTCTTCAACACTTGTTCATCTTTCCTTTCCCTTTACTGGTGCTAGGTTCATCGACATTCTCAACTTTAGTTGTAATGGTTATATAAGCAAGAGTGAGGAAACAAATGCTCGCTTGAAGTGACAATGAATAATAATATCATAACAACTGCCAAACGAATAGGCTCAATAGAACTGAATAATATTCTCTATCAACGATAATCAGGAACATAATTTGAAATATATATCTAAGGGTCACAAGACCATGAACTATGTCCAAAGTTATAAGTATTCTTTCAACTTAAACCTAAACAACCATAAGACTGTAGGGACTTCTCGTACTTAGGGGGATCAGCCCTTCGTACCATGTATTGTGCACAAAAATCTAAACGCTTTGCACAATAATCCCCTATAATATGGTTGTTCATCTCAGTATTTAGAATACAAGTCCGCACCAAAGTAAGTTTGGTTTGGATAAGCTTCGAGGGTAATTTAGAGTTTAACGAACATCAACTAAGGATTAGTTGAATCAAAACAATGTAATAACAATATGTTATGGAATAAGTCATAAATGAATCAACATTGTATATTGAAGTCATGCTTTAGAAATGAACTAAAAACATAAGCATTGAATAACATAACAAACCTTACTTGAACAATATTAAGCTAAGGCTATAATTTTGTTTAGTAACAGAAATGAGTCATTGAACATGTAAAATCAATAGCAAGTTGAACAATAAAACTTGATCATCTTAAGAGTATCAAAATTTAGAAACTTGCATACTAGGAAACAAATGAAAGATAGGAAACTTTCTCAAAGTAAGTGTTAGGGTACATAGCTTGCATGAATATAAATTAAGTTATATAAGTAGGATTAGGGATTCATACAAAAGTAAATAAGATAGGACAAACTCAAATAAAGATTGTGGTTTGAAATCTCGCCTTGCGTGTAAACTAAACTGTATACTTGATTCTCAATGTCCTATACACATGTCATCATAAAATAATTAGTTATTACATGTAGTCAATACATAATTAAGTATTTATTTCATGTACGACTTGTAGTCTTAGGTTTAACTATTTGGTTAAACCACAATTCCTCAATTTATCACATAACTTATTAATTGCTAATAATATTTTCATACTTGGTACTATAACACCATAATATGACAAAAATAACATTTTACCAGTCATAACATTACTCTTTATCAACAATTCCATAATTGTAAAATAAAAATACATTTTCGCCAAAGATTCTAAAGCTAGGCGTCATAGTCACTTCAGTTTACCTTTGGAATGGTATTTATACATGAGATACAAGCTTTTAGTTGGCGTTATTGTTAGCGGGATCGGCACTGTATGGAGAAATGTACTACGGAATGACACTGTAAATAAGCAATCGATTCGAGCAAATAGTGTTCGCGAAGAACACAAAACCAAGCCAATTACTTTCTAACAACCAATTTAACACATATGAATTACATAGAATTTACAAAAACATTCCTTAAGGTTTTTAACATGTTTTTAATCATATAAACATTATAAACATCAAATTTAAAACCTCTAAATTCACTGTTTTTACTATTTCTTTACTTTTTGACACTCACAATGAAATTCATCACTGTGAATTCATTTTTCAACCAAAACAGTTAGTTTCAATTACTTTGTTTTCGTTTCTTCATGTATTTTCACAATTAATAGTCAATTTATACATTATACTATGAATTAAACATCAATTTTGACTTCAAAATATGCCATATTCATACTCATATTCACTATAATCCGTTTTTCTTATTTCTGAACAAAATTAGTATACCAAAACCTTGTCTAAATAGTAGTTATAACCTCACAATAACATATACACATAATTTATCACTTTGTATATCAACAAATCATCAAAATTGGATTACAGAAATTTTTAGAACAACTTTATTTACAGTGAAACTCAAGAACAATGAAGTTTTTCATACATAGAAATTAAAGCTTTCGAAAATTAGAATTATACCTTCTCTTGCTTGATTAACCTTTGTTAGAAGACAAAGTGCTTCGAATTCACAAAACGTTTCTCTTCTCTCACACTCTCCCTATTTCTTCTTTGTATTCTCCCTCTCTTTTATTCTCAGGCTTAGGCCAAAATTTCTTACGTAAAATAAAACAGATGCAAGAAACAACATGGAAAAGTAACTAATACCCCTACTAAATATTCTTTTACGTTAAAATTTTCAAAATAAATTGTCAGTTAAAATTTCAAAAGCCACAAGGCTTTGTTTGGATAAAACAAATTAAAATAAAGACTTAATATTCTTAAGCCTTGTTTGGTAAATCCATTTAAAACTCCTTTAATTTATTTTAATAAATCATTTATACTATAGTTTAGTATCCCTCATTATTTACTTGGATTTACATATCAAATCTTAATTAATAAAACTAATTACAACTTATTAAATAAATTCTCCGCTTAACTACTTACCACAAAATTATAATTTTCATTATAACTTTATTTAACAAATAACATATCACTTTAATTACTAAATTAAATTAAAACAATATTATAGCAAATCATATAATTAAATTAGAGTATTATCTCATAAATTTAATTCATCACTCTTTATCTTAATTAAGTTAATTTTTATAACTCATGAATTATTTATTTAACTAATATATAATCCAACAAATATTTATTTAACAATAAACACATCAATTAAAATATTTATTTAATCAAATACATATTTGGAATTACAATTTAAAATTCTGGATTGTTACATCATTCCCTCCTTACAAGGATTATGTCCCCAGAATCATAACTCAAACAAATCATTCGTTACATTCTTCCCTCCTTACAAGGATTCTGTCCCCAGAATTGAAGACACAATTAGACAAATAACTTAGGATAATTTCTCATCATTTTATCTTCGAGTTCCCACGTAGCTTCTTCAGCATTGTGGTTCCTCCATATCACCTTCACTGAAGGTATCACTTTATTTCTGAGCACTTGTTCTTTCATGTCAACTATCTGGGTAGGAATCTCCTCATAAGACAGGTCCTTATCGAACTGCAACGGTTCATACTCGATCACGTGCTTGTAATCGGGTTTATACGGTCGTAGTACCGAAACATGAAAAATATTGTGAACATATTCTAACTCTGGAGGTATGGCTACCTCGTAAGCCACTTCTCCTACTCTTCACAGCACCTCGAAGGGTCCAATAAAACTCGGGCTTAGCTTTTCCTTTTTACCAAAACAAATTTCCCCCTTCCAAGGAGAATCTTTTAGGAAAACAAAATTTCCTACATCGAACGCGCGATTTTGTCTGTGTTGATCAGCATACTTCTTCTGTCTATCTTAAGCAGCAACCAGTATTATTCTAATGAGTTTGATAACTTTAGCGGTCTGTTGTACCAGTTCTGGTCATAATAGTTGACGTTCATCGACTTCATCCCAGCACAGTGGAGTTATGCATTTTTTACCGTATAATGCTTCGTAAGGCGGCATGCCAATGCTTACGTGGTAACTGTTGTTGTAGGCAAATTCTGCCAATGGTAAATGAGTATCCTAGTTCCCTTTGAAATCCATGATGCATGCTCTAAGCATATCTTCTAATGTCTAGATTGTTCGTTCACTTTGGTCGTCTATTTGAGGATGGTACGCCGTACTCATTCTCAACTGTGTTCCCATGCATTCTTGTAGCCTCTTCCAAAAGTTTGATGTGAATCGCAGATCTCTATCTGACACAATTGACACTGGAACTCCATGTCTCGAAACGATCTCCTTGACGTACAACTTTGCCAACTGATCAAGATTGAATATAATCTTTATTGGCAAAAAGTGTGCTGATTTCGTCAGCCTGTCCACTATCACCCAAATCGCATCGTATCCTTTTTGAGTCATTGGAAGACCTACCATAAAATCCATTGTGATATGCTCACACTTCCATTCCGGTATTTCTAACGGTTGAAGTAGTCTGCTTGCTCTCTGATGCGCGGCCTTGACTCTTTGACACGTCAAGCATTTTGTGACACATTCTGCAACATCTCTTTTCATATTCGGCCACCAATAATGCCATCGTAAATCCTGATACATCTTCATACTTCCCGGATGAATCGAGTATCTTAAGTTATGAGCTTCTGTCAAGATTTCATCTTTAATATCTGGTATTGCTGGAACCCAAATTCTTCCCTCGAACCGTAGTATTCCTTTGGTATCGATCTTGTATTTCACTTCACTAGCCTCAACTACTCTTTATTTAATCTTTCCATATTCTTCATCTTGTAGTTAAGCAGTCTTCACTTTGTCCACTAAAGTTGGACAAGCTTCTATTTGGAACAATCTTTCCTCGGATTCTTTCGAAAGTTTGATTTCCAGCTCTAGTCTTGCCATTGTTGCGATAAGTTCCTCCTGAGCCGTTAACCACATCAATTTCTCACGGCCCTTTCTACTCAAGGCATCAATAGCCACATTTGTTTTACCCGGATGATAAAAGATCTCACAATCATAATCTTTTATCAGTTCTAGCCATCTTCTGTGACGCATGTTCAGATCTTTCTGTGTGAAAATATATTTTAGACTTGTATGGTCCGTATATATCTCACATTTCTCTCCATAGAAATAATGTCTCCATATCTTCAAAGTGAAAACCACCGCAGCCAACTCTAGATCATGAGTCGGGTATCCTTTCTCATAGTCCTTCAGTTGTCTTGATGCGTACGCAATAACTTTTCCATTTTGCATAAGCACACAACCTAGTCCTTTATGTGACGCATCACTATACACCACAAAGTTTCTTGTATTATCTAGTAATGACAACACAAGTGCCACACTTAACTTCTTTTTCAAGTCTTGAAAGCTCTCTTCACACTTCTCCGTCTAAACAAATTTTACAGCTTTCTTTGTCAAATTTGTCAACGGAGTGGCAATCTTGGAAAAGTTTAGAATAAATCGTCTATAGTAACCTGTCAATCCCAAGAAACTCCTCACCTCTGATGGTGTCCTTGGTTGTACCCAATTTATTACGGCTTCGACCTTTGATGGATCCACTGAAATCCCATCGTTGTCAATCACATGCCCAAGAAATTATACACAATCTAGCCAAAATTCACATTTATAGATCTTCGCATACAACTTTTCCTTTCTTAGCATCTCCAACGTCAAACGTAAATGTTCTATGTGTTCTTCTTGAGATTTGGAGTACACGAGAATATCATCAATGAATACCACCACAAACTTATCTAAGAATGGTTTAAACACCCTATTCATCAAATCCATGAATGTTGCAGGGGCATTTGTTAAACCAAAAGACATTACCAGAAACTCGTAGTGTCCATACCGAGTTCTGAATGTCGTCTTAGGTACATCCTCCTTCCTTACCTTTAATTGATGATACCCACTTCTAAAATCTATCTTCGAGAAGTACATAGCTCCCTTCAACTAATCAAACAAGTCATTTATTCTTGGTAACAGATACTTATTCTTAATAATAACTTTGTTTAATTCCTATAATCGATGCAAAGAAGCATTGACTCATCCTTTTTCTTCATGAATAACAGTTCCTGTAGGTGCTCCCCACGATGATACACTCGGCTGAATGTATTTCTTGTCTAACAGTTCCTATAGTTGCACCATCAGTTCCTTCATCTCTACCGAATCCATTGTGTACGGGGCCTTCGATATCGAAGCAGTCCCTGGTGCTAAATTGATAACAAACTCGATCTCTCTATCAGGTGGAAGTCCTGGTAAATCCTCTGGAAACACATCTACAAATTCCCTAACCACTGGTATCTCTTCCAATTTCACACCTTTCTTTTGAGTATCGACTATGTAATCTAAATATCCTACACAGCCTTGACTCAACAACTTCTTGGCCTGCATAATCGTCAGACATCTTGCATGTCTAGGCGACTTGCTACCATAGAAAACTACCTTCGATAGAGTCATAAGGTTTACACTTTTATTTTGGCAATCAATTATTGCTCCATAATTGAATAGCCAATCCATTCCCAATATAACATTAAACTTTCCAAGTTTAATCTGGATTAAATCTACTATCATTACATTCCTCGTAATATTCACATTACAATTCTTGTATATAGACTTAACAAGAATTATTTCTCTATTCACAATTTCTATGTTTAAACGGGAATTCAATTCTTCACTAGGCAATCCTAACCTCTTAGCAAATTCATCATATATAAATAGACACAGCAAGCAAAGCTGCCAAGCCAAGTAAAGGCGAATGGAATGGTAAGCAGAGCCAAAAAGGCCCGAGTTTTGCTGGGCTAAAATTCTGAAGCTCAAAGCTCAGCCCATGGCGGGAAGGTCGGGCCAGCCCACGGGCCGAGACCAATTCATGCCTATTTTATGCTATTTTTTTGGGTTTGGCCCAAACGGGCCAAAAACGCCCTAGTTTCACTGGGCTAAAACTTTATAGCCCAAAGCCCAGCCCATCCCGTGGCAGGCAGGCCGGCCCGACCCATGGGTTTGGGCCATGTTTTCCAGGTCTAGATATAAACGAGCAAGTAGCACCCGAATCAAATAATACGTAAGCATCTATATCATTGATTGGGATAATACCCGACACAACATCTTTTTATTGTACAGCGTCCTACACAGTCATGTTGAAGGATCTGGATGTGGGTCTACTTGATGACGTTGGTCCAACAATGGTCAATGTACATCCACCGCTACCTCCCTTGCTTCCCGTTGTCTCTCTAGCTTTCTTCTTAGGGCACTCACGAGCAAAATGATCCTTTGTCCTGCATGTGTAGCAAACATTCTTCTTTGGTTGATGGAAATTTGGGGCAATGTGACCCTTCTGGCCACAGTTGAAGCATACTCGCTTACCCTTTAAGCACATGCCAGTGTGATTCTTTCCGTATTTACAAAGTTGAACTTAGGTAGGCCTGCAACGAGATCTTTTGATGCCAGTTTGGACATGTTTTTAAAGTTTAAGTGGGACAACCAAATCACGCCATAGCCTTGACTCATTTCTTGGATGCTTTTGTCGAAAGCATATTGTCTCGTCGAGCTTAGTTGACCAAGATTCTTTGTGTAGACATTTCCTTCTCTTGTCGGTTAGCTTTACGTGACAGATGACTTCAAATCTCTGACTTGACACTGGTTGTTGAGGAATGTTACTTGATGACCCTTATCGCAGAGTTGGCTGATGCTTAGAAGGTTGTGTTGGAGACCTTCCACATATGCTACTTTGTTGAAAGATATTGTACCATTACCAGTTGAGCCATATCCTCTTGTCTTGCCCGAGCCGTTGTCTCCAAAGATAACTGAAGGACCCTCCTTCTCTACGTAGTTAGATAGAAGGGCTTTGTTCTCAGTCATGTGCCTTGAGCATCCACTGTCCAGATACCAGGTTGTGATCGTGGAGCTCTTTTCTTATCATAACATTGAACCTTCATTTCGGTACCCATATTTGCATGGGTCCTATTTTGTTAGTACCCTTGGGGACCCAAATCTGTCTGATCTTGGGTCTCACATGCATGGAATTATGATAGCATCTTGTAGCCTTGTGACCTACTCTATTGCACACAAAACATTTTGTGTGATACATGCATGTGTGTGTGAGAGGGTTCATTCTCCATTTGGACTTTTGTGGTTCTTTAGTCATTCTTCTGTTAAACTGATTTTCCTTCTTCCACATGTCCTTGGGTCTCATGAAATGTGAGGAGGGTATCTTACCTCTACTGTACCTTCCCAGTTGGTTCGTAGAGTTGGTTTTATTTAACTCTACGATCCTTAGAGGTTGGTGAGTAGAGGATGGGTTACTCTTCTCTTTTCTCAAGCCCGAGCGAGATGAGATCCTTTACTCCTTGGAGTATGGATGGAAACAGTAGAACAAGGTTGGGCTGGTTCTTCCTTCTGTGAGAATTTCACAAAGGTAATGCTTCTACTAAAACTTGAGGCATTACTAGTGCTAGTTTCCTTTGTCTTTTCCACACATGGCTCTGAAGTGGATTTCCTAAAGCCTAGGCCTGTTCTATCAAATGCATTTCTCTGACTAGACAGCAGGGAGTCCATGGATGATGAGGATTTGTTCTATGCAGAGATAGTCTTTTCTAGTTCCTCAATTTTAGAGGTAAGATTAGACTCTCTTTGTGCATTGAGTTCATTTGTCTGTTTTAAGATCTCATTCTCAGCCTCAAGCTTGGAGAGAAGGTTAGTACTTAGAAGAGTTGTTTCAAGCTCTTCTTGAACTTTCTTTTTCTCCTCTTAAAAAAGTGAATGATCCTTAGACAGAACTCTGAACCACTTCATGTATTGATGTAGATCAGTTGTTATGCCATACAATGCAGTTCTCAAATCATTAATGTCTACGTCAGGAGAGTTGAAGTCAAATACCTCATCGAGACTTACTTCATGTATGTTGGAGTTTTGTTTGTCCTTTGCATGTTTGGCCATTAGGCACAGATTAGCCATTTATGGTTCTTCATCATCTTCATAATCATGATTGGAGTCATTGTCTGAATCACTCCACGATCCTCCAGCTACCAGGCCTTTGTCTCTCTTCTGAGGCCTTTTGTTACCTTTGTATTCCTTCTTTGCATGTGATTTCTTCTTTAGTTCTTCTCTGAGAGTTTTGTTGCAGTTAGCAATGAAGTGGTCAGGCTTCTTGCAGTTGTAGCATAAATCAATCATTTGCTCCTGGCTGCTGTAGTTGCTGACCTTCTTTGGCTTGCTGGTTTTTCCTTGACGCATGAACCTTCTTAGTCTTTTTACCAGTATAGCAAAGCCTTCATCATCGTCTTCGTCATAGTCAGAGTTAATCTCAGTGTTGACCTTGGATGCACTTTCAGTTGCTTTGAGAGCAACACCCTTATCCTTCTTTCTTCTTTCTGATAGGGTTTCAGCTCGTTGTATCAGCTCCAGTTCGTGTGTCAGAAGATTGCCATATAGTTGTTGAACTATCATCTCATGAAGATTCTTTGACTTTCTAATAGCATTGGTTTTGGCATCCCACCTGCTCGGTAGGGCTCTCATGAACTTTATAATCAGATCTTTGTTTGGATAGATCTTCCCATATGCTCGTAGAGAGTTGAGCAGAACGTTGAATCTCTCATAGGTGGCAGTTACGTTTTCTCCTTGAACATGAGCAAACATTTCATACTGCTGTGTCAGGAGTGATTGTTTGTTTTCTCTTATTTCTTCTGTTCCTTCGTGCATGATGAGCAGTGCTTCCCAAACCTCTTTCTTCGTTTTGTTGTTGACAACGTTTTCAAACAGATCATCTTCTAAGGATTGAAACAGGATGTTCTTGGCCTTCTTGTCAAGTTGGACAGCTCTCTTTTTGTTGTCAGTCCATTTTTCTTTGACTTTGATTTGTACTTTGTTTGGATCGTCTGTAGTTGGTGCAAGCTTTGTTGGAATATAGGGCCCATTTTGAACAGTCTCAAATAGATCTTCATCTATTGAGTCCATGTATGCTTGCATTCGAACCTTCCAGTTAGCAAATTTATCTTTATTGCACATTGGTGGCTTGCTGCCTCCTCCAGTTCTTGATTCACTTGGTAAGTGTGCCATTGGATCTACTAAAGCTTTGTAGGCTGTATAATAGAACCTGCTCTGATACCAATTGTTAGTTCCCGAAGGCACAATAGTTATCTAGAAGGGGGGTTGAATAGATATTTAAAAAATCTTTCTGTTTTAACTTGTTAGTTAGATAATGATTAAAACTTTAGCGGAATTAAAATTAGTTTTAATCTCCCTTAAGATAGTGAGTTTATGAGAGTGAGGCAAATATAGCAGTTATAACAAATATAGCAGTTATAGTAAGAATGTAAGAGACACAGTCGTTTTAAGTGGTTCAGAACACTTAAAGCTCCTAGTCCACTCTTCTATTTCTCGAGTAGGAAATCCACTAAGGATGTCTTTTACACTTTCTGAATCACTTAGATTCCTTCTAGACTAGTAGTCTAGGTACTTCTTAGTTCACTCTTGAACTCTTCAAGTCCAACAGACTTGGCTCTCTTACAGTTCACTTAGAACTCTTCAAGTCCTTCTGACTTGGAACTTTTTCTTCAGTTGATTGGTAGATGTTGAGTTCTTGATGGTTGCTACTCGATTCTTTGTTTAAGCACTTGTTCGAAAGAAGCGAGTATGGTGAGCAAGCGTTTTTTTTTTTCTCGGATCGTAGAGTTGAGCGTTGAGAGTTCTTATGCGTTTTTGTTCAATGCTTTCTTACTTCTCTCATCTGCTTGATTTGCATATATGTGATCTTGAAAACTATCCGTTGGATCCATCCGTTGAAGCATTAAATGCGTTTGACCTTTCTGTTCTTTGATGGAGACTTTTCGCACATCTTCCGAATTGCATTCGCCCACCGACCTGATGCTTTCGCTTTCTCACCTAACACCTGAAAAGGTGTTTTCCCCCTTACCAATGGTACTTTCCTTAGCTTCTTCAATACGCTCCTTTGTTGCATACTAAGGATATCTTTTATGACTTTGGGACTGGTGAGTACTACAACATTTAGAATCCATTCCTCATATATTGGAGTTTGTCTCCACATAAATCGTGAGGCTTGATGCTTCTGACACAAGACAGATGATACTCTACGTTTCATATCGTGGTCCTCAATGATTTAGATCGTGGTACTCTATGATTCAGATCGTGGTGACTTGTCGCCTTGGTGCTTGGTTTGATGCTATCAGCCGAGAGCACTACGATTTCTCTTAAATATTTGCACACTACAATCTTCGTTTGCTTGAGTTGTAAACTGTGACAACCCGAAAAATCGAATTGTCCAGAATTTAAGATTTAAAGAATTAGTTATTAATAAAATGAATTTTTATTAATACTATTTTGTGCTATGTGTTTATTAATCGTTCTATAACCAAGAATGATTATAAGTCGGGAGGATTACGGCTCTGAGCTAGGACCGAACGAGTAAGAATTTTCAAGGCGAAAATAAATTTTTTAGGAACAAAAATATTTTTCGGGAAAAAGACGAAATAGGCACTATTCACTATTCGCTTCTGCTCGGAGATTTATTATGAAATTCCGAGAAGTTATTGATTACGTAAAATGTTGAGACGTGATGGAATATTCAATAATATTATAGTTATGGCAAAAACGAAGTTTTTCGCTGCGGACTCAAAACCTAAGGGTTGGGAAAGTGAGTTAGAGAATGTTATGATCGCGATATAATAATTAGGGTTATTATCGTGAGAAATACTGAGTATGATACTGAGTTATTATAACGAGAATAATCTGAAGATTATTACGTCAGATAATATAATATCGAATTTCGTCTGAGCGATATCTGAAGAGAATACGAGAATGGAATGCGTAGAATACGATTAGTCTTAATGGACTTTGTGTTCATGGACTTTGTAGAATCCAATTGGACTTGGATTATGTCAAGCCCAATGATTTGTGAAATTAAGCCCAAGAAAGGCCCAATAAGAATTAGGGTTAAGCCCCAAACCAAGAAAAGAAACCACGGATCGAACAGGTGGGTAAGCGGTTGGTAATAACTTGATGGGGCAACCCATGGGATGACCCACGTGGGCATGTGGGGCTTACCACTTGGCCACCAAGTAAGGGTGGGGGACAAGTTTACTTGGTGGCCAAGTGTTGGAGGAGGTGGGAATAGTGTGACGCCCCCAAAATCGGTATACATCACCCATCTTGAGTCGCCAGATACATGGTACATAATTCAAATACAACTTAATAATACAACTGTCGTGTACAATACGACAAAACATAAACTGTGAGTTTGAATACAAATATTGTCTACTAGAGAGTATACAAACTCAAAAGGAGTCTTCATTACAATTATTATCATACTATTTCACAGAATAGTGAGGACTACTAATGCTATCATCTAGGACCATCACTCTGTTCCCCGACTAGTCTCAGCTACGTTCTCATTTCACAAGAGAACAAGTAAAAAGAAAAAGGTGAGCTCAACTAGCCCAGTAAGAAATATTATGACTAAGATAATGCAGAATAAATTATCAATAGCCTTCAACAGTATAACAACTGATAGAATATAATAGACAATAAGAATTAGATCAAAAACTACAGCGGAATAAGCAATCCATTAGAAGAGTCAAGTAGAGAATAAAATCTACTACCTTCTATGATTTAAAAGGTTTTTCATCACTTTTATCGCTTGGACTCAGCTTAATAAATAATCCACATCATCGAATCACCCCGCACTACGGCCAAGGATATTCTTTAGTATCACGACCATAAATTATCCATGCAACTACGGGCCAAGGACATTCGTGTATTCATTAATGGTCATGATCATGCCAACAATCGTCCATCAATGCACTACGGGCCAATGAGGACTTTTACCACATCATTTGTAACATTACTACCATGATTACATAGAATAATCCTCGGTCATAATCATACCAAGTCCATCTATGCACTACAAAGCCACGAGATGACTTTCAACAAAATATAAACATGAGGATGATGACAATTTGATATAAGAATTCAATAAAACAAGTTCAAGAATTAATTTGTCCAGGAACCAATAACGTCCAAATTGTCAACATGATATTTCTTTGTAGAGTAAAATTCAAGAATGCTCGGAAGAATATTTCCATGAAAAGATCTTTGGATGAAGCGCAAATATCAAGGATATTCCACTAATTTCATGGATTTACGTAAGTCAAAACTTTAACTTGTTGAGTATAATAAAGAATGGAATAACAAAAGAAATCACCATGCATGCGATAGATCAAGATTGCAGTGAGTTATTCCAATGTAATAATAAATACGAGAATCAAAGTTTACAGTAAACGCATGCAGACGTGAGTTATTCCAATGAATAATAAAGACAGAATCAGTCCGGCAGAAGCCGCGCATGCATGTGATATTCCAAGTAATAATAAAAAGGCGGAACCGGTCCCGGCCAGAGAACGCATGACATGTGATATTCCAAATGTAATAATAAAGAATGGAATAACAGAAGATCTCTTCATGAAGACGAAAGAAAGAAATAATACTCCCTACCTTAGAAGAAACTGGATATAAAAGTAGTGGAGTAGCAGAATACTTTTCTTCTTTCTCTCTATAATAATTGCTCTATAGCTTTAGTGAATTGGTGAGAAATGAAGGAAGAATGAGCTTCTATTTATAGGAAAATATAGTTTCGATAATTTCACGTTTTGGGTTTCAAAAAATTACAGTACAATACCTCCAACTTTTCTTTCATTTTTAATTTAGTCCTGCAAGTATTATCAATCTTGCACCAACTCCCCTAATAGTAAATCATGTGAATCAATAGTATAATCATGTGAATAAATAGTACAATCATGTGAATCAATAGTACCCCGTGAATAGTAACTCGTGAATAGTAACTTGTGAATAGTACTCCGACACGAAAAGTGCTCCGAATACCCGAGTGAACAATATAACCTCCAGACATCAATTATCATCGGAATAGATGTCGATTTCCACTAACACTAATAATCCCAACACAATGGAACTATCAAAATTCATTTTTAATCAACATAACTTATTCATCATTAATATTATAACTCACAATATTTAACAACCAGGTCGTTCCCAGGAAAGAGGGGGATTTTCGATAAGGATTTCTCCTTATCATGGCGTAATTAGGTGACCAAACCTCTCCTCGATGTAACTTCTAGACATTGTCAATATTGCAAATAATAATATGAATAACTTTGTAGTCTCAATTATTGATTTAATAATAATAAATATTATGCAGATGATACTGTGACAATAATTGAATCAATAATATGAGAGATATGATGTAGAAATTACTGTAGCAATAATTGAGTATAACTGAGTGACTTCTCACGTAAGCATCAAATCAATACCGTGAGCTACTATGTAACCACGCGTATTACTGTACTTTTAACACCGGGTGTTTCAACAGTTAACGGTAAAACTTTCGCCGTTATTTTCATAAAGTATTTTTGTCGTTTTCTCAATCCGACAATAATTATGTTGTGGGGTTCCACCAATGATTGTACTGTCGTACGGATATTCCCCGATAAAAAGAATATTCCCCGACCAATCGAATATTATATAACAACTTGCGTACTTTGCAAAATTTATAAATATTACCCACAACTATAACATTATATCAAATCCACACCATAATATTTAAAAAATTATTTGGAGAAAATTAAATCTTTATTCATAAAATCTGGGGTCTCACAAATAGTAAGGAGGTTAGGGGCAAAATGACCCAATTGCCCTAGCTTTGGTTTTCTATAAATAGAAATCTAGATTTTCATTTTCTAGGATTTTGAAAATCCTACACTTGAGAGAGAGAGAGAGAGAGAGAGCTCGGTTGGGAGAGGAAGAGGAAGAGCGTGAGCATGAATGCTCGGATCAAAAGTGATCGTGAAATAGAAAAGCTTGTAAAACGTCGGCTTTGTCTAATGGAAGAGGATTAAAGAAGAACGGTAATCCTAACCCTAGTTTCTTCTAATATTTTCTTTAAGTTTAATATGGTTAAAACATAGCTTAATGAGAATAGGGAGAAGATGATGTTAGAAATGATTTCATATGGTTGAAATCATGAGAAAAGAAGAAATAAGAACTTAAACATTTAGTTTATAAATTTCTTAAGGAAGTATAAGATTCGTGAGGATGTTGAGCGATTCGAATGAATATTATGAACGAGTAGGTGGAATAAGTAAGGAATGATGTTCTATAACATCAAATTCCAAGAAAAAGTAGAATCATAATCCAAAATATCGATTAAAACGAAGAACGCGAAGAACACGAAGAATGTTGTTGATGGACAAATTTAAAACCATCATAGTGTAATTGTTGTTGATGGACAAGTTTAAAACCATCGCGTAGAAGTTAGTTGCTTATTGCTTGGTTAGGAATGTTAGAAACGTTCATAAAGAACGAATTAAAATTGAGCTATAACGAAGTTATGGCGAAATTTTCGTAAAAGACGAGCGAGAATTAGAAAGTAAGTAAATGAACCCAAACGTGTAGGGTTTCATAAGAATGTAAAAGAATGTTGAAAACGTGAGTCGTAGACTCAAGAACAAATGAATTCCGAGTTTGGATGACCGAATTACGGACGAACGAATGAAGAACGTTAATAACGTAAACATGAACAAAGAGCGAAGATTAAGCCAATTGAATGGCATTTTAACGGATTTGGAACGAAATTCTGTCCATGGATAATCGAAGTACATAAGATAAGGAAGAAAATGGCTTTGGAACGACCTCGTTCCGAGTTATAACGAAGAAGTTATGAGATTTCAAAATCAGCGTCTCAAGCTTGTAAAAGACTTAGAAAAATTTTCTAGTGTTTTGTCTCGGCGCCGCAAAGACCTGGATGAACTTCGAGAAGTGAAAAGCATGTCATTGAGCTTAGCCATAAACTTCTGGAGAGTGGCACCATAAATGAAAGTGATAACAAACGACTTAGCGCATAGCACACAAAGCCAAAAAGAGAAGAGATAAGTAGGTCGTGCAGCGAGGCGAGAGGAAAGGAAAGAACGCAGTAGCCAGCAGTCACGTGCAGAAGTCAATGACCAGAAATGAGATTTTTAGTTCTCAATTACTGGACGATATGCAAGAAAGAAGTATGAACATATAGTTCACGTAATGTAACACTCAATCAAGTGTTTTAAACCTTTAATGAAGGTTAAACGAAAAGATTTAAATGAGATTAAAAGATAAAAAATGTGGACGCGAGTTACAGAACCGATGTCTGGGGACCATAGTCGGAATGAATGAACGTGAGGGATTACTGTGATTGTGATTCCTTAGACGTTGAGTGACTAAGGTAATGAATAACATTTCGATGTTATGTCATGACATGGAGAGATAAGTGTAAAGCGTATAGACGCTGTGAATGCAATGTTGTTGCGATGAACGATCGGTCTTAGCATACAACGAACAGTATGGCTTTGACATTAAGAACTTATAATGAACATGGGGTTCATGGGATGGATAACGATCAAAAGCGATTAAAACCTTGGTTAAAGGTTGAATAGAATTAAGAGGTGAGCAATGTAAACGTTGAATACGTAAACGATTCTTATGAATCGTATTCACGTCGGACAAACGTTCTAAGTATCCCCTGGTTGTATGACTTAGACGTTGACAAAGGTAATAAATAAGATACGAATGGTATCAAGAGAGCCGTAGCTAACGGTAATAAGATTACTGAAAGCCGAATATAAGTCGGATGAGAATGTTAGAATGAAAGGTAAGCGTTGAATACTTTAACCAATGTGAAGGTTGAGTGTACGCGAATATTAAACGGGTAGAACATACACCCCGTGTATGGTTTGACCGTAGAATAACGAAGACCATTGATTAAAGCTGTGAGCAATGAAGAAGCTTATTTAAAGACAAGTACGTATAATGTAAATGAAGCCGAGTTAATGTTTATAACTTGGATGACGCTCCAAGTCGAATTAATCGGACGTTGTAAGTTAAGAATAAGGTAACGTAAAATGCTTAACGTTATTAATGCATAGAATGAATGTGGAATGATAGTTTTAAGTATACAAAAGACTGTATGACCTAGACGATGATGAATAAATCCTGACGTATGGCATTTAGTTGCCAGAAAGCAATAAGGAATATGAATTTTACTTAACGAACATTATAGTTTAATAGTTCGGATAAGTTAAGGTAAGTTAGGTTGTAGTACAATCGTAACCTTTGATGGTTGACATATAGGAGCTGGGCTAAACAATTCCTTCAGAGGGCGAAGGTATATACAAAACTGGCAACCGATCTAACTCACTGTGTGGGTAGTGTAGATGAGACGGGAACTTGTTTATTGGTTGTTTGTGAGAAACCACTCAGAGTACCATATGGACTACTAGCAGAGACGCGATGTGTGCTGAGTCCTAGAAAAGTTATAAGAAGAAGATAAGAATGTAAATCATCAAAGATGATGAACGTAATGAGTAAGACATCTCCGTATGTCAAGAAGCCATTAACCGATAAAGGAAGTTGGTCGCGTAAACTTAGTTTGTAAGAACTTGAACCCTAAGAAGTAAAGTAAAGTAAACCAATACGTAAGTCAAGTATATGACTAATTGGTACACGTGTTATTTCCTTATGTGCTGCATAGGAATTGGAATGAGCAGTTTAGCGTAACTATAAGTTATAGCTGTGCGTAAGGCAAGTTTCCTAACTTCATTCATACTATATGAATGCTAGTTTCTTAAACTTCTCAGATGTTGAACTTGAGAAGTTCTGTCTATGTGCATATGTGCTAAGTATGTACAAGGTGGTAGAACATATGAGGCCTTGTGCCACAATTTGAACACTTCAGTGTTTCTATGAGATGAACTGTTCTGTGATTGAACTGTTTAATACAAGTATGTTCTTTTTATACATGAACCGTTATTGTTAAGTCTGTGCTAATGATTCTAGCTAGACAGAATGTGTATGAAAAAGGTAGAAGAATGAATGTATGTCAAAGTGCATGTAACTGATGTTTTAAGATGATAGGAATCAAGACTATTCCTATTATTCAAGTTGCTTCATAACCTTTGTTCGGTTATTGAGGTCTTAAAAGAATGGTTGAATTCTTAAAGTTGTTTGTTCAACTGTATGACTTGCTGGGCAATTGAATGCTCACACTTGCTTTAAATAAAAACATTTTCAGCGAGTGATGTTAGAAAGAACTTAAGGATCCCGTAAAGATCAAGCTGATCGGTATCCAGACAATGTGTCATTCCTTATATGAATGAGCGTGAAGATCAAGCGAAGACTTGTAATATAGAATGATAGAATTAAACTATAGAATAGTTTAATGAACGATTATGTATCCTTGATGGCGGATAAAAGTCACTTGTACAAGATGTAAAGAATAATGTAATTATCATTATTTGTAATGAAAGAGGTTTTATGGTTATAGAACCTGGGATATGAGAATGTATGTCGTTATATTTAGCTATATAATGATGTATGTTTGGAAGAAGATGGGATCGTGACGTACGGAATTCGGATGTGAAAATAGACCGAATTTTGGGGTGTTACAGGTTGGTATCAAAGCTGATAGGTTATAAATCTTAGGTATGAGTACCTAAGACTATAATCGTAGAGAGAAGGATAAGAAGATCACCACGTAATCATAGTAAATCGTAGTAACAGATGAGCTGTTAAACGATGAATGATTTATAGCTAATGCTATGAATGAATGGTACTATGAAGTAGTACGGAAAGAAGAACTCAGATTGAGTTGTAAAGGTTAGCATACGAATTAAAGAAAATTCATATTAAGTAAAGAGGAAGTTAGAAGTTGTAATATTTCAATTGAGGACTCATGTGATGGCTGAGTTGTATGAACCTTTGTATGGGCAGAGGTTTGTGCTTGGTGTAATAAGTACTCAGTTTATTACAGTGATAATCATTGGAATTTGTCGCGCTATTAATATGTATATGACGAGAAGGTGAATCTTTTCTCATGTATATACTTGATAGGTAGAGAATGATAAAGTAGGTGCGAGTTCTTAAACTCATACTTATGGTAAGTTCGTGACTCATAATTATATGGTATGTTTTCGAATATCTCAAATGAATGGGCGCTTTAAGGTGCATCTGGATGTTCTTAAACTCATATTATTGTGGAAAGTTCCTGAACTCATAATGTGTGGTAAGTTGATGGACTGTACTAGGTTATAGAGATGTTTAGACTGAAAACGAAGTATTTTCAGTAGACTTCGCATTGAAGGTGCTAGAGAAGTTTAAGTATTGTCACAGTAACACAATAATGGAAGATGGAGAATAAGATATTCCAAGTCATCTAGTTATGCTAGATTTCAAAATTTCTTGAAATCGTGCTAATGTGCGCATTTTGGAAAATGAAAGAATTGGTTCGACTTTTGGAATCAATGGATTTTAAAAGAACTATTCTTGGTATGTTTATGCCAATTGCTTCGGCTAGACAGAAATTGATTTGAAATATCAAAATGAATTTTATATCATCAGTGCATTTGATGCAAGGATGGTAAAAGGATGGAGTTATTAATGCAATTGAACCTGGTGGGATGTGATCTTAGGATCAACAAATCGCTATGGTATGATGTATAATGATGAAGTCATAAACTGATGAAGTCCTCAACGTACTGTGAAAAGTGCGGTATCATGACGTCAGGAAACGTTTTGATGTATTGTAAAAGAATTTAAAGAAGTAGTCGATGTCAAGTGAATTGACTAGACGAACGTTTCAAGTTGATATCCAATTTATTGATATGGTCTAAGCTACTTGATTTGGTTAAGACGAATGGTATGTCATGATTAAAAGAAAATCGAGCTTTCTTTGAAGAGTTATGCTGAACCAAATTGTTTTGGTGCGGAATCTAAGTCTGAGGTGAACATACCCTGAAATGGGGTTATCGATAAGTCGATCACCTACACGTATGGAAGAGGTAGTTTACCTTCTTTGTGATTGTAAACTTACCGTGTAAGAAAGGTTTACGGCGAGAGGCTGTTTAACCTAGTAAGAGTTCATGGTCGATTTGACCCCTCATCAAAAGAATGAAATATTTTAAAGGAATCCTTATATTCCTAGTTATTCCTTTCACTTCATGATTCTTGATAAGTTATGAAAGGTAGGGAATGTTTGAAAGATAATAACTTCTTTGAAGAGAAGTTGAGAAGAATGGTAAGCTAGAATTTCGAGGACGAAATTCTTTGAAGAAGGGGAGAATGTGAGAACCCGGGTAAGGGTTTGGTTTTAAGAAATTCTGAGGACGGAATTTTTTTAGGGAGGGAAGAATGTGACAACCCGAAAAATCGAATTGTCCAGAATTTAAGATTTAAAGAATTAGTTATTAATAAAATAAATTTTTATTAATACTATTTTGTGCTATGTGTTTATTAATCGTTCTATAACCTAGAATGATTATAAGTCGAGAGGATTCTGGCTACGAACTAGACTGAACGAGTAAGAATTTTCAAGACAAAAATAAAATTTTTCCGGGAACAAAAATATTTTCGGAGAAAAAGACGAAATAGGCACTATTCACCCATTTCTGCTCGGAGATTTATTTTGAAATTCCGAGAAGTTATTGAGTACGTAAAATGTTGAGACGTGATGGAATATTCAATAATATTTCAGTTATGGAAAAAATGAAGTTTTCGCCTGCGGACTTAAAACCTAAGGGTTAGGGAAAATGAGTTCCGAGAATGTTATGATCGCATATAATAATTAGGGTTATTATGTATGTTTGGAAGAAGATGGGATCTTGACGTACGGAATCCGGATGTGAAAATAGACCGAATTTCAGGGCGTTATATAAACTCTACGTTTTCGAGAGCACACTACGATCTCTGAGTTAGTTCATCAAACGTTGAGACCACTCTACGATTTTCGAAGAGGTTCTTCAAGGCAGGCACACTACGATTCTTGAAGCTCCACGTTTTTGCCTTGACTTCTGCAATCCTGATCAGATTGATGCACTACAAATTTTTCGAAGCCTATCTATTACATCTCAAGATCAACCTAACAGCTTTGTTCTTTCTATGTATACATTCATTTTCAGAATGTTACACATTAAGAGCTTAGATCAACCTAACAAATTTGATCTACCACTAAGTCCTTGTACATATATTCCTTGAAGGACTTTATAAATAATCATGACCATTTGTATTTAAACATCAAATCAACATATGCATTCTTCAGCATCGTGGTTACTCCATATTACCTTTACTGAAGGTATTACTTTATTTCTCAAAACTTGTTCCTTCCTATTAATAATTTGAATCGGAAGTTCTTCATACGTTAAGTCTTTTTCTACTTGAATAGACTCATATTCTATTACGTGCTTGTATTCCGGTTTATACGGACGCAATACTGACATGTGAAATACATTGTGTATTCTTTCCATCTCTGGAGGTAAAGCTACTTCATAAGCTACCTCTCCTACCCTTCTTAAGATTTCAAAAGGTTCTACAAACCTTGGACTTAACTTCCCTTTCCTTCCAAAACATATCTTCCCTTTCCAAGGCGACACTCTTAGAAAGACATACGATCCTACTTCAAATTCTCTATTCTCTCAATGAGGATCTGCATACTTCCTTTGTCTATCTTGAGCCGCTACCAATCGGGTTCTTATTAACTCAACCATATCTGTCGTTTGTTGTACCATCTCAGGTCCCAACATTCGACGCTCACCCACTTCATCCCAGCAAAGTGGTGTTCTACACTTCTTCCCATACAACGCTTCGTAAGGCGACATGCCTATACTAGCGTGAAAACTATTATTGTAAGCAAATTCTACCAAAGGAAGATGTTCGTCCCAACTCCCCTTGAAATCCATAACACAAGATCTTAACATATCTTCTAGCGTTTGAATTGTCCGTTCACTTTGTCCATCCGTCTGTGGATGATACACCGTACTCAATCTCAAATGTGTTCCCATTTGCTCTTGCAAACTCCTCCAAAAGTTCGACGTGAATCTTGGATCACGATCAGACATAATCGAAAAAGGTACTCCATGTCTTGAAATAATTTCCTTGACATAAAGCTTAGCTAACTGCTCTAGGTTATACCTAACTCCTATTAGTAGAAAGTGAGCTTATTTGGCTAACCTATCCACTATTACCCAAATTGCATCGTATCCTTTTCTCGTTGTTGGAAGTCCCACCACAAAGTCCATGGTGATATGCTCCCATTTTCACTCCGGAATCTCTAGTGGATGCAACAACCCACTCGGTCTTTGGTGTTCAGCCTTAACTTTCTGACACGTTAAGCACTTACTAACATATTATGTGATCTCCCTCTTCATGTTCGGCTACCAAAAGTTCTGACGAAGGACTTGATACATCTTAGTACTACCCGGATGTATCGAGTACCTCGAACTATGGGCCTCCCACATAATCTCTTCTTTCAACTCGGAATTATTTGGAACCCAAATTCTTCCTTCAAAATGAAGTAAACCTTCTTTATCAAGGTTGCACTTAGTCTTCACATCATCCTTTATTATCTTTTTCATTCGCTCACATTCTTCAGTACTTATTTGTACTTCCTTAACCCGTTCCACTATCGTTGGTCGAGTCTCTACTGAGAATAACATCTCCACCGTTTCACTTGGTAACTTAACTTCTAATTCCATCCTTACCATCTTCGTTATTAACTCATTCTGAGTCGTTAACATTGACAGCTTTTCCCTACCCTTCCGACTTAACGCGTCGGCTACTACATTCGCCTTCCCTGGATGATACAGGATATCACAATTGTAATCCTTTATTAACTCTAACCACCTTCTCTGCCTCATATTCAACTCCTTCTGTGTGAAGATATATTTCAGACTTTTATGATCTGTGTATATCTCACACTTTTCCCCGTATAAATAATGTCTCCATATTTTTATGGCAAAGGCAACAGCTGCCAATTCTAGGTCATGAGTAGGATAGACCTTCTCATAATCCTTTAACTGGCGTGACGCATACGCAATGACCTTGCCATTATGCATGAGCACACAACCAAGTCCTTTGTGCGAAGCATCGCTATAAACTACAAAATTCCCCGTATCATCTGGTAAGGATAATACAGGTGCCTCACTCAACCTTCTTTTTAGTTCTTAAAAACTATTTTCACACTTTTCTGTCCACTCATACTTCACCGACTTTCTCGTCAGATTTGTCAATGGAGTAACTAATTTAGAAAAGTCCTGAATGAACCTTCTATAGTATCCCGTTAACCCTAGAAAACTCTGAACCTCAGTTGGCGTTTTTGGTTGCTCCCACTCATTTACTGCTTCCACCTTCGCTGGATCTACGGATATGCCATCTTTATCTATAACATGTCCTAGAAACTGCACTCGTTCAAGCCAAAATTCACACTTAGTGAATTTCGCATATAACTTCTCTCTCCGTAGTGTTTCTAACACTATTCTCAAATGTTCAGTATGATCTTCTGGCATCTTAGAATAGACTAGAATATCATCAATGAACACTACAATGAACTTGTCCAAATACTGTTTGAACACTCTGTTCATCATATCCATGAATGCGGCTGGCGCATTTGTTAACCCAAACGACATCACCAGAAACTCATAATGCCCGTAACGAGTTCTGAATGTCGTCTTAGGTACATCTTCCTTCCTTACTTTCAGCTGATGATACCCCGTACGCAAATCTATCATAGAAAAATACTTTGTCCCTTTCAACTAATCAAATAGATCATCGATCCTGGGCAACGGGTATTTGTTCTTAATCGTTAACTTGTTCAACTCCCGACAGTCGATACAGAGTCGTAACGACCCATCCTTCTTCTTTACAAACAATATTGGTGCTCCCCATGGAGACACACTCGGTTGAATGTACTTTCTATCTAATAGTTTCTGTAATTAAACCATTAACTCCTTCATCTCTGTTGGCGCCATTCTATATGGTGCCTTTGACACTGGTGTTGTACCTGGCAGCAAATCAATCACAAATTCTACATTCCTATCTGACAGAATACCGGGTAACTCCTCAGGAACCACATCCGTGAACTCTTGAACTAACGCTATCTGTTCCAATGATGCTCTCACTCTTTGGGTATCCACCACATGGCATAGGTAACCCTTACACCCCTTCTTCAACATTCTTCTAGCTTGTGTCATAGTTAGACAACAAGAACGTCCCGGTGATTTATTTCCATAAAACACCACTTCAGGTTTCTTAGAAAGCCTTAGGTTTACACTCTTTCTATGACAGTCTATTATTGCTCTATGGTTGATTAACCAATCCATCCCTAGAATTACATCAAATTCTCTTAACCTTATCGGTAAAAGATCTACCAATAATATGTTGCCCCTAATATCTACGAAACAATTCCTATGAATGTGTTCAATGGGAATTATCTCTTCGTTTGCTACCTTAACGTCTAAAGGTATTTCTAACTTTTCAGGGTTTAATCCTCGGTTGCTTAGCAAATCCACACGCTATAAAAGAACAAGTAAAGACCCGAGTCAAATAACACATAAGCATTTATTTCATTGACCGGAATGATACTCACATTACTTCCGATGATGCAAACCGCATCTTGGACAAATCATATTAAACGTCTCAAATGTGAGGGTCTACCCAATGATGGTGTTGGTCCAGTAATGGCTAAATTACCACTACCAGAATCCTTACTAACCTCCGCCCCCTTCTTCGGGCAATTTCTTGCCATGTGGTCCATTGACCCACAAACAAAACAGCCTCGGCTTTACTTAGGATTAGGACAGTTGGGTGATATGTTACCCTCCTACCCACAATTATAACAACCCGTTTTCCCTTTTAGACAGACTCCCAGATGAGTCTTGTCGTATGTCTTGCATGCCTCCATCCTACATTTACGATCTCCTTGTTTCACCCCAGTATTCTCAGGGTTAAAATTCTTCCTTTTAGGCATGTTGCCACTACCACTAGCAATCTCTGCCTTATTTCCTCCCTCTCCCTTACTCTTATTCTTTCTTTCCTTATGGTATTGGGTCAATGCCTCACTACCACCCTCTGCTATAATTACTTTTTCCATAATGGTCCCATAGGACGCACTCTGAAAAATTGAAATCCTACTATAGAGCCAGGGTTTTAGGCCCTGCTCAAACCTACGAGCCTTTCTCTCCTCCGTGTCCACTTGGTGTGGAGCAAACCTTGCCAATTCATTGAATTTGGTCACATATTGGGGAACCGTCATGTCCCCATGCTTAAGTTCTAAGAACTTAATCTCCATTCTCTCTTGCATGCTAGTAGGGAAGTAGTTCTCGAAGAATACCTTCTTGAACTGTTCCCATGTAACCACCTCCATTCTAGCCCCACCCTGGTGAGCCTCCCACCAGTAGTTGGCTTCCCCTTCATCATGTAGGTCGCAAAAGAAGTCTTTTGCGCCTCTGCTACGTTTGTAATTATAAACGCCTTTTCTATTTCCGTGACTCATGTCTGGGCCTCCATTGGGTCCGTCATTTCCTTGAACTCAGGTGGACCTACACTTTTAAATTCCTTAAAGGTAGTTGTTCGGGCTATCCTAGGTCCTACAGGTGCTCTACCCCCAGCTTGGTTAAATGCAGTCGTTAATAAATTAGCGAACTCTTGCATAGGGTTATTTGGACCCCCCCCCCCCCTTGGTTATCGTTATGTGATTCCGCCTCGTGATTACGTTATCTTCTTCTTGGCGGCATTTCTGATTAAATAAGTAAAGTTCCGTTATTATTTATTTGCTTACTTAGTTATTAGTCGTCGAACATCTGAACAATAACTCACACACAATAAAGCACATTAAAAGAAAAACTTCCTTATATTAATATGTTTCTTTATAGTTCAAGACTATTTACAACTTGCTTTCCATAGCCAAAAGCTATTACATTTATATCCCGCGATTGACTTTCACAAAAATTGAGATTTACAAAAAGACTACCCTTTAATTATACAAAAGAGGGTTTTACGTCACTACACAAAAGTATTTACCATTCTACTTCTAATATTGTCTAACAGCATTTTCATGCTTCTCGTTCGCTAGAATCGACACAATATGTTGACTTATAGTATGTTGAGTCTTTCCCGACTCAATAGAATAACAAGCTATTTTAAGCTTGAAATCCTCATGCGCACTGTCATTTATATATGACATTCGTGCTATCTTCCGGTCTTTCTCACCAGCTTTCTTACTTAAGTTCTACAACCTCGCTCTTATAGTCCCTAGCCTCACAAACCATGAGCACTTTCTCATCATGCTCTATCTCATAGTCCGACTCTGCAGACTCCTTGGCACCATAGAGATCATCGATCTCCTCTTTCCGGTGTCGCACCATATCAGGTAAACAGACGTTACTTGGCCAAGCAATCGAGAGGTACATTGCCCTCATTGTCTCGCTTTGTTGACTCTAAAGCGTGCATCACCGTATTAATCGATGTTACCTCCATATCATCTTCCACATCTATCATCATATTCAGGTATGATGCTATTCCCATGGTCTCCTCCGAATAGTCCTCCTCTGAGAAATACTCCTCGGGCTCTAATTCTTCTAGAATCACTAAAGGTATGTCCGCTACAGGCATAGGTACTGGCTCTACTCTGTTCACGGACTCCTCATTTACCACATGTATATCCATATACATTAAGCTATCGATTGACATCTACAATAACACATAACAAGTTAATTAGTATATAATACACAATAATATAAGCACAAATCACATTTAATCCATTTATGGTTACTTTCCATCTTTTAAATCTTTCGGTACTGAGTTTCCTAAATACCTTATTAACTCATTTGACTCGAGTTAACTTTCTTTGGACTTTTCCTTTCCTAACGAGGCTATTAGCCTAAGGTTCTTCCCCCCTTAAGTTTTATAACCTAACGCTTTGATACCAACCTGTGACGCCCCCAAATCTAGGTATCTTCCAACCCAGCAGATGGTGTTCCACGATACTATAATTCATACAGTCATTCCATTGAGATAACAACAAAATGAGTGTACTTACTATATTCTTATTACATTAGTAATAAGATCTTTTCCCAGGTTCATAAACTGAATACATTATTTGTTATTCATAAGTATATTACATACAAATACTCTAGTCTATTACAGGATAATCAATTATCCATCCTAGCCTTGCCTTGCCTTTATCTCTCTTAGAACTCTCAGTTCGTTCGGCTTTAGCTGCAATCATATGGTTCAAGCAAGAGTGAGCATAACTAGCTCAGCAAGTCTAACAAGTAATCATATGAGTATCACATTGAGAATTTTATGCTCAGCTTATATAACAGAACAATTAACTACGAAGCACTATGAAACATTTGAATAGTACTTCTCATTTCACAACAATGATTCCAAAGTATATATAATAGCTTAGGAATTCTGAACCGGTCTAAAGACCCTGAACATACTCTTTCCGTTTTCATACTTGAAAAGGACATCCGGCACTAAGGTTATCCATCCGTCTTTACTTACGAGCACTTCTAGGTGATCAGCCTATTATACTCTATGTTAATCAACACTCTTCAGTTAAACGTATTTACGTTCAACATTTGGCAACCTCGTGTGCCCATCAAATAATCGATGAAAATACTTTTATTTGTTCATAGACAAACTTACCTTTACATCTGTACCAAATACTTGGCATAGGATAGCGTTAACAGTTCTATATTGAAAGATTTGTACACAAATCAATCAATTCTTCAAGACTTGTCTAGCCGAGTAAAACAGGCATCGACTCTTTCTTTAAAACCACTCATGCATCTTATAACATGAATCATAGAAAACTTGGCTAACACGAAGGTTAGACAAGCGTTAAGAAAGACTTGCCTTCAAGCGTCTTCGAATATACAATTCAATCAGTTCTCAGTCTTTACAGGATCTACATGATATATTCACATAGCACACTGTAATCAGTTAACAAACAACTAACTTTATTGTTCTAACCAACTTCTTTCTCTTTTATGTCTTACTTAAATTTATCTCGTTAATAAAGTCAATTTGTATTTCTATGCTTCGTTACGGCTTATTAACGTTCTTACATTATTAACCGACATTCGATCATCATTGTTGAAATACCAACGTTGAACATCATTCACGGTTCCCTTATTACCTTCTTGCGTTCTTCATTTTATTTAAACCATACCTAATCTTCTAACGTTATCACTTCATAAGTGATTTAAGGTTAGTATTATCATGTACATTAAGTACATTCATTGTCTTCCTATTAGTTTAACTTCAAGTGAAACTAAAATCTAACTTGATCAACTCTTTTACACTACCGGCGCTGCGGCGCGGCATCCCTAGTAATAACTCGGCGTTGCGACGTCACTCTCCAGGGGTTTTTCCCGGACTCGGCGCTGCGGCGCGAGTCTATGCACTAATTCTCACGCTACGGCGCGAGCCTCCAGACATTTCTGGTTCCTCTCGGCCATACTTGGCGTCGCGGCGTGACACATTTACACTGGGTTGGCGCTGCGGCGCCGCCCCTGTGCATCAGATAGGCAGGACAGTTTAACTTTCTAACGAAACTCCTGGCTTCATAACTTATTCGTTTTACATCCGAATTGGCTCATTCGAAAGCCCACAACTCACAAATTACATCCTCTAAGTGTTCATATAATAATTTTACACTTTCGAAATCGTTAACTCGGAATTCACCTTTTAGTTCATTTTTAGCGTTTGTTTATCGTTTTCGACCGTTTAATGCTCGTTTTCTTCGTTATAAGTCAGAATTAGACGATTCTTGCATCCACGACTCTTAAATACCTTATCTCACATGTTGACATTGGAAACCAACGTTTTCAAGTCACACGGAAACTTTTGACCCTTAATCCGAGATTTCTACGTTTTCAACGTTCAACGTCTATTTTTTGTAAAATTCGCCATAACTTCGTTACTCGTGTTCTATAAGCCAAATCAAATGGAACAATCCATTGATTCATCATCTACATCCTAACCAAACAATATGCACATACCCTAGCTATGATAGTTCTCAAATCGTCCTATCATAACTACGTTCACATTCATAACTTTTCTTCGATTTTTACTAATATAAACACTTACGATTTTCATTTGGCCATGACTTATCAATGATTTGATCATTAATAGACATCCTTATATCTCCTCAATAAACATGCTCCACCAATCTACGATCCTTCTACGAGAAAGAAATCGAAAAAGATGAAGACTACGGTTCATGAGAATTTACCTTTGTCGTTCTTCACGTTCTTATAAAACGTCTTACGATTTGCTTGAAAGTAACTTGATTACTTATTTCTAACTTTTCTCTCTCTCAATATAAGTTGGACAATGTTTACAAAACATCAAAATAACCAACACAAGCCTTGTATTTATAGGAAACCAATTGGAGGGCAAAAGGGTCCAAAAGGCCACCTTTTTACTATTCACTACTTTATCACCAAGTAAACTACTTGGTGATCAAGTAGTTCACTTTACTTGGCCATCAAGTGGTGGGCCCACCTCCCTCTTGGGTCATCCCATGGGTTTTACCCATCCCGTGACCACGGATTCAATTCGCGGTTTAACTTCTTGGTTTGGGCTTATCTTTAATTAATATTGGGCCTCGATTGGGCTTCACTTTACTTAATTCATCGGGCTTGCTATTAATCCAAGTCCAATTGAATTCTACTAAATCCTTAACTCAAAATCCATTAGAACTTCTCGTATTCTATACGTATAACTCCCGTATTCTCTTCGTCTAGTACTCATACAATATTCGTATTATACGTCGTACTATTCTTTATACCATATTCGTATTCGAGCTAGTATAATACTCGTATCTCATATGTATTGTGACTCCCCCAAAATAGGTATACATCACCCATTCTGAGTCGCCAAATACATGGTACAGAAACAAATACAACTTCAGTAATACAATTATCGTGTAAAATACCACAACACATATACTGTGAGTTTGAATACAAATATTGTCTAATAGACAGTATACAAACTCAAAAGGAGTCCTCATTACAATTATTGATACACTATTTTACAAAATAGTGAGGACTACTAAAACAACTATCTTGAATCATCACTCCATACCCCGACTAGTTCCTACTAAATTCTCTCCTCCTGAGAAGAACAATGGAACAAAAAGGAAAAGGGTGAGCTCAACTAGCCCAGTAAAGAATATTATGACTAAGATAATATACAACAAATTATCATTAGTCTTCAACAGAGAAAAAATCTGATAAAATATAATAGACAACAAGTTTTAAATCAACAACTGCAGCGGAAACAGCAATCCATTAGAAGAGTCAAGTAGAGAAAGAATTCTACTATCTTCTAAGATTTTAAAAGTCCATCATCAATATTTTATCCCTGTAACATCAATCAATATACATCTTGAATCAAATATTCATCTTTGCACTACAAGCCAAAGATATTCATTTATATCACCAGTTGGTCATGTTCATCTCAACACCTGTTCATCTTTGCACTACGGGCCAAAGATATTCATTAGGTAATCATTCATCTTTGCAATACAGGCCAAAGATATTCATTAGGTAATCATTCATCTTTGTACTACAGGCCAAAGATATTCAGTAATATCATTATTTAGGACTGAGGATGATGAAAAATATCTTAAAGAAAACGAATCCAGTGAGATAAAAGATCAAAGATTAGAGATTCGTACTTTAGTTTATCCAAGTTCAAAAATACTTCATAATAACCAATTGTGAAGCAGAATTCAAAAATAAAGATCAAAACATGGATACAATCAAAAATAGTAACCATAATAGACATCTTGGACAAAAAGGAGAAAATTTCATTTTTCGATGAATAGTGTCTTATTCGTGAATAGTGCCGTATACGTGAATAGTATCGTATACGTGAATAGTAACTCCGACACAAAAATGTAGAAATTCTACAATAAAATTCATACCAATATTTTGGTATAATGATATTGAAAGAATAACATCATTAGAAAGATAATAACATCCCTTACCTCAAAATATCAATACTTCTGATCGGAATATCGGTATAAGACTAAAGGAAACTTACACTGATGAATAGCAACTCACAAAGTATCTAAATACTCACAAAATACGCTCGATAATATAGAAAAAGAAAGAGAGAAAACTTGTTTCTGGTGTGATTTTCAATTCTAACTAAGCACCCTATTTATAGAAAAATGCTTGTAACGCCATAACATTAACTCGCTACCTAATGGCTTTTCTGCTCTACATTATTCAAGCCCACCACTTTTGAAAATAAATTCCAGCACATTTCATTACTCACCAACCAAAAGTGGGGCCCACTATATTTTTAATAAAAACATTTTATTTTTTGAAACTTCAACAATTCATAATAAATAGTCTTTTATCAGAAAAATTCGAATCTCATGTGCTTTCCATAGGAAATTTAATTCTCTACAACTTTGTAAGTTTAACTTTTTTTCAAATTCCAAACGAAAAATGACCGAAATCCACATGCGGATGATTTTCAAAACCTCCATTCCGACAAAATACTGATAAAACACCTCAGCATTAATTCCTTCATTTATAACCACATAAAATAAATATATCCATCATTTATATCCACATAAAATAAATATTTCCTTATCATATAAATCAATAACTAATTATTCAAAAATAATATTAAAGAATCACAATTATGACAACCAGGTCGTTCCCAGGAAAGAGAGGATTTTTCGATAAGGATTTCTCCTTATTGGCGCGCAATTAGGTGACCAAACCTCTTTCCTAGACAGAACTTCCTTAGACATTGTCAATAATGCTATCTAATAATATTATTCAAATAATATAAATTATTGATCTGATAATGGAGATACTGTGCAGTGACAATTATTGAAACAACAATAATATAAAATATCAACGCAGCAATTATTGAACCAATAAAATAAAATATTGAACAGTAATTACTGTAACAATTATTGAGTAGTGACTTCTTACGTAAAAATCAATAATTTCAAAATATCGTGTAATACCGTGTATCTTCTTGCAAGAACGCGCATATTATCGTATTTTAACCACCGGGTATTCCAACAGTGTTAACGGTAACCATTACGCCGTTATTTATAAAAACTCAAACTTGTCATTTTTTTTCATCCGACAGTTATCCATTATGGGGACCACAAATGGATGTGCCGTCGTACGAATATTCTCCGACAGAAAGAATATTCCACGACCAAACGAATATTTCCCGACAAAATGAATACTTTATAACTACTTGCTTATTTTGCAAAATTTGCATATTTCACCCATAACCAAAGTATTATATCAAATTAACACTTATTATTCAAAATAATAGATAGACGAAATTTAATTTTATTCATTAAAAAGTTGGGGTCTTACACGTATAATAACCTAAATGATTATATGCATTATATTTTCCTTTCAGAAATCACTTTTATCAACCCATAGGTTTTAAGTCCGCAAGCGAAAACTTCGTTTGCCATAACGAAAATATTATTGGATATTCCATTATATCTTCATATTTTATCATTACACGTTTCTCGGAATTTCGAACCTAAGCTCCGAACTAAATCGGATGAATAGTGTTTTTACAGGAAAATTCTCGAAAAACATTTCTTTTCGTCCTGATAATTCAAAACAATTAATCCTAGCACATAGCCAGAATACTAACCACATTCACACATTCTAGGTCATAAAACGACCTTCAAACATCATACTCACATAATTAATCAATTAAATTCATTTAATTCACATAATCAAATAAAAATTTAATTCATTAAAAAGTCAAAATTCTCGGGCGTTACAAGGAGTCCATGTAATAAGCCAAATTTATAATAAATACTTCATGACAAACCCCTTTATTTATCACAAATCACTTGACTAAACACATTTTTAATCTTTCAATATTTATTCATCATTAATATTATAACTCACAATATTAACAACCAGATCATTCTCAAGAAAGAGGGGGCTTTCCGATAAGGACTTCTCCTTATTAGCGCGCAATTAGATGACCTAACCCCTTTCCTCGACAGAACTTTCTAGACATTGTCAATAATGCAAATAATAATATGAATAAATGTGTCATCTCATTAATTAATTTAATAATATAAAATATTGTGCAGATGATACTGTGACAATAATTGAATCAATAATATGAGACACTATGCATCAACTATTGTTGTAATAATTAAACAAAACTGAGTGACTTCTCACGTAAGCATCAATAATCAAAGATACTATACAATACTGTGTACTACTATGCAACCACGCGTATTACTGTACTTTTATCACCGGGTATTTCAACAGTTAACGATAAAAGCCTTGTCGTTATTTTATAAAAAGGTTATTTTTGTCGCTTTCTAAATCTGACAGTAATTTTGTTGTGGGGTCCACTAATGATTGTGTCTTCGTACTAATATTTTCTGATAAAACGAATATTCTCCAACCAAACGAATAATTTATGACAACTTGCTTACTTTGCAAAATTTATAAATATTACCCACAACTATAACATTATATCAACTCCACACCTTATTATTCAAAATAATATTTAGAGAAAATTAAATCTTTATTCATAAAAAGTTGGGATCTTACATTAAGAACGTAAGTCTCTTCAAAATCTAAAATAAAAAGACATCTCCAATGTTAGAACGAACAAAAAAAAAATTGTTAAATCCACAACACTTTTTATTATTTTCACAAGTGTCACTGTATATGTATAGCGACGGTGAAAATCGTCGTTATAGGATCTATAGCAACATTTTTATTATAGAAATAACATTTTCTGTTTTAGATTTAACAATTTCCAAAAAATATATCTTCAATTTTAAAACGAAGAGTACCATTTTACCTTATTATTATTATTATTATTATATAATATTTACCTGGGTAAATACCAA
Organism: Panax quinquefolius; assembly: GCA_020205615.1. Classification (NCBI taxonomy): domain Eukaryota; kingdom Viridiplantae; phylum Streptophyta; class Magnoliopsida; order Apiales; family Araliaceae; genus Panax; species Panax quinquefolius. Next base: position 16,856,425 of record CM035165.1, read on the forward strand.
TGTATAGTTCAAAATTTAGTTTGCCTTCCTCTCAAATTAGGAAAACTATAAATCTTTTACAGCTCAGTATTGGAGATCAAATATACATCTCCTATTTGAAGCTACAGGGACAGTACATGACCATATGGGAAATACATATAAACATAGTCAAAGACATGACAATGGCACAATATTTTAAACCTAATATAAGCAACTTTTACTTTTTATATTCCAATACTTAAATGAAACAATGAAACTGAAATCTCATGTAGCCATGACCTCATTGTGAGGTAGGAAAAAAAATGAAACTGTATACTCCCTCTGTTCTACAAAAATATATATAAATTTTGCCAATGAAACTTTTTTAAATATTATAATATAAGCAAAATAAAGAATCATAAATTAAAAAACTACTTCAGTTTGCATAACACTCTAATCCACCGAATGAAGATTAGGCGAGTAAAAGAAAATGAAATAAATACATATTATAATAGTCAAATATCAAAATATCTAATAACAAGCCATGGTAACAGCTATTACAAATAAAATAACAGCCTCAACTTTGAGAATGATGTTAAAAAATATATAGCCCTCTTTTCAACTACAAACATACTTGCAATAACAACTTTTCTCTGGTTCTATGTAGGGTGGCTCATTTCATCTGGCTCTCGGAACCTTTTTTATTTTTTCGGTTCAATACGGTTCTAATGGCGCTTCCGACCACCACCCTTCTTCTTGCCTTGGTTCCTTTTACCACCCTTTCTCTTCTTCCCTTTACTGCCTCCATGACTGCTGCCATCACCATCCCTAGATGGAGCAGGTTGTTGTAGCAAATTCTTAACATCAAGTACACCATTTCTGAATGTCCCTACAGTTGACTTCAGCACTCTGTCCTCAGGGTTGCTTTTTTCCACTGTTCTTTTAGAACCACTGGTAAACTTCCCTCCAACTCGTCCGAGTATCGAACTCTGAAAAGTGCTATCATTAACAACTGTAGTTTTATGATATAACTAATGTGACATGGCGGCAGTAGAAGAGAGGAGCAGAAAATTCAACGAACCTCTTGTAGCACTTTCTGATCTCTTTCTTTCTGCTTTTTCATTATTACTCGTGCTACACTTAGTGGTAATCTCTGTTTCTTGACAGGCTGTAGCAAGGAAAATCACACTTGATCATTACAGGTGTCGAACAGAATATTAGAACCTAGCTGAAATTATGTCAAAAATATGAAATAAGTAATATAGCTATTTCACCTTTCCACCAAGAGAAATTACTTTCCTGTTTTCCAACTCCTTCCTTTGTTTCCATGTCATATGTTTGGAGCCTGAAGCCAAAAATGAGTAGACCAGAAATTATACAAATTTACAACAAGATATTGTTAGTGGTGCACTGAAGCTTAGACGAAGCCAGAAAAAATTAAATGCTACTTTATTTTTATGAAAACATTTAGTGACAGGAGTACATCTTACCATTAATTGACAGTATACTTTTTTTAGCTCAACATACCGTTTCTGTTATATCATAACAGTTAATATCTTCAAGTAGAGAACAAAATTTACAATCAGTCACTATGCATGATATATTGTATTTCCACCATCCAAGTTGAAAAGCTTTTTGTACGGGGAAATAAATATACCATTGTTTTGGAAATAGGAAATATAAAAGGTCACTGAAGGGTGTACAGTTAATATATGGTGGGTTTATACCGGTTTATACTTGAAAGGTGATGCAGCACAACAATCAGAATCTGCAATGCATAACCACTCTCCACTCTCCAGTGGTATTCTACCAATTGATGCACAAGGCCGCGAGACTTGGTTGCATGAATATAAGAGATTTTAAACACCCATGCCCATGCCGAAAAGCCCTGGAAGCAAATTTTAGAAAATTCTAGATTCATCCCTGGAAGCAAATTTTAGAAGATTCTAGACTCATAGTATTATTTAATTTATTTGAAATTTTGAAACTTGTCCAAATTGGGTTAGGCTAGTGTGTCTATAGAACGCAGTGAATTACGATACAATTATAGAGATTTGAGAGATATCCTTTGTCCCTAAACCCAGTTCCCCCACCATTTTTAGTATTAGTCAACAGTCGTTTGGGCAACTTCATGGAGGTGCTGAAAATTGAGCGACCAGGCAACGAAGTCGTCGCCTTGGATGACTTAGGCGACTGATTTGCTGAGCAAGCAACTTAGCCACGGCAGGTACAGATCAACCCAAATGTAAACTGGGTAAAAAATAAGACTTCGGCCAAATAGAAAAAGCCCTAGTCACGACTCACAATTCAGGAGGAAGAGAGAGAGAGAGAGTACCAATTTGTTTCTTTTTCTTCTCTTTCTTACCTTCTCTCATGTCAAATGTCGACCTCATCATTCTAGTTAAAAATGAATAGCTCAAATGGAGTCATAAGAAACAAAAGAACATATGAGATTTTTAGGCCTTACATCAAAAAAGAGGCGATAGCCTCTTTCGTCTTGCAACTCAATGAACCAGTCGCGCGTAAGCAATTGAGGCTCATACCTAGCGCCTAGCTGCGCCTCTTGCCTAGGCAAGTAACTAGTCACACCTTTCACAATAATGTCCTGACCCTAGATTGGATGCAGTTGATATAGAAGCGAGTCAGATGGGAGACTTTTAGTGGTGAACATAACCCTATGATATTTTTGTATTGGATTCACAGTTTGGAGAATTTCTTTTGCGGGTACAAGTTAACTAATGAGAAAAAACTTTTCTTTGTTCAAGTAAAATTCATAGTTGTCACGGCGCCACAACGAGTCATGGCGGTAGCCGACTGCTTGAACGCTTAGGCGACAAGGCGACCGCCATGGCGTCCGTATGGCGACAAGTCGTTTACAATGTGCAATTTATATACTCCCTCCGTCCCTAATTATTTGACGTTTTAGAGTTTTTCATTTGTCCCTAATTATTTGACGTTTGTTCAAATCTAGGAGAATTAATGACAATTTTTCCAAAATTACCCCTCATTACTTTGCCTATTTTTTTGATACTTTAAACTCTTTCTCTCTCCTTACCCCAACAAAACTCTCCTTATTCCAACAAAAGATTTAAGGGTATTATAGACAATTGAGTACTATATTTAATGCTTTCTAATCATTATCTTAATTCTTGTGTCCACCTCTTAAACGTCAAATAATTAAGGACAGAGAGAGTATTATTTATTTTACTTAACAAGTATATTGACAATAAATTTCATATAAATTAAAACTCAAAACATAACACTATGGAATAACATTAGAGGCATAATTATGTAAATACTTAGCAATAACAATCCAAAAACAAAACACTTAATATTAAAATTAGTAAAAAAAATTAAGAATTCAACAAACACCACATAGAAAATAAAGTTGAAACTATCACAAATATGTAGTCTGATAAAGATGTGTCGAATCCGATTACTGATAAGTTTTTTAGGATTTATTTCATTTCTCACTGGTTTTTAATCAATGGGTCATGGGTTTTTAATCGATGGGTCATAGATCAGAACTGTAAAATACTTTGATTGGACCAGAGCTGCTAAGGCGTCTCAAGGCGCCCGCCTTAGCAGCTCCACCTCAAGGCGCCCATCGCCATATCAGTTTTTCATCGCCTGGACGCCTTAACAACTATGATAAAACTAATGGGTCATGGGTTTTTAATCGATGGGTCATGGGTTTTTAATCGATGGGTCATGGGTTAATGGATCAAAACTGTAAAATACTTTGATTGGGCCAGAGCTGCTAAGGCTTCTCAAGGCGCCCACCTTAGCAGTTCCACCTCAAGGCCCCCATCGCCGTATCAGTTTTTCATCGCCTGGACGCTTAGGCGACGCCTTAACAACTATGATGAAACTAATAGAGACAACTCAAATTTGGTGAAATTAGCATCAACAAAATCTATAAACAGTTGTAAAAAGATGTTAAGATATGAAATCTGCAATAACACAACGTTTTGTGCTTTCATATTACAAGCAGAGATCATATCTACAATTCACTAAGTTGGTGCAAAGGAGTAAATCTATAATAGAGTATGTCATTGTTCAACAATTTAGCTACAAGGTACAAGTATTCCTTGGGTTGAAGAAGTTTCGATATCTACGTATCATCAAAGGTTTAAATCCTGAAAATGAGGGTGGTGTAGCCTCGGATAAACTCTTGACGATGCATGATGACATTCAAGTAGCCCACCCAAATAGAGGATATTATGAAAAGGACAATTTTTGTTAGAATTCAAAGCCCATATTAGGAATGAGCTTACTTTTTGTGGAGCAATAGAAGCAGGACAATTGAGAAGTAGTCGACAAGCCCTCAAGTTACCAGAAGGTCAAGCCGCTATATAGCTTCTTCTCAAGCTAGAAACATCCCTCCGTCTAGGTACTACACTTGTGATGGTTTTGGTTTTCAATTCTTGAATTGTATGTCCCTGCATATGAATATTACTCTTTCTAAGCAAGTTTAAGAGGAGAAGAGAAGAAGAGGGAGCCACAAAATGCGATCACATTTCTTGTTTTCATTCATCATAACCATCCTCAATACATTACACTACTCCACTATATATGCTACTATAATTCTTGATAAGTGCATACGAATATTACTCTTTCTAAGCAAGTTGGTATAGTTGAAGAGAAGAGAGAAGAGCCACAAAATGCGAGCTCATTTCTTGTTTTCATTCATCATAACCATCCTCAATGCATTACACTACTCCACTATATATGCTACTATAATGCTAGATATGCTTTAGAGAAAGTGCTATATGAACCTTCTAAAACTACACCATTATTAGTAATCCTATCTTATGGAGCCTTCTAAAACTACACCATTATTAGTAGTCCTATCTTATGGAAATTGCTACTTCTAGATAATACTAACGACATATACTCTTTTCTTATTTAATTATTTAATTATTATCTGGATATTATTAAATTATTTTCTCAACTTTGGAAAATCAAAATCTACCCCCTTATGACTTTGCTTGCTCAAACAAGTTTACAAATTCAATCAATTACAAACATGTCCGACAATAACCATATCTAATACCAAGTAAGACACCCACAAGCAACATTATGTAACTACAACCATGCTGATCAACTGACGAAAGATATACCAAAGGTCAAAGAGAGAATAAAAACATGGAGAGAGAGAGAGATCAGAGGCTCCTAATTAACTCCCAAAAGTTTCTCCATCAGATTAACAAAAACCCAAATACCAAAATACACAATTCTAAAATGAGGACTCTGGTCATATAAATTATCTAACCTATGTGAAATGCATTTACGAATTGATCATCAAAAGAAAACAATTATACAGAGCGGTAAGAGAGAAATAATTACCCAAAAACTCAATGTCCTTCATTATTGATCTTATCTCCATTTTTTGGCTTTTCAGATCCATATAACTTGTTGATGATCCGTCTTTCTCTCCTTTCTTTTTCTTCAACATTTCTGCAGCTTGATTAATAGAAACGCCAAAAAAAAAAAGTTCACAAATACCTTGAGCTACAACTATACAAAATGTCAGTCAAGGATATGGAAATCGAAAAAGATATAGGATTCAGAAACACAAAAAAAAAATACCATTTAGGATACAACCCGGAAAGCCTTGAAAATTATATATAAATTTTTATATTATACACATTAATACAAGACACATAATAAATAGGGATTAAGATACATAATAGGGATTAAAAATCTTTACCGGTCTCTTAGGTAAAGCTTTCTATGGACTGCAATTCGATAGGATAGATTTGGGCAAAAAACTCCCGTCTGAGAAGGAAGATGAAAGGCGGCTGAAGGACGGCGACGAGTTAAAATCAAGATGTAGCCGGCAGCTGTAGTGTTTATGAGGACGACGGCGGTGATGGGCCAAGGAAGGAGAAAGCGGCTGATTTAGGGTTTGGGACAGCAGCTGTGTTTAATGGAGCAGGAGAGCGGCAGCGCGAGTTCTAGGTTCGTTGATTTGGGCCTTCTAAAATTTTGTTGATTTGGGGTTTATGGGTTTTGTTAAAAATGGATCATATTTCCATTTAATTTCTTTAAGTTTTTTTAATTTTTGTTTTTTCCCTTTAAACTTATTAAGATTTGCCAAAAAAATAGTTGTATTGTTTTTAATTTAAAACTTGTATAGCTTTCTTCTTAAATCCTTCTGTTAACGCCAAGATCTTTCTCCACGTCCCAATCACCAAGACGCGCGTCGATATCCCCGCATAGCGATTCAACAAGTCAACACTAAAAGCTTTGACTACCGACACGTCGAGGATAGCTTTCCATGAGAGTCGATGATCGGCGATCACAAGGTTAACAATGGAGGAAAATAAATATATAAATGCCGAGAGAGAATAATAATAATATCATTGTGTGTGTAATGTTTTGTTACCTACCTCCTTTTGTGATCTTAGCCCCACACGCACTCCAATCCTTGGTTCTGCGTACACCCATCACCTCCCCGACACCTTTTAATCTCATCCCTCTCATCCCATCATTGCCAACCGTCCAATCCTTATTAATGCTATGTAAGATATCATTTACCATATCTTTCATCATCATCACTTGGGTCAAAGATGCAAATATTTAAATATATGATGGGTCGACCCACCACCGATTTGGTCCGATACTTTAGAAGGACTTAACAAAGATAATAAAGTGACTAGGTCCAATAATGTCAACACCCAATAATGAAGACCCAATGGACTAACTGAATATGTAGGCCCAATCCATTCGGCCCAATAGGAGAAATATCACGACCCAACATTGCCTCCTAGTTTTTTATTAAACAAGAGGTTTAATAGGAAACTATAAATGGCATCGGTTCAGGACAAAAGGAATTAATATAAGACCAATGAAGGTCCAAAATACGGCTTACCGAAGCCCATCTAGTGAACATCAAATGGCAAAATAAATTAAGATTGGAAGTCCATTTAAAGAGCCCGCTCCAGCCGAACATACAACAACAAATATTTCACCACCTCTCGAACAACCCAAACCTTCGCCACAAAAACCATTCTCTTCTGAATCCAGTTCGAAGTCGTGGCGACACCGATGATCATCGGTTCGGCAATAATTCCATCATGGAACTGATGGGTGAAGGAGTGAAATACCAGACTAAAGGAAGTTGAGATTTGACCATCAATCTGAACTGATCGATTAATATCGGTCATCTGCAAGTAAACACTGTCTTCGTGTGTTTCCGTCCCAAATACAAAGAGGCCGAAGAGGATACCGAAGAGAATGCCGAAGAGAATACCGCCCGAAGGGATAACGCCATCCGGAAGTCTGTGTTGGTGAAAGAAAGAATCAATCTTGATGTTGCTCTCTTCAACAATGAATGCCTTCGGAAGGATATCGACAAAATCAAAGAAGAACTAAAAACGACCAAGGCCACTCAACGGGTCATCACAATGACGAAGAAGAATGAAGATCTGACCGAGTCTAATCAGAGCTTGGCGAAGAAAAATAACAATATCCATACTAAAGAAGTAAGATATATGGCACTTCGTCAAAAGCTTGAAGAAGAGCTCAAAGAGCCTCGGGCCTTTAGAGATTTGGGTCCCACATCGATAGAAGACTTTCGTAAGGAGATCCAGCGAGAATCACGTAAAATCCGCCGAAATTTGAACAATAAGATCGCCTATATGTATGCCAAAGGATATGAAATTTGGTCAAGTAAAGACAAGAAAAGCTCAAAGTCAAGGTAGATCCATCTCTTCTAGACTCTTTAGATGGTGACGATGACAAGGAAGAAGCTCAAGATGACCTCTCCTTATCTTTAGTCGTAGAACTTTCTCGTAAAAATTTAACTTGTTGTGAGCAGTTAATATTAAAATATCAACTTCATGCCTTATTACTTATGAGTGAACATTTCTTGTCAATAATTCAAAGATCAATTAATCTGTATGAACTTAACTTAGGACATGAACTAGATAAGGCGTATAACAGTTAATTTATGAAATGAAGTGAACTGAATTTAATGGATAGAATTTAATGAATAGTATTGAATGAACTGAACTCAACACTTGAACAAAATAAAGTAATGTATACTTATCGTTTCAAGTGTGAGATCGGCGTACGTGTGAGGTGAATTCTATTTGATCCTCCTTGCACCATCAAAATCTTGCTTACCACTCGGGGTAGAACAAGTATATAAGGACATTTGTTTACCCCAAAAGGCCTAACAAAACCAAAAGATGACATTCGTCTACCACGAAGGGCTTGACGAAGTCTAAAGAACGACGATTGTACTACCACGCAGGGCCCGACAATGTCGAAGGACAACGCTTGCCTACCACGAAGGGGCTCGATAAGGTCCGAGTGTCGACAATCGCTTACCACGCAGGGCTCGACAACGTCTTAAGGATGACACTTGCCTACCACGGCGGGGCCCGACAAGGTCTCAAGGACAACAACGCTTACTTACCACGAAGGGCTCGACAAGGTGTCGAGTGTCGACATAATCGCCTACCACGCGAGCCCGATAACGTTTAAGGATGACACTCGCACTACCACGAAGGGCCCGATAAGGTTCGAAGGACAACGCTTGCCTACCACGAAGGGCTCGACAAGGTGCGAGTGTCGATAATTGCCTACCACGCAGGTCTAACAACGTCTTAAAGATGACACTTGCCTACCACGAAGGGCTCGACAAGGTCTAAGTGTGATAACAATTACCTACCACGCTCCCGATAACGTCTTAAAGATGACACTTGCCTACCACGAAAGGGCTCGACAAGGTCTAAGTGTCGATAATCGCTTACCACGCAGGGCCCGACAACGTCTTAAAGATGACACTTGCTTACCACGAAGGGCCCGACAAGGTCTAAGTGTCGTCGATAATCGCTTACCACGCAGGTGGCCCCGATAACGTCTTAAAGATGACACTTGCCTACCACGAAGGGGCTCGACAAGGTCTAAGTGTCGACAATCGCCTACCACGCAGGCTCCATAACGTCTTAAAGATGACACTTGCTTACCACGAAGGGCTCGATAAGGTCTAAGTGTCGATAATTGCCTACCACGTAGGCCTCCGATAACGTCTTTAAAGATGACACTAACTGTCAGTAAGACCCCAAACTTTTATAAATAAAGATGCATTTTCTATAAATATTATTTTTGAATATTATGGAATAAATTTGATATAATGTTATAGTTGTGGGTAATATTTATAAATTTTGCAAAGTAAGCAAGTTGTTATAAAATATTCGTTTAGTCTGGGAATATTCTTTTTGTCGGGGAATATTCATGACGACTACTCAATCATTAGTGGACCCCATTAACGTAAGTATTGTCGTAGTTAGAAAAGCGACAAAATTATCTTTCTATAAAAATAACAAGCAGAGGTGTTACCATTAAAACCGCTCATTGAACTACCCTTAGTAGTAGTAAAAGTACGAAGAATACGCCAGAGTCAGTATAAGAAGACACGATATTGATTATTGATGCTTACGTGAGAAGTCACTCATTTACGCTCAATTATTGCTATAAAGAATTCACGATCATATCTCTTATATTATTGATTCAATTATTGTCACAAAGATCATCTCGTATAATATGTTATAAAGTATTAAATTATTAATCGAGACGACAAGTTATAAATGATTAATAATTGTTGAAAGATTAAATATGTGTTGATTAAAAATAAAATGATTTGTGGTAATATTTATTCAATCCTTGATGTATATAAAGAGTCTGTTATGAGACGTTTGTGGTAAGTTTGATTATTTTATGGGGGGGGCTCATATGTCATCATCTAAGAGTCCCTTCGTGAATAGTAATTACCTTTGTGAATAGTAATTATCTTTGTGAATAGTAATTATCTTTGTGAATAGTAATTACCTTTGTGAATAGTAATTACCTATGTCAATAGTATTTACCTTCGTCAATAGTAATTACCTTTGTGAATAGTAATTACTTTCGTCAATAATATTTACCTTCGTCAATAGTAATTACCTTTATGAATAGTAATTACCTTTGTGAATAGTAATTACCTACGTCAATAGTATTTACCTTCGTCAATAGTAATTACCTTTGTGAATAGTATTTACCTTCGTCAATAGTAATTACCTTCGTCAATAGTAATTACCCCTTCGCAAATAGTAGTTGTCCCTTCAATATTACCAAGAGTTAAGCGCTTTCTTCTGTTCCAAGGGTTAATTACCCTTCATGAAATAGTAGTTGTCTCTTCAATATTACCAAGAGTCATTTTGACCCTTCGTTAAGACCAAGAGCCACCCTCGGTTTTTTCTATAAATAGAAAGCTCATTCCTTCATTATTTCTTTTAATTCATCGAAACTCTAGAGAGAGAAACTATAGAGAAAGAAGAAAAGTATTTTGCTACTTCACTTTTCCAATATTCAGTTCTTCTAAGGTATGGAATATTATTTGTTGTACCAGTAAGGGGTGTTATTTTTTATTCATGAAGAGAACTTCTGTTATTCCATTCTTTATTATTCTGTTGGAATAACCTGTAAAAGTGGCATACTGAAAGTAGTATGCACACAAGCCAATCATGTTTGATGATAAAGCATATACTTTGTAACAATCTTATTTCATTTATTAATAAAAAGTATTAATTTATTCAAGGCTTTTAATTATCTACATAATGCTGTTTTATAATATGTGATAAACCCATAGTTTTAAGCAATGCTTTTAGAATAATGATGATGATCATTCTAATGAGATCTAAATTCTTAGAAAGCTTAAAACTAAAATAGTTCCCAATCATTGGATTACTAAATTGGGGATTAGTGAATCCGGATAGATTCGGGTACATACGTTGTTGCTTTCATTGGATGAGGATGATTGATCTCATGATCATTTGTGTGGAGACACTAAAGCAAGTATGTAGGTGCTTATTAGAGAATAAGTTCAATCGAACGTGACTCGCTAAGGAATACCTAATGGAGTTTTATTTGCTGTCAATAGGAATTTCAGTAGTGATAGTAAGACAAGTGATCCTTGGACTTGAGATCATCATAGTATCTTGTGTATGATGAGTTATACTTTGACTTATTCCTTAAGACCCTTAGGGTATATCAAAGGGTATGCTTGGGTATAATAAGTTGTCACATATGGAGATAATGTATGATCAATAAAGAATCTACCACTTCTAATAAAAGAAGAGAAATATCCTATGTGATTCGATAAATGACAACTCAAGAGTCCTTGGCAGGCGCGTAATGAAATTAGAAAGGAGTTTCTAATTTGCATTATTTGGAGTTGTGCATTTAAGGATCGAAATACATATAATTAAATAAAATAAGACTTGATGGTAATTCCATGTCTTATATTTAATTGGGACATTGTATGGTGGAAGGATTGAATTGTACGGTAACTATTTACTCAAAGGTTCTTTTATGATTAATGTTGAAATCTATATTATCCGGAAAGTCGTTGATCGCTAGGGAGGCTTATCCCTATGTAGAATAAATATTATTTATTTAAATAAATTAATTGTTTAATTTATTTATTTAAATAAGATTAGAATTGTTCTAATTGATTTATTCACAATAGGTTTAATATGGAGAACCTAAAGGATCACACCATAAAAGGAAGAATAATTATTTAAGAAGTTAATGGCATAATCGTAATAATATGTTATGTATATTTAATTTAATCTATGGTGATAGAATAAATTAAATATCTTAATATTTATTATTTAATATTTTAGAAATATTAAATATAAATTAATAAGAGGAGTCTTATTAATATTATTACAATTATTATTATTTTAATTTCTAATGAGAGAGTTTAGGAATTAATTTAATATAAGTACTCTCATTTATTCCTAATTGGATTAGGAGGGAAAATTAATTAAAGGAGTTTAATTAATTATCCCTAATAAGATTAGGGAGCCCATTTAATTAAAATAGTTTAATTAAAAATACCTTATTTTAATAGGGTTACTTGATATCTTTATATAAGAGAAGTCTTATATCAGATATCAATGATACGCAATTCCAAAAGTTGGAGAGTACGCCATTTTTCTATAGAGATAGAAAAAACTAGGGTTGAGCCAATATCCCTTCTTCTTGAATCATTATTATTCCTTGGTGGATCACCTCTAGAGGCCATACACTTGGGTGGCTTACATTGATCAAAGGAAGGAACCAAGTCCGGTGGATTCAAGGAGATCATGAGAAGTAGGAGGTGAACTCTTGACGAGGAAGCTCGCTTTTACAAGGGTATGATTTCATAATTTCTTATTCTTCGTTTAATTAATAATTGTGCATAAAGGGTGATCCGGGTATATGGTTTGTAAAATTTTTAAACTCGAATTTTACACGTTTCGCACTTTTTATGCAATTTGATATAGCGTTCTTGAATATTACAACCTAATAAAGTGGCATCGAGCCAAACCTTTATGCAAATTATTAATTGTTTTATTTGATATGTATATTGATATGTGTTTAGAACAATTTAATTGGGCATAATTTTATTGTATAAAATTTATTAAATAAAAAAAAAAGGGGCGAAATCTGTTTTAAATTGGAAATTCTGTGCTTTCCGTCATTCATGTAGTCATTGTGAGACATGGGTCATGATTGACCACGTGGGTCATGTTTGATTCAAGAAGTATGCTCCTTTTTACTGAGTCTGCAATGCACCGAAGCTACATAAAAAAAAAAAAAAAGGGATCAGGAGCTTCATCATCCGTCCAAGTTACCTGGCTTGATTCTAGTGGGATATCATGTAAAGTTTTTAAGGAAGGTACGGATGTTATATTATATATTATAAATAATGCACGAAAATATTAATATATAATATATTACGAATATATATATATATATATATTCTTAATTATTATATAATTAAAATAAAAAGTTTATTTTAATTTTAAAATAAAAGGTTTATTTTAATATTAAAATATAAAGTTTTATTTTAATAATTTTATAATTAAAATAAAAAGTTTATTTTAATTTTAAAATTAGATTTCATGCTAACTAATTGGAGTTGAAATTGGATTCTATTTTTCCTTAAATAAAGGAGTTTATTTTGATATGAAATTATATTTCATATTATTCAAAAAATAAAAAGGTTTATTTGTGAATAGGAAAGAGAATCATAATTTTCTTAAATAAAGGAGTTTATTTAGATATGAAATAAGATTTCATATTATTCAAAATAAAGAAGTTTATTTGTGAATAGGAAAGAGAATCCGTGTTTCCTTTAAGAAAAGGAGTTTATTTTATATGGAATTGGATTCCATAATTAATTAAAATAAAGGAGTTTATTTTGATTAAAATAAAATAGTTTATTTTATTCAAAATTGGATAAATTAAAATAAAATAGTTTTATTTTGATTTAAATTTGGATTAAAATAAAGGAGTTTATTTTGATTCAAAATTAGATTTTATGCTAACTAAATTTGCCCATTAAATGATATCAATATATATATTAAATGTTTATTATTCATAAGATGAATGTTATTTATTGATGCATATGATGATGTGTATGATAATAAATGGGATTGATTATGGACTATTGACCAATATGATTGGATTTTATTTTAGTTGGATGCATTGAATGTAATGGGTTTTATTAAATGGGGTTCTGCGTGACTTGTCTTCTCTAATTTTTTCTTAATGTAAATTCTAACTCCCTCTTATGTACTTCCCTATTCACGATCAAGGTTTCTATTTATTTTAAATAGTTTTGTAATAGGAATAGTTAGAATTAATTTTGAAAAATTGGAGATCAAGGAGCAAGGAGCTTGAAGACCCGTTTGTAATGGAGCAGGGTTTAAATGTAATAGTTATATTTAAATATTATTTTCTTGCACCCCTAGGGTTTGAATTTTGGTTCACTTGGTGGCTCTAGTGAACCAAACTAGAATAAAAGTCCATAATCAATTCCGGGTAGAATATAGTATTTTATATGTGCATGCTTATACTATATATATTATATATTATGCAAACATGCTTCGCATGTTCATTAATATGACACGTATTTTATATATATATGTGCATGCGCGCTAAACAAGATGAGACAAATTAATAACAAACCCCTCAATTTTTATATATTAAGTCCTAAGCATTCAAAGATATTTGAAATATCGAACGTCGCTTTCTAGCCTTGATATGATAAAATTAATAGAGTATTAAATATTTAATATGAGTTTGTTGTGTCACCACAAGGCAAGTATTAAGTATTTAAGATGTTAATTTATCACATATGATGCTTATAAAGAAAAATAAACAATATTATTTTTTGTTGTGTCACCACAAGGATGATATTTTTCTTTTTGAATATATGGAGTGCTAGGTGGGACTTAACTTGGATAATTTTGATTCGGATGTGCCACCACTTGATCAAAATAATCTAAGAGGCAAAAAGAAAAGGAGTTGATAGTTGATGTAATTGACAAAAGTTGTCTACCTATTTATTTATATATAGTTTGTTGTGTCACCACAAGGCTATATACATTTGAGATGGGATCCTTATTCTCACTAGCAAATCTTTAATTAGATTTTGGCTTAGAACTATATAAGTGAGGTAATATAGTTTGAAGAAAATAGTGGGAGATACCAATTTAAAACAAGACCTAATTTATTTTGGTAATTAATAAAAGAATGTATGTTAAAATGTTGTTAATTACAAATTCATTTACGTAATTTTACAATGACTAAAATTACTATCATCATGAAGCATATTAGATGCTAAATTAATCGTAATCAATTAAACGGATTGGTTAAGAAATTTGAGAATAGTTCTCATAGTTGAAAAGCTATCTTATGTCCTTAATACGCCTATCCCTACAATGGTTGCGTAAAATGCCTCGAGAAAGACATTGCTACTTTTAGAAAGTGGCAAGATGATGGACAATTGGCTCAATGCATCATGCTCAAGATCTACGAAAGTAACGAGCTTCAAAGTCACAAGATGAAACTATGGATGCTTTATTATATTCCTACACATCAAGTAGTTGATGGTGAGGAAAGTGGGGACCGATAGATATCGGATATCTAAGGAGCTCTTCCGATCTAGAATGGGCCGATGGCACTATAGTATGCATAAAAAGTTCTTAATATAATCAATTTGATTGATCAATTAGGACATCTGGTTTTGTCATGGATGGAGAGTTGAGCCAAGATTTGATCTTGCACTCACTCCCGGACTCCTTTCACAATTGTTGTGAATTTTTCATATGAACAAGCTAGATATTAGCTTCGTTGATTTGCTTAACATGTTGAAAAATGATGAGAGTCACTTTCCAACCAAGAAAGACCATGTCTTACTGGTAGGGGCCAAAGGATCTTCAGAAAAGAAGAACGATTCAAAGAAGGTATATAGAAAGGCAAAATAAAGGATAATAAGAACAAAACTGATACGGATAGCAAAGGAGTTTGCTTCCACTGCAATAAGCCCGACACCGGAAAGAAACTCAGAAGCATCTTGCAGAGGCTAACCAAAGAAGCTTAGTGAAGTTTTGATTTATAATACGCTTTTTTGTTCATGATTGAAATAAATTTTTCTTTAAATCAAGGTTCTACTTGGGTATTGGATACCAGGCTTTGGTTATCATAAATATAGATTTATGAAGGACCAAACAGAAGTAGAAAGCTAAACAAATATAAGTAATCCTATGTATGGAAATGTAACAAAGGTTGCCATATTAGCCATAGAAACTTATAGTTTAGCATCGCTTACTCGCAAATCTATTAAGTCAATAAGTTGTTATTGTATTCCAATTCTTGTTAGAAACATTATTTCCATTTTATTGTTGGATAATAAAATTTTGGTATTATAATTAAGAACAATTGTTGTTCTATTTATAATAATAATGTTTTGTATAGAATTGAAAGATTACTTAATAGATTTTGTATACTTGACTTACATGAAAATAATTTTGCAAATTGAACAAACTAGTATAAGAAAAAGGAGATGATCATTCAAAGAGTTGAATGTGTGTATTTGTTAAAATACAAGTGTGAATTATTTAAAAGGTTCAAACAATTCAGAAGTGAAACAAATTGGCAATGTATTAAGATTCTTTGATTAGATCAAGGAATAAATACTTGTGCAATAAGTTTCTAGATCATCTCAAATGGTTTTCTCATAATGGACGCCTCCTGATATGTAATAAATGATTTATGTATCTAAAAGGAAAAATCGTACCTTGTTGGACATGGTGCGGTCCATAATGATTTTACCGACATTCCAGATCCTTCAGGATAATGTCCTAGAAATGGTCGATATCTACGTAAAAGGTAACCTCAAAATCCAAATTTCAAGACTCCATAAAAGTTATGGATGTGGAGGATTCCTAATCTTAAGTATGTTAAGATAAGGGTTGTCCAACTTATGTGAAAAGGTTTCAAAGGATAAGCTTTGGGACAAGATTTTATAAGTGTCGATTTGTGGGACATCCTAAAGTAAGTTTAGGGTATATGTTCTATAATTCTACTTAGCAAAAGGTGTTTGTTACGAACACGCTACCTTCTAAGATAAAGGTGTTTATCATTAAAAGGGCTAGTGGGAGGATAATAGATCTTGAAGAGTTCAAGAACCACAAAATACTATAAGTCAAATAAGAGGAACACGTAGAGAGATTCTATTATACCACAACCGAATCGTAAATCGAATAGTATCAAGATACCGGGAGGTATGGATTCATTATAGATGATGATGATGAGGTACACATCATAGAAGATGATGATCCGATTACATACGATGAGGTAAGTGTTGTAGACACTCGTGAGAAATGGATTCAAGCAAGTTTCTCAAATATGGAACATTCGTTTTGATGAGGCAATCAAAAGAGTTTGATTTTATCAAAAATAAGAATGAACCTAGTGTGTACAAAAGGGTCGTTGGGAGCATCGTGACATTCCTAAGTACTATATGTTGATATACTACGGATAAGGAATGACATACCAATGCTACAATCAAGTAAAGATAAAGTTGTTCAAACATTCCTCCATGAATGATTTGGAAGAGTATCTTAATTGGGGATATAAATCTATATAGATAGATTTAAGAGGATGCTCGACTTAACCCAAGGAACGATATTCATTTGATGCTAAAGTCGTTTAGCATGGCAAGCTCCAAGAGATGTTTCATGTTGATGAGCCATGGAGTGTATCTCTTAATAGTCCCCACGACTCTCTAAAAAGAGAGGTCGATAAGTGACAATCATATATGCAATGAAATGTACGAGACCCGATGTTGATCGGTCATATTATGGAGAAGTTCACTATGAGTCGTTGAAAACATCTTAAAGTGCTTAACCAGCACTAAGGATGTGATCATATTCATGGTGGGTCTAAATTATAACTAGAGGGCTTAACAGACTCAAGTTTTTCAGACAGACCAAGATGACAGAAAAATCCACTTTAAGGTAAAGCGTTATCTTGAACAGTGGTGCAATGAATTGGAAAGGTTCCAAACAGCAAAGAGTTGTTGGTTTAGTGATAAAGACAAAGTATATAGCTATAAATGAAGCAGCAAGTTGATTGTTTGGATAAAAAGTTCATTACAGAACTAGGAATAGTTTCTAAGTCTCATCTTGGATCTAAACATGTGTTGTAGCACTTTCATTTGATTATTAGAATCATTGAAAGATGGGAAATCACTATAGAGATAGTGGACTCTCATGAACAACATTACATATCCATTAACTAAAGCTTATCCAACAGCAGGATAATCGTCACTTAGAGAAGAAGGATATGAAATACCATGGCGATTGACTTTAGTGCAAGTGGGAGATTGAAAGTAGTATGCACACAAGCCAATTATGTTTGATGATAAAGCATATACTTTGTAACAATCTTATTTCATTTATTAATAAAAAGTATTAATTTATTCAAGGCTTTTAATTATCTACATGATGCTGTTTTATAATATGTGATAAACCCATAGTTTTAAGCAATGCTTTTAGAATAATGATGATGATCATTCTAATGAGATCTAAATTCTTAGAAAGCTTAAAACTAAAATAGTTCCCAATCATTGGATTACTAAATTGGGGATTAGTGAATCCAGGATAGATTGGTACATACGCCGCTTGCTCATTGGATGAGGATGATTGATCTCATGATCATTTGTGTGGAGACACTAAAGCAAGTATGTAGGTGCTTATTAGAGAATAAGTTCATCGAAGCGTGGCTCGCTAAGGAATACCTAATGGAGTTTTACTTGCTCTGTCAATAGGAATTCTGTAGTGATAGTAGATAAGCGATCCTTGGACTTGAGATCATCATAGTATCTTGTGTATGATGAGTTATACTTTGACTTATTCCTTAAGACCCTTAGGGTATATCAAAGGGTATGCTTGGGTATAATAAGTCAGTATATGGAGATAATGTATGATCAATAAAGAATCTACCACTTCTAATAAAAGAAGAGAAATGTCTATGTGATTCGATAAATGACAACCCAAAGTAGTCCTTGGTTAAGCGAGAATGAAATTAGAAAGGAGTTTCTAATTTGCATTATTTGGAGTCATGCATTTAAGGATCGAAATACATATAATTAAATAAAATAAGACTTGATGAAGAATTCCATGTCTTATATTTAATTGGGACATTGTATGGTGGAAGGATTGAATTCATCGGTAACTATTTACTCAAAGGTTCTTATATGATTAATGTTGAAATCTATATTATCCGGAAAGTCGTTGATCGCTAGGGAGGCTTATCCCTATTGTAGAATAAATATTATTTATTTAAATAAATTAATTGTTTAATTTATTTATTTAAATAAGATTAGAATTGTTCTAATTGATTTATTCACAACCTAGGTTTAATATGGAGAACCTAAAGGGTCACACCATAAAAGGAAGAATAATTATTTAAGAAGTTAATGGCATAATCGTAATAAATATGTTATGTATATTTAATTTAATCTATGGTGATAGAATAAATTAAATATCTTAATATTTATTATTTAATATTTTAGAAATATTAAATATAAATTAATAAGAGGAGTCTTATTAATATTATTACAATTATTATTATTTTAATTTCTAAAAGAGTTTAGGAATTAATTTAATATAAGTACTCTTATTTATTCCTAATTGGATTAGGAGGAAAATTAATTAAAGGAGTTTAATTAATTATCCCTAATAAGATTAGGGAGCCCATTTAATTAAAAGAGTTTAATTAAAAATACCTTATTTTAATAGGGTTACTTGATATCTTTATATAAGAGAAGTCTTATATCAGATATCAATGATACACAATTCCAAAAGTTGGAGAGTACGCCCTTTTTCTATAGAGATAGGAAAAACTATGGTTGAGCCAATATCCCTTCTTCTTGAATCATTATTATTCCTTGGTGGATCACCTCTAGAGGCCATACACTTGGGTGGCTTACATTGATCAAAGGAAGGAACCAAGTCCGGTGGATTCAAGGAGATCGCGGAGAAGTAGGAGGTGAACTTGTACCTGAGGAAGCTCGTTTCTACAAGGGTATGATTTCATAATTTCTTATTCTTCGTTTAATTAATAATTGTGCATAAAGGGTGATCCGGGTATATGGTTTGTAAAATTTTTAAACTCTGAATTTTACACGTTTCCGCACTTTTTATGCAATTTGATTGCGTTCTTGAATATTACAAACCTAACACATACCCTATACATGACCTGTATATGCGGAATACCCTATACTTGGTGAAATCCTTATATTATTCCATTCTTTATTTATTCTGTTGGAATAACCTGTAAAAGTGGCATACCCTATATGACGACATGTATATATGCGGAATACCCTATACTTGGTGAAATCCTTATATTATTCCATTCTTATTTATTCATTGGAATAACTTTGTACGCTTGAATCCCCTATACTTGGTGACATTCTTCTATTATTTTATTATTCCGTTGGAACATCCTCGCAGCTTCAGGCTTTTTAGCTTGGGACTCGGGTAAAATTTTTATTATTTTATCTTTATTATTCTATTGGAATATCACATGCTCGTGTGTTTTTACAGGACACACCGGTTAAAATCTTTATTATTCTGTATTTATTATTACATTTGGAATAACTTTGTCTGCCAAGCACCGCATGCATGGTGATTTCTTTTGTTATTTCATTCGCTATTATACTCGGTTGGTTAAAATTTTGACTTCTATACTCCATGAATTTAGTGGAATATCCTTGATATTTGCGCTTCATCCCGTATTTTCATGAAAATATTTTTACGAGCATTCTTGAATTTTACTCTACAAAGCGATATCATGTTGACAATTTGGACGTTATTAGTTCTGAATAAATTAATTCGTGAACTTGTTTTATTGAATTATTATGTCATTGTCATCATCCTCATGTTATATTATGTTATCTTTGGCTTACGTGCATAGATGAACTTAGTATGATTATGACCGAGGATCATTCGGTATAATCATGGCTTGTTATAAATGATGTGATAAAAGTCCTCGGTGGCTGTGTAATGCGGTGATAGATAGTTTTTGGTATGATTATGACCGGGGTGATTCGGTATAGTCATGACCATTGATGATTTGATGAAAATCCTTGACCGTGGGTACGTGGATGATTAGATATTGTGGTTTATTCATTAAACCGAGTCTTAGTGATAAAATTGATGAAAACCTTTTAAAACCTAAAAGATAGTAGACTTTATTTTCTACTTGACTCTTTTAATGGATCAGATATTCCACCGCAGATTAAACTGGTTGTCTATTGTATTTTATCGGTTTAACATTGTTGAAGACTATTGATAATTTATTCTACATTATCTTAGTTATAATATTTCTTCTTTGGGCTAATTGAGCTCACCCTTTCTTTCACCTTTGTTCTCTTGAAATGAGAATATAGTTGGATTTAGTCTGGGAAAAGAGTGATGGTCCGAAGATAGCATTAGTAGTCCTCACTATTCTCATTAAATAGTGTGACAATAAATGTAATGAGGACTCTTTGAGTATGGATATTGTCTAAATGACAATATTCCTATTAGAACTCTCGGTTTATGTATTGTCGTATGTTTACACGACGGATGTATAATTAAGTTTGTATTTGTATTTTGTACCATGTATCTGGCGACTTGAATGGGTGATGAATACCTAATTTTGGGGGCGCCGCGGTTGGTATTAGAGCTTAGGATATGATCCTCAGCTAAGATGTGAGATAAGAACTAGGAGGGAGAGCGGGGAATTCCTTCGCTAGTATGACCTACCTAAGTTTATTTGTTATTTAATAGGTCGGTCGAGTATAGGGATAATATTTGATATATTAATTAACCCTTGTGTTGTGGCGGTGTTTGGAAATGGCGGTGAAAATATTCACAATGGAGTGAATGTGGTAGTTGTGACACCTTTAATCACTAATCGAGTTAATGCGAAGGTCGAATAAAGAACAAATTAGAGATATCCACGTAGTGAATGAGGAACTAATTGTTGCATCCCGAGCTAGTTGTAGAGTAGCGGTGAGAGTGAGAGAAGAAGAGGAAGAAGAGGAACACGAGGAGAATTGGTTAGAAGAAGTTTATGATCAAAACTTAGAATTACAAAATCGTGTTCGTGAGCTAGAAGAACGGAGTTGAAGAATGGCAAGCTGGTCGTGGAACAAAGGGATACAACAATTCAAAATTGGGTTACCCGATATGTGATGCTCGAACAAAATCACGCCAGGGGTGTAAGATATTAAAGTTGGAATCGAGAATTTAAAAATCAAAGATCAATTTGAAAGAAGAAACAATCGAACGAAGGAGAATAGGCGATGCATGGGTAAAAAAGCCGCACAACGCGTTGATAGTGTAGAAAAGACGTCCAGATCCAATAAAGCCAAAATAGATGAAATGGACTTTGCTTTTGAATGAATTGGGAGAACCCAACATCGAATTTGGAATTACCCCGTGCATAGCGGCCAACTGAATTCGATATGGATGGGAGAATAATGATTCAAATCATGGATCAGAATGTGAAGAAACACTTAAGGGTGGAATGTACCCTATAGTAAAAGTCAAACTTCGGTAATTTAATTTAAAGAAGCGTTTGTCGAGAAACCCGAAGTTATTACGGGTAAATTAATTATAAATTATTGCGAAGTCTATACTTTATTCAATACAAGTTCTACCCACTCTTTTATTCTACCTAGTTGTGTTCAATGTTTAAATTTGACTCCGGAAAAATTAGACTTTGATATATCTATTAAAACTTCGTTGGGAGAAACCTTCGTTACCTCCACTGTTTATTAATCTTGTTGTTTCAAATAAACACTTTCACGTTACCTATCGATCTTATCTCTTTGAAAATACTTGCCTTTGAGGTAATTTTTGAAAACGATTGATTAACTACTCATTATTCTTTTTGTAAGGTTGTTAGCTTTCATATTCCTAATCTACCTGTTATACGAATTCAAAGTAACCAAACCCTAAAGTTAATCACTGTTATATCAAGCCATAAGTAAAGAGCCCCGATCCTTTCGTTGTTGACTTCCTTGTGTGGAATGCACAAAGCCGGACTTTTCAGAGGCGGCGTCGTGAATGACGATGACAAGTTGATAGGTATCATTGTGAGGTGCTATCTCAAAGTTAAAGGATAGAAGTCACAGTTGGTATCAATGTAACGTATTATCCAAGTCTTGGATAAGAGTAGCGATTTTGAATGATATTTCTATCATTAATAAATTTCTTGACGTATTCTTGAAGATTTCCTAGCCTACCCTAGAGCGTGAAATCGAATTTTGTATTGATTTCAAAGTCTAAAAACCCATTTCTTAAACCCTCAAATATTTCTTCAACTAAAAGGATCTGTTTACGAGGATTATGATGAAAGACATAATAAAAGCATTGGACTAATGAAAATCATGGGTATATGAAGTATTAGTAAGTGTTATGATGAGTTATGTTGGTTATTATGTGAAAACATGAAAGTTTCTTAGAAATCACAAAGGGTTGAAAAATCGGATTTTGGTAAAAACGTAACATGAAATTCAATTGACCATATCTCCTATTATATTTTGAATTTTTGAGTGTGGTCAAGTCCTAGAGTTAGATCTATGAGTTTTGTAGCTTATCCAAGTGGAATTACTGGAAAAGGTGCTGTAGATTTTCGTGTGGACTAAATTTTGCAAAAGAGTCCAAAGCTGCAAATTATAAAAACGCCACTGCCCAGAAACTTTAAGGGGCTGTTTCGCCACTAAATTTATGTGAAAAATTTTGGCCTTTTGGGACATGAAAATATATGTAATAAAGTACCTCCTGTCCAAAAATGAGCACATTCTGACTTAAAATGAACAAGTTATGACCATTTCAATATTTAGGTTTTTTTGACGAAAAATGCTATAACTGGAGTTATATAACTCCGATGACCATGAAATTTAAACTGGAGGCTCACATTAACATGTGTAAGGTCCTGCCAAGATTTGGGAATTTTTGGAGTTAAACTTGAGGTAGCTAATTTCTTAAGGAATTAATTAGAAATTAATTTTTGAAAAATAATAAATGAATTTTAAAAATTCTGAGAAAAATATATTTTCATTATGGGACTATATTATGCTAAATCCCAGAAAAGAAATATTTTTGGGACTGATTTGGTATTTTTCATGAAAATAGTTTAATTACTGAACATATGAGTTAAATATGTTATGTGAAGTAACAAAAGTTGAAAAATAGGATTTTATGGCTAGAGAATCCTATATAGAGTATATGCATTTTTTGATGAGGATTTGATAATTGGTGATGATATCTTATGAGTATGGCATTTTGAATGATTAAATGTATTATATGGTAAAGCGTAAACAATTGAGATAAATTGTTTATAAATTTAAGAAGTGATTAAAATATTGTTATAATATTAATGATATTAGATTATGAGATTATTAAGTGATTGATAACATGGGGATATTCTTGAATCCTAGATAAACTATATTATAAATGTTTAATATTTATCCTTTATCTCATTTGATTGATTCTTTATATCATTATCTTCATGTTTTTATTATGTTGAAAGTCATCTCGTGGCTCTGTAGTGCATAGATGGACTTGGTATGATTATGACTGTGGATTGTTCTAAGTATAATCATAACCGTAATTGAAAAACACGATTATCTTTGGTAGTAGTGCATGGATAATTTGTGGTCGCGATATCTAATGAATACACGATTATCTTTGGTAGTAGTGCATGGATAATTAAATGGTCGTGATACTAATGAATATCCTTGGCCGTAGTGCGGGGATGATTCGATGATATGGATTAATTATTGGTGAGTCTCAAAGAATGAAGTATTAATTCATGGATGTGGTAAAAAGTCATCTTTGGTCAGTAGTGCATTGATAGACTTGGTATGATTATGACCGAGGATTATCAAAGATAATCATGACCAGTAATTTAAAACACGAATATCCTTGGCCAAGAGTGCATGGATAATTCGTGGTCGTGATACTATTAAGTCGCGTCTCAAAGATTATTGGTTTTCTGATTTGTATATCTTTGGCCTATAGTGCAAAGGTGAATTGTTAATGAATATCTTTTGGTAGGATTCGAAGATGAATTTAATATTTTTAACGATAAAGGTATTCAAGGTATCCTCACCTCTTTATTATATCAGTATCGTACCCTAATTTCGAGGGCTTAAATTTCATAAGAAGGGAAGTTGTAAGACCTCAAACTTTTATAAATAAAGATGCATTTTCTATAAATATTATTTTTGAATATTATGGAATAAATTTGATATAATGTTATAGTTGTGGGTAATATTTATAAATTTTGCAAAGTAAGCAAGTTGTTATAAAATATTCGTTTGTCTGGGGAATATTCTTTTTGTCGGGGAATATTCATACGACTACTCAATCATTAGTGGACCCCATTAACGTAAGTATTGTCGTAGTTAGAAAACGACAAAATTATCTTTCTATAAAAATAACGGCAGAGGTGTTACCAGTAAAACCGTTGAACTACCCTGTAGTAGTAAAAGTACGAAGAATACACGTAGTTATATAGTAGCACACGATATTGATTATTGATGCTTACGTGAGAAGTCACTCACCTATGCTCAATTATCACATGATAATTGCCGTGATCATATCTCTTATATTATTGATTCAATTATTGTCACAGTATCATCTGTATAATATGTTATAGTATTAAATTATTAATTGAGACGACAAGTTATAAATGATTAATAATTGTTGAAAGATTAAATATGTGTTGATTAAAAATAAAATGATTTGTGGTAATATTTATTCAATCCTTGATGTATATAAAGAGTCTGTTATGAGACGTTTGTGGTAAGTTTGATTATTTTATGGGGGGGCCCATATGTCATCATCTAAGAGTCCCTTCGTCAATAGTAATTACCTTTGTGAATAGTAATTACCTTTGTGAATAGTAATTACCTTTGTGAATAGTAATTACCTTCGTCAATAGTATTTACCTTCGTCAATAGTAATTACCTTTGTGAATAGTAATTACCTTCGTCAATAGTATTTACCTTCGTCAATAGTAATTACCTTTGTGAATAGTAATTACCTACGTCAATAGTATTTACCTTCGTCAATAGTAATTACCTTTGTGAATAGTATTTACCTTCGTCAATAGTAATTACCTTCGTCAATAGTAATTTCCCCTTCACAAATAGTAGTTGTCCCTTCAATATTACCAAGAGTTAACTGTCTCTTCAGTGTTCCAAGGGTTAATTACTCCTTCGCAAATAGTAGTTGTCTCTTCAATATTACCAAGAGTCATTTTGACCCTTCGTTAAGACCAAGAGCCACCCTCAGTTTTTCTATAAATAGAAAGCTCATTCCTTAATAATTTCTTACGAATTCACTGAAACTCTAGAGAGAGAAACTATAGAGAGAAAGAAGAAAAGTATTTTGCTACTTCACTTTTCCAATATTCAGTTCTTCTAAGGTAGGGAATATTATTTGTTGTACCCGTAAGGGGTGTTATTTTTTATTCATGAAGAGAACTTTTGTTATTCCATTCTTTATTATTCGTTGAATAACTTGTAAAAAGTGGCATACCCTATACATGACTTTGTATATATAATAATACCTATACTTGGTGAAATCCTTATATTATTCCATTCTTTATTTATTCTCATTGAATAACTCGTAAAAAGTGGCATACCCTATACATGACCTTTGTATATGCGGAATACCCTATACTTGGTGAAATCCTTATATTATTCCATTCTTATTTATTCATTGGAATAACTCAGATACTGTGGAATCCCCTATACTTGGTGACATTCTTCTATTATTTTATTATTCGTTGGAACATCCTCGTTTCAGGCTTTTACTGGGACACGGGTTCCGCCTCTTTATTATTTTGTCTTTATTATTCTATTGGAATATCCTGTCTGTGTGTTTTACACCGGACCTGGTTCCGTCTTTATTATTCTGTATTTATTATTCATTGGATTAACTGTCTCTCAAGCAAGTATCGCATGCGTGGTGATTTCTTTTGTTATTTCATTCTATTATTATACTCGGTTGGTTAAAATTTTGACTTTTATACTCCCATGAATTTAGTGGAATATCCTTGATATTGCGCTTCATCCATATTTTCATGAAAATATTTTTACGAGCATTCTTGAATTTTACTCTACAAAGCGAGATCATGTTGACAATTTGGACGTTATTAGTTCTGAATAAATTAATTCGTGAACTTGTTTTATTGAATTATTATGTCATTGTCATCATCCTCATGTTATATTATGTTATCTTTGGCTTACGTGCATAGATGAACTTAGTATGATTATGACCAGGATCATTCGGTATAATCATGGCTTGTTATAAATGATGTGATAAAAGTCCTCAAAGTATTCGTAATGCGTTGATAGATAGTTTTGGTATGATTATGACCGGGGTGATTCGGTATAGTCATGACCATTGATGATTTGATGAAAATCCTTGGACCGTGTGGTACGAGGGGATGATTAGATATTGTGGTTTATTCATTAAACCGAGTCTTAGTGATAAAATTGATGAAAACCTTTTAAAACCTAAAAGATAGTAGACTTTATTTTCTACTTGACTCTTTTAATGGATTAGATATTCATTCGCAGATTAAACCTGGTTGTCTATTGTATTTTATCGGTTTAACATTGTTGAAGACTATTGATAATTTATTCTCGCATTATCTTAGTTATAATATTTCTTCTTGGGCTAGTTGAGCTCACCCTTTCTTTCACTTTATTCTCTTCGTGAAATGAGAATATATTTGGGACGAGTCTGGGGAAAAGAGTGATGGTCCTGAAGATAGCATTAGTAGTCCTCACTATTCTGTTAAATAGTGTGACAATAAATGTAATGAGGACTCCTTGAGTATGGATATTGTCTAAATGACAATATTCTTATTAGAACTCTCAGTTTATGTATTGTCGTATGTTACACGACAGATGTATAATTAAGTTTGTATTTGTATTTTGTACCATGTATCTGGCGACTCAGAATGGGTGATGAATACCTAATTTTGGGGGCGTCACACTTGCCTACCACGAAGGGCCTGACAAGGTCTAAGTGCAACGCTTGCCTACCACGAAGGGCCTGACAAGGTCTGAAGGATGACACTTGCCTACCCCGAAGGGCCTGACAAGGTCTAAGTGACCACCTGCCGAAGAGGCTACCATCGAATGGTCAGCGAGTCCTCCCGAACCTTCTAACACCGAGGTGGCATTTGCTGTGCCTGACAGACTATGGATGAGCTACCGAAGTCCCTCATGAATGTTTTAAACTTCGATCCCATGGTGGCGTCATAACTGATCCTAGACAATGGACCCGAAGACGACTACCCCAGCATAAAGAAGAAGTATAGGAGATAAAATCGAATATAGCTTTTTGGTGGCTGATGTGGGATCGAACCATTTAGCTGACACAAAGATCCACATGAACCCTCCGAATAACATCTGCAGCTTCGGGGGCACCCAAAATTCCTCAATAGTGGGAGATGGGTCCAAAGTGGAATACTGTTAGGTTTGTAATATTCATGAACGCAATCCAATTGCAAAAATAAGCGGAAACGTGTAAAATCAGAGTTTAAAATTTTTACAAATCATATACCCGGATCACCCTTATGCACAATTATTAATTAAACGAAAAAGATGAATAAGAAACATACCCTTGAAGATCCGAGCTTCCTCAGGTACAAGTTCACCTCCAATCCTTTTCGCGTTCAACTTGAATCCACCGGGTTTGGTTCCTTCCTTTGATCAACGTTAGCCACCCAAGTGTTTGGCCTCTAGAGGTGATCCACCAAGGAAGAAGAAGGATTTAAGAACATGGGTGGTTGGCTAAACCCTAGTTTTTCTATCTCTATAGAAAAAGAGCGTACTCTCCCAACTATTGGAATTACGTATGTTGTAAAAGTCAACAACCCCCACACCCATAATAAGACTCCTCTTATTTATAGATGTGGGCAACCCTCCTTAACAATTAAGGAATTGGGTTTTATTTAATTAATTAAATTCTTTTAATTAATTAAGCTCCCTAATCTTATTAGGGATAATTAATTAAACTCCTTTAACTAATTTTCCTTCCTAATCCAATTAGGAATAAATGAGAGTACTTATATTAAATTAATTCCTAAACTCTTTTAGAAATTAAAATAATAATAATAATTGTAATAATATTAATAAGACTCCTCTTATTTATTTATATTTAATATTTCTAAAATATTAAATAATAAATATTAAGCTATTTAATTTATTCTATCACCATAGATTAAATTAAATATACATAACATATTATTACGATTATGCCATTAACTTCTTAAATAATTATTCTTCCTTTTATGGTGTGACCCTTTAGGTTCTCCATATTAAACCTAGGTTGTGAATAAATCAATTAGAATAATTCTAATATTATTTAAATAAATAAATTAAACAATTAATTTATTTAAATAAATAATATTTATTCTACAATAGGGATAAGCCTCCTAGCGATCAACGACTTTCCGGATAATATAGATTTCAACATTAATCATAAAAGAACCTTTGAGTAAATAGTTACCGTGACAATTCAATCATTCCACCATACAATGTCCCAATTAAATATAAGACATGGAATTATTGTCAAGTCTTATTTTATTTAATTATATGTATTTTCGACTCTTAAATGCACAACTCCAAATAATGCAAATTAGAAACTCCTTTCTAATTTCATTCGCCTTGCCAAGGACTCTTTGGGTTGTCATTTATCGAATCACATAGGACATTTCTCTTCTTTTATTAAGTGGTAGATTCTTTATTGATCATATATTATCTCCATGTACAACTTGTTATACCCAAGCATACCTTTGATATACCCTAAGGGTCTTAAGGAATAAGTCAAAGTATAACTCATCATACACAAGATACTATGATGATCTCAAGTCCAAGGATCACTTAGATTACTATCACTATAGGAATTCCTATTGACAAAAGCAAGTAAAACTCCAATAGGTATTCCTTAGCGAGCCAACGCTCAAATGAACTTATTCTCTAATAAGCGACCTACATACTTGCTTTTAGTGTCTCCACACAAATGATCACGAGATCAATCATCCTCATCCAATGAAAGCAAGTTAACGTATGTACCAATCTATCCGGATTCACTAATCCCCAATTTAGTAATCCAATGATTGGGAACTATTTTAGTTTTAAGCTTTCTAAGAATTTAGATCTCATTAGAATGATCATCATCATTATTCTAAAAGCATTACTTAAAACTATGGGTTTATCACATATTATAAAACAAAGATCATGTAGATAATTAAAAGCCTTTAATAAATTAATACTTTTTATTAATAAATGAATAAGATTGTTACAAAGTATATGCTTTATCATCAAACATGATTGGCTTGTGTGCATACTACTTTCAATCTCCCACTGCACTAAAGCCAATCGTCATGGTATCTCATACTCTTCTTCTCTAAGTAACGATTATCCTGCATTGTTGGATAAGCTTCAAAGAAATGGATATGTAATGTTGTTCTTAAGAGTCCACTATCTCTATAGTGATTTCCCATCTTTCAATGATTCTTATAATCAAATGAAAGTGCCACAACACATGTTTAGATCCAAGATGAGACTTAGGAACTATTCCTAGTTCTGTAATGAACTTTTCATCTAAACAATCAACATGCAGCTTCATTTACAGCTATATACTTTGTCTTTATCACTAAACCAACAACTCTTTGTTTGTTTGGAACCTTTCCAATTCATCGCACTAATTGCTCAAGGTAACCCTTTACGTTAAAGTGGATTTTTCTGTCATCTTGGTCTGTCTGAAAAACTTGAGTCTGTTAAGCCCTCTAGTTTTAATTCAGACCCACCATAAATATCATCACATCCTTAGTGCCGGTTAAGCACTTTAAGATATTTTCACTGACTCATAGTTAACTTCTCCATAATATGACTGATCAACATCAGGTCTCGCACATTTCATTGCATGCATGATTGTCACTCATGCGACCTCTCTTTTCAGGAGTCTGTGGGGACTATTAAGAGAGATACACTCCATAGCTCATCGACATGAGACATCTCTTGGAGTTTTCCATGCTAAACGACTTTAGCATCAAATGAATATACGTTCCTTGGGTTAAGTCGAGCATCCTCTTAAATCTATCTATATAGATTTATATCCCCAATTAAGATACTCTTCCAAATCATTCATGGAGGAATGTTTAGACAACTTTATCTTTACTGATTGTAGCTTTGGTATGTCATTCCTTATCCGTAGTATATCAATATATAGTACTAGGAATGTCACGATGCTCCCACGGACCCTTTTGTACACACTAGGTTCATTCTTGTTTTTGATAAAATCAAACTCTTTTGATTTGTTTCATCAAAACGAATGTTCCATTTTTGAGAATATTGCTTTCAATCAATTTCTCCGAGTGACTACAACTCTTACTTCATCAGATGTAATCTGGATCATCATCTTCTATGATGTGTACCTCATCATCATCATCTATGATGAATCCATACCTCCCTGTGTATCTTCAGACTTATTCCGATTTACGATTTGATTGTGGTACAATAGGTCTATCTCTACGGTGTTCCTCTTATTTGACTTATAGTGTTTTGTGGTTGAACTCTTCAAGATCTATTATCCTCCCACTAGCCCCTTCAATGATAAACATATTTATCTTAGAAGGCATCAAGTTTCTCAACAAACACCTTTTGCTAAGTAGGATTATAGAACATATGCCCTAAACTTACTTTAGGATGTCCCACAAATCAGATTTCTTGTCAAATTTTGTCCCAAGCTTATCCTTTGAAACCTTTTAACATAAGTTGGACAACCCCTTATCTTAACATACTTAAGATTAGGA
This sequence comes from Panax quinquefolius, assembly GCA_020205615.1. NCBI lineage: Eukaryota > Viridiplantae > Streptophyta > Magnoliopsida > Apiales > Araliaceae > Panax > Panax quinquefolius. The sequence goes on from CM035165.1 coordinate 16,887,613, forward strand.
ATCCTCCCTGTCCATAACTTTTATGGAGTCTTGGGGCCGGATTTTGAGGTTACCTTTTTCCGTAGATATACAGCCATTTCTAGGACATGACCCTAGAAGAATACTGGAATGTCGGTAAAATAATTATGGACCGTACCATGTCCAACAAGGTACGATTTTTCCTTTCAGATACATCAATCAATTATTACGTATCAGGAGGCGTCCATTATGAGAAAACCATTTGAGATGATCTAGAAACTTATTGCACAAGTATTTATTCCTTGATCTAATCAAAGAATCTTAATACATTGCCAATTTGTTTCACTTTTGAATTCTTTGAACCTTTCAAATAATTCACACTTGTATTTCAGCAAATACACACATTCAACTCTTTGAATGATCATCTCCTTTTCTTATACTAATTTGTTCAATATGCAAAATTATTTTCATGTAAGTCAAGTATACAAAATTTATTAAGTAATATTCCAGTTCTATACAAATCATTATTATTATAAATAGAACAACAATTGTTCTTAATTATAATACCAAAGATTTCATTGTCCAACAATAAAATGGAAATAATGTTTCCAACGAGAATTGGAATACAATAACAACTTATTGATTTAATAGATTTGCTCGTAGGCAGTGCTAAACTATAAGTTCCTATGGTTAATGCAGCAACCTTTGTTTCATTTTTCACACATAGGATTACTTATCTTTGTTTAGCTTTCTACTTCTGCTTGGTCCTTCATAAATCTATATTTATGATAACCAAAGTCGGTATCCAATACCCAAGTAGAACCTTGACTTAAAGAAAAATTTATTTCAATCATGAACTAAATTATATTTGTAACCAAAACTTCACTAAGCTTCTTTGGTTAGCCTCTGCAAGATGCTTCTTGCAGTTTCTTTCCAGTGTCCAGGCTTATTGCAGTGGAAGCAAACTCCTTTGCTATCCATATCAGTTTTGTTCTTATTATCCTTTGTTTATGCCTTTCTATTTACCTTCTTTGAATCATTCTTCTTTTCAGAAGATCTTTTGGCCCCTACGAGTAAGACATGATCTTTCTTGGTTGGAAAGTCACTCTCAACATTTTCAACATGTTAAGCAAATCAGCGAGGCTGATATCTAGCTTGTTCATATGAAAAATTCACAACAATTGTAAAAGGAGTCTAGGAGTGAGTGCAAGATCAAATGTTGGCTCAACTCTCCATCCATGACAAAACCCATTGTCCTAATTGATCAATCAAATTGATTATGTTAAGGACTTTTATCTGTACTGTAGTGTCATTAGTCATTCTAGATCGAAAGAGCTCCTTAGATATCTGATATCTATTAGTCCTACTTTCCTCACCATCAACTACTTGATGTGCAGGAATATAGTAGGAGCATCCATAGTTTCATGCTGACGCTAAAGTTCGTTACTCATGGATGCGAGCATGATGCATTGAGCCAACTGTGCATCATCTTGAAACTTTCTAAAAGTAGCAATCTCTTCCTCGGAGGCATTATGCGCAACGCAACCATTGTAGGATAGGCGATTAAGGACATAAGATAGCTTTTCAAATATGAGAACTATTCTCAAATTCCTTAACCAATCCATTTAATCCTATTCAGTTAATTTAGCATCTAATATGCTTCGTAAATGATAGTAATTTTAGACATTGTAAAATTCTATAAATGAATTTGTAATTAACAACATTTTAACATACATTCTTTTATTAATTACCAAAATAATTTAGGTCTTGTTTTAAATTGGTATCTCCCACTATTTTCTTCAAACTATATTACCTCAATATATATAGTTTAAAAAAATCTAATTAAAGATCTGCTAGTGAGAATAAGGATCCCATTTCAAATGTATATAGCCTTGTGGTGACACAACAAACTATATATAAATAAATAGGTAGACAACTTTTGTCAATTACATCAACTATGCAACTCCTTTTCTTTTTGCCTCTTAGATTATTTTGATCAGTGGTGGCACATCCGAATCAAAATTATCCAAGTTAAGTCCAACCTAGCACTCCATATATTCAAAAAAGAAAAATATCATCCTTGTGGTGACACAACAAAACAATATTGTTCAATTTTCTTTATAAGCATCAAATGTGATAAATTAACATCTTAAATACTTAATACTTGCCTTGGTGGTGACAACAACAAACTCATATGAAATATTTAATACTCTATTAATTTTATCATGCTTTAGAAGGCTGACGTTCGATATTCCAAATATCTTTGAACGCTTAGGACTTAATATAAAAATTGAGGGGTTTGTTATTAATTTATCTCATCTTGTTTAGCGCTGCATTACATATATATATATAAAATACGCGTTATATTAATGAACATGCGAAGCATGTTTGCATAATATATAATATATATAGTATAAGCATGCACATATAGAATACTATATTCTACCCGAATTGATTATGGACTTTTTATTCTAGTTTGGTTCACTAGAGCCACCAAGTGAACCAAAAAGGTCAAACCCCAGGGGTGCAAGAAATAATATTTAAATATAACTATTACATTTAAACTCGGGCTCCATTACAAACGGGTCTTCAAGCGCTCCTTGCTCCTTGATCTCCAATTTTTCAAAATTAATTCTAACTATTCCTATTACAAAACTAATTAAAATAAATAGAAACCTTGATCGTGATCGAGGGAAGTATATAAGAGGAGATAGAATTTACATTCGGAAAAATTAGAGAAGATTTAGTCACGCACGAGACCCCATTTAATAAAACCCATACATTCATGCATCCAACTAAAATAAAATTCAATCACATTGGTCAATAGTCCATAATCAATCCCATTTATTATCATACACATCACCATACGCATCAATAAATAACATTCATCTTATGAATAATAAACATTCAATATATATATATATATATTGATATCATTTAATGGGCAAAATTAGTTAGTATAAAATCTAATTTTGAATCAAAATAAACTCCTTTATTTTAATCCAAATTTAAATTAAAATAAAACTATTTTATTTTAATTTATCCAATTTTGAATAAAATAAACTATTTTATTTTAATCAAAATTTTAATCAAAATAAACTCCTTTATTTTAATTAATTATGGAATCCAATTCCATATATATAAAAAAAAAAAATTATTAAAGGAAACACTTTAATTTTTTTCCTATTCACAAATAAACTCCTTTATTTTGAATAATATGAAATCTTATTTCATATTTAAATAAACTCCTTTATTTAATCTAAAACATGGATTCACTTTCCTATTCACAAATAAACTCCTTTATTTTAGGAAATATAGAATCCAATTTCAACTCCAATTAGTTATCATGGAATCCAATTCCAACTCTAATTAGTTAGCATAAAATCTAATTTTAAAATTAAAATAAACTTTTTATTTTAAGATTAAAATAAACCTTTTATTTTAAAATTAAAATAAACTTTTATTTTAATTATAAAATAATAAGATTAATATATATATATATAATTATTATATATATATTTAGTAAATCAAGATTATTATATATATAATATCATATTATATGAAGTTGAAAAAGATCCGTGATATTGCTTACTTGTTAAGAATATATATATATATATATATATATATATATATTACTATATATATATGATATAATATTATCATACTATATTATCAAGATACCTTCTTGAATTTCAAAAAGCACGCCTCACTAATTTATTAAAAAAAGCGGGATAATATATATATATATATATATATATATATATATATATATATATATATATATATATATATATATATATATATATATATATAGAATTCGTTCCTTCCTTTAATAAACACCAATCCAGCGCAAAAAGAAAAAATGGGATTCACGGTTTGTTTTTTTTTGTTTTTTTAATTAAATTTTATACAATAAATTATGCCCAATTAAATTGTTCTAAACACATATCAATATACATATCAAATTAAACAATTAATAATTTGCATAAAGGTTTGGCTCTGATGCCACTGTTAGGTTTGTAATATTCATGAACGCAATCAAATTGCAAAAATAAGCGGAAACGTGTAAAATCAGAGTTTAAAATTTTTACAAACCATATACCCGGATCACCCTTTATGCACAATTATTAATTAAACAAAAAAGATGAATAAGAAATATACCCTTGAAGATCCGAGCTTCCTCGTGTACAAGTTCACCTCCAATCCTTTTCGCTCAACTGAATCCACCGGGTTTGGTTCCTTCCTTTGATCAACGTTAGCCACCCAAGTGTTTGGCCTCTAGAGGTGATCCACCAAGGAAGAAGAAGGATTTAAGAACATGAGTGGTTGGCTAAACCCTAGTTTTTCTATCTCTATAGAAAAAGAGCGTACTCTCCCAACTATTGGAATTACGTATGTTGTAAAAGTCAACAACCCCCACACCCCATAATAAGACTCCTCTTATTTATAGATGTGGGCAACCCTCCTTAACAATTAAGGAATTGGGTTTTATTTAATTAATTAAATTCTTTTAATTAATTAAGCTCCCTAATCTTATTAGGGACAATTAATTAAACTCCTTTAACTAATTTTTATTCCTAATCCAATTAGGAATAAATGAGAGTACTTATATTAAATTAATTCCTAAACTCTTTTCGAAATTAAAATAATAATAATAATTGTAATAATATTAATAAGACTCCTCTTATTAATTTATATTTAATATTTCTAAAATATTAAATAATAATATTAAGCTATTTAATTTATTCTATCACCATAGATTAAATTAAATATACATAACTATATATTATTACGATTATGCCATTAACTTCTTAAATAATTATTCTTCCTTTTATGGTGTGACCCTTTAGGTTCTCCATATTAAATAGGTTGTGAATAAATCAATTAGAACAATTCTAATCTTATTTAAATAAATAAATTAAATTATTAATTTATTTAAATAAATAATATTTATTCTACAATAGGATAAGCCTCCCAGCGATCAACGACTTTCCGGATAATATAGATTTCAACATTAATCATAAAAGAACCTTTGAGTAAATAGTTACCGCATAATTCAATCATTCCACCATACAATGTCCCAATTAAATATAAGACATGGAATTATCGTCAAGTCTTATTTTATTTAATTATATGTATTTAAACTCTTAAATGCACAACTCCAAATAATGCAAATTAGAAACTCCTTTCTAATTTCATTTCGCCTTGACCAAGGACTACTGGGTTGTCATTTATCGAATCACATAGGACATTTTCTTCTTTATTAGAAGTGGTAGATTCTTTATTGATCATATATTATCTCCACGTACAACTTGTTATACCCAAGCATACCCTTTGATATACCCTAAGGGTCTTAAGGAATAAGTCAAAGTATAACTCATCATACACAAGATACTATGATGATCTCAAGTCCAAGGATCACTCAGACTACTATCACTACAGAGAATTCCTATCGACGAGCAAGTAAAACTCCATTAGGTATTCCTTAGCGAGCCAACGTTCAAATGAACTTATTCTCTAATAAGCACCTACATACTTACTTTAGTGTCTCCACACAAATGATCATGAGATCAATCATCCTCATCCAATGAAAGAAACAACGTATGTACCAATCTATCCGGATTCACTAATCCCCAATTTAGTAATCCAATGATTGGGAACTATTTTAGTTTTAAGCTTTCTAAGAATTTAGATCTCATTAGAATGATCATCATCATTATTCTAAAAGCATTGCTTAAAACTATGGGTTTATCACATATTATAAAACAAAGATCATGTAGATAATTAAAACCTTTAATAAATTAATACTTTTTATTAATAAATGAATAAGATTATTACAAAGTATATGCTTTATCATCAAACATGATTGGCTTGTGTGCATACTACTTTCAAATACCCGCCTGCAAACAACGCCCACTTAATTTCGATTCGTCAGCAACCGCAATCGCGGTTTTGTCGGACTCTTGATTCTCCATAACGATCATCATCTTATTTCTTCATCCCTAAGGACACGGCTTACATAGCAAACCGGTGTCGCTATACCTCAACTTCTCGCACTAAAATCGCTCCCATCATCGGCGAACTAGTTGCCAGATACAAATAATATATCTCGGCAGGATCGGGCTTCACCAACAAAGGTACCGAATAAAGATAGGTTGTTTATTCCCTGGAAGGCGTCTTCATAGCCCAAGTCCATCTGAACGCCTTTAGCATTCTTCCCTTTTCACGTACTCAAAGATTGGCAAAACATCTTTCTGCCGATTTGGACAGAGACCTTCTCAAAGTCTCTTCCGAGTAGTCTTGTCTTTTCCATTCGAACCTACAGCTTTAGATGGGCCTCTCCGAAGACGAGTATCCACAGGGCGGTGTGCCCTCGGTGGATTCTCAGGAGTGCGACTTGGCGGCTTCTGGGTCTGCTTCGACCATAATCCTGAAGACCAATAGGGCGGAATACCCTTCTTCGGCCAATCAGGAAAATGGCTATTGGGTCTTCGCTTACTCGCTTCGACCATAATCCCAAGACCAATAGGCGGAATACCCTTCTTCTACCAATCAGAAAATGGGCCATTGGGTCTTCGCTACTCGCTTGACCATAATCCCGAAGACCAATAGGGCGGAATACCCTTCTTCGGCCAATCAGGAAAATGGCTGTTGGGTCTGCTTCGATCCCAAGGACGGCCTTGAGACATGTCTTTAAAGTGTAGACTTCTTTCTAACTTGATCGATGCGTCACCGACCACCACTTTGATATAGGATTCTAAGCAATATGCCTTCTACCTTTTAGACCATGGTGGTCGGTCTTCTCACCGGCAAAGAAAAATCAATCTTCTTCTAAGATCACCTTGGGTTCTCGAACGAGAACCCCGTAAACCCGCTTGTAAGCGCATCAAGCATGAGCATTCTTTGAAGGACCCAATCAATCCTCGACATATACTCATCAGGTAGACGAAGTCATAGTCATCACTATCCTTTAGAAGTAATCGCTCTACTCTTCTTCACCATGGATTCCGACGTAGAGCAGCTACAATTTGTGATTGAAAAATACTCAGGACACTAGAACTCAGCCCTCCTTCTAGCGCCAATGTTAACGCCAAGATCTTTCTCCACATCTCAATCACCAAGACGCGTCCGATATCCTGCACAGTTCAACAAGTCAACACCAAAAGCTTGACGGCCTGACCGTCGGGGGATAGCTCCGGCATGAGAATCAGTATCGGCGATCACAAGGTTAACAATAGAGGGAAAATAAATATCTAATGCCTGAGAGAGAATAATAATAATATCATTGTGTGTGTAATGTTTTGTTACCTACCTCCTTTGTGATCTTAGCCCCATACGCACTCCAATTCCGGTTTACCGTGCCACCCATCACCTCCTGACACCTTTTAATCCCATCCCCTCTGTCCACCGCTGGCCAACTGTCCAATCCTTATTAATGCCATGTAAGATATCAGTCGGCCATATCTTTGTCATCATCACCGGTCAAAGATGTAGATATTTAAATATATGATGGGTCGACCCACTGATTTGGTCCGATACTAGAAGGACTTAACAAAGATAATAAAGTGACTAGGTCCAATAATGTCAACACCCAATAATGAAGACCCAATGGACTAACTGAATATGTAGGCCCAATCCATTCGGCCCAATAGGAGAAATATCACGACCCAACACCTCCTAATTTTATAAATATTTTACTTTATCCATGTACTACAAAATGCTAATATAACAAAGTTTTATTATAAAGTTTTATCCATGTACTACAATACGTCTCATTTGGTATAATAAAGTTTTAATTATCACTTCTTTACTTTTATTTTTAAAATGTCATTTTAGTTTAGTTATATATTATATATACAAATCGAGGCTGGTGCAAAAGAGGCGAACTAGGGGTGGGGGGGGGGGTGGGAGAGGGGTTTCTACTGTGCCTTGACCTTCCGGCGATTCCTTAAGGCTTCAATGCATGGCTACTACTTCTTCTTCGGTCAACAAAGGATTTTATTTTTTTTAAGTCACATGAAACAACGTCGTTTTATAAAAAAAAAAAATAAAGTTCTATTCTCTTATCAGGTAGGAGGAATTAGGCGATTTTATTTAGGATCTCTTTTCACTAATCGCCTCTGCTTCTTCCTCTTCTGCCGATCTGGCGATCGCTCTCCCGCTTAGTTGCCTCCTCTCTGCTGATCGCCACAGTGGTTCGCGCCTCGGCGCCGCCTCCGCTGCCTTGCATGATCGCGCTCCTAGTTATCGCCTCTGCGCTATATCAATCCTGCGCATTGCTAGTGCTTGGTCCTTCCTTTGAACTTTGGTAATTTCTAAATTCTAATTTAGGTTATATCTTTCAAATTATATTATTTCATGTTAAGAATCAAGATGATCTCTTAACTTTTTCGATTATTATAGTTTTAATTTATTAATTTTTCTGATTGTTGTAATTATATTATTTAATTTTCTTTAATTTAGTTTTGTTTTAATTTTTTCAATTATTTTAAATTAATTTTTCTTTACTTTTACCTTTGTTTAGCAAAAGAATTTTGATGAATTTTAATAATTTAATGTTTACATCTTTAATCCTTTAGTAATTTAGTTTTCGTAATTATTACTTGTTGAAGTAATATTTAATCTTTTAGTAATTGTTACTTTAATCTTTAATCTTTTAGTAATTGCCAATTGGAGTGATTTAGTTTTCAAAATTGTTACTTTAATCTTTAATCTTTTAGTAATTTAATGTCTTTCAAATTATATACTTGTATTGTTCCTGCTGGAGTGTTGGTATCTAATTTATTTCTCATAATCTCATTAGGTTAATTGAAATTATTAAATTAGGTTAATTGATGAAATTATGATGAAATGTTTGAAAGAATCACTTCAAGCGTTAATAAATAAATTTTTTTTAATGATATATTTTGACCCCCCCTATAAAAACGTTCTGGTTCCGCCATTGTGCAAGACAACAGTCAAGCTTGCAAATTTTGTGTATTGTACTTGGTGTTACTTCAAAATTATGTAACTTATTACTAAAAAATATATTTTTATAAATCTAAATAAGTAACAATTTCTCATCAAAAATATTTTTCATTATCACTATCTCTTATTGTTCCTCAAATGCTGCAATCCAAACTCACATATACATCATGTCAGTCTCCTGCTGGTTGGGTTAAGTTATCTGGGAAAAAAAATACTTCAATTTACATTAACAAAGGGTAAATAAATAAAATTATATCTCATATCAACCATCGATCAGAGCACATCAAATTTTTATGTTATACAAAATTAACGGCAAAACTAATGATTTGATCATTGTAGTTGGCATATTTTATTTAATGAACCATTGAACTTTTAATTTTTTTAATTACCCCATTGAACTAAAAAAATATGTGTAATCAACTCATTCCGTCAAATTTATTTAATAGTCGTTTAAATTGGTGTTGTATTTTCCACGTGGCAGGAAAAAGGAAAAAAAGAAATACACACAAGCATTTCTTCTCTTTCACAATAGTTCTCTCTTTTCCCGTTCTTCTTCCTCGTCTCTCTCTCTATCTTTTCTTCTCTAACTCACAAATTGGGTCTTCAACTTGTATCCCTCTCTCTTCCTCCTGCTTTCTCTATCTATCTTTTATCCGTCTCTTTACATGTATACACATTTTTATCGACACCATTATCATGCCCACCTTCAGATCTACACATTTGCACCAATATTTTCTACATACGTTATAAATTTGGTTTCTCTTTCTTTTAAATCTGTTTTGATTGATTTTAAATGCATTTAACAGAGTTTTCTGGTGTTTTTGCTGCTGTATATCATCAGAAATCATATATATTTCGTCAATTTAAAATCTAATTTATGTTTGATTTGTTGGATTGGTGTTGGATCTGATTTGAAGGAGTCTGGATTTGGATTTGGATTTGGATTTGGATTTGGGTAGTCGTCAGATTCTAGAGCTGGGCTGTTATGTGGGTGATGGTTGCTTCTTTTACTGTTGATCTGATTTTTGTTTTAATTTTGTTACCACTGCTGCATTTATAAATTAGATTGATCCAGATTTCGTAAAATGGATCGGTGCTCCATAACTTCCGGCGTCTTCGGTTGTCAAGAGGGCTTTGGTTCTAACGATGGAGATCCGTACAGCAGAACCAGTAATTCTAAAGCTTTTAAAGGAAGCGGCAGAGGAGGGTCTGATTAGTTCTAGTCAAATGGTGAAGGGTTTTACTCGATTAGCTGAGAGCCTTGATGACCTTGCTATTGATATCCCATCTACAAAAACATTGTTCTGTTCCCTGGTTCCCCAGGCAGTCGCTGAAGGCTGGCTTGATGCATCTTACAATATTTTCATTCAGATGACATTCCCGAACTCATCCAGAGTCTTGAAGATCTAGGGCCACCTGAGTTTAACCCAATTTTCTTGAAGAAGCTGGTAACACTTGCTATGGACAGAAAGAACAAGGAGAGAGAAATGACATCTATTTTGTATCTGCACTTCATATTGAGATCAAGTCAAATGTTGCTTGCCGCATCATTTTTACATTGTTGCTTGCCACGTAAGACCAAGTCAAATATTGCCTGCCATGTCATTTTTATATTGTTTTTCTTATTTTTTTATATTTTCCACGCAAGAAAATATTTTAAACAAGTTAACGTCTGTCCAAATTTATTAACGGAATGACTTAATTTTAAAATATTAATTAGTTTAATGGAGTAATTTGAAAAATTAAAAGTTCGGTGGTGTATTAAATAAAACGTGTCGACTATAGTGGTCAAATCATTAATTTTGCCCAAAACTAACCATTAATGGGTTCATGTGACGTGGGATACTTCAAAGAAGCAAAACGAACAGTTTGTATTCCTACCGGCATTGTGACCATTTTTTTTTCTTAACAAAATTCCTAACAAATAATATTAACTACTATAAAAAAAGAAAACAAGCTACATTCATTAAAAATCTTTAGCTCAACTTAAAGCAAAACAAAGGACATTTGAAAATAGAACAACTTATATACAGGGAAAACTATCCGGTCTTTGAGGGTGTTCGAAAATGACTTATGACCAAAGTTATTTTGTATTTATTAACGTCAAATTTCGTTTGCGCGTCCAATCACTAAATTCATGCGTTTAAACTCAAGACAAGAACAAGATCACATTAAGAGCTTGACTACTGGTATTTGGGTGATAAATTCGATGTGAGAATAAATCTGAGTTGAACACAGTTTGATAATGGAGACTTTAGTATTTAGTGCTCAAAACGTATTACCTGTTAATTGAAGTTAAGCCTTGTATTTATAAATGATCTCATCACCTTAAAGCTAATTTCTGAATTGGATTAGGACTCCTAAACATGGTAGTTACCTATGTTTGGGTTATAACCAATCTCCTTAAAAGGTAGAAGTTGGATATAATCCTAACACCTATCTTTAGAGTTGGTATTTAAATATGGTTAGGATTAGAAACCTTAACCATTCAAAATCCTTATCACACGAGACTCTATACGAGGAATAACCATCTGTATGGGCCCAAGTCACCCGAACCCCTCCAAACAGATCGGGTCCTCGGCCCAAAGGACTCGGACGCCCGACCCCGAACACCACCAAACAGATCTAGACCCCGACACAAAAGACTCGGTCGCCTGATGAGTGGGTTTCATACCTACGAATCGGGTTCCTATTTGGACTTAAACAGTGTTTAATCTGTCTATTTTAGTATCGTTTGTTGTGTTTCGTATATGTTTTGTTTGTAGGTTTCAATTTGTGTTAGCTAAGATATGATGGTGGCGATGTGGCGGGAATTGGCATGAAAAGCAAAGAAAACTGTAGAGTACATCATAGTACCTCGTCGGGGCGGCCATTTAACAAAGGAAACACCCCGCTAGAGCGGGGGTGTATGTGGCATAGACTAAGTACCCCGTCGGGGTGGGGTTTCCTATAATGCCCACAAATTTTAATAAATTATAATATTGAGAATAAAGACTATTTGCATATTTATTTGAATATAAATATATATAGTATCGACATGTATTGTGATAAGTAATTTAATTGATTAAGCATGTGATAATTAAACAATGTAGCAAAAGTGATGAGAAGCTTAGTTTAAGCGTGTGGAATTATGCCTAGTGTGGCAAGGTGATGAAATGAGAAAGTACTAATTTAATTAGTGATGAAATTAATTAGTACTATTAATAAATAAATAATTTCATAATGTGATTGATTAGTTTCTATTACTATTCATTAATTATCATGGATAATAGCATGTACGGAGAAATCTTATATATAAGTTTTTTCATTCAATATAAAATGAGGTGTGACAATTGGAATGTAAATAATTATTATATAAAAACTATATGATAAAAGTAAGTTTGACTTAAGTAATTGACCAAGTTGTATGAAAAAGTCTTATGTAACATCAAGATGTGTGTGAGAGAAATTAAATGGGTATTTTAAACCTATGAGAGAAAATAACTTTGATTAAACAAATAAGAAATATTAAATGATTATTTTAATATCTATGTAGAATTGGAATAATTAATTTTATGGAAAGTAATATTGGTACCCAACTAAAGTATATTATGGTATAATGTAAATATTATTGGAATTAAATCAATGTACATGGATTATATGATTCTAGGTGTAATGTATGAGTGGGTGTATATGTATGCACATTTGTAGACAAATATCAAATAAACCTAAGTATGCTAAGTAATGGTTTGTAAATGCTGAGTATTATAATGTCCCAAAATGAGTGTCTTGTTCTACTTTCTTGCTACTTCACGTAATAGGCCAAAGGCCTAGTCTCTCATTACCAAACGCAAAGCTAGCAAATCATGAGAAGGGGAGTGGTCTACATGGTACTCTTTTACCAAATCCTTCCTACCCATCAACTCCTTCTCTATTCCAATGGTTTAATTCATTGAGTAAAGCCTAAATTGGTCACAAGCTTTCCTATAAATGGAGCCCTTCTCATTCACATACATTTTGCTAATTCTCTATTAAAACTTCAAGTTATGTGTGAGTGTGGTTGGGTTGAGCTTATACAATCTGTAAATTAAAGCTAGAGTAGCAATTCAACTTCACAATTTCAGAAGGTAATAGCCCTTTATATGTTCTTACATTCAAGTTTTGCAAAGTTCTTAGAAAAAGTATGAAAATACTTGTTTTGAGTTGAAAAGTTTATGGTTGAATCATGCTAGAATGTGTCAATTGATGCTAGACATTGTTAATATGGTTAAATCTGAAATCAACGAAAGTTAAACGAAGTAAATTGGTCAAGTAACAAATCCGTAGTGAAGAGAATCGCTAAATGTGTTAAACTTTGGAAAAATGGCAAAAATCTTGAATTGATCCTTGAATTTGATTGTTTGTATGTTTGGGATTGTTAGAAGCATGTTAGGGATGTTTAGTAGCAAGTTTATATCAATTAAAGTATCATTACATGGTTGTTGGGTTGAAAGTTTGCATAATAGCTCAAGCGAGGGGATAAATGTGTTCTAAGGCAAAGAATACGATCCTACCAACGAGGGTCATGTTATGTATAAGGCCCGCCTTTAACAAGGGGAGATGTTTATAAGATAGCTATTACGTGGGGTCTTCATAGTATAAATGCCCTCCTGGCCGGTGAAGTCTTGCGATGACTTTAATTTTTTTTTTGTTTGATGCAAGAAATCTTAACTAACTTAAATTAAGGAGCATGCATAACCCTTAAACATATGTCAATGCATGTTGCAAGATGTTTTAGTAGGTTTGGAGTTTGAATTATAACCTTTTGAAAGAAAAGTTAAAAGACGAAAACCATGTTTATAAAATCTTATGCCTTTTTGAAATCCAACCTTTTGAGCATGTATTCGCAACTAAGTTAGTTTTACGAATACATGTGAAATGTGAATTCAACGTACTTTGCATGCTTAATTAGTTGTTGTCATGAAAACTTAAGATTTGGAAACCAATTGAGTTGAAGACTCCATGACTTGTATTGTGAACTTTTGAACAACTATGATATGATGCTTTATGCCTCTAAAGATAACCGATATGTTCACACATCTAGTTAGACACTTTATAAACTATGCAGGCATGAACTAAAAGAGTTTCTAAATAATACGCAAGCATGAACTCAAAGGGGTTGTTTGGCAATGTTATGTGGTTAACAAATACTATAGTTAGTAGTTGATATAATGAGCTCTTTTAACTTTATAAAATGGAAATTTATGAGTAAATATAACAAAGGACCAAACTTAGCCTAAAGGTTTTTCAACATGTATGAGTAACTTAGGTAATGTTCCACATATGATGTGAGTATAAGAGAACTATAAATGTTTCTAAAGATTTTAAAGGTAAAATGTACGACCCCAACTTTTTAATGAATAAAATCAAATTTTCTCTATTTATTATTTTGAATAATAAAGTGTTAATTTGATATAATACTTTGGTTATGGGTGAAATTTGCAAATTTTGCAAAATAAGCAAGTGGTTATAAAGTGTTCATTTTGTCGGGGAATATTCGTTTGGTTGTGGAATATTCTTTCTGTCGAGGAATATTAAATGCGACACAAGCATCCATTTGTGGGCCCCATAACGGATAAGCATGGGATGATGAAAAAACGACAAGTTTGAGTTTTTATAAATAACGGCGTAATGGTTACCAATTAACATCGTTGGAATACCCGATGGTTAAAATACTGATGAATGGCGTGGTTGCATAAAGAAAGCACACAGGTATTGCACGACAATATTTTGAAATTATTGATTCTTACGTAAGACACTACTCAATAATTGTTACAGTAATTCTCATTCAATATTTTATTTTATTGGTTCAATAATTATCTGCGTTGATATTTTATATTATTGTTGTTTGATAATTGTCCTTTGACAAGATCTCCATTATCGGATCAATAATTCATATTATTTGAATAATATTATTAGATAACATTATTGGCAATGTCTAAGGAAGTTCTGCTTCAGGAAAGGGTTTGGTCACCTAATTGCACGCCAATAAGGAGAAATCCTTATCGGAAAACTCCCTTTTTCCTGAGAACGACCCGGTTGTCATAATTGTGATTCTGTAATATTATTTGTGAATAATTAGTTATTGATTTATATGATAAGGAAATATTTATTTTATGTGGATATAAATAATGGATATATTTATTTTATGTGGAAATAAATGAAGGAATAAATGCTGAGGTATTTTATCAGTATTTTGTCGGAATAGAGGTGTTGAAAATCGCTCGTATGTGGATTTCGGGTATTTTCTGATTGGAATTTGGAAAAACTTTCTTCTATAAAGTTGTAGAAAATTAAATTTTTTATGAAAAGCACATGAGATTCGAATTTTTCTGATAAAAGGGTTATTTATTATGAATTATTGAAGTTTCGGAGATTTAATGTTTTTATTAAAATTAAGGGTGGGACCCACTTTTGATTTTTAAAACATGTGGGCTGCTGAAATTTTTTCAGAATTGGCATGCTAGCTTAATCAACAAAGGATGCATAGAATTGATTTTAGAAATAATATTATTTTATTATTTTAGTCTCCTTTGGCGTTCTAGCATTTTTATATAAATAGGCGCTTAAGTTAGAATTGAAAATCATACTAGAAACATAAGTTTTCTCTCTCTATATTATTGAGCGTATTTTTGTTAGTATTTAGATACTTTGAGAGTTGCTATTCAGTGCAAGTTTCCTTCGACTTTACATCCGATATTCCGATAAGAAATACTGTTATTTTGAGGTAAGGGATATTATTTTCTTCTTAATGATGTTATTCTTTCAATATCATTATACCGAAATATTGGTATGGATTTTATTGTGGAATTTCTACCTTTTTGTATCGGAGTTACTATTCACGTATACGACACTATTCACGAATACGGCACTATTCACAGAAAAAATAAAATTTTCTTTTCTTTGTCCAAGTTGTCTATTATGGCTACTATCTTTGATTGTATCCATGTTTTGATCTTTATTTTTGAATTCTGCTTCACAATTGGTTATTATGGAGTATTATTGAACTTGGATAAACTGTAATACGAATTCCTAATAATTGTTCTTTTATCTCACTGGATTCGTTTTCTTTAAGATATTTTTCATCATCCTCAGTCCTAAATGATGTTACAAATGAATATCTTTGGCCTGTAGTGCAAAGATGAATGATTAACTGATGAATATCTCTGGCCCGTAGTGCAAAGATGAACATGTGTTAAGATGAACATGGCCAACTGGTGATACAAATGAATATCTTTGGCCTGTAGTGCAAAGATGAATATTTGATTCAAGATGTATATTGATTGATATTACAGGGATAAAATATTGATGATGAACTTTTAAATCTTAGAAGATAGTAGAATTCTTTCTCTACTTGACTCTTCTAATGGATTGCTGTTTCCGCTGTAGTTGTTGATCTAAAACTTGTTGTCTATTATATTGTTGAAGACTAATGATAATTTGTTATATATTATCTTAGTCATAATATTCTTTACTGGGCTAGTTGAGCTCACCCTTTTCCTTTTTGTTCCATTGTTCTTCTCAGGAGGAGAGAATTTAGCAAGAACTAGCCGGGGTATGGAGTGATGATTCAAGATAGTTGTTTTAGTAGTCCTTATTAGTTCCCAGTAGGCACAATAGATCTAGAAGGGGGGGTTTGAATAGATCCTTTTTAATTTCAAATACTTTTCTCTTTTATTTTGTATTGCTATTAAATTAGCATATGATAAACATAAGAATCTTTTCAAGCACATCGAAATAAGTTAAAGATCCCCTTCATTGATATATTCATAATCATACATACATTGTTCGTAGAGTTAGTTTGGTTGTAAGCAGTTAAAACATATATAGCAGTTATAGCAGTTAATAGACATAATGTAAATGACATAATGTAAAAGACACAAGGGGTTTTAAGTGGTTCAGAGAATACCTTGCTTTCATTTTAGATTCCATCTTCCCTGTCATCATGATTTCTCCATTGCTCATCTTCTGTATTTCAGATATCATTCTAGAATACAGCTTCAAAACAAAGGTTAATTGACATATCATAATTTGTTAACTAATCAAGTAACAAAAATCAGCTTAGGTAGGACACACACTAGCGAATGATATTACTCGTCTGTCCTCTCCTAGTTCTACTCCCTGATCTCCGCTAGAGACCATATCCCTAAGCTCTGATACCAACAGTGACAACCCCAAAATAGGTCCATTCCATCGAACCTATTCTGAGTCGCCAAATACATGGTACAGAAAACAACTACAACTTTATTAGAACAATTGTCGTGCAAAATACAACAATAAATATGTTGTGAGTTTTGATACTAAAATATACCAATTGTGACTCTGGACACCAACTTGGATAGCACGTCACCATGACACCTTACATAAATGTACAGTCAAAAACTGTTTTAGAAATTAAAACCTTTGGGAAGTGCTCAAGGAAACCTTCGTACATGGGAGGCCATGCGTGTAGGTTATTATAGATATCATATGCCCACAAAATTATCCTTGGTTGACCCAATAGACCCCAAAGAAAAACGAGAAGATTACTATCATATTCTTCCCAACGGTGTGTCTTCTCTTGACATATCATTATCTCCACCGTCTCTAATTGAGAATTATACTTCAACCAAACTCCAAGATGATATAGGTAGTACTCATATATATACTCAGCAAGTGGATGAGCACATCCCTGTCTTATGATGATACGAGGTTGTATGTCATTAGACATCTTGTATGATAGTGGCAAAACACCCTTCCAACGTTGGGTTCGCTTCACCCTATTTGATTCAACAAATATAACTACTAAATGATGACCACCGTTCTATTCCCCTGTTACCCCCGCTCGACCCAGCTACACTCGTATTACCTGAAAGGAATTGTGAAGCAAAAGGGTGAGCACAACTAGCTCAGTAAAGAATATTATGACTAAAGATAAATAAATTATCAATAGTCTTCATCATAAATAATCAGAGATTTAGAACATATGGTAGATGATAAAACTTTTCAACCATAGTTGCAGCGGAACGAGCAATCCATTAGAAGAGTCAAATAGACCATAAAGTCTATTATCTTCTCCATGTTAAAAGTCCACCAACAATGTTTTATCCCTGTAACATCAATCAATAATTCCTATCCACAATCACATGTATAACTCATAATCGTAATTGTTGTTCTAAATTCCTTTTTCATCCAGGACAAAGATAATTTTCATCACCTGAAACATCAAAGATCATGGTTATACCAAATCACAGTTCATGTTCATAATCATACTAATAAATTCATCTTTGCACTACGAGCCAAAGATATTCATCAACAGACCATCTTTGCACTATATGTCAAAGATATTCATCAATAATTCATCTTTGCACTACGGGCCAAAGATATTCATCAATAAGTCATCTTTGTACTATGGGCCAAAGATATTCATATCTCAAAGAAATATATAATCATTTGAATTTATATAAACAATAATTATAACCATGTTGATCAATTCACCTTTGCACTTAAACTAAAGATATTCAATTATAAATTCAATGGTCACGATCATACCGATCACAATTCAACTTTTCTTCATCGCCAAAGAGAACCCTAGTCATGATCATACCAATAATCTACCTATCTTTACACTCCAGTGAAATAGAATTTCAACATCAGGGTTATAAAAATGTTATATATGATAATAAAATTAATATAATCAATACATAGTTTTAATCTCCAGAGTAATATTCATAAATCAACTATAATTTGGTTAGAAAAAGAAACCAATTTTGTAGTGAATAGTACCAGTGAATAGTAACTCATGAATAGTAACTCATGAATAGTAACCCGTCGTGAATAGTAACTCATGAATAGTAAATCATGAATAGTAACTCATGAATAGTAACTCGTGAATAGTAACTCATGAATATTAACCCCGACATGAAAAAGTTCCAAATTTGATAAAACGTTTAAACCAATATTTCAACATAATGATATTAAAGAAATAATATCACTTACGAAGAAAATAACATCCCTTTCAATCCTTAAAACCCTTACCTCAAAAAAGAGCACTTATTTTGGAATAATATTGAATAACGAACTTGCAGTATAGATAGCACTACTCAAGATATCAAAATACTCACAAGAATACACTCGATATTATAGAGAGAGAAATAGAGAGAAAACTTCAGTTTCTGGTGTGATTTTCAATTCTAACCTAAGCACCCTATTTATAGGAAAATGCTTAGAACACCAAAGCAAAAAATTTAATAAAATATTATTATATTTATATAAATTTCCTAGGTACACCATGAATCTGAATTCAGCATGCATTCAACAGCAGTGGGGCCCACCAACAATATAAAAAATGTTTTTCTTAATAAAAATTATTAAAACTTCTAAAATCTATTATTCTGGAACTTCAATAATTCATAATAAATAGCCATTTTATCAGAAAATTCAAATCTCACGCATTTTTATAGGAAATTCAATTCTCTACAACTTTGCAGAAGAAAGTTTTTCCAAATTCCAAACAGAAATTGACCGAAATCCACATACGGACGATTTTACAGGCTATAATCAAATTTTAGTCAAGAAATGGGGTCCACCGACACACAAAACATGTGTTAATCATTTAATGCAACAAAAATACTCTTCCTCCTCATATATTCATATATCACACATTCATTGTAAAAATATCATCATTATTATATTATAATAATATAATAAAATATTATTTTATCAGAAAAGATAAAATATCAATTTTCAACAATTGTCACTTTAAAAATTTTCTCCATCTATATCCACATAAAATGAATATTTTTCTTATCATATAAATCAATAATTAATTATTCACAAATAATATTACAGAATCACTGTGACAACCCCAAAATAGGTCCATTCCATCCAACCCATTCTGAGTCGCCAAATACATGGTACAGAAAATAACTACAACTTTATTACAACAATTGTCGTGCAAAATACAACAACACATATACTGTGAGTTTGGATACAAATATATACCAAATGTGACACATGTCCCAATAGTGGACAAAGACCTCACAAATGACACCTTACATAAAGGTATAGTCAAAAAGCTGTTTTAGAAACTAAAATCTTTGGGAAGTGCTCAAGAAACCTTCGTACATGGGAGGCCATGCTTACAGGTTATGATAGATATCATATGGCCACAAAATTATCCTTGGTTGACCCAATAGACCCCAAAGAAAAACGAGAAGATTACTATCATATTCTTCCCAATGGTGAGTCTTCTCTTGACATATCATTATCTCCACTGTCTCAAATTGAGAATTATACTTCAAACAAACACCAAGATTATATACGTAGTGCGCGTAGATATACTTAGTAAGTGGATGTGCACAACCCTGTCTTATGATGATATGAGGTTGTATGTCATTAGACATCTTGTATGATAGTGGCAAAACACCCTTCCAACGTTGGGTTCGCTTCACCCTATTTGATTCACCAAATATAACTACTAAATGATGTATACAACACGCTTTTCTATGCTGCTTAGGAAGAACTCCACAGCTAGAGACCACCGTTCTCTTCCCTTGTTATCCTCGCTCGACCCAGCTACACTCTTATTACCTAAAAGGAATTGTGAAGCAAAAGGGTGAGCACAACTAGCTCAGTAAAGAATATCATGACTAAAGATAATTAAATTATCAATAGCCTTCATCAGTAATAAATCAGAGATTTAGAACATATGGTAGATGATAAAACTTTTCAACCATAGTTGCAGCGGAACGAGCAATCCATTGGAAGAGTCAAATAGACCATAAAATCTATTATCTTCTCCATGTTAAAATTCCACCAACAATGTTTTATTCCTGTAACATCAATCAACAATTCCTGTCCACAATCACATGTATAACTCATAATCGTAATTGTAGTTCTAAATTCATTTTCTCATCCAAGACAAAGATAATTTTCATCACCTGAAACATCAAAGATCATGGTTATACCAAATCACAGTTCATGTTCATAATCATACTAATAAATTTATTTTTGCACTACGTGTAAGACCCCGAAATTTTTAAATAAAAAGGAATTTCCTTTATTTATTATTTTGAAATAGTAAGGGTTGATTTGATTAATGTGGATAGTTAAGGGTTAAATACGCAAATATTTCAAAATAAGCAAGTGGTTATAAAATATTCATTGTTGTCGGGGAATATTCGTTTGGTCGTGGAATATTCGTACTGTCGGGGAATATTCGTACGACGGCGCAGCCATGTGTGGGCCCCATAACGGAAAGCGATTGGATGAAGAAAATGACAAATATAAGTTGTTTTTTAAATAACGGCGTAGTTGTTGCCACTGTTGGAATACCCGGTGGTTAAAACACACTAATACGCGTTGTTGAACAGTAGCACACGGTATTGCACCAATTATTGATTCTTACGAAGGCACTACTCAATAATGGTTTATGAATTATTGCTCAAAGATTTTATTGAGTTAATAATTGTCTGCGTTGATATTTTATATTCTTTGTTGTTTCAATAATTGTCATTACACACGATATCTTTCATTATCGAAGCAATAATTCATATTATCTAAATAATATTATTAGATAACATTATTGGCAATGTCTAGAAAGTTACATCTAAGGAGAGGTTTGGTCATCTAATCAATGGCGCCAAGAAGAAGAAATTCTTATTGGAAAGCCCCTCTTTCTGGAACCGCACTGGTTGTCAATATTGTGATTCTGTAATATTATTTGTGAATAATTAATTATTGATTTATATGATGAGGAAAATATTGATTTTATGTGGATATAGATGGAGAAAATTTTTAAAATGACAATTGTTGAAAATTAATATTTTATCTTTTTCTGATAAAATAATTCATTTAAATATATTATTTTAATAATATATTAACGGTGATATTTTTACAATGAATGTGGGATATATGAGTATATGAGGAGGAAGAGTATTTTTGTGGCATTAAATGTTTAACACATATTTTGTGTGTTGGTGGACACAATTATTGACCGAAATTTGATTATAGCTTGTAAAATCACCCGTTTGTGGATTTCGGTCAATTTCTATTTGGAATTTGGAAAAACTTTCTTCTGCAAAGTTGTATAGAATTGAATTTCCTATAAAAACTCGCGAGATTCGAATTTTCTGATGAAAGGGCTATTTATTATGAATTATTGAAGTTCAAGTTCAAATAATTGATTTTTGGGAGTTTTAATTAATTATTTTGAGAAAAACGTTTTTGGTGAGTTTGTGAACCTCATTTAACATGTGTGGCTGGTGTTTTTGACCAAAAGGTGGGCTAAGGAAAATTTGTATAATTATATTAATATTATATTAAATTTTTCGCTTTGGTGTTCTAAGCATTTTCCTATAAATAGGTGCTTAGGTTAGAATTGAAAATCACACCGTAAACCCAAGTTTTCTCTATTTCTCTCTCGATATTTTGAGCGTATTCTTGTGAGTATTTTGAGTATACTTTGAGTATTGCTAGGCAGTGCAAGTTCCCTTCAAAGACTATATATATTAGATTCTAAATGTAAGAAATCCGATCTTTCGAGGTAAGGGATATTATTTTTTTCGTAATGATATTATTTCTTCAATATCATTATATCGAAATGTTGATCTGAAGTTTTATCAAATTTGGAACTTTTTCATGTCGGGTTATTTATTCATGAGTTCTTATTCACGAAGTTACTATTCATGAGTTACTATTCACGAAGTTCTTATTCATGAAGTTACTTATTCACGAAGTTACTATTCATGAGTTACTATTCACGAGTTACTATTCACAGTACTACTATCATGAAGCGTGAAAATGTTTTTTTGTGGAATTTCTATCTTTTGGTGTCTGAGTTACTATTCACGATACTCAAGACTATTCACGATATCTGACACTATTCAATAGAAAAATAAAATTTCTTCTTTTGTCCAAAATATCTATTCGGATACCGACTTTGATTGTATCCATGTTTTGATCATTCTTGAATTTTACACCACTATGATTATCTTTGAGGTATTGTTGGACATGGATAAAACAAAGTACGAATCCTTAATCCTTGTCATTTTGTTTCACTTTGGATTCATTCTTTAAAAATATTTTCATCATCCTCGGTCTTAAATGATGATATTATTGAATATCTTTGGCACTGTAGTGCAAAGATGAATGATTTCTGAAGAATATCTTTGGCTGTAGTGCAAAAGATGAGCAGTGTTTAAATGAACACGACCGATCGATGAATATCTTTGGCCTTTAGTGCAAAGATGAAGCAGTGTTGAGATGAACATGACCGATTGATGAATATCTTTGGCTTTTGTAGTGCAAAGATGAATATTTGATTTGAGATGAATATTGATTGATGTTACAGGATAAAATATTGATGATGGACCGTTAAATTCATAGATTATAGTAGATTTCATTCTCTACGTAACTCTTCTATGAATTATTATTTCATTGCGAATATTGATCCGAAACTTGTTGTCTATTGTATTCTATCAAATTTTTCCTGTTGAAGACTAACGATAATTTGTTGTATATTATCTTAGTCATAATATTCTTTTACCGGGCTAGTTGAGCTCACCCTTTTCCTTGTTGTTCCATTTTTCTTCTCGGGAGGCGAGAATGTAGCGAGTACTAGTCGGGGTATGGAATGAAGATTCTAGAGAGAGTTGTTTAGTAGTCCTCACCATTTTGTAAAATAATGAATCAATAATGTGATGAGGATTTATTTGAGTATAGATATTGTCTAGAAGATAATATTTGTATTCAAACTCACGCTTTCTTGTTGTAATAATAAAGTTGTAGTTGTTTTCGTACCATGTATTTGGCGACTCGAGAATGGGTGTTGTGTATACCTATTTGGGGGCGTCACGGTTGGTATCGAGCTTAGGGATATGATCTCTGGCGGAGATCGGGGAATAGAACTAGAGGGGAGGCAGAGTAAATCCTTCGCTAGTGTGTCCTACCTAAGCTTATTTGTTAGTTGGTCAAGTATATAGGGATATTATGTGATATATTGATTTCCTTAATTAACCCTTATTTTATGACAAGATTTGAGAATGTCAATGAGAATATTAACAATTGGAGTAAATGAGACCGTGGAGATGCCTGTACTCACCAACGAGGAGAACGCGTAACAGTGGTGACAATGTTCCTCCTGTGAACAACACCTTTGAGCGAGATGATGAACGAGGGATGTTTAGAAGCTTTTTGCAGTTCATGCAAAATCGCACGAGGGAGACTCGTGTTCAAAATACTGAGGGAAATGATAGCAATTCACGGGTGGTCACAACCAAGCAGTTCAAAGAGTTGGGACCACGCAGTGCAGGGGAAAGCCGGATCCGATTAAAGGCGAGGCGTGGGTCAAAACAAATTACCAAGATATTCGATGTCTTGGGATGCACGGAGGAACAGAAAGTTCCATTCGCTACTTTTTATGTTCCGTGGCGAGGCAGACATTCTTTGGTGGGAATCGTGAAGCGTACCCATCCACCGCACTCAAAGATGTCATGGGAGAGCGTTTGAAGCAGTTCAATGACAAGTACTTCCACGAAAGTATTCGTCTATATGAAGGAAGTGGAGTTTATTAGACTAGAGCAAAATAACATGGCGGTGTGTCGAAGACGAGGCGAAGTTCGCGGAGTTATCAGTTGCACCTCATTTGGTGGAGAATGAGGAACATACGACGCGGATGTTTCGAGAGGTTTGAAACCCGACATACGTCGATATCTCATTTCTCATAAATTTTCTCTCTATTGAGGATGTTGTCAATGAGGCTCGGTTGTTGTTAAGCGAGATAACGAGTACGTTCAACCGAGGGACCATAACCGAGGATCATACTGAAGATAGCGATCATCGAATAACGATAACCCAACGGAGAAAGAAGAATACTGATTACAAGGCGGTAACCACTGGTGGTAATCGTGGCCATGAAAATAGAAGAAGCGAGTGGGAGGAGATTTTAAAAGAGGAGATTCAATAACGACCATGTGAAGGCGTCGGCGCCTATAGCAACTAGTTTTAAGGAGGAGGAGAACGACCACCGGTCGAGTATGTTACAAATGCGGAAAGAGGGACATATCACCAAACCCGCCACAACAGCGGTTTAAGGTATGCTATAGTTGTGGAAAGGAAGGACATATCACTCGAGATTATACGAGTAGCGAAACCTAGTTCGATTGGGGCGGTGACTCAAAAGACCGTCCCGAGAAAAAGTCAAAGTCAACGATTCCGGGAAGAGCGTTTGTCGTGACCCCGGTCAAAATGCAAGGAACCCGAGCGAAGTTAGTACAGTTTAGTCAATTATAAATTCTTGCGAAGTATATACCTTATTAGATCTGGTTCTACCCATTCTTTTATCTCTCTTGCTTTGCGCTCAACGTTTAAACTTGACTCAGGAGAAATTAGACTTTGACCTATCTGTGGAAACTCCGTTAGGAGAAACTTTCATCACATCCATCGTTTATAAATCTTGCTTGATTCAGTTGGCACTATCACATTACCGTTAACCTTATTTCTATAGAGATATTTGTTTTTGATGTGATTTTAAGGTTAACTACTCATCATGCCGAAATTGATTATTTTCGTAAGGTTGTTAGTTTTCATATTCCTAAGCAACTCGTTATTCAATTCAAGCAATCAAACCATTGTAGTCAAACATTTTCATATCAAGCCATGAAGTCATTCGTTTATTACGGATGTCAAATTTTCTTAGTCCATGTTATGGATTTGAATAAAGACACGTCGATTTGAATAATATTCTGTTGTTATTGATTTTTCCCGACGTATTTTCGAAGAATTTCTTGGCTTACTCCCAAAGCTTCGATATTAAATTTTGTATCGACTTTGAACCCCAGACAAAACTCATTTCTAAAATCTCATATCGAATGGCTCTATTGAACTTCGTGGAGTTAAAAATTCAACTATAGAATTTGGTACCGAGCCTTTATCTTGTGACTTCCTTTGTGGAATTCACCTAAGCGAGACTCTCTGTAGGGACGTCATATTCGATGCGATAGTAAAGCGATAGGTGTCATTGTGACGTGCTATCCAAGATTGGGATATGAGTCACGATTGAGAGCAACCTAAGTCGAAGAATCGAAATACGTAGCTTTCTAGGCTTAGTTGGTTATTATCGGAGATTCGTTGAAGGATATTCTCGAATCGCTATTCCATTAACGCAAATTGACTCGAAAAGATACAAAATTAGTATGGAGCGAGGAATGCGAGAAGATTTTCCAAGAGCTCAAGAGGCGACTCATTTTCGCACATATTCTAACCATACCATCTTGGAAAAGCGAACGTGGTAGGCGACGCGTTGAGTAGAAGATCATATCTTGACGAAAAGTGCGATGATGTCAAGTATACGATAGAGCCAACTTTAATAGAAAAGTTAAGGTTGCTCAAGCCACCGACCCGAGGATGATCATGCGTAAGAAAGTACAAGAAGGAGCTATCCTAGGGCGAGAATTGATGAAGAAGGAATACTTGAGTCAACTCCAGACTTTGCATTCCTAATGATTTTGATTTGAAGCATAGAATCATGATGGAGGCACACAACACATTGTTTGCAATCCATCCTGGAGTACCAAAATGTATTATGATCTTCAACATACATTTTGGAGGAGCAATATGAGGAGAGAGATCGCGTAGTTTATCTCGATGTGTTTAACTTGCTTAACGATGTAAAGGTGAGCATCTTGTACCTAAGGGTCCGTTGCAACCACTTGAGATTTTGAAATGGAAGTGGGAACACATTACCACAATTTCATTACTAATCTTCCTGCGGTTTCTCAAGGCATCAATGCTATTTGGGTTATTGTTGATAGATTAACCAAGTCT
Source organism: Panax quinquefolius (assembly GCA_020205615.1). Taxonomy (NCBI): domain Eukaryota; kingdom Viridiplantae; phylum Streptophyta; class Magnoliopsida; order Apiales; family Araliaceae; genus Panax; species Panax quinquefolius. The sequence continues at coordinate 16,914,361 of CM035165.1, forward strand.
CGCTCATTTCTTACCGATACGAGAGACTTATTCCTTGAACGTCTTTCTCGTATGTATGCGTAAATGAGATTATGAGATTGCATGGCATGCCGGTATCCATAGTTTTAGATCGTGACCCAAGATTCACTTCATGATTTTGGGTTAGTTTGTAGAAAGCTATGGGCGCGAATTTACGATTATCTGTTTGGCATACCATCCTCAAACGGATGGGCAATCGAAAGGACTACTCAAACTCTTGAAGATATATTAAAACTCGTGTCCTAGATTTCAAAGGAAGTTGGGATAAGTACTTGCCATTGGTGGAATTCTCATACAACAATAGTTATTAAACAAATATAGGCATGGTTCCATTCGAAGCATTATATGGACAAAAATGTCGTTCTCCAATATGTTGGGATGAGGTGGGTGAAGCAACATTGTTGGGACCCGAGTTAGTACGTATAACTAATGATTCGACAACGTATACAAACGGCACAAGATCGACAAAAGAGTTATGCGAATCTTCATCGAAAGGACGTGGAATTTAATGTAGGGGATCATGTATTGTTGCGAGTTGCTCCATGGAAGGGAGTTACAAGATTTGGGAAGAGAGGAAAGCTCAATCCATGATTTATTGGTCCATTTCAAATTCTTGACCGAGTAGGAAATGTAGCCTATAGACTTGCGTTACCTCCAAGTATGTCTCATGTTCATAATGTGTTTCACATATCATGTATTTCGTAAATATGTGAAAGACCCGAACCACATTATTGAGTTAGAACCCAGGGACGAGATAGTAGAAGACTTAACGTGATGAGGAGGTACTGTCAAGATTTTGGATAGGAAGGAGCATGTCCCTACGCAGAAAGGTTATACCACAAGTTAAAGTTTTGTGGAGGAATCATGTTATAGAGGAAATGACACCGGGAATTGGAAAGCGGAAATGAAAGCGAGGTATCCTCACCTTTTCAAAACACCAGAATGCGTCACGTCGATTTCGAGGGACGAAATTTCATAAGGAGGGAGGTTGTAAGACCGAAATTTTTAAATAAAAAGGAATTTCCTTTATTTATTATTTTGAAATAGTAAGGGTTGATTTGATTAATGTGGATAGTTAAGGGTTAAATACGCAAATATTTCAAAAATAAGCAAGTGGTTATAAAATATTCATTGTTGTGGGGAATATTCGTTTGGTCGTGGAATATTAAATCTTTGTCGGGGAATATTAAATATGCGACCAGTGACCATGTGTGGGCCCATGCTGAAAAGCGATTGGATGAAGAAAACGACAAATATAAGTTGTTTTTTAAATAACGGCGTAGTTGTTGCCACTGTTGGAATACCCGGTGGTTAAAACACACTAATACGCGTTGTTGAACAGTAGCACACGGTATTGCACCAATTATTGATTCTTACGAAGGCCTTTACTCAATAATGGTTACGATAATTCTTCGTTAAATATTTTATTGAGTTAATAATTCTTTGCGTTGATATTTTATATTGCTGTTGTTTCAATAATTGTCATTACACAGTATCTTTCATTATCGAAGCAATAATTCATATTATCTAAATAATATTATTAGATAACATTATTGGCAATGTCTAGAAAGTTCTTTCTAAGGAGAGGTTTGGTCATCTAATTGCGCGCCAGTAAGAATAAATTCTTATTGGAAAGCCCCTCTTTTCCAGGAGCCGCACTGGTTGTCAATATTGTGATTACGTAATATTATTTGTGAATAATTAATTATTGATTTATATGATGAGGAAAATATTGATTTTATGTGGATATAGATGGAGAAAATTTTAAAATGACAATTGTTGAAAATTAATATTTTATCTTTTTACGATAAAATAATTCATTTAAATATATTATTTTAATAATATATTAACGGTGATATTTTACAATGAATGTGGGATATATGAGTATATGAGGAGGAAGAGTATTTTTGTGGCATTAAATGTTTAACACATGTTTTGTGTGTTGGTGGACACAATTATTGATAGAAATTTGATTATAGCTTGTAAAATCACCCGTTTGTGGATTTGGTCAATTTCTATTTTGAATTTGGAAAACTTTCTTCTGCAAAGTTGTAGAGAATTGAATTTCCTATAAAAACTCATGAGATTCGAATTTTCTGATGAAAGGGCTATTTATTATGAATTATTGAAGTTCGAAGTTAGAAATAATTGATTTTGGGAGTTTTAATTAATTATTTTGAGAAAAACGTTTTTGGTGAGTTTGTGAACCTCATTTAACATGTGTGGCTGGTGTTTTTTTGACCAAAAGGTGGGCTAAGAAAATTTGTATAATTATATTAATATTATATTAAATTTTACGCTTTGGTGTTCTAAGCATTTTCCTATAAATAGGGTCTTAGGTTAGAATTGAAAATCATCATTTAAAGCGAAGTTTTCTCTCTATTTCTCTCTCGATATTTTGAGCGTATTCTTGTGAGTATTTTGAGTATACTTTGTATTGCTAGGCGGTGCAAGTTTCCTTGAAGACTATACCCGGTATTCTATTTAGAAATCACCGATCTTTTCGAGGTAAGGGATATTATTTTTTTCGCAATGATATTATTTCTTCAATATCATTATCTTTGAAATGTTGATCTGAAGTTTTATCAAATTTGGAACTTTTTTCATATCGGGTTACTATTCATGAGTTACTATTCACGAGTTACTATTCATGAGTTCTTATTCACGAGTTCTTATTCATGAAGTTACTATTCACGAGTTCTTATTCATGAGTTACTATTCACGAGTTACTATTCACGAGTACTATTATTCATGAAGCGTGAAAATGTTTTTTGTGGAATTTCTATCTTTTGGTGTCTGGAGTTACTATTCACGATATCTGGCACTATTCACGATATCTGACTATTCATAGAAAAATAAAATTTCTTCTTTTTGTCAAAATATCTATTCGGATACCAACTTTGATTGTATCCATGTTTTGATCATTCTTGAATTTTACACCACTATGATTATCTTTGAGGTATTGTTGGACATGGATAAAACAAAGTACTAATCCTTAATCCTTGTCATTTTGTTTCACTTTGGATTCGTTCTTTAAAAATATTTTTCATCATCCTCGGTCTTAAATGATGATATTATTGAATATCTTTGGCTGTAGTGCAAAGATGAATGATTTGAAGAATATCTTTGGCTTTTAAAGTGCAAAGATGAGCAGTGTTTAAATGAACATGATTGATCGATGAATATCTTTGGCCTTTAGTGCAAAGATGAGCAGTGTTGAGATGAACATGACCGATTGATGAATATCTTTTGGCTGTAGTGCAAAGATGAATATTTGATTTGAGATGAATATTGATTGATGTTACGAGGATAAAATATTGATGATGGATTGTTAAATTCATAGATTATAGTAGATTTCATTCTCTACGTAACTCTTCTATGAATTATTATTTCATTGCGAATATTGATCCGAAACTTGTTGTCTCATTGTATTCTATCGATTTTTCCTGTTGAAGACTAACGATAATTTGTTGTATATTATCTTAGTCATAATATTCTTCTTGGGCTAGTTGAGCTCACCCTTTTCCTTGTTGTTCCATTTTTTCTTCTCGGGAGGCGAGAATGTAAGCGAGTACTTAGTCGGGGTATGGAATGAAGATTCTAGAGAGAGTTGTTTAGTAGTCCTCACCATTTTTGTAAAATAATGAATCAATAATGTGATGAGGATTTATTTGAGTATAGATATTGTCTAGAAGATAATATTTGTATTCAAACTCACAGTTTTACTGTTGTAATAATAAAGTTGTAGTTGTTTCTGTACCATGTATTTGGCGACTCAGAATGGGTGTTGTGTATACCTATTTTGGGGGCGTCACACTACGGGCCAAAGATATTCATCAACAAGTCATCTTTGCACTACAGGCCAAAGATATTCAACAATAGGTCATCTTTGCATTACGAGCCAAAGATATTCATCAACAAATCATCTTTGCACTACATGCAAAAGATATTCAACAACAAGTCATCTTTGCATTACGAGCCAAAGATATTCATCAATAATTCATCTTTGCACTACAGGCTAAAGATATTCATTATCATTTCATCTTTGCACTACAGGCAAAAGATATTCAACAATAGGTCATATTTGCACTACAGGCCAAAGATATTCAACAACAGGTCATCTTTGCACTACGGGCCAAAGATATTCATCAATAATTCATCTTTGCACTACAGGCCAAATATATTAATATCTCAAAGAAATATATAATCATTTCAGAATTTATATAAACAATAATTATACCCATGTTGATCATTTCACCTTTGCACTTAAGCTAAAGATATTCAATTATAAATTCAATGGTCATGATCATACCAGTCAACAATTCAATTTTGCATTATTGGTCAAAGAGAACCCATAGTCATGATCATACCAATAATCTACCCATCTTTACACTCAAGTCAAAGAGAAATTCCATCACTAGGGTTATAAAAATGTTATATATGATAATAAAAACAATGTTTATAGTTTTAATCTCCATAGTAATATTCATAAATCAACTATAATTTGGTTAGAAAAAAAACCAATTTTGTCGTGAATAGTACCCGTGAATAGTAACTCGTGAATAGTAACCCCGACCCAAAAAGGTAAAAATTCCACAATAAAATTCATACCAATATTTCGGTATAATGATATTGAAAGAATAACATTTCTTAAACTTATAAATAATTTATTTTAATTGTTTACACTTTACTAAATAATGCATTTAATCATCATAAAATGCCAAACTTATAAGATTTCATCACCAATAACCAAAACCCTCATCAAAAATCTGCATATACCACATATATGATTGTGACGCCCCCAAAATAGGTATACAACACCCATTCTGAGTCACCAAATACATGGTACAGAAAGCAAACTATAACTTCAATAATACAATTGTCGGCAAAAATCGACAACACACATCTGTGAGTTTAAATACAAATATTGTCTTCTAGACAATATCCACACTCAAATAAGTCCTCGTTATAATTATTCAAACACTATTTTACGAGAAATAGTGAGGATCGCTAAAACATCTTTCTAGAACCATCACTCCGCACTCGACTAGTTCTCGCTTATGTTCTCACCTCCCGAGAAAAATGGAACAAAAAGGAAAAGGGTGAGCTCAACTAGCCCAATAAAGAATATTATGACTAAGATAATATACAACAAATTATCGTTAGTCTTCAACGAGGAAAAATCGATAAAATATATAATAGCCAACAAGTTTTAGATCAACAACCTGCGGTGAAACAACAATCCATTAGAAGAGTCGAGTAGAGAATGAGTTCTACTATCTTCTAAGATTTAAAAGTCCATCATCAATATTTTATCCCTCGTAACAACAATCAATATACATCTTTAATCAAATATTCATCTTTTGCACTACTGAGCCAAAGATATTCATTTGTATCACCAGTTGGTCGTGTTCATCTCAACACTGTTCATCTTTGCACTACGGGCCAAAGATATTCATCGATTAATCATTTATCTTTACTACAAAGCTAAAGATATTTAGTAATATCATCATTTTGGACCGAGGATGATGAAAAATATTTTAAAGAAAAGCGAATCCGGTGAAGCGGAAGGACAAATAGTAGGATTCAGTATAACGGTTTATCAAGATCAATAATACTTCATAAATACCAATTTTCAAGCGAGAATTCAAAAATAAATATCAAAACATGGATACAATCAAAGATAGTAACCATAATAGACATTTTGGACAAAAAGAAGAAAATTTCATTTTTAAATTGAATAGTGTCAGTATCGTGAATAGTAACTTGAAACACAAAAAATTCCAAATTTGATAAAATTCAGATCAATACTTGGCAAGATAATGATATTGAAGAAATAATATCATATATGAAGAAAATAACATCCTTACCTCAAAATATTAGTACTTACGATCGGAATATCGGTATAAAATTTGAAGAAAACTTGCAGCGATGAATAGAAACTCACAAAGTATCTAAATACTCACAAAATACACTCGATAATCTAGAGAAAGAGAGAAAACTTGTTTCTGGTGTGATTTTCAATTCTAACTTAGCCCTCTATTTATAGGAAAATGTTAGCAGACTTGACCTGCAACCTGATGGCTTTACCTACTACTATTCCCACCCACCACATTTGAAATAAATTCATCACATTTCTTCACCAACCATAAGTGGGGCCCACTCAATTCTAGAATTTTCTACCAAAATCATTTATAAACCTAATTTCTGAATCAGTCACCTCTTAAAATTCATAACAAATCATACTTTCATTTTTAACGGTTCAAAATTTGTGGACATATACTCAACTTATATATGTATAACATATCCAAAACTTACAACGATCCAACGGTCAAATTAAAAATTATAACTCACACAATATATCTCAAAAACACTGGTTTAATTTTTAATACCTTCATTCCGACAAAAATACTGATAAAACACTTCAACATTAACTCCTTCATTTTTAACCACAATAAATATATCCAACATTTATATCCACATAAAATAAATATTTCCTTATCATATGAATCAATAATTAATTATTCACAAATAATATTACAGAATCACATTTATGACAACCAGGCCATTCCCAGGAAAGAGGGGGATTTCTAATAAGAATTTCTCCTTATTGGCGCGCAATTAGGTGACCAAACCTCTCCTTGACAGAACTTTCTAGACATTGCCAATAATGCTATCTAATAATATTATTCAAATAATATGAATTATTGATCTGATAATGGGAAATACTGTGTAGTGACAATTATTGAAATAACAATAATATAAAATATCAACGCAACAATTATTGAATCAATAAAATAAAATATTGAGCAAGTAACTCATTGTAACAATTATTGAGTAGTGCCTTTACGTAAGGATCAATAATTCATCAATATTTGTGCATCCACGCGTAGACATCGTATTTTAACCATAGGGTATTCCAACGTGTTAACCAGAACAACTACGTGAATTATTTATAAAAACTCAAACTTGTCGTTTTCTTCATCAAGCGAGTTATTACATTATGGGACCCACAAATAGCTGCTTGCCGTGCATGCGAATATTCCCGACAACAAGAATATTCCACGACCAAACGAATATTCAAAAACAACAATGATTATTTTATAACCACTTGCATATTTTACAAAATTTGCACATTTCACCCATAACTAGAGAATTATATCAAATTAATACCTTATTATTCACAAATATAATTAGAGGAAATTCGATTTTATTTATAATAAGTTGGGGTCTTACAACCTCCCCTCCTTATGAAATTTCGTCCTCAAAATTGACATACGTACCTGGTGTTTTGAAAAGATGAGGATACCTCGCTTTTATTTCTGATTCCAACTCCCAGGTCATTTCTTCAATAGCTAGGTTTCTCCATAAAACCTTAACTTGTGGTATAACCTTGGTGCGTAGGACATGCTCTTTCCTATCCAAGATCTTAACAGTACTTCTTCTTTACGTTAAATCTTGGCTATATCTCGTCTGGTTCTAACTTATAATAATATGGTTTGGGTCTTTCACATATTTCTGAAGCATGGATATGTGAAAACATTATGGACACGAGACATACTTGGAGGTAATGCGAGTCTATAGGCCACATTTCCTATTCGGTCAAGAATCTCAAATGGACCAACAAATCGTGGATTGAGCTTTCTTCTCTTCCCAAATCTTGTAACTCCCTTCCATGGTGCAACACATAACAATACATGATCCCCAATATTAAATTCTACGTCTTTTCGATGAAGATCCGCATAACTCTTTTGTCGATCTTGTGCCGTTTGTATACGTTGTCGAATCATTTGGATCTTTTCTGTAGTCATGCGTACTAATTCTGGTCCCAACAACGTTGCTTCTCCCACCTCGTCCCAACATACTGGAGAACGACACTTTCATCCATACAACGCCTCAAATGGAGCCATGCCTATACTTGCTTGATAACTGTTGTTGTAGGAGAATTCCACCAGTGGCAAGTACTTATCCCAACTTCCTTTAAAATCTAGGACACAAAGTCTTAATAGATCTTCAAGGGTTTGAATAGTCCTCTCTGATTGTCCGTCTGTTTGAGGATGGTATGCCGAACTGAATCATAAATCCGTGCCCATAGCTTTCTGCAAGCTAACCCAAAATCGTGAAGTCAACGGTGGTCTCTAGCTGTGGAGTTCTTCCTAAGTAGTATAGAAAAGTGTGTTGTATACATAATTTAGTAGTTATATTTGGTGAATCAAATAGGGTGAAGCGAACCCAACGTTGGAAGGGTGTTTTGCCACTATCATACAAGATGTCTAATGACATACAACCTCGTGTCATCATAAGGCAGGTTGTGCTCATCCACTTCTTTGAGTATATTTCTGAGCACTACCTATATAATCTTGGTGTTTGTTTGAAGTATAATTCTCAATTTGAGACAGTGGAGATAATGATAAATCAAGAGAAGACTCACCATTGGGAAGAATATGATAGTAATCTTCTCATTTTTTTTGGGGTCTATTGGGTCAACCAAGGATAATTCTGTGGCCATATGATATCTATCATAACCTAGAAGCATGACCTCCCATGTACGAAGGTTTCCTTGAGAACTTCCCAAAGATTTTAATTTCTAAAACAGTTTTTGACTATACCTTTATGTAGGTATCACTGTGAGGTGATGTCCATTGATGGGACATTTGTCACATTACGGTTGGAGACACGAGTCACAGTTGGTATATATTTGTATCCAAACTCACAGCATATGTGTTATTGTATTTTGCACGACAATTGTTGTAATAAAGTTGTAGTTGGTTTCTGTACCATGTATTTGGCGACTCGGAATGGGTTGGATGGAATGGACCTATTTTGGGGTCGTCACATTTGGTATCAGAGCTATAAGTAAAGAGCCCCGAGCCTCTCGCTGGTGACTTCCTGTTGATGGGGGATGCACCGAAGCCAGACTCTCCGTAGGGGACACCGTTCTGCGGTGGTAAACTAATAGGTACCAATGTGAGGTGCTGTCCACTGATGGGACATTTGTCATATTTGGTATCAGAGCTTAGGGATATGATCTCTGGCGAAGATCGGGGAATATAACTAGGAGGGGAGAGATGAGTAAATCCTTCGCTAGTGTGTCCTACCTAAGCTTATTTGTTGGTCAGTCATAATATCGGGATATTATGTGATATGTTAATTTGTTTAATTAACCCTTATTTTATGGCAGTATTTGAGAATGGGTCTGCTTTGAGAATGTTAACAATGGAGTGAATGAGACCAGTGGGGATACCTCTAATCACTAACCATGATAATGTAATGTGTCGACGAAGAAGGAATTAGAGATATCCGTGTGGTGAGTGAAGAATTGATAGTTGAATCTTGAGAGATAGTCACAGAGGTAACAACTGAGAGTGAGGAAGAAGAGGTACCTGAGGAGAGTTTATTAGAGGTATTATATGATCAAAATGTAGAATTTCAAAATCGTATTCATGAGTTAGAAGAAGCGAAAGTGAAGAATGACAGCGGTCGTGGAACAAAAGGATGCAACAATTCAAGCTTGTGTTACCCGATATGTGATGCTTGAACAGAAGCATTCTTTGGCAGAGTATAAGATGATAAAGATGGAATCTGAGCTGAAAGAAGAAAAAACTGAACGAGTAAGAATGAGTGATGCATGGGTAAAAGCCACACAACACGTGGATATTGTGGAAAGAGATGTTCGATCTAAGAAGGCTAAAATAGATGAAATGAATTTCTCTTTTTGGAAAGCAATTGGGAGAACCCAACATCGAGTTTTGAATTACCCTGTACATAGCGGTCAACCTGAATTCGATATGGATCGAAGATTGATGATTCAGATCATGAAACAGGAGTACGACGAGGCAGTTGAGGGAGGAATATGTCCTATAGAAAAATATATTCCAACGGTAGTGATAACGCCAAATGCTGCCCCAGACAAGTCAAAACCGGGTAGTTCGAGGGATGGCGGTTGTCATGACTTCCCAACAAATGAGGAACCCAAATGAAGTTATCACGGGAGATGGAGAAATCATGATGACCGGGGAGATAGAATCTGAAATGGAAGCAAGGTATTCTCAACTTTTCGAAATATCAGGTACGTAAATTTCGGGACGAAATTTCATAAGGAGGGGAGATTGTAAGACCCCGAAATTTATGAAATAAAAGTATTCAATTTTTCTTATAATTACTATTCGGTAAATGGTTAAATTGATAAAAGTTAAAGTTAAGGGTGATATATGAATTTTTTTCAAAAATACAAGTGGTTATAAAATATTCATTGTTATCGGGAATATTCATTTTGGTCGTGGAATATTCTTTACGCTTGGGAATATTAAATGCGATGGCGTAGCCATTTGTGGGCCCCATAATAGAATAAGCGCTCGGATGAAGAAAGCGACAAAATTAAGTTTTTATAAATAATGGCGTAATCATTCTTTATTAACACTTTGTTGGAATACGGTTGGTAAAATAAATGAAATGTCTGGCGTTGTTGCACAAGATCACACGGTATTATATAAGTATTATTGAATTATTGATCCTTACGTAAGAAGGCACTACTCAATAATTGTTACGATGAATTCTTCATTCAATATTTTATTTTATTGATTCAATAATTGTTGCATTGATATTTTATATTATTGTTGTTTCAATAATTATCAACGCACAATATTTCTCATTATCGGATCAATAATTCATATTATTTGAATAATATTATTAGATATCATTATTGGCAATGTCTAGAAAGTTACATCGAGGAGAGGTTTGGTCACCTAATTGCGCTTTCAAAGAAGGAGAAATTCTTATTGGAAAGCCCCTCTTTTCTGAGGAAGCGACTGGTTGTCATAATTGTGATTCTGTAATATTATTTGTGAATAATTAATTATTGATTTATATGATAAGAAAATATTTATTTGATGTGGATATAAATGATGGGTTTATTTATGTGGTTATATATGAAGGAGTTAATATTGAGGTGTTTTATCAGTATTTTATCGGATTGATGGTATTAAAAGATCAAATCGGTGTTATTACAGCTTTATTGTGTGAGTTATAATATTTAATCCGATCTCGTTGTAATTTTTAGATATGTTATACATATATAAGTTGAGTATATGTCCACACATTTTGAACCGTTAAAAATAAACGTATGATTTGTTATGAATTTTAAGAGGTGAATGGTTCAAAAATTGTTGAAGTATCCGAATTTAGCATTTTGGTGGAAAATTCTAGAATTGAGTGGACCCCACTTGTGGTTGGTGAAGAAATGTGCTGAATTTTATTTCAAATGTGGTGGGTGGGAATAATAAGCGAGTAAAGCCATCAAGGTTCTTGGTCAAGTCTGCTAAAATTTTTCTATAAATAGAGGGCTAAGTTAGAATTGAAAATCACACCAGAAACATAAGCTTTCTCTCATTCTCTCTCTAGATTATCGAGTGTATTTTGTGAGTATTTAGATACTTGGTGAGTTGATATTCATCAGTGCAAGTTTCCTTCATGATAATATATCCGATATCCGATCCGGAAGTCTTTCGCTCTTTTGAGGTGATGAAAATTATCTTTGTCCTGGATGAGAAAAGGAATTTAGAACTACAATTACAATTATGAGTTATACATGTGATTGTGGAAATGAATTGTTGATTGATGTTACAGGAATAAAACATTGTTGGTGGACTTTTAACATGGAGAAGATAATAGATTTTATGGTCTATTTGACACTTCTAATGGATTGCTCGTTCCGCTGCAACTATGGTTGAAAAGTTTTATCATCTACCATATGTTCTAAATCTCTGATTTATTATTGATGAAGGCTATTGATAATTTAATTATCTTTAGTCATGATATTCTTTACTGAGCTAGTTGTGCTCACCCTTTTGCTTCACAATTCCTTTCAGGTAATAAGAGTGTAGCTGGGTCTAGCGGGGATAACAAGGGAATAGAACGGTGGTCTCTAGCTGTGGAGTTCTTCCTAAGCAGTATAGAAAAGTGTGTTGAATACATCATTTAGTAGTTATATTTGGTGAATCAAATAGGGTGAAGCGAACCCAACGTTGGAAGGGTGTTTTGCCACTATCATACAAGATGTCTAATGACATACAACCTCGTATCATCATAAGACAGGGTTGTGCACATCCACTTACTGAGTATATCTACGCGCACTACCTATATGATCTTGGTGTTTGTTTGAAGTATAATTCTCAACTAGAGACATTGGAGATAATGATATGTGAAGAGAAGACTCACCATTGGAAAGAAGATGATAGTAATCTTCTCGTTTTTCTTTGGGGTCTATTGGGTCAACCCAGGATAATTCTGTGGGCATATGATATCTATCATAACCTGACGCGTGGCCTCCCATGTATACGAAGGTTTCCTTGAGCACTTCCAAAGATTTTAATTTCTAAAGCAGTTTTTATTTTGTACCTTTATGTAAGGTGTCATTGTGACGTGCTATCCAAGGTTGGGACATGAGTCACAGTTGGTATATATTTGTATCAAAACTCATAGCATTTATGTTATTGTATTTTGCACGACAATTGTTGTAATAAAGTTGTAGTTGTTTTCTGTACCATATATTTGGCGACTCAGAATGGGTTGGATAGAATGGACCTATTTTGGGGGCGTCACATTTTGTATCAGAGCCATAAGTGTGAAGAGCCCCGAGCCTCTCGCTAGTGACTTCCTGTTGATGGGGGATGCACCGAAGCCAGACTCTCTGTAGGGGACGCCGTCTTTCGGTGGCAAACTGATAGGTATCACTGTGAGGTGTTGTCCACTGATGGGACACTGTGATGACCCCAAAATAGGTATACAACACCGATTATGAGTCGCCAAATACATGGTACAGAAAGCAAACTATAACTTCAATAATACAATTGTCGTGCAAAATACGACAAAACATAATGTGAGTTTAAATACAAATATTGTCTTCTAGACAATATCCACACTCAAATAAGTCCTCGTTATAATTATTCAATCACTATTTTACAGAAATAGTGAGGACTGCTAAAATATCTTTCTAGAACCATCACTCCGTACCCCGACTAGTTCCTGCTATGTTCTTACCTCCTGAGAAAAATGGAACAAAAAGGAAAAGGGTGAGCTCAACTAGCACAGTAAAGAATATTATGACTAAGATAATATATAACAAATTATCATTAGTCTTCAACAGGGAAAATCTGATAAAATATAATAGCCAACAAGTTTTTGATCAACAATTGTAGCGGAAACAACAATTCATTAGAAGAGTCAAGTAGAGAATGAGTTCTAATATCTTCTAAGATTTAAAAGTCCATCATCAATATTTTATCCCTATAACAACAATCAATATACATCTTTAATCAAATATTCATCTTTGCACTACATGCCAAAGATATTCATTTGTATCACCAGTTGGTCATGTTCATCTCAACACCTGTTCATCTTTGCACTACAGGCCAAAGATATTCATCAGTTAATCATTTATCTTTGCACTACAGGCTAAAGATATTTAGTAATATCATCATTTAGGGTTGAGGATGATGAAAAATATTTTAAAGAAAAGCGAATCCGATTGAAACGGAAGGACAAATAGTAGGGATTCAGTATAACGGTTTATCAAGATCAATAATACTTCATAAATACCAATTTTGAAGCGAATTCAAAAATAAAGATCAAAACATGGATCTGATCAAAGATAGTAACCATAATAGATATTTTGGACAAAAGAAGAAAATTTCATTTTTGGTGAATAGTCTTAGTATTCGTGAATAGTATCAGTATCGTGAATAGTCTTGAGTATCGTGAATAGTAACCCAGAACACAAAAAGTTCCAAATTTGATAAAAATTCGAGATCAATACTTAAGATAATGATATTGAAGAAATAATATCATATATGAAGAAAATAACATCCTTACCTCAAAATATTAGTACTTACGATCGGAATATCGGTATAAAAGGTGAAGGAAACTTGCAGCGATGAATAAAAACTCACAAAGTATCTAAATACTCACATAATACACTCAATAATCTAGAGAGAAAGAGAAAACTTGTTTACGGTGTATTTTCAATTCTAACAGCCCCTCTATTTATAGGAAAATGTTAGCAGACTTGACTGAAACTTTGATGGCTTTACCTCGCTACTATTCCCACCCACCACATTTGAAATAAATTCAGCACATTTCTTCACCAACCACAAGTGGGGCCCACTCAATTCTAGAATTTTCCACCAAAATCATTTATAAACCTAATTTACGAATCGGTCACCTCTTAAAATTCATAACAAATCATCGTTCATTTTAACGGTTCAAAATTTGTGGACATATACTCAACTTATATATGTATAACATATCCAAAAATTACAACGATCCAACGGTCGGATTAAAATTATTACTCACACAATATATCTCAAAAACTTTGGTTTAATTTTTAATACCTTCATTCAAGGCAAAAATATTGATAAAACACCTCAACATTAACTCCTTCATTTTTAACCACAATAAATATATCCAACATTTATATCCACATAAAATAAATATTTCTTTATCATATAAATCAATAATTAATTATTCACAAATAATATTACGAATCACAATTATAATGACGGTAGTTCCGAAAAGGGGACTTTCAATAAGAATTCTCTCCTTCTTGGCGCTTGATTAGGTGACCAAACCTCTCCTTGTGAACTTTCTAGACATTGCCAATAATGTTATCTAATAATATTATTCAAATAATATGAATTATTGATCGGATAATGAGAAATATTAATGCGGTGATAATTATTGAAACAATGATAATATAAAATATCGTATGACAATTATTGAATCAATAAAATAAAATATTGAGCAGTAACTATTGTAACAATTATTGAGTATTGCCTTTTTACGTAAGGATCAATAATTCATCAATCTTTAATGCATCCACAGCGTATTCTTGTATTTTAACCACTTAGGGTATTCAGCGGTGTTACAGTAACAACTACGTCGTTATTTATAAAAACTCAAACTTTTCATTTTCTTCATCGCGGTTATTACATTATGGGGCCCCTAAATATTTAGCTACGTCGTAAATGCGAATATTCCTCAACAACAAGAATATTCCACGACCAAACGAATATTCCCCGACAACAATGATTATTTTATAACCACTTTCATATTTTGCAAAATTTGCACATTTCACCCATAACCAGAGAATTATATCAAATTAATACCTTATTATTCATAAATATAATTAGAGAAAATTCGATTTTATTTATAATAAGTTGGGGTCTTACAACCTCCCTCCTTATGAAATTTCGTCCTCGAAATTGACATACGATACACAGTGTTTCGAAAAGGTGAGGATACCTCGCTTTCATTTCTGATTCCAACTCCTAGGTCATTTCTTCAATAGCATGGTTTCTCCATAAAACCTTAACTTATGGTATAACCTTGGTGTGTAGGACATGCTTTTTCCTATCCAAGATCTTAACAGGTACTTCTTCGTACGTTAAATCTTCGGCTATCTCGTCTAGTTCTAACGCAATAATATGGTTCGGGTCTTTCACATGTTTACGAAGCATGGATATGTGAAAAACATTATGGACACGAGACATACTTGGAGGTAATGCGAGTCTATAGGCCACATTTCCTATTCGGTCAAGAATCTTAAATGGACCAACAAATCGTGGATTGAGCTTTCTTCTCTTCCCAAATCTTGTAACTTCCTTCCATGGTGCAACACGTAATAATACATGATCCCCAATATTAAATTCCACGTCTTTTCGATGAAGATCCGCATAACTCTGTATGACTTGCAAACGATGGAGGTAGAATTAAAGACTCTAGGGACCCACGTGATGATGGCGAATATACGAGTAGAACCGACTTTAATCGATAAAGTTAAAGCTGCTCAACCTACGGACCTGGAGCTGATACGTATGAAGAAGAAAGTGCAAGAAGAAGCTATTCCAGAAGCGAGAATCGATGAAGAAGGAATACTTAGATTCAACTCTAGACTTTGTATTCCTAACGATTCTGACTTGAAGCATAGAATCATGATGGAGGCACACAACACCCCGTTTGCAATCCATCCTGGGAGTACCAAAATGTATCATGATATTCGACATACATTTTGGTGGAACAATATGAGAAGAGAGATCGCAGAGTTTATCTGAAGGTGTTTAACTTGTCAACATGTAAAGGCGGAGCATCAAGTGCCAAAGGGTCTATTACAACCACTTGAGATTCCGAAATGGAAGTGGGAACACGTTACTATAGATTTCGTTACAGGTCTTCCCAAAGTTTCTCAAGGCATAGATGCGATTTGGGTTATTGTTGATAGATTAACCAAGTCTGCCCATTTCTTACCGATACGTGAGACTTATTCCCTTGAACGTCTTGCTTGCATGTACGTGAATGACATTGTGAGATTGCATGGCATGCCAGTATCCATAGTTTCGGATCGTGACCCAAGATTCACTTCACGATTTTGGGTTAGCTTGCAGAAAGCTATGGAGCGCGGATTTTCTGATTGATTCGGCATACCATCCTCAAGCGGACGGACAATCGAGAGGACTATTCAAACCGTTGAAGATCTATTAAGACTTTGTGTCCTAGATTTTAAAGGAAGTTGGGATAAGTACTTGCTTGCAATTGGTGGAATTCTCCTACAACAACAGTTATCAAGCAAGTATAGGCATGGCTCCATTTGAGGCGTTGTATGGGACGAAAGTGTCGTTTCCAAGATATCTTTGGGACGAGGTGGGAGAAGCAACTTTGTTAGGACCAGAATTAGTACGCATGATTACAGAAAAGATCCAAATGATTCGACAACGTATACAAACGGCACAAGATCGACAAAAGAGTTATGCGGATCTTCATCGAAAAGACGTGGAATTAAATATTGAGGATCATGTATTGATACGTGTTGCACCATGGAAGGGAGTTACAAGATTTGGGAAGAGAGGAAAGCTCAATCCACGATTTGTTGGTCCATTTGAGATTTTTGACCGAATAGGAAATGTGGCCTATAGACTCGCATTACCTCCAAGTATGTCTCGTGTTCATAATGTTTTTCACATATCCATGCTTCGTAAATATGTGAAAGACCTGAACCATATTATTGTGTTAGAATCAGACGAGATAGCCGAAGATTTAACGTACGAAGAAGTACCTGTTAAGATCTTGGATAGGAAAGACCATGTCCTACGCACCAAGGTTATACCACAAGTTAAGGTTTTATGGAGAAACCATGCTATTGAAGAAATGACCTGGGAGTTGGAATCAGAAATAAAAGTGAGGTATCCTCACCTTTTCGAAACACCAGGTACGTATGTCAATTTTGAGGACGAAATTTCATACGGAGGGGAGGTTGTAAGACCCCAACTTATTATAAATAAAATCGAATTTCCTCTAATTATATTTGTGAATAATAAGGTATTAATTTGATATAATTTTTTGGTTATGGGTGAAATGTGCAAATTTTGCAAAATATGCAAGTGGTTATAAAATAATCATTGTTGTCGGGGAATATTCGTTTGGTCGTGGAATATTCTTGTTGTTGTCTGGGAATATTCGCAATGCAATGACATGTAGCGATCATTTCATGGGCCCCATAATGAATAACCGCTTCGGATGAAGAAAACGACAAGTTTGAGTTTTTATAAATAACTTGGCGTAGTTGTTACCAATTAACAATCGTTGGAATACCCGGTGGTTAAAATACGATGAATACGTGTGTTTATACAGATAGCATTACCTGCGGTTTTTACGATATTTTTGGAATTATTGATTCTTACATAAGAAGACACTACTCAATAATTGTTACGAAGTAATTCTTTATTCAATATTTTATTTTATTGATTCAATAATTACTGCGTTTATAGGTTATATTATTGTTGTTTCAATAATTTTCATTGCACAGTATTTCCCATTATCAGATCAATAATTCATATTATTTGAATAATATTATTAGATAACATTATTGGCAATGTCTAGAAAGTTCTGTCAAGGAGAGGTTTAGTCACCTAATTGCACGCTAGTAAGGAGAAATCCTTATCGGAAAGCCCCCTCTTTCTTGGGAACTGCCTGGTTGTCATTATTGTGATTATGTAATATTATTTGTGAATAATTAATTATTGATTTATATGATAAGAAAATATTTATTTAATGCGGATATAAATGATGAATTTATTTCTGTGGTTATAAATGAAGGAATTAATGTTGAGGTATTTTATCAGTATTTTGTCAGATTGGAGGTATTAAAAGATCAAATCGGTGTTCTTACAACTCTATTGTGTGAGTTATAATTTTTAATTCGACCGTTGGATCGTTTTAATTTTTGGATATGTTATACATATATAAGTTGAGTATATATCCACAAATTTTGAACCGTTAAAAATAAACGTATGATTTGTTATGAATTTTAAGAGGTAACTGATTCGGAAATTAGGTTTTGGTGGAAAATTCTAGAATTGAGTGGGCCCCACTCTTGGTTATTGGGAAAGATGGCTGATTTTTGGTGGGTGGAATAGTAGCAGGTAAAGCCATCTGGTAGCAGGTCAAGTCTGCTTCGGCGTGCTAACATTTTCCTATAAATAGAGGGCTAAGTTAGAATTGAAAATCACACCAGAATTCATAAAATTTCTCTCTTTCTCTCTCTAGATTATCGAGTGTATTTTGTGAGTATTTAGATACTTGGTGAGTTGCTATTCATCAGTGGAAGTTTCCTTCAGCGTCATATCCGATATCCAAATGGAAGTCTTTGCTCTTTTGAGGTAAGGGATAGTAAGGGATATTAAGGGATGTTATATTCTTCATAATGATGTTATTCTTTCAATATCATTATACTGACATATTGGTATGGATCTTATTGTGGAATTTCTACCTTTTTGAGTCGGGGTTACTATTCACGTATACGGCACTATTCACGTATACAGCACTATTCACGTTTATGACATTATTTACGTATACGGTACTATGTACAAATATGAAGTACTATTCACGAGTTACTATTCATGAGTTACTATTCACGAGTTACTATTCATGAGTTACTATTCACGAGTTACTATTCACGAGTTACTATTCTCGGGTTACTATTTATTAGTTACTATTCACGAGTTACTATTTATGAATTACTATTCACGAGTTACTATTCATGAGTTACTATTCATAAGTTACTATTCACGAGTTACTATTCACGAGTTACTATTCATAGGTTACAATTCACAAGTTACTATTCACGAGTTACTATTCAGGAGTTACTATTCACCAGTTACTCTTCACGAGTTACTATTCACGAGTTACTATTCATGGGTACTATTCACAAAAAAAAATTCGTTTCTTTTTCTGACCAAATTATCGTTGATTTATGATTGTTGCTCTTGAAAATAAATGAAGTTGTTGATCATTTTGTTTTTATTATCATATATAACATTTTTATAACCCTGATGTTGAATTTCTCTTTCATTTGAGTGTAAAGATGGGTAGATTATTGGTATGATCGTGACTATGAGTTCTCTTTGCCGATGGTGCAAAAGTTGAATTGTTATTTGGTATGATCATGACCATTGAATTTACAATTGAATATCTTTAACTTAGGTGCAAAGGTGAATTGATCAACATGGTTATAATTATTGTTTATATAAATTCTGAAATGATTATATATTTCTTTGAGATATTAATATATTTGGCCTGTAGTGCAAATATGAACTGTTGATGAATATAT
Organism: Panax quinquefolius; assembly: GCA_020205615.1. Taxonomy (NCBI): domain Eukaryota; kingdom Viridiplantae; phylum Streptophyta; class Magnoliopsida; order Apiales; family Araliaceae; genus Panax; species Panax quinquefolius. Next base: position 16,934,036 of record CM035165.1, read on the forward strand.
TTGGCCTGTAGTGCAAATATGAACTGTTAAGGAATATCTTTGGCCTGTAGTGCAAAGATGACCTGTTGTTGAATATCTTTGGCCTGTAGTGCAAAGATGGTATGCTGATGAATATCTTTGGCCTGTAGTGCAAATATGAATTAATCAGTATGATTATGAACAGGAACTGTGATTTGGTATAACCATGATCTTTGATATTTCAAGTAAAGACATGTGATGAAAATTATCTTCGTCCTGGTTGCGAAGAGGAATTTAGAATAACAATTATGATTATGAGTTATTCATATAATTATGGAAAGGAACTGTTGAGTGATGTTACAGGGATAAAACACTGTTGGTGGACTTTTAATGTGGAGAAGATAGTAGACTTTATGGTCTTTTTGACTCTTCTAATGGATTGCTCGTTCCGCTGCAACTATGGTTGAAAAGTTTTATCATCTACCATATGTTCTAAATCTCTGATTTATTACTGATGAAGGCTATAGATAATTTAATTATCTTTAGTCATAATATTCTTTACTGAGCTAGTTGTGCTCACCCTTTTGCTTCACAATTCCTTTCGTGTAATAAGAGTGTATTTGGGTCGAGGGGGGTATATGAGGGAATAGAGCGGTGGTCATCATTTAGTAGTTACATTTGGTGAATCAACTAGGGTGAGGCGAACCCAACGTTGGAAGGGTGTTTTGCCACTATCATACAAGATGTCTGAAGACATACAACCTCGTGTCATCATAAGACAGGGTTGTGCACATCCACTTGCTGAGTATATCTATGAGCACTACCTATATAATCTTGGTGTTTGTTTGAAGTATAATTCTAAATTAGAGACAGTGGAGATAATGATATGTCAAGAGAAGACTCACCATTGGAAAGAATATGATAGTAATCTTCTTGTTTTTCTTTGGGGTCTATCAGGTCAACCAAGGATAATTTTGTGGACATATGATATCTATCATAACCTGGAAGCATGGCCTCCCATGTACGAAGGTTTTCTTGAGCACTTCCCAAAGATTCTAATTTCTAAAACAGTTTTTGACTATACCTTTATGTAGGTATCACTGTGAGGTGCTGTCCACTGATGGGATATTTGTCACATTACGGTTGGGACACGAGTCACAGTTTGTATGTATTTGTATCCAAACTCACAGCATATGTGTTGTTGTATTTTGCACGACAATTGTAGTAATAAAGTTGGTCCATTTAAGATTCTTGACCGAATAGGAAATGTGGCTTATAGACTCGCATTACCTCCAAGTATGTCTCTTGTTCATAGTGTTTTTCACATATCCATGCTTCGTAAATATGTAAAAGACCCGAACCATATTATTGCGTTAGAACTAGATGAGATAGCCGAATATTTAACGTACGAAGAAGTACCTGTTAAGATCTTGGATATGAAAAAGCATGTCCTACACACCAAGGTTATACCACAAGTTAAGGTTTTATGGAGAAACCTATTGAAGAAATGACCTGGGAGTTGGAATCAGAAATGAAAGCGAGGTATCCTCACCTTTTCGAAACACCAGGTACTTATGTCAATTTCGAGGATGAAATTTCATAAAGAGGGGAGGTTGTAAGACCACAACTTATTATTAATAAAATCGAATTTCCTCTAATTATATTTATGAATAATAAGGTATTAATTTGATATAATTCTCTGGTTATGGGTGAAATGTACAAATTTTGCAAAATATGCAAGTTGTTATAAAATAATCATTGTTGTCGGGGAATATTCATTTGGTCGTGGAATATTCTTGTTGTCAGGGAATATTTGTACGATGGCGCAGTCATTTGTGGGCCCCATAATAGAATAACTGTCGGATGAAGAAAAGCGACAAGTTTGAGTTTTTATAAATAACGACGTAGTTATTACAGATTAACATTTGTTGGAATACCCGGTGGTTAAAATACTGATGTCTGGCGTGGATGCACAGTATTGATGAATTATTGATCCTTATGTAAGAAGGCACTACTCAATAATTGTTACAGTGAATTCTTGTTCAATATTTTTTTATTGATTCAATAATTCTTTGCGTTGATATTTTATATTATTGTTGTTTCAATAATTGTCACTGCATAGTATTTCCCATTATCAGTTCAATAATTCATATTATTTGAATAATATTATTAGATAGCATTATTGGCAATGTCTAGAAAGTTCTGTCAAGGAGAGGTTTGGTCACCTAATTGCGCACCAATAAGGAGAAATTCTTATTGGAAAGCCCCCTCTTTCCTGGGAACGGCTTGGTTGTCATAAATGTGATTCTGTAATATTATTTGTGAATGATTAATTATTGATTCATATGATAAGGAAATATTTATTTTATGTGGATATAAATGTTGGATATATTTATTGTGGTTAAAAATGAAGGAGTTAATGTTGAGGTGTTTTATCAGTATTTTTGTCGGAATGAAGGTATTAAAAATTAAACCAGTGTTTTTGAGATATATTGTGTGAGTTATAATTTTTAATCCGACCATTGGATCGTTGTAATTTTTGGATATGTTATACATATATAAGTTGAGTATATGTCCACAAATTTTGAACGTTTAAAATGAGCGTATGATTTGTTATGAATTTTAAGAGGTGTTGATTCGAAATTAGGTTTATAAATGATTTTGGTGGAAAATTCTAGAATTGAGTGGGCTCCACTTGTGGTTGGTGAAGAAATGTCTTTGAATTTATTTCAAATGTGGTGGGTGGGAATAGAAGCGGTAAAGCTGTCGGGTCTTGGTCAAGTCTCGCTAACATTTTCCTATAAATAGAGGCTAAGTTAGAATTGAAAATCACACGAAACAAGTTTTCTCTCTTTCTCTCTAGATTATTGAGTGTATTTTGTGAGTATTTAGATACTTTGTGAGTTTCTATTCATCGGTCTGCAAGTTTCCTTGACCTTATCTACCGATATTTCGATCGGAAATCTTGATATTTTGAGGTAAGGGATGTTATTTTCTTCATATATGATATTATTTCTTCAATATCATTATCTTTCAAGTATTGATCCGAATTTATATCAAATTTGGAACTTTTTGTGTCGGGGTTACTATTCACGTATACGACACTATTCACGAATACTGCACTATTCACCGAAAAATGAAATTTTCTTCTTTTTGTCCAAGATGTCTATTACGGTTACCATCTTTGATTGTATCCATGTTTTGATCTTTATTTTTGAATTCTGCTTCAAAATTGGTATTTATGAAGTAATATTGATCTTGGATAAACTGTTATACAAATCCCTACTATTTATCCTTCCGTTTTGATGGATTCGTTTTCTTTAAAATATTTTCATCTATTGTAAGACCCGAAATTTTTAAATAAAAGGAATTTCCTTTATTTATTATTTTGAAATAGTAAGGGTTGATTTGATTAATGTGGATAGTTAAGGGTTAAATCATAAATATTTCAAAATAGCAAGTGGTTATAAAATATTCATTGTTGTCGGGGAATATTCGTTTGGTCGTGGAATATTAAATGCTTGTCGGGGAATATTAAATGCGGCCAGTAGCGACCATGTGTGGGCCCCATGTGAAAGCGATTGGATGAAAAAAATGACAAATATAAGTTGTTTTTAAATAGCAGGCGTAGTTGTTGTTGATTATCTTGTTGGAATACCGGTGGTTAAAACACACTAATCTGGCGTTGTTGAGCGAGTAGCTACACGGTATTGCACCAATTATTGATTCTTACGTGAAGGCACTACTCGATAATGGTTACGATAATTCTTATTCGGTATTTTATTGAGTTAATAATTCTTTGCGTTGATATTTTATATTCTTTGTTGTTTGATAATTGTCATTACGGTATCTTTCATTATCGAAGCAATAATTCATATTATCTGAATAATATTATTAGATAATATTATTGGCAATGTCTAGAAAGTTACATCTAAGGAGAGGTTTGGTCATCTAATCTTGCGCTTGATGAGAAGAAATTCTTATTGGAAAGCCCCTCTTTCACAGGAAGCTGCACGGTTGTCAATATTGTGATTACGTAATATTATTTGTGAATAATTAATTATTGATTTATATGATGAGGAAAATATTGATTTTATGTGGATAGAGATGGAGAAAATTTTTAAAATAACAATTGTTGAAAATTAATATTTTATCTTTTTACGATAAAATAATTCATTTAAATATATTATTTTAATAATATATAACGGTGATATTTTACAATGAATGTGGGATATATGAGTATATGAGGAGGAAGAGTATTTTGTGGCATTAAATGTTTAACACATGTTTTGTGTGTTGGTGGACACAATTATTGGTAGAAATTTGATTATAGCTTGTAAAATCACCCGTTTGTGGATTTCGGTCAATTTTATTTGGAATTTGGAAAAACTTTCTTCTGCAAAGTTGTAGAGAATTGAATTTCCTATAAAAACTCATGAGATTCGAATTTTCTGATGAAAGGGCTATTTATTATGAATTATTGAAGTTTAGAAGTTTAGAAATAATTGATTTTGGGAGTTTAAATTAATTTTTTTTGAGAAAAACGTTTTTGGTATTTTTTGAACCTCATTTAACATGTGTGGCTGGTGTTTTTGACCAAAAAGGTGGGCTAAGGAAAATTTGTATAATTATATTAATATTATATTAAATTTTACGCTTTGGTGTTCTAAGCATTTTTCTATAAATAGGGTCTTGGGTTAGAATTGAAAATCACACGTAAGGCTGAAGTTTTCTCTCTATTTTCTCTCGATATTTTGGCGTATTCTTGTGAGTATTTTGAGTATACTTTGAGTATTATTGCTAGGCGGTGCAAGTTTCTTCTTGACACTATATACGGTATTCTAAATTTAGAAATCTTGATCTTTCGAGGTAAGGGATATTATTTTTTTGTAATGATATTATTTCTTCAATATCATTATCTTTGAAATGTTGATCTGAAGTTTTTATCAAATTTGGAACTTTTTCATATCGGGGTTACTATTCATGAGTTCTTATTCACGAGTTACTATTCATGAGTTCTTATTCACGAGTTCTTATTCATGAGTTCTTATTCACGATTCTTATTCACGAGTACTTATTCATGAAGCGTGAAAATGTTTTTTTTGTGGAATTTCTATCTTTTGGTGTCGAGAGTTACTATTCACGTATATCGGCACTATTCACGTATCTGACACTATTATTCATGTATCGGACTATTCATAGAAAAATAAAATTTCTTCTTTTTGTCCAAAATATCTATTACGGATACTAACTTTGATTGTATCCATGTTTTGATCATTCTTGAATTTTACACCACTATGATTATTTTTGAGGTATTTTGGACGTGGATAAAACAAATACGAATCCTTAATCCTTAATCCTTGTCATTTTGTTTCCTTTGGATTCGTTTCTTTAAAAATATTTTTCATCATCCTCGGTCTTAAATGATGATATTATTGAATATCTTTGGCTTTTGTAGTGCAAAGATGAATGATTTTGAAGAATATCTTTGGCTGTAGTGCAAAGATGAGTGTTTATGACATATCGATGATGAATATCTTTGGCTGTAGTGCAAAGATGAGCAGTGTTTAAATGAACATGAATGGTGATGAATATCTTTGGCCTTTAGTGCAAAGATGAAGTGTTGATGAACATGACCGATTGATGAATATTGATGGTTTGTAGTGCAAAGATGAATATTTGATTTGAGAAATATTGATTGATGTTACTGGGGATAAAATATTGATGATGGAATTTATTAAATTCATAGATTATAGTAGATTTCATTCTCTACGTAACTCTTCTATGAATTATTATTTCATTGCGAATATTGATGCGAAACTTTGTTGTCTATTGTATACTATCAAATTTTTCCTGTTGAAGACTAACGATAATTTGTTGTATATTATCTTAGTCATAATATTCTTCTTTGGGCTAGTTGAGCTCACCCTTTTCCTTGTTGTTCCATTTTTCTTCTCGGGGAGGCGAGAATGTAGCGAAGTACTAGTGGGGTATGGAATGAAGATTCTAGAGAGAGTTGTTTAGTAGTCCTCACCATTTTTGTAAAATAATGAATCAATAATGTGATGAGGATTTATTTGAGTATAGATATTGTCTAGAAGATAATATTTGTATTCAAACTCACAGTTTCTTGTTGTAATAATAAAGTTGTAGTTGTTTACGTACCATGTATTTGGCGACTCGAGAATGGGTGTTGTGTATACCTATTTGGGGGGCGTCGCGGTTAATATCGAGCTTAGGGATATGATCTCTGGCGGAGATCGGGGAATAGAACTAGGAGGGAGAGGCGAGTAAATCCTTGCTAGTGTGTCCTACTAAGCTTATTTGTTAGTTAGTCGGTATATAGGGATATTATGTGATATATTGATTTCCTTAATTAACCCTTATTTTATGGCGGTGTTGAGAATGTCGTGAGAATATTAATGATGGAGTAAATGAGGCCAGTGGAGATGCTGTACTCACCAGCGAGGAGAGCGTCTGCAACAGTGGCAATGTTCCTCCTGTGAACAACACCTTTGGCGAGATGATGAGCGAGGGATGTTTAGAAGCTTTTTGCGGTTCATGCAAAATCGAGCGAGGAGACTCGTGTTCAAAAATCTGAGGAGGAAATGATAGCAATTCACGGTGGTCCTGACCCAAGCGATTCAAAAGTTGGGACCACGAGTGCAGGGAAGCGGATCCGATTAAAAGCGGAGGCGTGGGTCAAACAAATTACCAAGATATTCGATGTCTTGGGATGCGGAGAGAACGAAAGTTCCATTCGCTACTTTTATGTTAAAGTGGCGGCGATTCTTGGTGGGAATACGTGAAGCGTACCCATCCATTGCACTCGGCATGTCGTGGGAGAGCGTTTGAAGCAGTTCAATGACAAGTACTTCCACGAAAGTATTCGTCGTATGAAGGAAGTGGAGTTTATTAGACTAGAGCGAGAATAACATGGCGGTGTGTCGATGCGGCGAAGTTAGCGGAGTTATCGAGTTGCACCTCATTTGGTGGAGAATGAGGAGCGTATGCGCGGATGTTTACGAGAGGTTTGAAACACGACATCGTCGATATCTCATTTCTTATAAATTTTCTCTCTATTAGGATGTTGTCAGCGGGGCTCGGTTGTTAGAAGCGAGATAACGAGTACGTTCAACCGAGGGACCATAACCGAGGATCATCTAGAAGATAGCGGTCATCGAATAACGATAACCGGCGGAGAAAGAAGAATCTGAGACAAAAGCGGTAACCACTCTGGTGGTAATCGTGGCCATGAAAATAGAAAAGCGAGTCGGGAGGAGATTTTAAAAGAGGAGATTCAATAACGACCATGTGAAGGCGTCGGCGCCTATAGCAACTAGTTTTAAGGGAGGAGAAGCGACCACCGGTCGTATGTTACAAATGCGGGAAGAGGACATATCGGCCCAAAGCGCCACAGCAGTTTAAGGTATGCTATAGTTGTGGAAAGGAAGGACATATCGCTTTCGAGATTATGCAGTGGCGAAACCTAGTTCGATGAGGGACGGTGACTCAAAAACATCGTCGAGAAAAAGTCAAAGTCAGCGATTAGGGAAGAAGCGTTTTGTGGTGGGTCAAAAAAATGCAAGGAACGAGCGAAGTTAGCATGGGTTAGTCAATTATAAATTCTTGCGAAGTATATACCTTATTAGATATCGGTTCTACCCATTCTTTTATCTCTCTTACTTGCGCTCAGCGTTTAAACTTGACTCAGGAGAAATTAGACTTTGACTATCTGTGGAAACTCAGTTAGGAGAAACTTTCATCACATCCTTTGTTTATAAATCTTGCTTGATTGAGGTTGGCACTATCACATTTACTGTTAACCTTATTTCTATAGAGATATTTGTTTTGATGTGATTTTAAGGTTAACTACTCATCATGCCGAAATTGATTATTTTCGTAAGGTTGTTAGTTTTCATATTCCTAAGCAACTTTGTTATTGAATTCAAGCAATCAAACCATTGTAGTCAAACATTTTCATATCAAGCCATGAAGTCATTCGTTTATTACGGATGTCAAATTTTCTTAGTCCATGTTATGGATTTGAATAAAGACACGTCGATTTGAATAATATTCTGTTGTTATTGATTTTTCTGGCGTATTTTTTTGAAGAATTTCTTGGCTTACTCCCAAAGCGATATTAAATTTTGTATCGACTTTGAACCGGTACAAAACTCATTTCTAAAATCTCATATCGAATGGCTCTATTGAACTTGAGGAGTTAAAAATTCAACTATAAATTTGGTACTGAGCCTTTATCTTGTGACTTCCTTTGTGGAATTCACTAAGCGAACTCTCTGTAGGGGCGTCATATTAGATGCGATAGTAAAGCGATAGGTGTCATTGTGACGTCTTATCCAAGATTGGGATATGAGTCGCGGTTGAGAGCAACCTAAGTCGATGTCGAAAAATCGTAGCTTTGAAGCTTAGTTGGTTATTATCGGAGATTCATTGAAGGATATTCTCGAATCGCTATTCCATTAACTTGGTGACTCGAAAAGATACAAAATTCGTATGGAGCGAGGAATGCGAGAAGATTTTCCAAGAACTCGAGAGGCGACTCATTTGGCACATATTTAACCATACCATCTTGGAAAAGCGAGCGTGGTAGTGGTGACGCGTTGAGTAGAAGATCATATATGCGAGGAGCGAGTGCGATGATGTCAAGTATCATAGAGCCAACTTTAATAGAAAAAGTTAAGGTTGCTCAAGCCCAGGCCCGGGCGCGATCGTATGAAGAAGAAAGTCAAGAAGGAGCTATTAGGGCGAGAATTGATGAAGAAGGAATACTTGAGTCAACTCTGAGACTTTGTGTTCCTAATGATTTTGATTTGAAGCATAGAATTATGATGGAGGCACACAACACATTGTTTGCAATCCATCACAGGAGTACCAAAATGTATTATGATCTTCAACATACATTTTGGTGGAGCAATATGAGGAGAGAGATCGCGTAGTTTATCTCGATGTGTTTAACTTACTTAGCGTGTAAAGGCGGAGCATCTTGTACCTAAGGGTCCGTTGCAACCACTTGAGATTTTGAAATGGAAGTGGGAACACATTACCCTGAATTTCATTACTAATCTTCCTGCGGTTTCTCAAGGCATAGATGCGATTTGGGTTATTGTTGATAGATTAACCAAGTACGCTCATTTCTTCCGATCGAGAGACTTATTCCTTGAGCGTCTTTCTCGTATATGCGTAAATGAGATTATGAGATTGCATGGCATGCCGGTATCCATAGTTTTAGATCGTGACCCAAGATTCACTTCATGATTTTGGGTTAGTTTGTAGAAAGCTATGGGCGCAATTTCTGATTAGGTTTGGCATACCATCCTCAAGCGGATGGGCAATCGAAAAGGACTACTCAAACTCTTGAAGATATATTAAAACTACGTGTCCTAGATTTCAAAGGAAGTTGGGATAAGTACTTGCCATTGGTGGAATTCTCATACAACAATAGTTATTAAACAAATATAGGCATGGTTCCATTGAAGCATTATATGGACAAAAATGTCGTTCTCCGATATGTTGGGATGAGGTGGGTGAAGCAACATTGTTGGGACCCGAGTTAATACGATATAACTAATGATTCGACAAGCGTATACAAAGCGGCACACAAGATCGACAAAAGAGTTATGCGAATCTTCATCGAAAGGGCGTGGAATTTAATGTGGGGATCATGTATTGTTGCGAGTTGCTCCATGGAAGGGAGTTACAAGATTTGGGAAGAGAGGAAAGCTCGATCCATGATTTATTGGTCCATTTCAAATTCTTGGACCGAGTAGGAAATGTAGCCTATAGACTTGCGTTACCTCAAGTATGTCTCGTGTTCATAATGTGTTTCACATATACGTACTTCGTAAATATGTGAAAGACCGAACCACGTTATTGAGTTAGAACCAGGACGAGATAGTAGAAGACTTAACGTATGAGGAGGTACTGTCAAGAGATTTTGGATAGGAAGGAGCATGTCCTACGCCTATGAAAGGTTATACCACAAGTTAAAGTTTTGTGGAGGAATCATGTTATAGAGGAAATGACACGGGAATTGGAAATGGAAATGAAAGCGAGGTATCCTCACCTTTTCAAAACACACCAGTGCGTCGTCGATTCGAGGACGAAATTTCATAAGGAGGGAGGTTGTAAGACCGAAATTTTTAAATAAAAGGAATTTCCTTTATTTATTATTTTGAAATAGTAAGGGTTGATTTGATTAATGTGGATAGTTAAGGGTTAAATCATAAATATTTCAAAATAAGCAGTGGTTATAAAATATTCATTGTTGTCGGGGAATATTAGTTTGGTCGTGGAATATTAAATCTTTGTCGGGGAATATTAAATGCTGACAAGTAGTGACCATGTGTGGGCCCATGTTGGAAAGCGATTGGATGAAGAAAATGACAAATATAAGTTGTTTTTTAAATAACGGCGTTATTTGTTTATCTTTGTTGGAATACCGGTGGTTAAAACACACACTAATCTGGCGTTGTTGAGCGATAGCACTGCGGTATTGCACCAATTATTGATTCTTACGTGAAGGCCACTACTCGATAATGGTTACGATAATTCTTATTCGATATTTTATTGAGTTAATAATTCTTTGCGTTGATATTTTATATTCTTTGTTGTTTTGATAATTGTCATTACACGAGTATCTTTCATTATCGAAGCAATAATTCATATTATCTAAATAATATTATTAGATAACATTATTGGCAATGTCTAGAAAGTTACGTCTAAGGAGAGGTTTTGGTCATCTAATTTGGCTTGATGATGAAGAAAGAAATTCTTATTGGAAAGCCCCCTCTTTCTGAGGCGCACGGTTGTCAATATTGTGATTACGTAATATTATTTGTGAATAATTAATTATTGATTTATATGATGAGGAAAATATTGATTTTATGTGGATATAGATGGAGAAAATTTTTAAAATGACAATTGTTGAAAATTAATATTTTATCTTTTTACGATAAAATAATTCATTTAAATATATTATTTTAATAATATATTAGCGGTGATATTTTACAATGAATGTGGGATATATGAGTATATGAGGAGGAAGAGTATTTTGTGGCATTAAATGTTTAACACATGTTTTGTGTGTTGGTGGACACAATTATTGGTAGAAATTTGATTATAGCTTGTAAAATCACCCGTTTGTGGATTTTGGTCAATTTCTATTTGGAATTTGGAAAAACTTTCTTCTGCAAAGTTGTAGAGAATTGAATTTCCTATAAAAACTCATGAGATTCGAATTTTCTGATGAAAGGGCTATTTATTTGAATTATTGAAGTTAGAAGTTCAAGAAATAATTGATTTTGGGAGTTTTAATTAATTTTTTGAGAAAAACGTTTTTGGTGAGTTTTTGGACCTCATTTAACATGTGTGGCTGGTGTTTTGACCAAAAGGTGGGCTAAGGAAAATTTGTATAATTATATTAATATTATATTAAATTTTACGCTTTGGTGTTCTAAGCATTTTTCTATAAATAGGGTCTTGGGTTAGAATTGAAAATCACACGAAGCTGAAGTTTCTCTCTATTTCTCTCTCGATATTTTGGCGTATTCTTGTGAGTATTTTGAGTATACTTTGAGTATTGCTAGGCGGTGCAAGTTTCCTTGACCTTATATATACATTATTCTTTAGAAATCTTGATCTTTTCGAGGTAAGGGATATTATTTTTTTTGTAATGATATTATTTCTTCAATATCATTATCTTTGAAATGTTGATCTGAAGTTTTATCAAATTTGGAACTTTTTCATGTCGGGGTTACTATTCAGCGAGTTCTTATTCATGAGTTCTATTCACGAGTTACTATTCATGAGTTCTTATTCACGAGTTCTTATTCATGATTCTTATTCACGAAGCGTTAAGATGAAGCGTGAAAATTCTATCTTTTTGTGGAATTTTTATCTTTTGGTGTCTCTGAGTTACTATTCACGTATCTGCCTTACTATTCACGTATCTGGCACTATTCATAGAAAAATAAAATTTCTTCTTTTTGTCCAAAATATCTATTACGGATACTAACTTTGATTGTATCCATGTTTTGATCATTCTTGAATTTTACACCACTATGATTATCTTTGAGGTATTTTTGGACATGGATAAAACAAAGTACGAATCCTTAATCCTTAATCCTTGTCATTTTGTTTCCTTTGGATTCGTTTCTTTAAAAATATTTTTCATCATCCTCGGTCTTAAATGATGATATTATTGAATATCTTTGGCACTTTTGTAGTGCAAAGATGAATGATTTCTGAAGAATATCTTTGGCTGTAGTGCAAAGATGAGCAGTGTTTAAATGAACAGATGATGAATATCTTTGCACTGTAGTGCAAAGATGAGATGAGCAGTGTTTAAATGAACATTTGGATTGATGAATATCTTTGGCCTTTAGTGCAAAGATGAGCAGTGTTGAGATGAACATGATGGATTGATGAATATCTTTGGCACGTAGTGTAAAGATGAATATTTGATTTGAGATGAATATTGATTGATGTTACTGAGGATAAAATATTGATGATGGATTTATTAAATTCATAGATTATAGTAGATTTCATTCTCTACGTAACTCTTACATGAATTATTATTTCATTGCGAATATTGATCTGAAACTTGTTGTCTATTGTATTCTATCAGATTTTTCCTGTTGAAGACTAACGATAATTTGTTGTATATTATCTTAGTCATAATATTCTTCTTGGGCTAGTTGAGCTCACCCTTTTCCTTGTTGTTCCATTTTTCTTCTCGGGAGGCGAGAATGTAGCGAGTACTTAGTCGGGGTATGGAATGAAGATTCTAGAGAGAGTTGTTTAGTAGTCCTCACCATTTTGTAAAATAATGAATCAATAATGTGATGAGGATTTATTTGAGTATAGATATTGTCTAGAAGATAATATTTGTATTCAAACTCACAGTTTCTTGTTGTAATAATAAAGTTGTAGTTGTTTACGTACCATGTATTTGGCGACTCGAGAATGGGTGTTGTGTATACCTATTTTGGGGCGTCAATATTTTATCAGATTTTTCCTGTTGAAGACTAACGATAATTTGTTGTATATTATCTTAGTCATAATATTCTTTGGGCTAGTTGAGCTCACCCTTTTCCTTTTGTTCCATTTTTCTCGGGAGGTGAGAACATAGCGAGGAACTAGTCGGGTGCGGAGTGATGGTTCTAGAAAAATGTTTTAGCAGGATCCTCACTATTTACGTAAAATAGTGTTTGAATAATTATAACGAGGACTTATTTGAGTGTGGATATTGTCAGAAGACAATATTTGTATTTAAACTCACAAGATGTGTTGTCAGTATTTTTTGCACGACAATTGTATTATTGAAGTTGTAGTTTGCTTTCTGTACCATGTATTTGGCGACTCAGAATGGGTGTTGTATACCTATTTTGGGGGCGTCACAGTTGCTCTGATACCAAATGAGATAAATGTCCCATCAGTGGACAACACCTCACATTGGTACCAATCAGTTTGCCACCGCAGAACGGCATCCCCTACGGAGAGTCTGGCTTTGGTGCATCCCCCATCAACAGGAAGTCACCAGCGAGAGGCTCGGGGCTCTTTACTTAAAGCTCTGATACCAAATATGACAACCCCAAAATAGGTCCATTCCATCCAACCCATTCTGAGTCGCCAAATACATGGTACAGAAAATAACTACAACTTTATTACAACAATTGTCGTGCAAAATACAACAACACATATCTTTGTGAGTTTGGATACAAATATATACCAAATGTGACACATGTCCCAACGTGGTGGACAAAGACCTCACAAATGACACCTTACATAAAGGTATAGTCAAAAACTGTTTTAGAAACTAAAATCTTTGGGAAGTGCTTAAGGAAACCTTCGTACATGGGAGGCCATGCTTCTAGGTTATGATAGATATTATATGGCCACAGAATTATCCTTGGTTGACCCAATAGACCCCAAAGAAAAATGAGAAGATTACTATCATATTCTTCTCAATGGTGAGTCTTCTCTTGATTTATCATTATCTCCACTGTCTCAAATTGAGAATTATACTTCAAACAAACACCAAGATTATATAGGTAGTGCTCGTAAATATACTCAGCAAGTGGATGAGCACAACCCTGTCTTATGATGACACGAGGTTGTATGTCATTAGACATCTTGTATGATAGTGGCAAAACACCCTTCCAACGTTGGGTTTGCCTCTCCTATATGATTCACCAAATATAACTACTAAAAGATGTATCTGACACACTTGTCTATCTTGTTTAGGGAGAACTCCACGACTAGAGACTACCGATTCTATTCCCTTGTTACCCCCGCTCGATTGACTACACTTTTATTACACGAAAGGAATTGTGAAGCAAAAGGGTGAGCACAACTAACTTCGATCAATAAAGAATATCATGACTAAAGATAATTAAATTATCAATAGCCTTCATCAATAACAAATCAGAGATTTAGAACATATGGTAGATGATAAAAAATTTCAACCATAGTTGCAGCGGAACAAGCAATCCATTAGAAGAGTCAAATAGACAATACAGTCTATTATCTTCTCTATGTTAAAAGTCCACCAACAATGTTTTATCCCTGTAACATCAATCAACAGTTCCTTTCCACAATCATATGAATATCTCATAATCATAATTGTGATTCTAAATTCCTCTTCGTACCCAGGACGAATATAATTTTCATCTCATATCTTTACCTGAAACATCAAAGATCATGGTTATACCAAATCACAGTTCCTGTTCATAATCATACTAATAAATTCATCTTTGCACTACGGGCCAAAGATATTCATCCACATTTCATCTTCGCGCCACTGGCCAAAGATATTCAACAACAGGTCATCTTTGCACTACGGGCCAAAGATATTCATTAACAGTTCATCTTTGCACTACTGGCCAAAGATATTCATCAACAATTCATCTTTTCACTACAGACCAAAGATATTCCTCAACAGTTCATATTTGTACTACAGGCCAAATATATTCATCAACAGTTCATATTTGCATTACAGGCCAAATATATTAACATCTCAAAGAAATATATAATCATTTCAGAATTTATATAAACAATAATTATAACCATGTTGATCAATTCACCTTTGCACTTAAGCTAAAGATATTCAATTATAAATTCAATGGTCATGATCATACCAGTCACAATTCAACTTTTTACTACTGGCCAAAGAGAACCCTAGTCATGATCATACCAATAATCTACTCATCTTTACACTCCAGTGAAAGAGAATTTTATCATCAGGGTTATAAAAATATTATATATGATAATAAAATCAATATAATCAATATATAGTTTTAATCTCCAGAGTAATATTCATAAATCAACTATAATTTGGTTAGAAAAAGAAATCAATTTTGTAGTGAATAGTACCCGTAAATAGTAACTCGTGAATAGTAACTCATGAATAGTAACTCATGAATAGTAACCCTGACACAAAAAGGTAGAAATTCCACAATAAAATCTATACCAATATTTCGGTATAATGATATTGAAAGAATAACATTTCTTAAACTTATAAACAATTTATTTTAATTGTTAACACTTTACTAAATAATGCATTTAATCATCATAAAATGCCAAACTTATAAGATTTCATCACCAATAACCAAAACCCTCATCAAAAATCTGCATATACCACATATATGATTCTCAAGCCATAAAATCATATTTTCCAATTTTCTTCCTTCACATAACATATTTAACTCATTTATTCATAACTAGTCCATTTTCATGAAAAATATCAAATCAGTTCCAAAAATATTTTTTTACGGGATTTAGCGAGAATATAGTCCCATATTGAACATATATTTTTCTTAGAATTTTTAAAATTCATTAACTATTTTTATATGGCCAAAACATAGAATATTTAGACATTTATCATAAATTGTACTATTATCCAAAAATTCCAAAATTCACAGAGTACACTGATATTATATAGATGTACTCCCAATAAAAATTTCATCAATTTTGGAGTTAAACATAAGGAGTTATAAGCGGTTACTTTTAAAATAGTCTTTTCTCATAAAATTCATAACTCTTAATCTATACATCCAAAAATCACCATTTTTGGACACAATCAATAAAACTCATCAACATATCATTTCAAATTTTTCCAGAATTTTCTGAAGGTCAGAAGAAGTACGAACTGAAAAACATAATAACTCTTAAAATCCCTTACTATCCCTTATCTCAAAAGAGCAGCACTTCAAACTGGATATCGGATATGACGCTAAAGGAAACTTGTACTGATGAATATCAACTCACCAAGTATCTAAATACTCACAAAATACACTCAATAATCTAGAGAGAAAGAGAAAGCTTATGTTTACGGTGTGATTTTCAATTCTAACTTAGCCCTCTATTTATAGAAAAATTTTATGAGACTTGACTGCAACTTTGATGGCTTTACTCGCTACTATTCTCACCCACCACATTTGAAATAAAATTCAGCACATTTCTTCACCAACCACAAGTGGGGCCCACTCAATTATAGAATTTTCCACCAAAATGCTAAATTCGGATACTTGACAATTTACGAACCATTCACCTCTTAAAATTCATAACAAATCATACGTTCATTTTTAACGGTTCAAAATTTGTGGACATATACTCAACTTATATATGTATAACATATCCAAAAATTACAACGATTCAACGGTCGGATCAAAAATTATAACTCACACAATATATCTCAAAAACACTGGATTAATTTTTAATACCTTCATTCCGACAAAATTACTGATAAAATACCTCAACATTAATTCCTTCATTTATAACCACATAAATAAATCCATCATTTACATCCACATCAAATAAGTATTTCCTTATCATATAAATCAATAATTAATTATTCACAAATAATATTACATAATCACAATTATGACAATGACGGTAGTTCGAGGAAGAGGGGCTTTCAATAAGAATTTCTCCTTCTTTGGCGCATGATTAGGTGACCAAACCTCTCCTTGATAGAACTTTCTAGACATTGCTAATAATAATGCTATCTAATAATATTATTCAAATAATATGAATTATTGATCGATAATGATAAATATTATGCGTTGATAATTATTAAAACAACAATAATATAAAATATCAACCTTGACAATTATTGAATCAATAAAATAAAATATTGAGCGATAATTATTGTAACAATTATTGAGTAGTGCCTTTTTACGTAAAAATCAATAATTCAAAAAAATCTTGTATGTAATACCGTGTCTCTCTTGCAACAACGCGTATTACTTTATTTTACCAATAGGGTATTCAAGCGATGTTAACGATAACGATTACTGTAGTTATTTATAAAAACTTAATTTTGTCATTTTCTTCATCCAGCAGTTATTACATTATGGGGCCATTAAATGGCTGGCCGTCCTACGAATATTCTCCGACCAGAAAGAATATTCCACGACCAAACGAATATTCCCCGACAACAATTAATATTTTATAACCACTTGTGTATTTAGAAAAAAATTTCATATATCACCCTTAACTTTAACTTTTATCAATTTAACCATTTACTGAATAGTAATTATAAGAAAAATTGAATACTTTTATTTCATAAATTTCGAGGTCTTATAATCACAATATTGACAACCAGGTAGGTTCCAGGAAAGGGGCTTTCAATAAGAATTTCTCCTTCTTGGCGCCGCAATTAGGTGACCAAACATCTCCTTAGATGAGAACTTTCTAGACATTGCCAATAATGCTATCTAATAATATTATTCAAATAATATGAATTATTGATTTGATAATGGAAAATGTGTGCGGTGACAATTATTAAAACAACAATAATATAAAATATCAACGCAATAATTATTGAATCAAAATAAAATATTGAGCATTAATTATCGTAACAATTATTGAGTAGTGTCTTTTACGTAAGAATCAATAATTGGTGCAATCTGGTGTGCTTCTTGTGCAACAACGCCAGACATTGTGGTTTTTAACCACCGGGTATTCCGACAAAGATTACTTGTAACAACTTCACGTAGTTATTTGTAAACAACTTATACTTGTCGTTTTCTTCATCCAATCGCTTTTCGTTATGGGGCCCACAAAAGGTTGCGCCGTCGTATGAATATTCCCCGACAGGAAGAATATTCCACAACCAAACGAATATTCCCCGACAACAATTAGTATTTTATAACCACTTGCTTATTTAAAATATTTACGTATATCACCTTTAACTTTAAACTTTTATCAATTTAACCATTTACTGAATAGTAATTATAAGAAAATTGAATACTTTAATTTCATAAAATTCGGGGTCTTACAACTTCGGTGGTAATCATGGTCAAAACAATAAGAATGGACATTTCAAGAAGAGGAGATTCAACAATGATGGAAAGACTTCAGCACCAGCACCCGTTGTTAAGGAAGGAGAACGACCACCTATCATATGCTTCAAATGCGAAGGGGAGGGACACATCAGTCCAAACTGCGCGATGCCGTTCAAAGCATGTTATAATTGTGGAAGAGAAGGTCACTTAGCCCGATTTTATCGTTCACCGAAGATAAGTTCAGCTAGGATGGAGGCACCAAAGGCCATCCCAGAAAAGTCAAAGTCGGTAGTTTAAGAGAGAACGTTTTTTTTCATGACAAGGAACCTAAATAAAATTTTCACGGGTATGTTAGTCATAAACTCTTGTGAAGTCTATACCGTGTTAGATACCGGTTCTACTCACTCTTTTATTTCACTTAGTTGTGTTCAATGTTTGAAGTTAACTCCGGAGAAGTTAGACTTTGATATATCTGTTTAAACTCAGTTGGGAGAAACCTTCGTTACCTCCACTATTTATAAATCTTGTTCAAATCAACACTTTCACGTTACGTGTCGATCTTGTCTCTTTGAAAATACTTGCCTTTGATGTGATTTTAGGAATCGATTGGTTAACTACTCATCATGCTTTTCGTAAGGTTGTTAGCTTTCATATTCTTAACCAATCTGTTATGCGAATTCAAGCAACTAAACCACTAAAGTCAATCATTGTCATATCAAGCCATAAGTAAAGAGCCCCGATCCTTTCGTTGTTGACTTTCTTATGTGGAATGCACCGAAGCCAGACTTTCTATAGGCGACGTCGTGAATGACGATGTCAAGTTGATAGGTATCAATGTGACGTACTATCCAAGTCTTGGATGAGAGTCACAGTTTTGAATGATATTTCTATTGTTAATAAATTTTCTGACGTATTCTTAAAGACTTCTTAGCCTACCCTAGAGCGTGAAATCAAATTTTGTATTGACCCCAGTATAAAACCCATTTCTTAAACCCTCAAATATTTTCTTCACCTAAAACAAACGTAACATGTGCTAAAGACGTTGGCTCGAGCTGTTGAAGATTACGATCATATCATACCATCGTGGAAAAGCGAACGTTGTAGCTGACACATTGAGTAAAAGATCGTATGTGTTTACAAGTGCGAATATATAAACCCCCGTGAAGATAACGAATATACGAGTAGAATCGACTTTAATCGATAAAGTTAAAGTCACTCAAGCTACACACCTGAAGCTGATGAATGTGAAGAATTAAGAAGGTTTAAGAGGGCGTTATTCTAGAAGCAAGAATCGACGAAGAGAATAAATCTCAACCCTCGATTTAATTGGCCCATTTGAAATCCTCGATAAAGTAGGAACTGTGGCCTATAGACTCGTTTTACCACCAAGTATATCGCGTGCTCATAAAATTTTTAACGTATCGACGTTACGTAAATATGGGGATGACCCGAACAACATTATTAATTTAGAACCAGACGAGATAGCGGATGATTTAAAGTATGAGGAGATACGTGTTAAAATCTTGGATAAGAAGGATTATATTCGACACTCAAAGGTTATACCTCAAGGGTTAGAATTTGAAGTGAGGTCAAGGTATCCTCACATGTTCGGCATACCAGGTACGTACGTAAATTTTGAGGGCAAAATTTCATAAGGAGGGGAGATTGTGAGACCCCAGATTTTATGAATAAAGATTTAATTTTCTCGAAATAATTTTTTAAATATTATGGTGTGGATTTGATATAATGTTATAGTTGTGGGTAATATTTATAAATTTTGTAAAGTACGCAAGTTGTTATATAATATTCAATTGGTCGGGGAATATTCTTTTTGTCGGGGAATATCCGTACGACGGAACAATCATTGGTGGATCCCACAACAGAATTATTATCGGATTGAGAAAACGACAAAAATACTTTATGAAAATAACGACGGAAGTTTTACCGTTAACTCGTTGAAACACCCGGTGTTAAAAGTACAAGATGTCTGCATGGTTGCATAGTAGTAGCACATGGTATTGATTATTGATGCTTACGTGAGAAGTCACTCGGTTATACTCAATTATTACTACGAGTAATTGTTGCATCATATCTCTATATTATTGATTCAATTATTGTCACAAGATTATCATCGCATAATATTTATTATTATTAAATCAATAATTGAGAAGACAAAGTTATTCATATTATTATTTGCAATATCGACAATGTCAGAAGTTACATCGAGGAGAGGTTTGGTCACCTAATTGGCTACCAATAAGGAGAAATCCTTATCGAAAGCCCCCTCTTTCCTGGGAACGACCTGGTTGTTAAATATTATGAGTTATAATATTAATGATGAATAAGTTGTGTTGATTAAAGATGAAATTGATTGTTCCATTGTATTGGGATTATTAGTGTTAGTGGAAATTGACATTTATTTCGATGATAATTGATGTCTGGAGGTTATATTGTTCACTCGGGTATTCGGAGCACTTTTCGTGTTGGAGTACTATTCACGAGTTATTATTCACGAGGTACTATTGATTCACGTTCTTATACTATTAGGGGTGGTGGTGCAAGATTGATAATACTTGCATGACTAAGTTAAAAATGGAGGTAAAGTTGAAGGTACTATACTGTAATTAAGTTTTTCACATGATTATACTATTTATTCACATGATTATACTATTTATTCACATGATTGTACTATTGATTCACATGATTTACTGTTAGGGGAGTTGGTGCAAGATTGATAATACTTGCAGGACTAAATTAAAAATGAAAGAAAAGTTGGAGGTATTGTACTGTAATTTTTTGATCCCCAAAACGTGCAATTATCGAAACTATATTTTCCTATAAATAGAAGCTCATTCTTCCTTCATTTCTCACCAATTCACTAAAGCTATAGAGCAATTATTATAGAGAAAGAAAAAGAAAAGTATTTCATTACTTCAACGCTTCTATATCCGATTTCTTCTAAGGTAGGGAGTATTATTTCTTTCTTTCGTCTTCATGAAGAGATCTTCTGTTATTCCATTCTTTATTATTCTGTTGGAATATCCTATCTACATGCATTCTCTGTTGGACTGGTTAAAAGTCTTTATTATTACATTGGAATATCACATGCATGCGTGCTCTATTTGGACTGGTTTCGTCTTTATTATTACATTGGAATATCTTTGTATGCATGCGTTTTACAGGACTGATTCGTCTTTTTATTATTACATTGGAATATCCTGTCTTTGAGTTTCTGTGGGACTGATTCCGTTATTTATTATTACGTTGGAATAACTTTTGCTGTCTGATCTATCGCATGCATGGTGATTTATTTTGTTATTCCGTTCTTTATTATACTCAGTTGGTTAAAGTTTTGACTTCTATAATCCATGAAATTAGTGGAATATCCTTGATATTTACGCTTCATCCAGTATCTTTTCATGGAAATATTCTTCTGAGCATTCTTGAATTTTACTCCACAAAGAAATATCATGTTGACAATTTGGACGTTATTGGTTCTGGACAAATTAATTCTTGAACTTGTTTTATTGAATTCTTATATCATTATCATCATCCTCATGTTTATATTTTATTGAAAGTCATACGTGGCTGTAAGTGCATAGATGGACTTGGTATGATTATGACCGAGGATTATTCGATTGTAATCATGACCAGTAATGTTATAAATGATGTGGTAAAAGTCCTCATTGCCCGTAGTGCATTGATGGACGGTTGTTGGCATGATCATGACCATTAATGAATACACGAATGTCCTTGGCACGTAGTGCATGGATAATTTGTGGTCGTGATACTAAAGAATATCCTCGCCGTGAAGTAGTGCGAGGGGTGATTCGATAATGTGGATTATTTATTGTCGAGTCCCAATGATAAAAGTGAGAAAAACCTTTTAAATCATAGAAGATAATAGATTTTATTCTCTACTTGACTCTTCTAATGGATTGCTTATTCCGCTGCAATTTTTGATCTAAAACTTGTTGTCTATTATATTCTATCAGTTGTTATACTGTTGAAGGCTATTGATAATTTATTCTGCATTATCTTAGTCATAATATTTCTTCTTGGGCTAGTTGAGCTCACCCTTTTCTTTTCTTGTTCTCTTGTGAAATGAGAGCGTAATTTGGGACTAGTCGGGGAACAGAGTGATGGTCCTAGATGATAGCATTAGTAGTCCTCACTATTCTGTGAAATAGTGTGATAATAATTATAATGAGGACTCCTTTTGAGTTTGTATACTCTCTAGTAGACAATATTTGTATTCAAACTCATAGTTTATGTTTTATCGTATTGTACACGACAGTTGTATTATTAAGTTGTATTTAAATTATGTACCATGTATCTGGTGACTCAAGATGGGTGATGTATACCGATTTTGGGGGTGTCACATGTGACATGTCTTACTTTTCTGACACTGCAGTCTACTATTTCACCTACCCTCCAGAGATGTCACTTTAATGTCTTGGGCAGGTCGAAGACTTTGTTTCCTCCTTCTGATTTCTCGGTTAGAGGTTGTCCTTTTGCATCGATGCTCTCAATAAGCTTTTGTACAAATATCAACCTTTAGATTGAACCGTTGTCAATGCTTCAATCTTCAGCAATATTTCTCTTATAAACAACACTACCGAACAAATGATGAATGATGGGATGTTTAGAAGCTTTTTGCAGTTCATGCAAAGCAAGACGAGGGAGACTCATGTACAAAATACGGTTGAAAATGATAACAATGCGCGGCTTGTCACAACTAAGCAGTTCAAAGAGTTGGGACCACCAGAATTTGCGGGAAAGCTGGATCCGTTCAAGGCGGAAACGTGGGTCAAACAAATTACCAAGATATTCGATGTCTTGTAATGCACGGAGGAACAAAAGGTTCCATTCGCCACCTTTATGTTCTGCGGTGAGGCAGATTATTGGTGGAAATCTGTGAAACGTACCCAGCCTGCCGCACTCATCATGTCTTGGGAAACATTTCAGAAACTATTTAATGACAAGTACTTTCCTGAAAGTATTCGTCATATGAAGGAGGTGGAGTTTATCAGATTGGAAGAAAACAACATGACGGTGTCCCAGTACGAGGCAAAGTTTGCAGAGTTATCTAGGTTTGCACCTCATTTGGTCGAGAATGAGGAACGAATGACGAGGATGTTTCTGAGAGGTCTAAAACTCGAGTTTCGGCAATATCTTATATCTCATAAATTTTCTTTATATTAGGATGATGTGTAAGCGAGCTCAATTATTAGAAGCGAGATAATGAATATTTTCAACCAAGGACCACAACCTGTGGTCATATGGGGTGGCGGCGATCATCCAGAGCAATGAAAACCAGTAGGGAGGAAAACATTTGGACAAAAGCGGTAAACACTCTGGTGGTAATTGTGGCTGTGAAAATAGAAGAAGTGAGTCGGGAGGAGATTTCAAGAAGAGAAGGTACAACAATGATAACGTGAAGACGTCATTACAAACAACAACTATTTCTAGGGGAGGAGAACGAGCACCGGTTGTTTGTTACAAATGCGGGAAAGAGGGACACATCAGCCCAAACTGCCCACAACAATCCAAGGTGTGTTATAACTGTGGAAATGAAGGTCATATAGCTAGAGATTGTCTAGTTATGAAACCAAGTTCAACGGGGATGGTGACTCCAAAGGCTATCCCAGATAAGTCAAAATCGGTGGTTCTTGGAAGGGCATTTGTCGTGACTGCCCAAAATGTGAGGAACCCAAATGAGGTGCTCACGGGTAAGCTAATCATAAACTCTTGCAAAGTTTATACCTTATTAGATACCGGTTCTACCCATTCTTTTATCTCTTCTGCTTGTGCTCAACGTTTAAACTTGACTCCGGAGAAATTAGAACTTGACTTATCTGTTGAGACTCCGTTAGGAGAAACTTTCATTACATCTACTGTTTATAAATCTTTCTTGATTCAAGTTGGAACCATAACATTACCTGCCGATCTTATTTCGTTGAAAATTCTTGCATTTGATGTGATTTTAGGGATTGATTGGTTAACCACGCATCATGCTAAAATTAATTATTTTCGTAAGGTTGTTAGTTTTCATATTCCTAACCAACCTATTATGTGAATTCAAACAACCAAACCATTAAAGTCAATCATTGTCATATCAAGCCATAAAGCTATTCGTTTATTAAAAAATGGATGCCAAGCTTTCTTAGCCCATGTCACGAACTTGAACAAAAACACGTTAGATTTGAATAATATTTATGTTGTTAGTGAATTTCCTGACGTATTTCCTGAAGAACTTCCCGGTTTACCCCCAGAACGTGAAGTTGAATTCTTTATTGATCTTGAACCTGGTACAAAGCCCATTTCTAAAACCCCATATCGAATGGCTCCTATTGAACTTCAGGAATTAAAGGTCCAACTACAGGAGTTGTTGGACATCGGTTTCATTCGTCCTAGAACATCTCCTTGGGGTGCTCCTGTGTTATTCATAAAGAAGAAAGACGGGAGTATGCGACTTTGTATTGACTACCGAGAATTGAACCATGTCACCATTAAGAATAGGTATCCGCTACCTCGCATTGATGACTTGTTCGACCAATTGCAAGGAGCATAATTCTTTTCAAAGATCGATCTTCGTTCTGGATATCATCAGCTAAAGATTAAAACTAAGGATATTCCAAAGACTGCCTTCAAAACTCGGTACGAGCATTATGAATTCTTAGTCATGTCTTTTGGATTGACTAATGCTCTTGCTGCTTTCATGGATATGATGAACCGTGTGTTCAAAGAATATTTGGATCAGTTCGTTGTTGTCTTTATTGATGACATCCTCATCTATTCCAAAAGTCGTGAAGATCATGAGCACCATTTGAAGATTGTACTGCAAAGGCTTCGTGATAACAAGCTATATGCAAAGCTGAAGAAATTCGAGTTCTGGCTTGAGGAAGTAGCATTCCATGGCCACGTGGTGTCAAAACATGGAGTATCTGTCGACCCGGCGAAAATTGAAGCAATACAAAGTTGGGAGCAACCAAAGTCGGTGACCGAAGTACGTAGCTTTCTGGGCATAGCTGGTTATTATCAGAGATTCATGGAAGGATTTTCTCGTATCGCTACTCCGTTAACTCAGCTGACTCGTAAAGATATAAAATTTGGTTGGAGCGAGGATTGTGAGAAGAGTTTTCAAGAGCTCAAGAGGAGACTCATTTCGGCACCTGTTCTAACAATACCATATAGTTCGGATGGATTTGTTATCTCTGATGATGCTTCGCATAAAGGGTTAGGATGTGTTCTCATGCAACATGGGAAAGTCATAGTTTATGCCTCATGACAACTCAAAGAATATGAGAGGAATTATCCTACTCATGATTTGGAGTTAAGCGACATTCGTTCGCATTAAAGATCCGGAGACACTACCGTATGGGGAGAAAGTGGGAATCTATCCAGATCATAAAAACCTCAAATATTTCTTCACCCAAAAGGAACTCAACATGCGGCAACAACGTTGGCTCGAGCTGTTGAAAGATTACGATCACACCATCCAATATCATCCTGGAAAAGCAAACGTGGTAGCTGACGCATTGAGTAGAAGATCATATGCGGATACGAGTGCAATGTTGTTAACACAAAGGTCCATTTTGTATGACTTGCAAAGGATGGAGATAGAGGTAAAGGCTCCAAGTACCCACGTGATGATATCAAATATACGAGTAAAACCGACTTTAATCGATAAAGTTAAAGTTGCTCAAGCTACAGTTATGGAGCTGATGCGTATGAAGAAGAAAGTGCAAGAAGGTGCTATTCCAGAAGAAAGAATTGATGAAGAAGGAATACTTCGAGTCAACTCCAGACTTTGTGTTCCTAACGATTCTGACTTGAAGTATAGAATCATGATGGAGGCACACAACACACCGTCTACAATCCATCCCGGGAGTACCAAAATGTATCATGATCTTCGACATACATTTTGGTGGAACAATATGAAGAGAGAGATCGCGGAGTTTATCTCGAGGTGTTTAACTTGTCAACGTGTATAGGCAGAGCATCAAGTGCCAAAGGGTCCATTGCAACCACTTGAGATTTCGAAATAGAAGTGGGAACACATTACTATGGATTTCGTTATGGGTCTTCCCAAGGTTTCTCAAGGCATAGATGCGATTTGGGTTATTGTTGATAGATTAACCAAGTCTGCCCATTTCTTGCCTATACGGGAGACTTATTCCCTTGAACGTCTTGCTAGTATGTACGTAAATAAGATTGTGAGATTGCATGGCATGCCAGTATCCATAGTTTCTGATCGTAACCCAAGATTCACTTCATGATTTTGGGTTAACTTGCAGAAAGCTATGGGCACAGATTTACGATTCAGTTCGGAATACCATCCTCAAACGGACGGGCAATCACAGAGGACTATTCAAACTCTTGAAGATCTATTAAGACTCTGTGTCCTAGATTTCAAAAGGAGTTGGGATACGTACCTACCATTAGTGGAATTCTCCTACAACAACAGTTATCAGGCAAGTATAGGCATGGCTGCATTTGAAGCATTGTATGGACGAAAGTGTCGCTCTCCAGTATGCTGGAATGAGGTGGGAGAAGTAACATTATTGGGACCAGAATTGGTATGCATAACTACAGAAAAGATCCAAACGATTCGACAACGTATACAAACGGCACAGGATCAACAAAAGAGTTATGCAGATCTTCATCGAAAGGACGTAGAATTTAATATTGGGGATCATGTATTGTTACGTATTTCACCATGGAAGGGAGTTACAAGATTTGGGAAGAGAGGAAATCTTAATCCAAGATTTGTTGGTCCATTTGAGATTCTTGACCGAATAGGAAATGTGGCCTATAGACTCGTGTTACCTCCAAGCATGTCTCGTGTTCATAATATTTTTCACATATCTATGCTTCGTAAATATGTGAAAGACCCGAACCACATTATTGAGTTAGAAACGGATGTGATAGCCGAAGATTTAACGTACGAGGAGGTACCCGTTAAGATCTTGGATAGGAAAGAGCATGTCCTATGCACCAAGGTTATACCACAAGTTAAGGTTTTTTGAAAAAACCATGCTATTAAAGAAATGACCTGGGAGTTAGAATCAGAAATGAAAGCGAGGTATCCTCATCTTTTTGAAATACCAGGTACGTATGTCAATTTCGAGGACGAAATTTCATAAGAAGGGAAGATTGTAAGACCCCAACTTTTTAATGAATAAAATCAAATTTCCTCTATTTATTATTTTGAATAATAAAGTGTTAATTTGATATAATACTTTGGTTATGGGTGAAATGTGCAAATTTTGCAAAATAAGCAAGTGGTTATAAAGTATTCATTTTATCGGGGAATATTCGTTTAGTCGTTGAATATTCTTTTTGTCGGGGAATATTCATACGACTGCGCAACCATTTGTGGGCCCCATAACGGATAACTGTCGGATGAAGAAAACGACAAGTTTGAGTTTTTATAAATATCGGTGTAATGGTTACCGTTAACACTGTTGGAATACCCGGTGGTTAAAATACAGTAATACGCGTGGTTGCATAGTAGCACACGGTATTGCATAGTATTTTTGAAATTATTGATTCTTACGTAAGAAGTCACTACTCAATAATTGTTACAGACTGTTAATAATTTCCTCTCCAACATCAGATTAAATGCAAAACTACACCTAAAACTACACAATCCAAACAGGACTGATATGATTATATAAACAAATGGCAGATTATATAATATATAATTCAAATACCAGAAAATTATTATTAATTAATACAATAATAATTAATTAAAATATATTGAAGATTGCATTAAAAACAAATAGTTCTTGTAGCTCAATTGGTTTGAACTCTTATTTATTTACTTACAAGTCTTGTGTTCAAGCCTCACAACCCACAAGTAGTAACATTGTATTTTTTAAAAAAAAGTTCATGGGCCACTTGGCCGGGCCGAGCCTTCACAAGCGCAAAAAGCAGTGCAAAGCCAAAAAGGCCCTAGGTTTTGGTATTTGGAAAATGCGACCCAAAGCTTGGGTTTTGGTGGTAGGTCACTGCACATTTGTGTCTAGATGCATAGAATTTATTTTAGAAATAATATTATTTTATTATTTTAGTCTCCTTTGGTGTTCTAGCATTTTCCTATAAATAGGCGCATAAGTTAGAATTGAAAATCGCACCAGAAACATAAGTTTTCTCTTTCTATATTGTCGAGCGTATTTTTGTGAGTATTTAGATACTTTAAGAGTTGCTATTCAGTGCAAATTTTCTTTGGCTTTACATCCAATATTTCGATCAGAAATACTGTTATTTTGAGGTAAGGGATGTTATTTTCTTCTTAATGATGTTATTCTTTCAATATCATTATACCGAAATATTGGTATGGATTTTATTGTGGAATTTCTACCTTTTTGTGTCAGAGTTACTATTCACATATACGATACTATTCACGTATACGTCACTATTCACGAATACGACACTATTCACAAAAAAATAAAATTTTCTTTTCGTTGTCCAAGTTGTCTATTTTGGTTACTATCTTTGATTGTATCCATGTTTTGATCTTTATTTTTGAATTCTGCTTCACAATTGGTTATTATGGAGTATTATTGAACTTGGATAAACTGTAATATAAATCCTTAATAATTGTTCTTGTATCTCACTAGATTCGTTTTCTTTAAGATATTTTTCATCATCCTCAGTCCTAAATGATGATACAAATGAATAAATTTGGCCTGTAGTGCAAAGATGAATGATTAACTGATGAATATCTTTGGCCCGTAGTGTAAAGATGAACAGGTGTTGAGATGAACATGACCAACTGGTGATACAAATGAATATCTTTGGCCTGTAGTGCAAAGATAAATATTTGATTCAAGATGTATATTGATTGATGTTACAGGGATAAAATGTTATCATGGACTTTTAAATCTTAGAAGATTGTAGAATTCTTTCTCTACTTGACTCTTCTAATGGATTGCTGTTTCCGCTGCAGTTGTTGATCTAAAACTTGTTGTCTATTATATTTTATCAGATTTTCCCTGTTGAAGACTAATGATAATTTGTTATATATTATCTTAGTCATAATATTCTTTACTGGGCTAGTTGATCTCACCCTTTTCCATTTTGTTCAATTGTTCTTCTTAGGAGGAGAGAATTTAGCAGGAACTAGCCGGGGTATGGAGTGATGATTCAAGATAGTTGTTTTAGTAGTCCTTACTATTTTGTAAAATAGTGTATCAATAATTGTAATGAGGACTTCTTTTGAGTTTGTATACTGTCTATTAGACAATATTTGTATTCAAACTCAAAATATATGTGTTGTCGTATTTTGCACGAAAATTGTATTACTGAAATTGTATTTGTGAGACCCCAGATTTTATGAATAAAGATTTAATTTTTTCGAAATATTTTTTTGAATATTATGGTGTGGATTTGAGATAATGTTATAGTTGTGGGTAGTATTTATAAATTTTGAAAAGTATGCAAGTTGTTGTATAATATTCGGTTGGTCGGGAAATATTCTTTTTGTCGGAGAATATCCGTACGACGGTACAATCATTGGTGGACCCCACAACAGAATTATTGTCGGATTGAGAAAACGAAAAAAATACTTTATGAAAATAACGGCGAATGTTTTACCATTAAGCTGTTGAAACACACGGTGTTGTAAAGAAAGTACGATGTACGCTGCGTGGTTGCATAGTAGAAGATTACTCAGTATTGATTATTGATACTTACGTGAGAAGTCACTCAAGATTGTTCAATTATTGCTATAGTAATAATTGCGATAGTAAAATCTTTTTATATAAAATGAATACTTTTATAAAGTTATTTGTTTTATTAGACAATAATTAGAATATATTATATTTTATTATGATATGTGTTGCCATAGTGCTTGCATAGTGTTTTCATAGTAAAATCTTTTTATATAAAACAGAATACTTTTATAAAGTTATTTATTTTATTAGACAATAATTAGAATATATTATATTTTATTATGAATAGTGTTGCATAGTGTCTGCATAGTATTTTGCATAGTAAAATCTTTTTATATAAAACAAAATACTTTTATAAAGTTATTCATTTTATTAGATTATAAATAGAATATATTATTTTTTATTGAAAAGATTTTGTTTTAAATCTGGACCGTCCGTTTAAAGTAAATCAATCTGGACCGTTCATGAATTAGTTACTATGCAGTCCATTCTTCTATAAATAGAAGCTCATTCCTTCATTATTTCTTACGAATTCACTGAAACTCTAGAGAGAGAAACTATAGAGAGAAAGAAGAAAAGTGTTATGCTACTTCACTACTTCTATATCCAGTACTCTTCTTTTTAAGGTAGGGGGTATTATTTCTTTTGTATTCATGAAGAGAACTTCTGTTATTCCAATCTTTATTATTACATTGGAATAACTCAGATATCTGTGAGCTACCCTATACTTGGTGAAATTCTTACATTATTCCATTCTTTATCATTGTTGGAATAACTTTTCACATAAATACCGCATGCATGGTGATTTATATTATTATTACATTCTTTATCATTCTGTTGGAACATCATATACGTGCTTTTACGCATTTGATTCGGTTCCGATTCTTTATTATTACGTTGGAATAACACCGTCTGCATGCGGTCTATCGCATGCCTGGTGATTTCTTTTGTTATTCCATTCTTTATTATACTCAGTTGGTTAAAGTTTTGACTTCTATACTCCATGAAATTAGTGGAATATCCTTGATATTTGCGCTTCATCCATTATCTTTTCATGGAAATATTCTGCTGAGCATTCTTGAATTTTTACTCCACAAAGTAGTATCATGTTGACAATTTGGACGTTATTGGTTCCTGGATAAATTAATTCTTGAACTTGTTTTATTGAATTATTATGTCATTGTCATCATCCTCATATTTATATTATGTTGAAAGTCATTTGTGGACTGTAGTGCATAGATGGACTTGGTATGATTATGACTAGGGATTATTCGGTATAATCTTGACCGTAATGTTACAAATGATGTGAAAAAAATCCTCACTGGCCCGTAGTGCATTGATGGACAGTTTTTGGTATGATTATGGCTATGGATTCTCTTCGGCCAAGGGTTCAAAGATGAATTATTTTATGGCATGATCAGGACCGTTGATGAAAACATGATTATCTTTGGCCCGTAGTGCATGGATAAATCGTGGTCGTGATACTAAAGAATATCCTTGGCCTGTAGTGCAGGGATGATTTGATGATATGGATTATTTTTTAAACTGAGTCTCAGCGATAAAAGTGATGAAAAACCTTTTAAATCATAGAAGATAGTAGATTTTATTCTCTACTTAACTCTTCTAATGGATAGCTTGTTCCGCTGCAGTTAAACTTGATGTTTATCATATTTTACCAGTTTAACATCGTTGATGGCTATCGATAAATTATTCTGTATTATCTTAGTCATAATATTTCTTACTGGGCTAGTTGAGCTCACCCCTTTTGCTTTCATTGTTCTCTTCAGGAAATTAGAACGTAGCAGGGACTAGTCGGGGAACGGAGTTACGGTCCAGATGATTACATTAGTAGTCCTCACTATTCTATGAAATAGTGTGATAATAAATGTAATGAGGACCCCATTGAGTTTGTATATTGTCTAGAAGACAATATTTGTATTAAAACTCACATCTCATGTTGTATAATTAAGCTTTTATTTGTATTGTGTACCATGTATTTGGCGACTCAAGATGGGTGATGTATACCTATTTTGGGGGCGTCATAGTATTTATTTCTGTACCATGTATTTGGAGACTCAGAATGGGTGATGTATACCTATTTTGGGGGCGTCACATAAAATCAATGTGAGTTACGCATCTATGAGTATGAATGTGTGTAGCCTACATGAATTTAGATATATGTGATGAAAGTATGCAAATATGTATATCTAGTTTGTGTGACTAATGCATACCTATACATACATAAATAGGCTAACATAGTTCATTGAAGTGATTTTACGCTATAAGTGGTAATCAAAAGCTAAAGGCAATTCTCCTAACTCACACAACTTTGGATTTTATGCGAGTTCTCTAACTTCATTTGATTCTCATATTGAATGCAAATTTTCTAAATTCTTTACATTGTATATTGTATAATCCGAATTTTTGCGATACTTATATCGAGCAAATATCTATTACTATTCAGAAATCATTTGTACGCCTTAGCATTGTTACACGCATTGGACTTATCATTCACAAATGCATTATAAAAGTGGTCTAAGCCTTTGATTTGGCTAGACTATAATCACGTGTTAAGAAAGCTATCCAAACCAATTGACTTGGTGCGGAATCTTGTAAATCTACTGAGATGAACAACCCTCTTAAAAAGGGGAAATTTTATATATTGTCGAGGAAGCGATGCATACATATAGTATGATTAAATGTATGCATAATGTATGATACTTTAGGCTGATCACCTGTTGTACTCGTTTATATTGGGTTTGCAGTATAATACTGATAATTCTAGTAAGAGTTCTTAGTCCTTAATGATTGCTCAGTGTTCATTCTTATTAAACCTTGAAATGAATAAACTTTGAAATTTTTGTTGATATCCTTCAGTCTATAGCAACACTTATTGAACACTCTTGATATTTCTTGATATCCTTGAACTATCAATTACTGTTATACCTTGGAAGATTCAAACGTTATAACTGCTTATTCTTATTGCTATATTACTTGCTGGGCAAACTTGTTGCTCATTCTTGCTTCCCTAAAAATATTACAGTTAAGGCAGAGTAAGGCAGTACATCGGGAAAGGGCAAGGGAAAGGGCAAGGCTACAGAATAGCTTAGTCCTTTAAGTGTAGAAGTATTATTATTATTATTATTATGCTTATTATGATGTATTAAGGATGATTAAAATATGTTTAAGTTTAATCACTGGATTGTTGTAGTAATGGTTACGGTACCTTGGGACACAAATATTTGTATTATATCAATGTAAATTATTCTATTATTTCCATTATTGATCATTTTAGTGTGATATTAGAATTAGTACGTGAAAACTAAATTCGAGATATGAGTGTCTGAATTTGGGGGCGTCATGCTTTGATTTTAGTTCAATAAAGCTATCTTTTCAGTTCATCTATTGTGATTTGTGCATAACTTATGAATTGCTTGATCACCAATTCTATGTGGATTTGTATGGATTCGAGAGATGAGATATGAATATAGACTTAGTCATAATAGCATGTGTTTATAATTTCTGCTTTTTGATGGAATTCATGATGTATGTTTAGGATAGAGATATACCTAACATCGCATATAATCATGTAAGAACTTGGGATTTCAACTGTGACGCCCCCAAAATAGGTATACATCACCCATTCTGAGTCGCCAAATGTAAGACCCCAACTTTTTAATGAATAAAATTAAATTTCCTCTATTTATTATTTTGAATAATAAAATATTAATTTGATATAATACTTTGGTTATGGGTGAAATGTGCAAATTTTGCAAAATAAGCAAGTGATTATAAAGTATTCATTTTGTCGAGGAATATTTGTTTGGTCGTGGAATATTCGTTTGGTCGTGGAATATTAAATGCGATGGTATGTGACCATTTGTGGGCCCCATAACGGATAATAATTGTCGGATGAAGAAAAGCGACAAGTTTGAGTTTTTATAAATAACGGTGTAATGGTTACTGAATTAACCTTTGTTGGAATACCCGATGGTTAAAATACTGATGTCTGGCGTGGTTCGCACAAAGATTACACGATATTGCACAATATTTTGAAATTATTGATTCTTACGTAAGAAGTCATTACTCAATAATTATTACGGTAATTCTTTATTTAATATTTTATTTTATTGATTGATAATTGTTGCGTTGATATTTTATATTATTGTTGTTTGATAATTGTCCTTTGCACAATATCTCCATTATCGGATCAATAATTCATATTATTTGAATAATATTATTAGATAGCATTATTGGCAATGTCTAAGGAAGTTACATCAGGAAAGGGTTTGATCACCTAATTTGGCGCCGATAAGGAGAAAAATCTTATCGAAAGCCCCTCTTTCACAGGAGCGATTTGGTTGTCATAATTGTGATTACGTAATATTATTTGTGAATAATTAGTTATTGATTTATATGATAAGAAAATATTTATTTTATGTGGATATAAATGATGGATATATTTATTTTATGTGGAAATAAATGAAGAAATAAATACTGAGGTATTTTATCAGTATTTTGTTGGAATAGAGGTGTTAAAAATCGTCCGTTAATAGATTTCGGGTATTTTCTGATTGGAATTTGGAAAAACTTTCTTCTACAAAGTTGTAGAGAATTAAATTTCCTATGGAAAGCACATGATATCCGAATTTTGCTGATAAAAGGGCTATTTATTATGAATTATTGAAGTTTCGGAGATTTAATGTTTTTATTAAAATTAAGGGTGGGACCCACTTTTGATTTTTAAAACATGTGGGCAGCTAAATTTTTTTCAGAATTGGCATGCTAGCTTAATCAAAAAAGGATCCGTAGAATTGATTTTAGAAATAATATTATTTTATTATTTTAGTCTCCTTTGGCGTTCTAGCATTTTCCTATAAATAGACGCTTAAGTTAGAATTGAAAATCACACACGAAAAATAAGTTTTTTCTCTCTCTATATTATCGGCGTATTTTTGTGAGTATTTAGATACTTTGAGAGTTCTTTATTAGGTGGTGCAAGTTTCCTTCAGCTTTACATCCGATATTCCAAATCAGAAATACTATTATTTTGAGGTAAGGGATGTTATTTTCTTCTTAATGATGTTATTCTTTCAATATCATTATATCGAAATATTGGTATGAATTTTATTGTGGAATTTCTACCTTTTTGTGTTGGAGTTACTATTCACATATACGGCACTATTCACGAATACGACACTATTCACAGGAAAAATGAAATTTTCTTTTCTTTGTCCAAGTTATCTATTATGGTTACTATCTTTGATTGTATCCATGTTTTGATCTTTATTTTGAATTACGCTTCACAATTGGTTATTATGGGTATTATTGAACTTGGATAAAGCGTATGTCTGAATCCCTAATATTTGTTCTTTTATCTCACTAGATTCGTTTTTCTTTAAGATATTTTTCATCATCCTCGGTCCTAAATGATGATATAAATGAATATCTTTGGCTGTAGTGCAAAGATGAATGATTAAGCGATGAATATCTTTGGCCGTAGTGCAAAGATGATGCATGTGTTGAGATGAACATGACCCAGCTGGTGATCTGAAATGAATATCTTTGGCTGTAGTGCAAAGATGAATATTTGATTCAAGATGTATATTGATTGATGTTCTGAGGATAAAATATTGATGATGGACTTTTAAATCTTAGAAGATAGTAGAATTCTTTCTCTACTTGAATCTTCTAATGGATTGTTGTTTCCGCTGCAGTTGTTGATCTAAAACTTATTGTCTATTATATTTTATCAGATTTTTCCCTGTTAAAGACTAATGATAATTTGTTATATATTATCTTAGTCATAATATTCTTTACTGGCTAGTTGAGCTCACCCTTTTCCTTTTTGTTCAATTGTTCTTCTCAGGAGGAGAGAATTTAGCAGGAACTAGCCGGGGTATGGAGTGATGATTCAAGATAGTTGTTTTAGTTGTCATCAATATTTTGTAAAATAGTGTATCATTAATTGTAATGAGGACTCCTTTTGAGTTTGTATATTGTCTATTAGACAATATTTGTATTCAAACTCACAGTATATGTGTTGTCGTATTTTGCATGACAATTGTATAACTGAAATTATATTTGTTTCTGTACCATGTATTTGGCGACTCAGAATGGGTGATGTATACCTATTTTGGGGGCGTCACAGTTGATATCAAAGCTTAGGGATATGATCCCTAGCTGAGATGTGAGACAAGAACTAGGAGGGGAGAGTCGGGAAATTCCTTCGCTAGTATGACCTGACTAAGTTTATTTGGTATTTATTTGGTCGGTCAGAGTATAGGGATAATATGTGACATGTTAGTTAACCCTTGTTTTGTGGCAGTATTTGAGAATGGCAGCTGCAAATATTAACAATGAAGTGAATTAGACCGTGGAGACACCTTTAATCACCACCTGAGGCGCGTGCAACAGGAAGGCAATATTCCTCACATAAACAACACTCTAGAACAAATGATGAATGATGGGATGTTTAGAAGCTTTTTGCAGTTCATGCAAAGCTAGATGAGGGAGACTCGTGTAAAAAATACGGGTGGAAATGATAGTAATGCTGTGACTTATCACAACCAAGCAGATTCAAAAGTTGGGACCACGAATTTGGGAAAAAGCGGATCCGATCAAGGCGAAAGCGTGGGTCAAACAAATTACCAAGATATTCGATGTCTTGGGATGCACGAAGGAACAAAAGGTTCCATTTGCCACCTTTATGTTCCGTGGTGAGGATGATTCTTGGTGGAATCTATGAAGCGTACTGACTGTCGCTTTTCATTATGTCTTGGGAAACGTTTCAAAAACTGTTTAATGACAAGTACTTTCATAAAAGTATTTGTCATATGAAGGAGGTGGAGTTTATCAGACTGGAACAAAACAACATGACGGTGTCCCAGTATGAGGCGAAGTTTGCGAGAGTATATGAGGTTTGCACCTCATTTGGTAGAGAATGAGGAGCGAACAGCGAGGATGTTTACGAGAGGTTAAAAAACTCGAGATTAAGCAATATCTTATCTCTCATAAATTTTCTTTATATTCGAGATGTTGTAAACATGGCTCAATTATTAGGCGAGATAATTAGTATATTCAACGAGGACCACAACGAGGTCATCTGGGGTGGCGGCGATCATCGAACAATGAAAACCGGCAGGGAGGAAAACATTCGGACAAAAGCGGTAACCACTCTGGTGGTAATCGTGGTCGTGAAAATAGAAGAAGCGAGTCGGGAGGAGATTTCAAGAAGAGAAGGTACAACAATGATAACGTGAAGACGTCAACACAAACATCAACTATTTCTAGGGGAGGAGAGCGAGAACCGGTCGTTTTTGTTATAAATGCGGGAAAGAGGACACATCACCCAAAGCGCGCCCACAACAATCAAGGTGTGTTATATTTGTGGAAAGGAAAGGAAGGTCATATAGCTAGAGATTGTCTAGTTGCGAAACCAAGTTCAACGGGGATGGTGACTCTAAAGGCTATCCCAGATAAGTCAAAATCGGTGGTTCCTGGAAGGGCGTTTGTCGTGACTGCCCAAAATGCGAGGAACCCAAACGAGGTGATCACGGGTAAGCTAATCATAAACTCTTGCGAAGTTTATACCTTATTAGATACCGGTTCTACCCATTCTTTTATCTCTCCTGCTTGTGCTCAACGTTTAAACTTGACTCTGGAGAAATTAGACCTTGACTTATCTGTTGAGACTCCGGTAGGAGAAACTTTCATTACATCTACTATTTATAAATTTTGCTTGATTCAAGTTGGAACCATAACATTACCTGTCGATCTTATTTCGTTAAAAATTCTTGCATTTGATGTGATTTTAGGGATTGATTGGTTAACCACGCATCATGCTAAAATTGATTATTTTCGTAAGGTTAAAGTTTTCATATTCCTAACCAACCTATTATGAGAATTCAAATAACCAAACCATTAAAGTCAATCACTGTCATATCAAGCCATAAAGCTATTCGTTTATTGAAAAATGGATGTCAAGCTTACTTAGCCCATGTCACGGACTTGAACAAAAACACGTCGATTTGAATAATATTTACATTGTTAGTGAATTTCTGGCGTATTTCTGAAGAACTTCGGTCTACCCCGAGCGTGAAGTTGAATTCTTTATTGATCTTGAACACTGGTACAAAAGTCCATTTCTAAAACCCCATATCGAATGGCTCTATTGAACTTGAGGAGTTAAAGGTCCAACTCTGAGGAGTTGTTGGACATCGGTTTCATTGATCTAGTACATCTCCTTGGGGTGCTCTGTGTTATTCGTAAAGAAGAAAGAGCGGGAGTATGCGACTTTGTATTGACTCTAGGGAATTGAACCATGTCACCATTAAGAATAGGTATCCGCTACCTCGCATTGATGACTTATTTGACCCGATTGCTGAGGAGCACAATTCTTTTCAAAGATCGATCTTCATTACGGATATCATCATTTGAAGATTAAAGCGAGGATATTTCAAAAAGGCGCCTTGAGAACTTCGATGCGGGCATTATGAATTCTTAGTCATGTCTTTTGGATTGACTAATGCTCCTCTTTGCTTTCATGGATATGATGAATCGTGTGTTCAAAGAATATTTGGATCGATTCGTTTGTTGTCTTTATTGATGACATCCTCATCTATTCCAAAAGCCGTGAAGATCATGAGCACCATTTGAAGATGGTAATGAAAAGGCTCCGTGATAACAAGCTATATGCCAAGCTGAAGAAATGCGAGTTCTGGCTTGAGGAAGTAGCATTCCTTGGGCACGTGGTGTCAAAATATGGAGTATCTGTCGACCCAGCAAAAATTGAAGCAATACAAAGTTGGGAACAAGCAAAAGTCGGTGGCCAAGAAATCACGTAGCTTTTTGGGCTTATTTGGTTATTATCGGAGATTCATGGAAGGATTTTCTCGAATCGCTACTCCGTTAACTCAGCTGACTCGTAAAGATACAAAATTTGGTTGGAGCGAGGATTATGAGAAGAGTTTTCAAGAGCTCAAGAGGAGACTCATTTCGGCACCTGTTCTGACAATACCATCTGGTTCGGATGGATTTGTTATCTACAACGATGTTTCAGGCAAAGGGTTAGGATGTGTTCTCATGCAACATGGGAAAGTCATAGCCTATACCTCGCGACAACTCAAAGAATATGAGAGGAATTATCCTACTCATGATTTGGAGTTGGCAACAGTCGTTTTCGCATTTAAGATCTGGAGATACTACCTGTCTGGGGAGAAAGTGGAAATCTATACAAATCATAAAAGCCTCAAATGTTTCTTCACTCAAAAGGAACTCAACATGCGGCAACGAATTTGGCTCGAGCTATTGAAAGATTACGATCATACCATCAATATCATCTTGGAAAAAAAAGCGTGAGTGGTACGCGCATTGAGTAGAAGATCATATCTGGTACGAGTGCAATGTTGTTAACACAAAGGTCCATTTTGTATGACTTGCAAAGGATGGAGATAGAGGTAAAGGCTCCAAGTACCCCAGTGATGATATCAAATATCTGAGTAGAAGCCGACTTTAATCGATAAAGTTAAAATTTGCTCTCTAAGCTACGGATATGGATGCGATGCGTATGAAGAAGAAAGTGCTAGAAGATGCTATTCCAGAACCAAGAATTGATGAAGAAGGAATACTTCGAGTCAACTCTAGACTTTGCGTTCCTAACGATTCTGACTTGAAGCATAGAATCATGATGGAGGCACACAACACACCGTTTACAATCCATCATGGGAGTAGCAAAATGTATCATGATCTTCGACATACATTTTGGTGGAACAATATGAAGAGAGAGATCGCGGAGTTTATCTCGAGGTGTTTAACTTGTCAACGTGTATAGGCATAGCATCAAGTGCCAAAGGGTACATTGCAACCACTTGAGATTCCGAAATGGAAGTGGGAGCACATTACTATAGATTTTGTTACGGGTCTTCCCAAGGTTTCTCAAGGCATAGATGCGATTTGGGTTATTGTTGATAGATTAACCAAGTCGCCCATTTCTTGCCTATCACGGAGACTTATTCCTTGAGCGTCTTGCTAGTATATACGTAAATAAGATTGTGAGATTGCATGGCATGCCGGTATCCATAGTTTCGGATCGTGACCCAAGATTCACTTCACGATTTTGGGTTAGCTTGCAGAAAGCTATGGGCACGGATTTACGATTTGATTCGAATACCATCCTCAAATGCAGACGGGCAATCAGAGAGGACTATTCAAACTCTTGAAGATCTATTAAGACTCTGTGTCCTAGATTTCAAAAGGAGTTGGGATAAGTACCTACCATTGGTGGAATTCTCCTACAACAACAGTTATCAAGCAAGTATAGGTGTGGCTCCATTTGAAGCATTGTATGGGCGAAAAGTGTCGCTCTCGGTATCTTTGGGATGAGGTGGGAGAAGTAACATTATTGGGACCAGAATTGGTATGATAATAACTCTGAGAAAAGATCAAACGATTCGACAAGCGTATACAAACCGCACAGGATCGACAAAAGACTTATGCGGATATTCATCGAAAGGACGTAGAATTTAATATTGAGGATCATGTATTGTTACGTATTGCTCCATGGAAGGGAGTTACAAGATTTGGGAAGAGAGGAAAGCTCAATCCAAGATTTATTGGTCTATTTGAGATTCTTGACCGAATAGGAAATGTGGCTTATAGACTCGCGTTACCTCCAAGCATGTCTCGTGTTCATAATGTTTTTCACATATCTATGCTTCGTAAATATGTGAAAGACCCGAACCACATTATTGAGTTAGAACCGGATGAGATAGCCGAAGATTTAACGTACGAGGAGGTACCCGTTAAGATCTTGGATAGGAAAGAGCATGTCCTATGCACCAAGGTTATACCACAAGTGAAGGTTTTGTGGAGAAACTATGCTATTGAAGAAATGACCTGGGAGTTAGAATCAAAAATAAAAGCCAGGTATCCTCACCTTTTCGAAACACCAGGCACGTACGTCAATTTCGAGGACGAAATTTCATAAGAAGGTAAGGTTGTAAGACCCCAACTTTTTAATGAATAAAATCAAAATTCCTCTATTTATTATTTTGAATAATAAAGTGTTAATTTGATATAATACTTTGGTTATGGGTGAAATGTAAAAATTTTGCAAAATAAGCAAGTGGTTATAAAGTATTCATTTTGTCGGGGAATATTCGTTTGGTCATGGAATATTCTTTATGTCGGGGAATATTCGTACAACGGCACAACCATTTGTGGGCCCCATAACGGATAACTGTCGGATGAAGAAAACGACAAGTTTGAGTTTTTATAAATAACGGCGTAATGATTACCGTTAACACTTTATTGGAATACCCGATTGGTTAAAATCTGATGAATCTGGCGTGGTTGCCGCGATAGCACACGGTATTGCATAGTATTTTGAAATTATTGATTCTTACGTGAAGTCACTACTCAATAATTGTTACGATAATTATTGTTCAATATTTTATTTTATTGATTCAATAATTGTTGCGTTGATATTTTATATTATTGTTATTTTAATAATTGTCCACGCACTGATATCTCCATTATCGGATCGATAATTCATATTATTTGAATAATATTATTAGATATCATTATTGGCAATGTCTAAGGAAGTTACATCAGGAAAGGGTTTGGTCACCTAATTGCTTGGCGCATGATAAGGAGAAATCCTTTATCGAAAGCCCCTCTGCTCTCAGGGCGACGACTTTGGTTGTCATAATTGTGATTCGTAATATTATTTGTGAATAATTAGTTATTGATTTATATGATAAGAAAATATTTATTTTATGTGGCTATAAATGATGGATATATTTATTTTATGTGGAAATAAATGAAGGAATAAATACTGAGGTATTTTATCAGTGTTTTGTCGGAATAGAGGTGTTGAAAATCGTCCGTATGTGGATTTCAGGTATTTTTTAATTGGAATTTGGAAAAACTTTCGTCTACAAAGTTGTAGAGAATTAAATTTCCTATGGAAAACACATGAGATTCAAATTTTTCTGATAAAATGGCTATTTGTTATGAATTATTGAAGTTTCGGAGATTTAATATTTTTATTAAAATTAAGGGTGAGATCCACTTTTGATTTTTAAAACATGTGGGCTGCTGAAATATTTTCAGAATTGGCATGCTAGCTTAATCAACAAAGGATGCATAGAATTTATTTTAGAAATAATATTATTTTAATCTCCTTTGGTGTTCTAGCATTTTCCTATAAATAGGCGCTTAAGTTAAAATTAAAAATCACACCAGAAACATAAGTTTTCTCTCTCTATATTATCGAACGTATTTTTGTGAGTATTTAGATACTTTGAGAGTTGCTATTCAGTAGAAGTTTTTTTCGACTTTACATCCGATATTCTGATCAGAAATATTGTTATTTTGAGGTAAGGGATGTTATTTTCTTCTTAATGATGTTATTCTTTCAATATCATTATACCGAAATATTGGTATGAATTTTATTGTGGAATTTTTACCTTTTTGTGTTGGAGTTACTATTCACGTATAGGACACTATTCACGAATACGGCAATATTCACAGAAAAAATGAAATTTTCTTTTCTTTGTCCAAGTTGTCTATTATGGTTACTATCTTTGATTGTATCCATGTTTTGATCTTTATTTTTGAATTCTGCTTCACAATTGGTTATTATGGAGTATTATTGAACTTGGATAAACTGTAATACGAATCCCTAATAATTATTCTTTTATCTCACTGGATTCATTTTCTTTAAGATATTTTTCATCATCATCAGTCCTAAATGATGATACAAATGAATATCTTTGGCCTGTAGTGCAAAGATGAATGATTAAGCGATGAATATCTTTGGCCCAGTAGTGCAAAGATGAGCGGTGTTGAGATGAACATGACCAATTGGTGATCAAATGAATATCTTTGACTTTGTAGTGCAAAGATGGATATTTGATTCAAGATGTATATTGATTGATGTTCTGAGGATAAAATATTGATGATGGACTTTTAAATCTTAGAAGATAGTAGAATTCTTTCTCTAGTTGACTCTTTAATGGATTGTTGTTTTCATTGCGATTGTTGATCTAAAACTTGTTATCTATTATATTTTATCGATTTTTCCTCTTGAAGACTAATGATAATTTGTTATATATTATCTTAGTCATAATATTTTTTACTGGACTAGTTGAGCTCACCCTTTTCGTTTTTGTTCCATTGTTCTTCTCAAGAGGAGAAAATTTAGCAGGAACTAGCCGAGGCATAGAGTGATGATTCAAGATAGTTGTTTTAGTAGTCCTGATTATTTTGTAAAATAGTGTATCAATAATTGTAATGAGGACTCCTTTTGAGTTTGTATACTCTCTATTAGATAATATTTGTATTCAAACTCACAGTATATGTGTTGCCTTATTTTTCTCGACAATTGTATTACTGAAATTGTATTTGTTTTCGTACCATGTATTTGGTGAGTCAGAATGGGTGATGTATACCTATTTTGGGGGCGTCAGACCAAATACATGGTACAGAACTTAAATACAAACTTCATTTATACAATACGACAATAAAGTTCTCAAATAAAGTTCTCATTACAATTATTATTACACTATTTCACAGAATAGTGAGGAATAATAAAGCAACCATCTGGACCGTAACTCTATTCCCCGACTAGTCCCAACTATATTCTCATTTCCTGAAGAGAACAATGAAAGCAAAATGTGAGCTCAACTAGCCCAGTAAAGAATATTATGACTAAGATAATGCAAAATAAATTATCGTTAGCCTTCAATGGTGTTAAACTGATAGAATACAATAGACAACAAGTTTAACTACAACGAAACAAGCAATCCATTAGAAGAGTCAAGTAGAGCATGATATCTACTATCTTCTATGATTTAAAAAGTTTATCATCAATTTTATCTCTGAGACTCAGCTCAATAAATAATCCACATCACTGAATTATCCATGCATTACGGGCCAAGGATATTCATTAGTATCACATCCATGAATTATCCATGCACTACGGGCCAAGGATATTTGTGTTATCACTAATGGTCATGATCATGCCAACAACTCTGGGTTCGCCACCTGAATGCTCGGGAGCTCCCTATGAGGGACATGTGCAGCAGGAGCGGGATCCTCAATCGGAATATCCGCCTCCTCGTACTCAACGTCTGGCACATCTACCCGGACATGACGAATCACAGCCTCCACCAACCGACGAGGCTGTCTGACAGAACAGGACGAGGCACTTCGGAAGCCCTCCGTCGTACGCCAGAAGTGGGCCTATAGGAACTGCTCGGCTGATCTGGATCCATAATATCTGGACAACAAGTCTCCAAATCACCTTAGAAAGGGTGTGGTATTTCCTTACCCGGAGCTTTTTAAAATGCATTTATGACTATATGCATGCATGCATTTACTTTAACATATGATAGAGTTAAAATTCATGACTACCCAATGCCTACATTTGGAAAATTTTTGCCATAGTCCCCTTTGAAAATAGGACTATCCACACGCGTATAGGCGTATCTAGGTGGCCATTCAAGAGCACACCTGCCCCAAAGTCATATACACAATATATGCATTAAAAATCAAAATCATCATGCATAAGGTCAACCTCAATACTAGGAGTATTTTTCCTTTCTACCTTGTGCTCATTAGACCTCAAATAGGACAGAAAATAGCAGAAAAAGGTGCCAATTTGACTGTCTCAAAAGTTAAATTTTTTCACATCATTATGTTCAGCATGGTTTAATACTAACATTTACTATGTTGAATATTTTTTATCAAGTTATTTGTGCATACATAATCACTACTATGTGT
This sequence comes from Panax quinquefolius, assembly GCA_020205615.1. NCBI lineage: Eukaryota > Viridiplantae > Streptophyta > Magnoliopsida > Apiales > Araliaceae > Panax > Panax quinquefolius. The sequence goes on from CM035165.1 coordinate 16,978,773, forward strand.
TTAGATGCATTTCGTGCGATAACTCACAATCCAACGGATAGAAACGGGAAAACAATACATGCATACGTTACCAGGATAGTGTAGAATACTTGTACGATGGCAAAATTTGCAGAAAGCAGCCCGAACTCAGCAGATCTGAAGATGGCTCGCAGTTTTCTCTATGCAAAGCAAGTTGAAAATGACTTGTAAAGACCAATCTGCAGGATTTATGATCCACGATTGGACGCAGACCCACCTACGGCTGTAGTAGGTGCACCTGCAGCACCCCTATGTGGGTCCCACCCCTCCGGCTCGGTCTAGTTTGAGTTGCAAAGGAGTTCTCACAGACTGGAAAGGTCAAATCGAGAATAAAAACGCCACGCGATTGAGCAAAACAGCATACAATCCTGGTCTTCTCAGATAAAACTTTGAGTCTATACATCACTCATTGGTAGTCACCTGAACACAAGGTATACCCTGTCGATGATCTCATTTTGCTACAAATCACATCCGGTAATACCTTATACAGATCCGATGCCACCAACTCTGGGTCGTTACCCTAATTGAGTCCCCGACGAGGGTTACAACGTAGATCCCCGGTGGGGGTTACAACACATCCATCCGTTGACACCTCTATCAACGAAGGTCAAGCAGCCTTAACGTTATTTCAGCCGATGGCAAGTAAACCCATCGAAGCATTGAGAGATGTTTGATAATTGTGTACGTACTCATGAGTCCTCAGAATGTCCCCGACGGGGGTTACAACGTATATCTCCAGTGGGAGTAACAACGCATGCTCAGCCGTTAACACATATCAACAAAGGTCAAGCAGCCTTGACGTCATTTCAGTCGATAGAGATTAAACCTATCAGAGCTCTAGAGCTATTCTAGGTTTTCATACCCAACTGCTCGTATTCCCCAGCAGATCCCCGGCGGGGGTCACAACGCAATGCTCCATTGATTCACACGTCAGCGAAGGTCAAGCAACCTTGACGATCTACTCACAGAGTCTCAGTCGTTGATTCACACGTCAGCGAAGGTCAAGCGGCCCAGCGACAAGATATCCCACAGATTTTCCGGTAGTTGAATCACATCGATTGAGATACACGTCAACGAAGGTCGAGGCATCCTCGACAAAGATTTCTTTGTTGGCGATAAATCAAGCAGAATCTTGACATGTCCTGGCGATACCAACCAGGAAAGGTCAATGTTATCAAAGAGGATAGATGATGGAATATGTTATACACATCCTCAAACAGATCAAGCTTTATCCCCACAGATCTCTTGCACATAAGAGGTACCTCTTCGGAATCAAGTCGTTATCAAGAACACAGGAATTTGGAGATAACTCCAACATCAACATCCTAACAGATTCGGCTTATACATCAAATCTGGTCAGCATTGCCAATCCCCAATTAAAGCAACAGGGATCCAGCAATCATCCCCAGCATGTTGGGCTATAACCCCGTACACATGCCTCATACATTTGTATCATTTTGCTACCCATAGTACCATGTTTGTCTTGTTGCGTTTCAAGTGTCTAGGATTCTTTATCCTACCCATGCATTGCCATGCATGAGTATGATAAAGAGGGGCATCTGTAGACACTCAAAATTTTTTGTACTATTGTCACTAACATTGTAGGAGGACATATTCGTCTTTTAAGAGAGAATCCTGAAAGACAATCCAAATCCATACCGGATACTACCTGAAGTTCAGCATCAACCCCAGATCACATTGTGGGAGTAACAATTCCAACCTCAGATGTAACCCCGAGGCATGCAGATCCAATACCGGAACATACACCGGAGAAGACCGATTAATCTCAGAGATAACCCCGAGGTATCCAGTCTCAGTCCCAACCATGGGAATAGCCACCAACCTTGGTGATAACCCCAAGGAATGCGATTTGACGATAACCCCAAAAATGCTTATTTCAAATGCGACCAGCTTCAATCTCGGCGCTCACAACGAGATACACTGCACCAACTCGGCAATAACATCGGGAATACAGGCACACCTCAAAGATGACAATGAGGACCTTCAACAAATTGCAGCAGTCCAATCTCAGCGAAGTCTGAGCAACGTCTGCTTTATCAGCCCAATCCGACGATAACACCAGTGAGGGGCAACATCGTCATCTCATCAACACGATGCCACGTCACGTCGTCTTAACATCTCTACGCAACAATGTCCCACAAGACTAAACCAATCTGGAGTGACTATTGTGCGGGGTAACGGATGAAAGTTGAAGCTTGAAGACCGGAGGGCATCGTTCCATCTTCAATGACTTCGTAAAAACTCTAAACCCATGCCATCGTACAACTCTTGACAACGGCGGTCCGAAATAGGTCATGTATAACTCAAACGGATGCTCGGATTGCACTTCTAAAAGTTCGAGTGGACATTACAGTGCCTGAATGCACGTACTTCGAGACGACACGACTCGAAAAACCTGGGCCCACCCGGGTTGCCTCTGGTACACCTGCGGCTCAGTCGAAGGTACACCTGTGGCTAAAATGCCTATAAATAGAGGGCTTGGGCTGCCATTTTTGTAAGAGAAAAAGACGAGGAAGCCCTGCCCAATTTGCTATGCACTCACCCCATGCAGTGTACTTTACCCTTCTAAACACCTGTGAGCTCATATATAGCCCTTTTGTACCTACAAAAGTCAGTGTTTACCCACTCTAAAGATATAGAAGTCTTCTTTAACAGTCAGCTGTAAGCATTCTCACACACTTTAGAGTCTTTCTCTTCATCTTTGCACACACCCTTCTACATGTTGAGAGTTGTGTTGCTTGCTTTTGCCCGGACTTCGGTCCGTGGTTTCATTTCAGTCTGTATATATATATTATATATATTTACATATATATTGACTAACATTATCGAGTTATGCCTCGATTGAGCCTGAACTTGATGCGGAGCGTTTATTTGCTTTTATATATATATATATATATATATATATATACACATTTATATATCTTAACTGTGTGTCGAACTTTGTTCGATGAGCCTAGACTTCGGTCTGGAGCGTTTATTTGCTTTAATATATATATATACATTTATATATATTAACTGTGTGTCGAACTTTGTTCGATGAGCCTAGACTTCGGTTTTGTGCGCGTTATCGCTTTAATATATATATATATATATACATTTATATATATTAAAGCGTGTGTTGGACTGCATTCGATGAGCACGGATTTTACATCCCATATGCGTTTATTCGCTTATATATATATATATATATATATATATATATATATATATAACTGTGGTCGAACTTTGTTCGATGTGCTGGATTTTACATCCGATCGTTTATTTCTTTTTATATATATATATATATATATATATAAATTTATTTACTTTTTGTCCCGCCTGGAGTTTCCTCCGTGGCGGTTGATAACTTTTAACAGCTTTATTTACATTTCTGATCCCCCATGGAAGTGCTTCGTGGTTCTTTTGATCCTTGATCACATATATATATATATATATATATATATATATATATATATATATATATATATGTACAGCTTTTATATATATACCTACTTACTGCTTTCATACAAATTGCAGTATCTTGTGCGCCTAGGAATCATGTGATCACATATTCATCCCATTGAATCTAGATTCGGTTCCCGTGATGGACATTTTCAGCTGTAAGCAGCTTGTAAATTATTCTGCGGTGTCTGAATTTCCTGAGGTGGTTTTGATACCCACGAGGAAGTCTGCATTATTTTGTACATTATTTTCATACGGATGCCTCGCATTCGTAAAATAAAATCAATAAAGCCGAACACTTAACAAAATGGGAGTGTAAAAGGTCTCAATTACTATTGAGCATCAGGGTTTGAAAAAAAAAACCTTTTTATAAAACATCCTTGCTATATCTTGCTAAAAACTAAATTTTTACATAAATTCAAACCCTGTGTATATAGGTTCGAACGAGACCTCGCACTACTTCCAAATAACAGCACATTGACCCACACACACACACATTCAGAGAATAGTTTCTTGAAAAGAGGCGGTCACCGTGGTAACACGGATGTCGGGGGGTGCCTAACACCTTCCCCCCGCATAACCAAGTCCCCGGACCCTAATGAATCTCGGTTTCACCAATCCATTTAGCAGTGTCACATCACTGGGTCAATGTGCAAACCTTTTCTCGGTTGTGTTGGTACAACCATTTAAAAACCAATGGCAACTCTTATCAGATCCATCGTCGACATTATACATGTTCAACCTTTTCACTTGTTTTTCAAACAAATCTCACCTAAAATGAGAACACCAAAGAACAAGTAACGAAAAAGGACATCCAAAAATCCCGGCGTCGACGGTGGCGACTCTGCTGGGGACTCCAGTAAGAGGACTTAAGCCGCTATTTCAATCTTTTCAAACTTTTATTCTGCTTGTGTGTGGATGTTGCATTTACATTTGATGAATGTGTACGAATGCATTTCCTTATTGCACTTAGTGCTTCGCACCATAACTGCTTGTGATATTAGTGCTTCGCACCATATCTGCTTGTGATATTAGTGCTTCGCACAATATCTGCTTGTGATATTAGTGCTTCGCACATGTCATCATTTTTCATACGGTGAGACGCGATGTATGTGAATGTATGTTGTGTGGTCCCTCCACCAGGAGGCTATCCCGTCGGTGTTTGATTACTGGACTCGTGAGAAGACTAATTCTCCGAGGCTCGGGAAAGGCACCACCCAAATTTGCTCCAGTTGAAAGACCGGATTAACTTCCCGTCAAGTAGATTGCGATGATTTGGGAACCTTCATGCCAAAAAGCCGCGAGAGTAACCTAAGATAGGTCAGCCTCTGATAAACCCAAAACGGAGGAAAGTCTCTTCATGCTCTCATTTCAAATTACTTGTAAACACAAATTACTTGTAATTTTATTCCATATCTATCTCTATGTAATGAGAAATATGAAAAAGTGTGTACACATACATATTTTAATTAACATGCTACAAACAGCCGACATCCGTTTTGCAGAATAAAAATTCCTAAAATGAACACATCACATAGCATGTTATTGTATACATTCCCTAAATACTAAACTATGCAAGTCTTTCACATGGAATCAATCGGACCTACTACCCGTTCAAAGTCCAAAAAGGCAACAGGCCTGCAGTCAATCATGTCGTCATCCGACCAGACTGAACTTAATCTAGTTTCTCGCAAAGAATTTGACGGATTAAGCAAACAGATTACAGATTTGGCTGTTCTACTCAAAGAATTACACCAGTCTACACAGGGTCAGAAAATACCCGTACATGCTGAATCCTCCACATAGGGAGGAATCCCGGTCATTACCATACCTGAACTATAGTTGGATATGACCAAAAAAACTCATGATGCTGCCCATCCCACTGGAGATCCAGACACTGGTGACATCAAAAAGAAAGTCCTCCAAATGGAAGAGACCCTTCGCGCTATCAAAGGAATTGGAACACACGGGAGTGTTTCATATACTGATCTGTGTATTTTCCTGGGGTTCATTATCTAGAAAAATTTAAAACTCCTGACTTTGAAAAATATGACGGGTTAGGAGATCCTTACACACATTTAAAAGTATTTATTGGAGAACTTGGATCTTATGCAGAGGACGAGAAGCTTAGAATGCAATTATTCCAAAATAGTCTAACTGGAGAAGCCCGTTCGTGGTACACAAGATTAGACAAATCCAAAATCCATAGCTGGGAAGAGCTAGCACATGCTTTCCTCACTCAATCTGACTTTCAAACTCGAGATGGCTCCCCGATCGGTATCAAATTACCAAGATCAAGAAATAGTCTAACGAGTCTTTTGAGAGTATGCTCAAAGGTGGAGACGCTTTGGTCGCCCAAGTTAGTCCTTTTCATGACGTAATCGAAATGGTCATGACTTTCATGTATATAAGAAGCTCCTTTCTATGAGAGAGTTTTAGCCAAGATCTAAGCAAACCATTTTTGAAATGGTCAAACATGGGAGATGGTGAGATGGGATTGAAGTCCGGAAAGATTCAAGACCTAGCTGCGCACTCAAAGTCACACGATCACATCCAATCTGGAAATTATGGGAACAACCCCGAGGGTCCATAAAAGAAAGAGGAAGATGTTTCCGATACTACAGGCAAAAAAGCAATCAGAACATGCCTATTTAAAGGAGAAACTACACTCCCTTTCCAGCACAGTCTGTAAACCCTCCAATACCAAAAGGTGGAGAAGTCAAACGACCTCGAGTGTTTACACCCTTAGGGGATACCCTCAAGAACATCTTAAATCTTCTGACAACACAGAAGAAAATTACACATCTTCTTCCACCAGCTAGCCCTAATGGACAGGGTTTCAATGCTGCTAGGAAATGTGCTTATCATGCCGGGGCACCAGGACATGATACTCAGGATTGTTGGGCTTTGAAACACAAGATCCAGGACCTGATAGACAACGGAGAGATCGTGGTCACCAAACCAGATCAGCCTCACATACAAGACAACCCTCTTCCTCAACACAAAGAAGAAGAGGTCAACATGATTAAGCTGGAGCAATGGATGAGAGTTCCAATTTCCGTGTGATTCTTCCCGCACCATCAAAGACGGTGATGACGGATGGGATTATGCTAAGTTCCGATTCCACAATGGAACGAAAGATGAAAGCTCTCTGCAAGCAAATTGAATAATTGGCGGGCGGTGACTTATCAAAGATCAAGTGACTCGTCGAGTTAATCAAAGAAAGAGCATGCCGATCTCCTACCTATTGTCATAAATATTCCCTCGTCACTTTCGAGAAAATGAAATCTTTGGAAGACAAAGTGACAAAGAGAGCAAATGCCAAAGTTCGTCGGGATTTCGCCAATAAAAGGGAATTCACCTATATCTGGGCCAACCTATGGAGGAAATCCTTCATATGTTAATCAATGAAGGAAGGATCGGTTCCTTCTACCTCCAATCAACCCCCGATTCGTATGCGATACAACTCGATGGAGTATGTCAATATCACTCCCGGTCTCGCGGTCCGCACAAGATGAAGAAGAATGTTGGGCACTCCGCCACCTTATTCAAAATCTAATTGGCGGTGGTGTCTGTGTGCACTAGCAGCAGACGGCGATCTTGTGTTACGTGCAAGTGAGAATGCAGAGCCCTACTAAGTGGAAAAGTGTGGTAGCGATCATATATCCACTTTGGCGATGGGATTAATACATTACTCACAACGCCAACAATTCAACTCAAGGGATGCAACAATCCTTTAAAAGTGGCGCTCCCGAGCTAATCAACTTGCCGCATGCGAGCACAATATCCTATTGTTAGCTTGCACACAATTCCATGGAATTATGGAGAAGGTGAAAGATCCACCTCACATACAATCCACATCTGATTGTTCAAGGAAAATCCATCGTATCTTCCCCCAACGGGTGATGAAGCCTACCACCAAATCAAAGGGAAAATACCCATGGAGAAGATTAAAAAATTCCTCCGCGCTGTGGGTCATAATGAAGCTACGGTGGTTTTAAGCTTGAAAGAAGCTCCACAAAAAATATCAATTTTGGATTTGGTCTTAACTTCCGAGAATCACCAGAAGGTCTTGTTAAAGGTTTTAGAAGAAGCCTATCTCCCAACATCAGTGGAAACGGAAAAGTTTCAACATCTGGTTGATCACATTTTCAATAACAATGTGGTATCCTTCACTGATGATGACATACCACCCGGGACCCCGGTCATTCGCAAGCTGCGTTGCACATTGCGGTCTTGTCCTCCGGATATATGGTAGCTGGAGTCTTAATAGATGGAGGTTCCTCTCTGAATATTTGCCCATACGCTACCTTGGTGAAGATGAACATCAATCTCAATCGAATTTGGAGTAGCCATACTATCATCAAAGCTTTTGATGGAGCCCGACGAAATTCGATCGGAGTAATTGAGCTGCCAATCGAAATTGGTCCTCACACATTCTGCGTATCTTTCCATGTGCTCAAGATAGATTCGGGATACAACCTGCTCTTGGGACGACCATGGATTCACATGGCTGGGGCAGTCCCCTCCACTCTTCACCAATAGTTGAAATACATTATCAACAATAGCCTGGTCACAGTCAACGTTGAACCGGAGATTCCTCAACACGGAGACATGTCATTCATCAATGCCAATGCAGATGTGGAACCGGTCAGTTTTCATGCTTTGAAAATAAACAACACCTAATACCATGCTATTGGAGCATCATTGCCCGAACCCAAGATTTCTACCGAGGTAATGTCGGCCACTCAAGAAATGATGTCGTTGGGTCATAAGCCGGGACAAGGGTTGGGTAAAGATTTCCAGGGTATTAAGTACCCAATTCGCTTAACCAGGCAAACTGGAACAACTGGACTAGGCTATTCTGCCAATTCTAGTCACAGGAATCCTCATAAACATCAGCAGATTCCTTCATCTTCAACCATGTGGTGTTTATCTTTGCCTTCAAACTCTGAGTCCGCACAGCCTCCCGTAAAGGTGCCAGCCAATGTAATGGCTATGTTATGTCCCAAGCCAGTACCGGTGAAAGGAAAAGAAATCTTTGTTCCAAATCCCGCAGTGGAAGAAGAGGAATGAAGAATCAAGCAAGACGTCATACGGATGATGTCCGGTATACGCATCATCGTTCATAATGAACATACCAATAGATACACCCCAGAAGATGATTGCCCAGATGTAATGGCCATCATTCGGGACATAGAGGTTGATGATAATCCCTCCATCACTGCGGTCCACCCGGACTTTGCCCTTACCAATTGGAACAACATTCCTTGCATTGGTCGTCAAGGGTAAAGCGGGCAGAAACTCTTTCTGCCCTATAGATATAATAACTTCTTACTTTTATATACAGTATTAGTAGTTTATTTTGCCAGTATATGCTAACACTATGTATGATCAACACATTTCATATATACTAAGTGAAAGCATATTTTGTTTCAGGACTCTAAATTTAGATGTGCTCAGTATTTTGCGATCTTTTGCCTCTTCTCCATGAGGATTGTACCTTTGATGTAGAGATGAATTCAGCCTTGATGGATATATAGGATGACATTGAGGTGCCTCCAGAAATTCAAGAATGGGTCAAAGACAAACCCAAACCCAACCTTGATCAAACCACTTCTTTCAATCTCGGAACCTTAGAAAGCCCTAAGTTAATCCAGATTGGTTCAGACCTTACCCCAAACCAACGGAATGACATTGTTACGCTATTAACCCAATTCTAGGATGTGTTTGCATGGTCTCATGAAGACATGGTGGGTTTTTCCACTGACATTGTCCTTCATCGCCTTCCCATTAAAGAGGGATTTAAGCCAGTCAAGCAAAAGCTCAGGCGATTGAAACCTGAATGGAGTTTAAAGGTGAAAGAAGAAATTGTGAAACAATTTCAAGCTGGCATCATAATGGTGTCTACATATCCTGAGTGGATATCCAACATTATGCTCGTACCTAAACCTGGAGAAGGAAGGTGCGAGTTTGCGTGGATTACAGGGATTTGAACAAAGCTTGCTTAAAAGATAGCTTTCCCGTACCATTTATCCACATTCTCATTGACAATACTTCGCGATACGACATGTACTCCTTTGCTGATTGCTTTACGGGGTATCATCAGATCATGGTTGCCGAGGAAGATCGTGAGAAGACTACTTTCATCACTCCTTGGGGAACTTTTTGCTATAGACGGTTGTCATTCGGCCTCATCAATGTCGAAGCCACCTATCAACGAGCTATGATGGCTCTTTTCTACGACTTAATGCACAAAGAGATCGAGATCTACGTGGATGACATCATTGTCAAGTCCCAGAATGAGGATGACCATATAGACCATCTCAGAAAGTTGTTCAACAGGTTGCGTAAGTACAACTTGAAGTTGAATCCCGCTAAATGTGCCTTTAGTGTTAAATCGGGCAAGTTTCTAGGATTTCTAGTCAGCCACAAGGGGATTGAGTTGGATCTTGCCAAGATCCAAGCCATCACAGAAATGCCCATTCCTCAAACAGAGAAGGAAATACGGGGATTTTTAGGAAGAATCAACTTCATTAGCAGGTTTATCTCCCAACTCACAGCAACCTGTGAGCCAATCTTCAAGCTATTAAGGAAGAACTCCTCCATGAAATGGAATGACGAGTGTCAGAAGGCCTTCCTTATAATCAAGAAATAGCTAATCAAAGCTCCTGTCTTGGTACCACCCAGGGATGATGTTCCCTTGTTTATGTACCTGTCCATAAGTGACAATGCCATAGGCTGCATGCTGGGACAGAAGGACGATAGAGGCCAAGAATGAGCTATCTATTACCTCAGCAAAAGGTTCAGCAGCAGTGAACACAAGTACACTCTGATCGAAAAGACATGTTGTGCTTTAGCATGGGCTTCCATGAGGTTACAACATTACCTCCATGGTCACACAACCCATCTAATATCCCGCGTGGATCCTCTCAAGAACGTGTTCAACAAATCTATGTAAAATTGCCGGCTGTCCAGATGGCAATTGATCCTACAACAATTTGACATTGTATATGTGACTCAAAAGTCCATCAAAGGTCAAGGAATTGCGAATCAACTAGCTGCCGCACCTTCAAGGGATTTCAAACCCTTGGAAACATATTTCCCTGATGAAGGAGTAACGGTAAAGGACAACACCATCGATGACGATACGCACCAATCATGGAAGATGTATTTTGATGGAGCTGTTAATATGGAAGGTTCTGGAGCTGGAGCAGTTCTAGTATCTCGCACGGGGAAGCGATATCCGTTCTTTGTCAATTTGATTTGGCGGCACCAACCCATCTGATCGAGTATGAAGGCTGTCTCATGGGGCTAAAACTCGCCCGTTCAATGGGCATCAAACGATTAACTGTCCTTGGAGATTCAGAGCAGGTAATTAGATAATCCACCGGAATCTATCAAACCAAGGAACTACATTTGCTGCCTTACCATCGGCATGTTTTGAAGATGGCTTTGGAGTTCGAAGAGATCTCCTTTCTACACATTCCTCATAATAGGAATGACTTTGCAGACGCATTAGCAACTTTGGCTTCCTTGATTCGCATATCAGACAAGGAACACTTGCCAAGCGTCACAATTTCCCTGCACAAGGCCCCAGCCTATGGAAATTACATTGGAGAAGTAACGGATAAGCTACCTCCCATCCAACATCCTTGGTATCAACATATTAAGGAATATCTACGAGACGGATCTACACCCGCTGAGGCGAGCCCGACTGAAAAAAGGCGGATCCATCAAATTGCAATGAAATTCTACCTGAGTGGAGATGCGCTCTATAAAAGAGATGCAGGAATAGGTCTCCTCAGATGTTTAGACAAAGATCAAGCCCAAAGGCTTATGGATGAAATCCACGGTGGAGTCTGTGGCCCCCACATAAATGGCCCCCTCCTTGTCAAGAAAGTCCTCAGGACGGGACATTATTGGCTATCTCTCAAAGCTGATTGCAATGACCACGTCAGGAGATGCTATCTGTGCTAAATTCATGGGAATGCTATACACGCCCCTCCACAGGAACTCCACAATATGAGTTCACCTTGGCCCTTCTCAATGTGGGGAATGGACGTTATCGGGCCCATCGAGCCTAAAGCCAGTAATGATCACCGATTTATCTTCACCATGATCGACTATTTTATCAAGTTGGTAGACGCAGCCTCCTTCCCCAGGGTTACTACAGAAGTCATCATTGATTTCATCAGAAACAATGTCATTTGTCGATACGGACAACCAGAGGTGATTGTGTCAGACAATGCCAAGAACCTCAACAACAAAATGATGGAGGAATTATGCAGTAAATTCCACATCAAACATCTTAACTCTTTCATCTATCGTCCGAAGATGAACGGTGCTGTTGAAGCGGCTAACAAAAACATCAAGAAGATTATGAAAAAGATGTCCGCCAACCACAAAGATTGGCCTGACCTATTGCCTCTTGCTCTGTTAGCCTACAGAACCTCAATGCGCACTTCCACCGGGCAACCCTCACGATTAACCTATGGGATGGAAGCAGTACTCCCTATAGAAGTTGAAATGGAATCCCTCAGAGTGTTGATAGATGCTCAACTGATGAAGACATATGGGTACAAGACAGGTATCACCAATTGTCTCTAATAGACGAAAGGCGAACTGCGGCTATCTTCCATGGTCAGTTATATCAACAAAGGATCGCCAGATCCTACAACAAAAAAAGTCTGGCTACAGCAGTTTAAACAACATGACTTGGTTTTGAAGAAAATCCTTGACAACCAAGATCATAAGGAAAAATTCGCTCCTAACTAGGAAGGCTCATTCGTTGTCAAAGAAGTATTGATAGGAGGCGCTCTCAGATTTCAAGAAATGGATGGCGATGAATTTCCACAACTCATCAACTCGGACGCCGTGAAACGGTACTATGTCAGAAGTAATTCGCAAACATCCTGGTGCCGGACCATCAGATCACTAGTCATTCCGGTTCTTTAACCCTTTACCACCTACAACTTTTCTTACACTTTGCCCCTCAGGGAAACATACTTTTGAAAGCCAACAGCCTGGCTTTCTCCTTTACGTTCCTACAACTTAGGTCATCCCACCGCGGATTAAACCTCTTGCATTTGCAGTTTGGCTACCCATACATGGGATCAAACTTCTCATACCTGCAGCTTTATCCTCAACCCAGATTAAACTTTCTCCTCGCAAGACTCGACTTACACACATGGGATTATGCTTTTCATCTATCCCTGAGGGGCGAACTACATCGACCTGATCTCCTCTTCAATAGGAGTACGTAGGCAACCATGTTACATGGCCCGGTCGCAATAAAACAAAAACAACAAAAACATTTCTACCCTTACAAAAACAAAAACAACCAAAAACATTTCTACACCATTTCTGCCATATACAGCGTTGAGCCTCTTACACCAGGTTTGAACTACGCAGACCTGATCTCCTCTTCAATAGGAGTACGTAGGCAGCCATTCATGGTGCGGTCTCACCCCCTACCAAAACACAAACCCTTGTCAGTTGGTACTGGGATCATCCTTCAATCCACTACATTTCATTTGGCTTCAGACCAAAGGGATGGAATTACCTGAACTCCTCTCGAATAGGAGATTGGGCGACCATCTAAGCTGCGATCATACCTTGAAGAGCAACACCAATCCATAAGAGATGAAATTAAATAGGCTTCTCCTAAATAGAAGTGCTGGCGACCATCTGTGGTGCGGTCAATCTCAGAGAGGAAAGCAACACTCCTCTCCACATTTCCATCCAAAAACCAGTCCCAAGACACCAAAGATGGTAGGGATACACAGAGATCGATGATCCATTCTGAATTATCCAGAGACAACTCAATGTCCATCCACCCAGGAGGAATTCAGAATAAATCAAGACCACAAGCCTTAAAGCAGCAGACAAAATATCAAGCAAATAGCAAGGCATATCTAAAAGGGAAGTGATCCAAAAATATATTTCCCTGTCATATATAATGTTGTTTGATATATATACAATGTAAACTGTACATGACAAAATGGCTAAGCTAGTCCGTACAGGTAAATACAAGCTCATCTACAAGTCAGGGTATATGCGAGCTAACAAGCCCAACATGGAGTCCCTCTCAGAAGCCGGAGGCGAAGCTGTGGTCTCCTGTACGAGAATATCCACACGACCCAAAAGATCTGCAGCCATCTGCATGGTGACCATATGATCATCAATATATGCGCTCATCTCTGTGATCATGCCAGTGGTAAGGGACCTCACCGCGAAGATTATCTCGTGACGGCTACATCCCGGCAGAGATATAAGACTATCCGCTTCAACTATCACTGCATCTCTGGCTTATCCAACCTCATCCTGCTCAACAACAGCGGCATCTCTGCGAGCTAATGCCTCGTCTCTCTCTAATAGAGCTGCGTCCCTCTCCTCAAGGGCAGTCAACATCATAGATTGAGCATGATCTCTCTCAAAGGACATCAGATGAAGACTCTGCTCTAAGTACTGTGCCGAGTGCTGAATCACAATAGTACTGGTACTAGGAGAATCCGAAAGAAATGTTGGCAACCCAGCAGCAAGCTCCTCCTCGATGTAGGTATAGATATCCTCCATGGACTCTACATCATCTAACTCGCTATTCGGTACTGCAGATACTGCTGCAGCCGACAAAATCTTTGTCTCCATCCATGCGGAATACTCTGCAGAACTACCTGAATGACTAACAGAAAAAGAGGCTATCTCACGCTGATCCCAACAAGCATACACACGGGATCGGTCCTCTGCTGAGAGGTATCGAGAAGCTAAATGCTGACCTATCGCCCCATCAAAAGGATGGAAATCCTGGAACTGGTCGAACTGCGACATCACAGCCAGTGGGTGATAAGTAGTCACGCCCCTCAAGCCAGCCAGAGGGAGGAAGTCCATGCCCGGAGCGTAAGTAATGAAGCTGTATGGTGAGCAAAGCCCCGAGCATGACAATATGCTGAATAGATCTCTGATATCTGCCAAAAATGCGGACCAGGACAGAGCATCTATACACTCCAATGGCTGAAAGGAGTATGACATGGCTACAACATGGGTGAACTAATATCCATTCCGTCTAAGGGTACCAACCGGTCTCAAGTGTGACATAAACCACACGTACAACATGACCGAACTCCTAATGAACACTCCTGTAGGATACGTGCAACAATAGGATGTTGACCACAGGGTCTCTGTTACAATCATAGGTACAATGGTACGACCCTCTCTAAGAGCTCTCACAGCCATGATGACACCAATGTCTATCTCATCCATATATCGTGGCATATAGATATACGACAAGACGCGACAAAGAATAAAGACATCGACCGCCAAACGCTTAATGGTCCTCCCGGTCTTTGTGAAATCCCCGGAATATCGTGAGTAGCTATCCTCTGAGCCAAATCGTGCATGATGTAAAAAATTGAGATATCACGTGGCTAGATGTCACCGTCTCGTGACTACTCTAGGCGCAATCCTGTGAGAATGCAGGCCCTACTAAGTGGAAAAGTGTGTTAGCAGTCATTTCCACTGAAACTGATGGGATTAATACATCAATCACAACGCCAACAATTCAACTCAAGGGATGCAACAATCCTTTAAAAGTGGCCGCTCCCGAGCCAATCAACTTGCTGTGCAGAGCACAATATCCTATTGTTAGCTTGCACACAATTCCGTGGAATTATGGAGAAGGTGAAAGATCCACCTCACATACAACTGCTACAGTGTCGAAGGAAAATCCACTGTATCTTCCCCAACGGGTGATGAAGCCTACCACCAAATCAAAGGGGAAAATACCCATGGAGAAGATTAAAAAATTCCTCCGCGCTGTGGGTCATAGTGAAGCTACGGTGGTTTTAAGCTTGAAAGAAGCTTCACAACAAATATCAATTTTGGATTTGGTCTTAACTTCCGAGAATCACTGGAAGGTCTTGTTACTGGTTTTAGAAGAAGCCTATCTCTCGACATCAGTGGAAACAGAAAAGTTTCAACATCTGGTTGATCACATTTTCAACAACAATGTGATATCCTTCACTGATGATGACATACCACCCAAAGGGACCGGTCATTGCAAGTCGTTGCACATTGCGGTCTTGTACTCCGGATATATGGTAGCTCGAGTCTTAATAGATGGAGGTTCCTCTCTGAATATCTGCCCATACGCTACCTTGGTGAAGATGAACATCAATCTCAACCGAATTCGGAGTAGCCATACTATCATCAAAGCTTTTGATGGAGCCCGACGAAATTCGGTCGGAGTAATTGAGCTGCCAATCGAAATTGGTCCTCACACATTCTGCGTATCTTTCCATGTGCTCAAGATAGATTCAGGATATAACCTGCTCTTGGGACAACCATGGATTAATATGGCTGGGGCAATCCCCTCCACTCTTCACCAACAGTTGAAATACATTATCAACAATAGCCTGGTCACAGTCAACGTTGAACCGGAGATTCCTCAGCACGGAGACATGTCATTCATCAATGCCAATGCAGATGTGGAACCGGTCAGTTTTCATGCTTTCAAAATAAGCAACACCCAATACAATGCTATTGGAGCATCATTGCCCGAACCCAATATTTCTGCCGAGGTAATGTCGGCCACTCAAGAAATGATGTCGTTGGGTCATAAGCCGGGACAAGGGTTGGGTAAAGATTTCCAGGGTATCAAGTACCCAATTCGCTTAACTGTGCAAACCGAACAATTTGGCTAGGCTATTCTGCCAATTCTAGTCACAGGAATCCTCATAAACATCAGTAGATTCCTTCATCTTCAACCATGTGGCGTTTATCTTTGCCTTCAAACTCTGAGTCCGCACAACCTCCTGTAAAGGTTCCAGCCAATGTAATGGCTATGTTATGTCTCAAGCCGGTACCGGTGAAAGGAAAAGAAATCTTTGTTCCAAATCCCGCAGTGGAAGAAGAGGAACGAAGAATCAAGCAAGACGTCATACAGATGATGTCCGGTATACGCATCATCGTTCACAATGAACATACCAACAGATACACCCCAGAAGATGATTGCCCAGATGTAATGGCCATCATTCGGGATAAGGAGGTTGATGATAATCCCTCCATCACTGCGGTCCACCCGGACTTTGCCCTTACCAATTGGAACAGCATTCCTTGCATTGGTCGTCAAGGGTAAAGCGGGCAGAAACTCTTTCTGCCCTATAGATATAATAACTGCTTACTTTTATGTACAGTATTAGCAGTTTATTTTACCAATATATGCTAACACTGTGTATGATCAACACATTTCATATATACTAAGTGAAAGCATATTTTGTTTCAGGACTCTAAATTTAGATGTGCTTGTACTTGTTGATACGGTGCCTCTTCTCCACAAGGATTGTACCTTTCATGTAGAGATGAATTCAGCCTTGATGGATATATAGGATGACATTGAGGTGCCTCCAGAAATTCAAGAATGGGTCAAAGACAAACCCAAACCCAACCTTGATCAAACCACTTCTTTCAATCTCGGAACCTTAGAAAGCCCTAAGCTAATCCAGATTGGTTCAGACCTTACCCCAAACCAACGGAATGACATTGTTACGCTATTAACCCAATTCCAGGATGTGTTTGCATGGTCTCATGAAGACAAGGTGGGTTTGTCCACTGACATTGTCCTTCATCGCCTTCCCATTAAAGAGGGATTTAAGCCAGTCAAGCAAAAGATCAGGCGATTGAAACCTGAATGGAGTTTAAAGGTGAAAGAAGAAATTGTGAAATAATTTCAAGCTGGCATCATAATGGTGTCTACATATCCTGAGTGGATATCCAAAGATTATGCTCGTACCTAAACTTCGGAAGGAATAATGCGAGTTGCGTGGATTCTGTGGATTTGAACAAAGCTTGCTTAAAAGATAGCTTTCCCGTACCATTTATCCACATTCTCATTGACAATACTACGCGATACGACATGTACTCCTTTGCTGATTGCTTTGCGGGGTATCATCAGATCATGGTTGCCGAGGAAGATCGTGAGAAGACTACTTTCATCACTCCTTGGGGAACTTTTTGCTATAGACGGTTGTCATTCGGCCTCATCAATGTCGGAGCCACCTATCAACGAGCTATGATGGCTCTTTTCCATGACTTAATGCACAAAGAGATCGAGATCTACGTGGATGACATCATTGTCAAGTCCCGGAAGGAGGATGACCATA
Source organism: Panax quinquefolius (assembly GCA_020205615.1). Classification (NCBI taxonomy): domain Eukaryota; kingdom Viridiplantae; phylum Streptophyta; class Magnoliopsida; order Apiales; family Araliaceae; genus Panax; species Panax quinquefolius. The sequence goes on from CM035165.1 coordinate 16,996,412, forward strand.
TAGACCATCTCAGAAAGTTGTTCAACAGGTTGCATAAGTACAACTTGAAGTTGAATCCAGCTAAATGTGCCTTTGGTGTTAAATCGGGCAAGTTGCTAGGATTTCTAGTCAGCCACAAGGGGATTGAGTTGGATCTTGCCAAGATCCAAGCCATCACAGAAATGCCCATTCCTCAGACAGAGAAGGAAATACAGGGATTTTTAGGAAGAATCAACTTCATTAGCGGAGTTTATCTCCCAACTCACAAAGAACTCGTGAGCTCAATCTTCAAGCTATTAAGGAAGAACTCCTCCATGAAATGGAATGACGAGTGTCAGAAGGCCTTCCTTACAATCAAGAAACAGCTAATCAAAGCTCCTGTCTTGGTACCACCCAGGGATGATGTTCCCCTGTTTATGTACCTGTCTATAAGTGACAATGCCATGGGTCGATGGAGACGGAAAAGAACGATAGAGGCCAAGAATGAGCTATCTATTACCTCAGCAAAAGGTTCAGTAGCAGTGAACACAAGTACACTCTAATCGAAAAGACGTGTTATACTTTAGCATGGGCTTCCATGAGGTTACAACATTACCTCCATGGTCACACAACCCATCTCATATCCCGCGTGGATCCTCTCAAGTACGTGTTCAACGAACCTATGCTAAATTGCCGACTGTCCAGATGGCAATTGATCCTACAACAATTTGACATTGTATATGTGACTCAAAAGTCCATCAAAGGTCAAGGAATTGCGGTTCAACTGGTCGCCGCACCTTCAAGGGATTTCAAACCCTTGGAAACATTTTTCCCTGATGAAGGAGTAATGACAGTGCAGCAACACCATCAGTACGATACGCACCAATCATGGAAGATGTATTTTGATGGAGTCATTAATATGGAAGGTTACGGAGCCGAGCGAGTTCTAGTATCTCGCATGGGAGCGAGATCCGTTCAGTCGAAGTTCTGATTTAAGCGGCACCAATAATACTACCGAGTATGAAGGTCATCTCATGGGGCTAAAAAACTCGCTTGATTCAATGTGCATCAAACGATTAATCGTCCTGGAGATTGTAGTTGGTAATCATTAATCCACCGGAATCTATCAAACCAAGGAACTACATTTGCTGCCTTACCATCGCCATGTTTTGAAGATGGCTTTGGAGTTCGAAGAGATCTCCTTTCTACACATTCCTCATAATAGGAATGACTTTGCAGACGCATTAGCAACTTTGGCTTCCTTGATTCGCATATCAGACAAGGAACACTTTTCAAGCGTCACAATTTCCCTGCACAAGGCCCCAGCCTATGGAAATTACATTGGAGAAGTAATGGATGAGTTACCTCCCATCCAACATCCTTGGTATCAACATATTAAGGAATATCTATGAGATGGATCTACACCCGCTGAGGCGAGCCCGACTGAAAAAAGGCGGATCCATCAAATTGCAATGAAATTCTACCTGAGTGGAGATGCGCTCTATAAAAGAGATGCAGAAATTCCACAACTCATCAACTCGGACGCCGTGAAACGGTACTATGTCTGAAGTAATTTGCAAACATCCTGGTGCCGGACCATCAGATCACCAGTCATTCCGGTTCTTTAACCCTTTACCACCTACAACTTTTCTTACACTTTGCCCCTCAGGGAAACATACTTTTCAAAGCCAGCAGCCTGGCTTTCTCCTTTACATTCCTACAACTTAGGTCATCCCACCGCGGATTAAACTTCTTACGTTTGCAGTTTGGCTACCCATACCTGGGATCAAACTTCTCATACCTGCAGTTTGTCCTCAACCTAGGATTAAACTTTCTCCTCCCCGCACTCTGACCTACATATGGGATTACGCTTTTCATCTCTCCCTGAGGGGCGAACTACGTCGACCTGATCTCCTTTTCAATAGGAGTACGTAGGCAACCATGTTACATGGCCCAGTCGCAATAAAACAAAAACAACAAAAACATTTCTAGTCTTACAAAAACAAAAATAACCAAAAACATTTCTACACCATTTCTGCCATATACAGCGTTGAGCCTCTTACACCAGGTTCGAACTACGCAGACCTGATCTCCTCTTCAATAGGAGTACGTAAGTACCATTCATGGTGCGGTCTCACCCCCTACCAAAACACAAACCCTTGTCAGTTGGTACTGGGATCATCCTTCAATCCACTACATTTCATTTGGCTTCAGACCAAAGGGATGGAATTACCTGAACTCCTCTCGAATAGGAGATTGGGCGACCATCTAAGCTGCGATCATACCGTGAAGAGTAACACCAATCCATAAGAGATGAAATTAAATAGGCTTCTCCTAAATAGAAGTGCTGGCGACCATCTGTGGTGCAGTCAATCTCAAAGAGGAAAGCCATACTCTTCTCCACATTTCCATCCAAAAACCAGTCCCAAGACACCAAATATGGTAGGGATACACAGAGATCGATGATCCATTCTGAATTATCCAGAGACAACTCAATGTCCATCCACCCAGGAGGAATTCAGAATACATCAAGACCACAAGCCACAAGAAGCGTGCAGACAAAATATCAAGCAAATAGCAAGGCATATCTAAAAGGGAAGTGATCCAAAAATATATTTCCCTGTCATATATAATGTTGTTTGATATATATACAATGTAAACTGTACATGACAAAATCGCTAAGCTAGTTCGTACAGGTAAATACAAGCTCATCTATAAGTCAGGGTATATGCGAGCTAACAAGCCCAACATGGCGTCCCTCTCAGAAGACGGAGGCGAAGCTGTGGTCTCCTGTACGAGAATATCCACACGACCCAAAAGATCTGCGCAGCCCAACCGCATGGTGACCATATGATCATCAATATATGCGCTCATCTCGTGATGATCATGGGTGGTAAGGGACCTCACTAAAGATTATCTCGTGACGGCTACATCCCGGGCAGATATAGCACTATCCCGCTCAACTATCACTACATCTCTGGCTGATCCAGCCTCATCCCGCTCAACAACAGCGGCATCTCTTCGAGCTAATGCCTCGTCACTCTCTAATAGAGCTGCGTCCCTCTCCTCAAGGGCAATCAACATCATAGATTGAGCATGATCTCTCTCAAAGGTCATCAGATGAAGACTCTGCTCTAAGTACTACGCGAAAAGTCTTTGAATCACAACAAGATCGGTAGTCTAGGAGAATCTGAAAGAAATTTTGGCAACCCAGCAGCAAGATCCTCCTCGATGTAGGTATAGATATCCTCCATGGGCTCTACATCATCTAACTCGCTTATCCCAGATCGCAGAGATCATCTGCTGCGGTAATGACAAAATCTCTGTCTCCATCCATGCGGAATACTCTGCAGAACTACCGGATGACTAATGAGAAAAAAGAGGCTATCTCGCCGATCCCAACAAGCATACACACGGGATCGGTCCTCTGCTGAGAGGTATCGAGAAGCTAAATGCTGACCTATCGCCCCATCAAAAGGATGGAAATCCTGGAACTGTGACATAAAACACATGTACAACATGACCGAACTCCCAGTGAACACTCCTGTAGGATACGTGCAACAATATATTTCCCTGTCATATATAATGTTGTTTGATATATATACAATGTAAACTGTACATGACAAAATCGCTAAGCTAGTTCGTACAGGTAAATACAAGCTCATCTATAAGTCAGGGTATATGCGAGCTAACAAGCCCAACATGGCGTCCCTCTCAGAAGACGGATGCGAAGCTGTGGTCTCCTGTACGAGAATATCCACACGACCCAAAAGATCTGCAGCCATCTGCATGGTGACCATATGATCATCAATATATGCGTTCATCTCTGTGATCATGCCAGTGGTAAAGGGACCTCAACTCGCAAGATTATCTGTGACGGCTACATCCCGGCGAGATATAACACTATCCCGCTCAACTATCATCTTTGCATCTCGGGTCGATCCGGCCTCATCCCGCCAACAACAATGGCATCTCTACGAGCTAATGCCTCGTCACTCTCTAATAGATTGCGTCCCTCTCTCTCGAGGCGATCAACATCATAGATTGAGCATGATCTCTCTCAAAGGTCATCAGATGAAGACTCTGCTCTAAGTACTATGCCGAGTGCTGAATCACAACAGTACTGGTACTAGGAGAATCTGAAAGAAATGTTGGCAACCCAGCAGCGGGCTCCTCCTCGATGTAGGTATAGATATCCTCCATGGGCTCTACATCATCTAACTCGCTATCCGGTACTGCAGATACTACTGCAGCCGACAAAATCTCTGTCTCCATCCATGCGGAATACTCTGCAGAACTACCTGGATGACTAACAGAAAAAGAGGCTATCTCACACTGATCCCAACAAGCATACACACGGGATCGGTCCTCTGCTGAGAGGTATCGAGAAGCTAAATGATGACCTATCGCCCCATCAAAAGGATGGAAATCCTGGAACTGGTCGAACTGCGACATCACGGCCAGTGGGTGATAAGTAGTCACGCCCCTCAAGCCAGCCAGAGGGAGGAAGTCCATGCCCGGAGCGTGAGTAATGAAGCTGTATGGTGAGCAAAGCCCCGAGCATGACAATATCTTTGAATAGATCTCGATATCGCCAAAATGCGGACGGACGAGACAGGAGCATCTATACACTCCGATGGCTGAAAGGAGTATGACATGGCTACAACATGGGTGAACTAATATCCATTCCGTCTAAGGGTACCAACCAGTCTCAAGTGTGACATAAAACACACGTACAACATGACCGAACTCCCAGTGAACACTCCTGTAGGATACGTGCAACAATAGGATGCTGACCACAGGGTCTCTGCTACAATCATAGGTACAATGGTACGACCCTCTCTAAGAGCTCTCACAACCATGATGACACCAATGTCTATCTCGTCCATATATCGTGGCATATAGACATACGACAGTACGCACAACAACAGTACATCGACCCTAACCAAATGCCAATAGTCCTCCAGTGCGGTGAAATCCCCGAAATGTCGTGAGTAGCTATCCTATGAGCCAAATCTGTCGTACAGAAAATGCTGGGATATCATGTGGCTAGATGTCAACTCGTCCTGCACTACTCTGCGCCGCAATCTTGTGAGAGTCATGAATCATCTACTCATGTCTCCCAAAGCCAAATGCACGCAAGGTCTCGCAAAAGCGGCGCGATCAACGTGCATACTCCTCCAGAGTAGGAGTCAACTCATGGGTGCCGAATCAGAATACACCGCCTTATCCAGATTGCCAATGCTCTAAAGATCCCGTCTATAAACCCTGCGGGAACCTGAAACATTAATAAAGCCATGGTATGTTGCGATGGCGATCTATGATCACCCCATCGGTGGTGACATGTTATCATACCACGATCAGATACCCAATACCTGCCCAGACGGTGGGGTATGATCTATCTGACTAAGCGTCGAAGAAGACATCTGTGCGGGCCGTGTCATAAGACCATCCAGGGGTCAATGCCAAATATCTCTGGACATACATACATATGCATAACATGATACATGCATAACAGATAATGGATGGCAATATGATATAGGGAATGAAAAAACGGTGCATACATTCCTAAGTATATCATCATCGAATACATCAGCTCTGTACAGCTACAAATACAGGGAAATGGGGAACAGCCACCCAATATCTAACAGAGGCCTATCAATAGATATAATGAGAATATACATCAGAAGAAAACCAGGGTCTCGATGTCTACGTCCTCAATCCTGTCCACCTGATGTAACTCCTCCTGAGTCACACGGATCTCTATCGGCTGGGGATGTTAGCCTATAAAGAGGATTTTTGCGTAAGAAACCAAATGGGTCATCATCGAGGGGAATTGACGCTGAAATGGAAGGAACAAATGACTCCGCCTCTGCTTTGGATCTCTACCCAAATGCCAGATAAATATATGTGCACGATCCAACCGCCGTCAAGCTATCAACTCGGGTCATATGAAGTTGAGCTCGGACACAAGCTTACCCAATCGGTCATCATCAAGGATCCCGGAACCATATCCCCATAAAAGCGTGTGGCGCGTGGATTGGGCTCCAATAGTGTGAGGGGACCACCACCATTGAACGCGTCTCGAGTACATGGACCCTCGATAATGCAAAACCGTCAACCCCGAACAATGGGATATCAGTAACGAGTGACTGTGATATGGGCCAATGACGCCTGGCAGGAGCAAATATCGGTATACAGATCTCCCCTGTGGTGCTCCTAATAGCACGCTCTCCTAAATAGAGCTCCCAGCCTCCATCTGTGAAGAGAGGAACTCTCCTGGTGGAAATCAAATACTCGACTCCGGTCGGATGTCCATCCTCAAAGCCGATGGTCAAATGTTCCCCTGAATAGGGAATCCATGTAATGGTACCAGCTGTCAGCAACTCCAGCTGCATACAGAAGTGAGTGAATCCCTTAGTTACAGGAACTTCCAGCAAAATAGAATGGTGTCATCGTCGTCCTCGTGGATAGGTATCTAAACCTAACACACTCACAGGACGCAAGCATGGGAGCCTCTCATAGGCCCAAAACTGCCAACACAATGGAAAAACATCTGCTATTAGTAAACACTCTTAACCTATGAATGGGAAAAGATAAGAGAAATACTCACCATCAGAAATGGGTAAAATCCTAGCCAAGCCTCAGTCAAACCCTGTGAGTGCATACGCATGCCCCAGAGGAAATAGGCAAAGGTGTAAGATCCCCAATCATACTCTCCAATACGGTCCACATCACGTGTGGCGCTGATCAAAGCAAAGGATACCGTAGAAGAGTTATCTGCTATGAAGCAGCCTCGAATGATCATCAGGAACAATCGTCGCAGAATGCGATCCATGATTCTGACATCATCAGGCATGGGCTCACTCAAAAGCCCACTCATAGCATCTACGCTCAAAGGACCTGAACGGACAGTCCTGCCCTTGAGCGCCTCCACCAGAACTCCTAATAAGGATCGGATAACAGTAGGGGTGATATTCGCCATGCAAGGCACTGGCTCCCCACCAAACTCCATACATGTGATAAATCGCCAGTCCATAGGCGTCATCATCACCTCGCAATCCAGCAGATGGAGTGACTGAGTCTGATGAAACCAGCGCTCAGACAATGCCCTAAGGTAACCCCAGGGACAACGTCGGGGAAGGATGGAGATGAATGCCCCAAATCCACACTCATGCACTATCGCTCTATAGTCAGGATGAAGTGCCTGGTACATGGAGTGAATGCTAAACCAGTTCCCTCGAGGCTGTGTAAAACCTGGAACCTGTATAAAATGCAGACCAACATCAAAACCTTTTAATCCTCATCAATAGGAAAGAAGGAAGATCAAAGTCTAACGCCATACCTCGTTAGCATGCAAGTACATCGATGGATGTCTACTCAAATCACCCAGCAACTCTGGGTTCGCCACCTGAATGCTCGGGAGCTCCCTATGAGGGACATGTGCAGCAGGAGCGGGATCCTCAATAGGAATATCCGCCTCCTCGTCCTCAACGTCTGGCACATCTACCTGGACATGATGAATTACGGCCTCCACTAACCGACGAGGCTGTCTGACAGAATGGGGACGAGGCACTTCGGAAGCCCTCCGCCATACGCCAGAAGTGGGCCTATAGGAACTGCTCGGCTGATCCGGATCCATAATATCTGGACAACAAGTCTCCAAATCACCTCAGAAAGGGTGTGGTATTTCCTTACCTAGAGCTTTTTAAAATGCATTTATGACTATATGCATGCATGCATTTACTTTAACATATGATAGAGTTAAAATTCATGACTACCCAATGCCTACATTTGGAAAAATTTTGCCATAGTCCCCTTTGAAAATATGACTATCCACATGCACATAGGTATGTCTAGGTGGCCATTCAGTAGCACACCTGCCCCAAAGTCATATACACAATATATGCATTAAAAATCAAAATCATCATGCATAAGGTCAACCTCAATACTAGGAGTATTTTGCCTTTCTACCTTGTGCTCATTGGACCTCAAATAAGACAGAAAATAGCAGAAAAATGTGCCAATTTGACTGTTTCAAAAGTCAAATTTTTTCACATCATTATGTTCAGAATGGTTTAATACTAACATTTACTATGTTGAATATTTTTTATCAAGTTATTTGTGCATACATAATCACTACTATGTGTTTAGATGCATTTCGTGCGATAACTCACAATCCAACGGATAGAAACGGGAAAACAATACATGCATACGTTACCAAGATAGTGTAGAATACTTGTACGGTGGCAGAATTTGCAGAAAGCAGCCCGAACTCAGCAGATCTGAAGATGGCTCGCGGTTTTCTCTATGCGAAGCAAGTTGAAAATGACTTGTAAAGACCAACCTGCAGGATTTATGATCCACGATTGGCCGCAGGCCCACCTGCGGCACCCCTATATGGGTCCCACCCCTCCAGCTCGGTCCAGTTCGAGTTGCAAAGGAGTTCTCACAGACTGGAAAGGTCAAATCGAGAATAAAAACGCCACGCGATTGAGCAAAACAGCATACAATCCTGGTCTTCTCAGATAAAACTTTGAGTCTATACATCACTCATTGGTAGTCACCTGAACACAAGGTATACCCTGCCGATGATCTCATTTTGCTACAAATCATATCCGGTAATACCTTATACAGGTCCAATGCCACCAACTCCGGGTCGTTACCCTAAATGAGTCCCCGACGGGGGTTACAACGTAGATCCCCGGTGGGGGTTACAACACGTCCATCCGTTGACACCTCTATCAACGAAGATCAAGCAGCCTTGACGTTATTTTAGCCGATGACAAGTAAACCCATCGAAGCATTGAGAGATGTTCGATAATTCCGTACGTACTCATGAGTCCCCCGTATGTCTCCGACGGGTTACAAGCGATATATCCCGTGGGAGTAATAAAGCGTCTCGGTAGATTGACACATATCAACAAAGGTCAATCAGCCTTGATGCCATTTCAGCCGATAGCAATTAAACCTATCAGAGCTCTAGAGCTATTCGAGGTTTTCATTTTGTAACAATCTTATTCATTTATTAATAAAAGGTATTAATTTATTAAAGGCTTTTAATTATCTACATGATGCTGTTTTATAATATGTGATAAACCCATAGTTTTAAGCAATGCTTTTAGAATAATGATGATGATCATTCTAATGAGATCTAAATTCTTAGAAAGCTTAAAATTAAAATAGTTTCCAATCATTGGATTACTAAATTGGGGATTAGTGAATCCGGATAGATTGGTACATACGTTGCTTGCTCATTGGATGAGGATGATTGATCTCATGATCATTTGTGTGGAGACACTAAAGCAAGTATGTAGGTGCTTATGAGAGAATAAGTTCACTGAACGTGGCTCGCTAAGGAATACCTAATGGAGTTTTACTTGTCTGTCAATAGGAATTCCTGTAGTGATAGTAGTACAAGTAATCCTTGGACTTGAGATCATCATAGTATCTTGTGTATGATGAGTTATACTTTGACTTATTCCTTAAGACCCTTAGGGTATATATGGAGTGCTAGGTCGGACTTAACTTGGATAATTTTGATTCGGATGTGCCACCACTTGATCAAAATAATCTAAGAGGCAAAAGAAAAGGAGTTGCATAGTTGATGTAATTGACAAAAGTTGTCTACCTATTTATTTATATATAGTTTGTTGTGTCACCACAAGGCTATATACATTTGAAATGGGATCCTTATTCTCACTAGCAAATCTTTAATTAGATTTTGCCGAACTATATAAGTGATGGTAATATAGTTTGAAGAAAATAGTGGGAGATACCAATTTAAAACAAGACCTAATTTATTTTGGTAATTAATAAAAAAATGTATGTTAAAATGTTGATAATTACAAATTCATTTACAGAATTTTACAATGTCTAGAATTACTATCACTGCGAAGCATATTAGATGCTAAATTAACCAGACCGAATTAAACGGATTGGTTAAGGAATTTGAGAATAGTTCTCATGGCTGAAAAGCTATCTTATGTCCTTAATATGCCTATCCACGCAATGGTTGCGCATAATGCCTCTACGAGGAAGAGATTGCTACTTTTAGAAAGTGGCAAGATGATGCACTGATTGGCTCAATGCATCATGCTCGCATCCATGAGTAACGAGCTTGACGTCAAGCATTAAAACTATGGATGCTCCTACTATATATTCCCGCACATCAAGTAGTTGATGGTGAGGAAAGTGGGACCGATAGATATCGAGATATCTAAGGAGCTCTTAGATCTAGAATGGCCAATGGCACTATAATACGCAGAAAAAGTTCTTAACATAATCAATTTGATTGATCGATTAGGACAACACGTTTTGTCATGGATGGAGAGTTGAGCCAAGATTTGATCTTGTACTCACTCCGGGACTCCTTTCACAATTGTTGTGAATTTTTCATATGAACAAGCTAGATATCGCCTCATTGATTTGCTTAACATGTTGAAAAATGTTGAGAGTCACTTTTCAACCAAGAAAGACCAAGTCTTCTTGGTAGGGGCCAAAGGATCTTACGAAAAGAAGAGCGATTCAAAGAAGGTAAATAGAAAGGCATAAACAAAGGATAATAAGAACAAAAGCGTCACGGATAGCAAAGGAGTTTGCTTCCCACCGCAATAAGCCTGGACTTTGGAAAAAGCTGCGAGAAGCATCTTGCGAGAGCTAACCAAAGAAGCTTAGTGAAGTTTCTACATAATACGATTTTGTTCATGATTGAAATAAATTTTCTTTAAGTCGAGGTTCTACTTGGGTATTGGATACCGACTTTGGTTATCATAAATATAGATTTATGAAGGGACCAAGCGAAGTAGAAAGCTAAACAAATATAAGTAATCCTATATATGGAAATGTAGCAAAGGTTGCCACATTAGCCATAGAAACTTATAGTTTAGCACTGCCTACGGGCAAATCTATTAAGTCAATAAGTTGTTATTGTATTCCAGTTCTCGTTGGAAACATTATTTTTATTTTGTTGTTGGACAATGAAATTTGATATTATAATTAAGAACAATTGTTGTTCTATTTATAATAATAATGTTTTGTAAAGAACTGAAATATTACTTAATGGATTTTGTATACTTGACTTACGTGAAAAATTATTTTGTAAATTGAACAAACTAGTATAAGAAAAGGAGATGATCATTCAAAGAGTTGAATGTGTGTATTTGCTAAAATACAAGTGTGAATTATTTGAAAGGTTCAAAGAATTCAGAAGTGAAACTAATTGGCAAAGTATTAAGATTCTTTGATTAGATCAAGGAATAAATACTTGTGCAATAAGTTTCAAGATCATCTCAAATGGTTTTCTCATAATGGACGCCTCCTGATACGTAATAATTGATTGATGTATCTGAAAGGAAAAATAGTACCTTGTTGGACATGGTGCGGTCCATAATGATTTTACCAACATTCCAGTATCCTTCAGGATCATGTCCTAGAAATGGCACGACATATCTACGAAAAGGTAACCTCAAAATCCTACCTAAGACTCCATAAAAGTTATGGACAGGGAGGATTCCTAATCTTAAGTATGTTAAGATAAGTGGTTGTCCAACTTATGTGAAAAGGTTTCAAAGGATAAGATTGGGACAAAATTTGACATGTACAGATTTGTGGGACATCCTAAAGTAAGTTTAGGGCATATGTTCTATAATCCTACATAGCAAAAGGTGTTTATTGCGAAACACCCTGCCTTCTAAGATAAAGGTGTTTATTATTGAAGGGGCTAGTGGGAGGATAATAGATCTTGAAGAGTTCAAGAACCACAAAATACTATAAGTCAAATAAGAGGAACCTGTAGATAGACCTATTATACCACAATTGTGTTAGGTTTGTAATATTCATGAACGCAATCAAATTGCAAAATTAAGTGCGGAAGCGTGTAAAATCAGAGTTTAAAAATTTTACAAACCATATACCCGGATCACCCTTTATGCATAATTATTAATTAAACGAAAAAGATGAATAAGAATCATACCCTTGAAGATCGAGCTTCCTCAGGTACAAGTTCACCTCCAATCCTTTTCGCGTTCAACTTGAATCACGGGTTTGGTTCCTTCCTTTGATCGGCGTTAGCCACCCGAATGTTTGGCCTCAGAGGTGATCCACCGAGGAAGAATAAAATTCAAGAAGATGGGTGTTATGGCTAACCCTAGTTTTCTATCTCTATAGAAAAGGCATACTCCCAACAAATTGGAATTATTACGTACTTTGTTAAAGTCAATAACCCATACCACCCATAATAAGACTCCTCTTATTTATAGATGTGGGCAACCCACCTTAACAATTAAGGAATTGGGTTTTAATTAATTAATTCTTTTAATTAATTAAGCTCCCTAATCTTATTAGGGATAATTAATTAAACTCCTTTAACTAATTTTCCTTCCTAATCCAATTAGGAATAAATGAGAGTACTTATATTAAATTAATTCCTAAACTCTTTTAGAAATTAAAATAATAATAATTGTAATAATATTAATAAGACTCCTCTTATTAATTTATATTTAATATTTCTAAAATATTAAATAATAAATATTAAGCTATTTAATTTATTCTATCACCATAGATTAAATTAAATATACATAACATATTATTACGATTATGCCATTAACTTCTTAAATAATTATTCTTCCTTTTATGGTGTGACCCTTTAGGTTCTCCATATTAAATAGGTTGTGAATAAATCAATTAGAACAATTCTAATCTTATTTAAATAAATAAATTAAACAATTAATTTATTTAAATAAATAATATTTATTCTACAATAGGGATAAGCCTCCTAGCGATCAACGACTTTCCGGATAATATAGATTTCAACATTAATCATAAAAGAACCTTTGAGTAAATAGTTCTGCAAATGCAATTCAATCCTTCCACCATCTGATGTCCCAATTAAATATAAGGCATGGAATTCATGTCAAGTCTTATTTTATTTAATTATATGTATTTCGACTCTTAAATGCACAACTCAAATAATGCAAATTAGAAACTCCTTTCTAATTTCATTACGCCTTTGCCAAGGACTTTGGGTTGTCATTTATCGAATCACATAGGACATTCTCTTCTTTTATTAGAAGTGGTAGATTCTTTATTGATCATACATTATCTCCATATACAACTTATTATACCCAAGCATACCCTTTGATATACCCTAAGGGTCTTAAGGAATAAGTCAAAGTATAACTCATCATACACAAGATACTATGATGATCTCAAGTCCAAGGATTACTTGTACTACTATCACTACTGAGAATTCCTATTGATGAGCAAATAAAACTCCATTAGGTATTCCTTAGCGAGCCACGTTCAGTGAACTTATTCTCTAATAAGCACCTACATACTTGCTTTAGTGTCTCCACACAAATGATCATGAGATCAATCATCCTCATCCAATGAGCAAGCAACGTATGTACCAATCTATCCGGATTCACTAATCCCCAATTTAGTAATCCAATGATTGGGAACTATTTTAGTTTTAAGCTTTCTAAGAATTTAGATCTCATTAGAATGATCATCATCATCATTCTAAAAGCATTGCTTAAAACTATGGGTTTATCACATATTATAAAACAGCATCATGTAGATAATTAAAAGCCTTTAATAAATTAATACTTTTTATTAATAAATGAATAAGATTGTTTACAAAGTATATGCTTTATCATCAAACATGATTGGCTTGTGTGCATACTACTTTCAAATTGAATCGTAAATCTGGAATAGTACCGAAGATACCTGGGAGGTATGGATTCATCATAGATGATGATGATGATGAGGTACGCATCATAGAAGATGATTATCCAGAGTTACATACGATGAGGTAAGAGTTCTAGTGTGTACAAAAGGGTTAGTGGGAGCGTCGTGACATTCCTAGTACTATATGTTGATATACTACGGATAAGGAATGACATACCAATGCTACAATCAGTAAAGATAAAGTTGTCTAAACATTCCTCCGTGAATGATTTGGAAAAGTATCTTAATTGGGGATATAAATCTATATAGATAGATTTAAGAAGATGCTCGACTTAACCCGAGGCGTATATTCATTTGATGCTAAAAGTCGTTTAGCATGGCAAACTCAAGAGATGTCTCATGTCGATGAGCTATGGAGTGTATCTCCTAATAGTCCCCAAAGACTCAAAAAAGAGATCACATGAGTAACTATCATGTATGCAATGAAATATACGAGACACGATGTTGATCGGTCATAATCGGAGAAGTTCAACGTGAGTCGTTGAAAAACATCTTAAAGTGCTTAGGCACTAAGGATGTGATCATATTCATGGTGGGTCTTAATTAAAACTAGAGGGCTTAATGACTCAAGTTTTTCGGACGGACCAAAGGCGAACGAAAAATCCACTTTAAGGTAAAGGGTTACCTTGAACAATGGTGCAGTGAATTTGAAATGTTCCAAACAGTAAAGAGTTGCTGGTTTAGTGATAAAGACAAAGTATATAGCTATAAATGAAGCTGCAAGTTGATTATTTGGATTAAAAGTTTATTACAGAACTAGGAATAGTTCCTAAGTCTCATCTTGGATCTAAACATGTGTTGTGGCACTTTCATTTGATTATTAGAATCATTGAAAGATGGGAAATCACTATAGAGATAGTGGACTCTCATGAACAACATTACATATCCATTAACTAAAGCTTATCCAACAGCAGGATAATCGTCACTTAGAGAAGAAGAGTATGAGATACCATGACGATTGACGTTAGTGCAAGTGGGAGATTGAAAGTAGTATGCACACAAGCCAATCATGTTTGATGATAAAGCATATACTTTGTAACAATCTTATTCATTTATTAATAAAAAGTATTAATTTATTAAAGGCTTTTAATTATCTACATGATCTTTGTTTTATAATATGTGATAAACCCGTAGTTTTAAGCAATGCTTTTAGAATAATGATGATGATCATTCTAATGAGATCTAAATTCTTAGAAAGCTTAAAATTAAAATAGTTTCCAATCGTTGAATTACTAAATTGGGGATTAGTGAATCCAGGATAGATTGGTACATACGTTGCTTGCTCATTGGATGAAGATGATTGATCTCATGATCATTTGTGTGGAGACACTAAAGCAAGTATGTAGGTGCTTATGAGAGAATAAGTTCCTTTGAGCGTGGCTCGCTAAGGAATACCTAATGGAGTTTTACTTGTGCGTCAATAGGAATTCTGTAGTGATAGTAGTACAAGTAATCCTTGGACTTGAGATCATCATAGTATCTTGTGTATGATGAGTTATACTTTGACTTATTCCTTAAGACCCTTAGGGTATATCAAAGGGTATGCTTGGGTATAATAAGTTATACATGGAGATAATGTATGATCGATAAAAATCTACCACTTCTAATAAAAGAAGAGAAATGTCCTATGTGATTCGATAAATGACAACCCAAGTAGTCCTTGGTTAAAGCGAGAATGAAATTAGAAAGGAGTTTCTAATTTGCATTATTTAGCGTTGTGCATTTAAGGATCGAAATACATATAATTAAATAAAATAAGACTTGTGAAGAATTCCGTATGTCTTATATTTAATTGGGACATTGTATGGTAGAAGGATTGAATTGCACGGTAACTATTTACTCAAAGGTTCTTTAATGATTAATGTTGAAATCTATATTATCTAGAAAGTCGTTGATCATTAGAGGGAGGCTTATCCTTATTGTAGAATAAATATTATTTATTTAAATAAATTAATTGTTTAATTTATTTATTTAAATAAGATTAGAATTATTCTAATTGATTTATTCACATTAGGTTTAATATGGAGAACCTAAAGGGTCACACCATAAAAGGAAGAATAATTATTTAAGAAGTTAATGGCATAATCGTAATAATATGTTAAGTATATTTAATTTAATCTATGGTGATAGAATAAATTAAATAGCTTAATATTTATTATTTAATATTTTAGAAATATTAAATATAAATTAATAAGAGAGTCTTATTAATATTATTACAATTATTATTATTTTAATTTCTAAAAGAGTTTAGGAATTAATTTAATATAAGTACTCTAATTTATTCCTAGTTGGATTAGGAAGGAAAATTAGTTAAAGGAGTTTAATTAATTATCCCTAATAAGATTAGGGAGCTTAATTAATTAAAAGAATTTAATTAATTAAATAAATCCCAATTCCTTAATTGTTAAGGTGGGTTGCCCACATCTATAAATAAGAGGAGTCTTATTATGGGTGGTGGTGGTTGTTGACTTTTACAACATACGTAATTCCAAAAGTTGGAGAGTACGCCCCCTTTTTCTATACAGATAGGGAAAACTAGGGTTTGAGCCAATACACCATCTTCTTGAAAATTCTTTTTCCTTGGTGGATCACCTCTAGAGGCCAAACATATGGGTGGCTAACGTTGATCAAAGGAAGGAACCAAACCCGGTGGATTCAAGTTGAACGCGAAAGGATTTGGAGGTGAACTTGTACCTGAGGAAGCTCGATCTTCAAGGGTATGATTTTATTCTTTATCTTTTCGTTTAATTAATAATTGTGCATAAAGGGTGATCCGGGTATATGGTTTGTAAAATTTTAAAACTTTGATTTTACACGTTTCAGCACTTTTTATGCAATTTGATTGCGTTCTTGAATATTACAAACCTTACAGTGGCATCAGAGCCAAACCTTTATGCGAATTATTAATTGTTTTAAATTTGATATGTATATTGATATGTGTTTAGAATAATTTTTTTGGGCATAATTGTTGTTGTATAAAATTTATTTAAAAAAAAAAAAATATGCTCCTGACCGAATTTTTTTTTTTTTTTTACCGAGTCTGCAATATCACGGAAAACATTAAAAAAAAATAAGGTCCTGCGAAATGGCTGTTGATAGCAGCACGGAAATCAAGGCTAACGGATTATAAATATATTATATATTTATGTTTCACCGCACAAAGTTTGCTATTACGCTTGAAAAAAAATTTTAAATAATGGCAACAAGGAATACACGGAAAGCAAGATGACATGCTTGGAATAAAAGGGAGCAATCTCTCATATTATATATATATATATATATATATATATATACATATATATATAATATATTACCGTACTATATATATATATATATATATATATAATATTATTCTTAATTATTATATAATTAAAATAAAAGTTTATTTTAATTTTAAAATAAAGGTTTATTTTAATATTAAAATATAAAGTTTATTTTAATTTTAAAATTAAATTTCATGCTAACTAATTAGAGTTGGAATTGGATTCCATGATAACTAATTGGAGTTGAAATTGGATTCTATTTTTCTTAAATAAAGGAGTTTATTTTATATGAAATTAGATTTCATATTATTCAAAATAAAAAGTTTATTTGTGAATATGAAAAAAAATCGGTCTTTCCTTAAATAAAGGAGTTTATTTAGATATGAAATAAGATTTCATATTATTCAAAATAAAGGAGTTTATTTGTGAATAGGAAAAGAAAATAAAAGTGTTTCTTTTAATAAAGTTTTTTTTTTTACTTGGAATTGGATTCCATAATTAATTAAAATAAAGGAGTTTATTTTGACTTGGAATTTGATTCCATAATTAATTAAAATAAAGGATTTTATTTTAATTAAAGATTTTGATTAAAATAAAATAGTTTATTTTATTCAAAATTGGATAAATTAAAATAAAATAGTTTTATTTTGATTTAAATTTGGATTAAAATAAAGGAGTTTATTTTAATTCAAAATTAGATTTTATACTAACTAAATTTGCCCATTAAATGATATCAATATATATATTGAATGTTTATTATTCATGAGATGAATGTTATTTATTGATGCGTATGGTGATGTGTATGATAATAAATGTGATTGATTATGGACTATTGACCAATATGATTGGATTTTATTTTAGTTGGATGCATGAATGTATGGGTTTTATTAAATGGGGTCTGCGTACCTCGTCTTCTCTAATTTTTCTTAATGTAAATTCTATCTCCATCCTATGTACTTCCCCTTGACTGCTGATCAAGGTTTCTATTTATTTTAAATAGTTTTGTAATAGAAATATTTAGAATTAATTTTGAAGAATTAGAGATCAAGGAGCAAGGAGCGCTTGAAGACCCGTTTGTAATGGAGCCCGGGTTTAAATGTAATAGTCATATTTAAATATTATTTCTTGCACCCCTAGGGTTTGACCTTTTGGTTCACTTGGTGGCTCTAGTGAACCAAACTAGAATAAAAGTCCATAATCAATTCGGGTAGAATATAGTATTCTATATGTGCATGCTTATACTATATATATTATATATTATGCAAACATGCTTCGCATGTTCATTAATACGACGCGTATTTTATATATATATATAAATGCATGCAGCTAAACAAGATGAGACAAATTAATAACAAACCCCTCAATTTTTTTATATTAAGTCCTAAGCGTTCAAAGATATTTGGAATATCGAGCGTCGCTTTCAAGCATGATAAAATTAATAGAGTATTAAATATTTAATATGAGTTTGTTGTGTCACCACAAGGCAAGTATTAAGTATTTAAGATGTTAATTTATCACATTTGATGCTTATAAAGAAAATTGAACAATATTGTTTTGTTGTGTCACCACAAGGATGATATTTTTCTTTTTTGAATATATGGAGTGCTAGGTGGGACTTAACTTGGATAATTTTGATTAGGATGTTCCACCACTTGATCAAAATAATCTAAGAGGCAAAAGAAAATGAGTTGCATAGTTGATGTAATTGACAAAAAGTTGTCTACCTATTTATTTATATATAGTTTGTTATGTCACCACAAGGCTATATACATTTGAAATGGATCCTTATTCTCACTAGCAAATCTTTAATTAGATTTTTCTTAGAACTATATAAGTGATGGTAATATAGTTTGAAGAAAATAGTGGGAGATACCAATTTAAAACAAAACCTAATTTATTTTGGTAATTAATAAAAGAATGTATGTTAAAATGTTGATAATTACAAATTCATTTACGAGAATTTTACAATGTCTAAAATTACTATCCTGCGAAGCATATTAGATGCTAAATTAACGAATAAGAATTAAGCGGATTGGTTAAGGAATTTGAGAATAGTTCTCATGGTGAAAAGTTATCTTATGTCCTTAATATGCCTATCCTGCAATGGTTGCGAATAATGCCTCTGAAGAAGAGATTGCTACTTTTAGAAAGTGGCAAGATGATGCCTGATTGGCTCGATGCATCATGCTCGCATCCATGAGTACTTGAGCTTGGCGTCGACATGAAACTATGGATGCTCCTACTATATTCTGCATATCAAGTAGTTGATGGTGAGGAAAGTAGGATTGATAGATATCGAGATATCTAAGGAGCTCTTAGATCTAGAATAGCCAATGGCACTATATGATGCAGACAAAAAGTTCTTAACATAATCAATTTGATTGATCAATTAGGACAACACGTTTTGTCATGGATGGAGAGTTGAGCCAAGATTTGATCTTGCACTCACTCCGGACTCCTTTCACAATTGTTGTGAATTTTCATATGAACAAGCTAGATATCGGCCTCGTTGATTTGCTTAACATGTTGAAAAATGTTGAGAGTCACTTTCAACCAAGAAAGACCAAGTCTTCTTGGTAGGGGCCAAAGGATCTTCCGAAAAGAAGAAGCGATTCAAAGAAGGTAAATAGAAAGGCATAAACAAAGGATAATAAGAACAAAAGCGTCACGGATAGCAAAGGAGTTTGCTTCCTTTGCAATAAGCTTTGGACTTTGGAAAGAAAGCTGCGAGAAGCATCTTGCGAGGCTAACCAAAGAAGCTTAGTGAAGTTTGGTTACAATCTGAGTTTTTGTTCATGATTGAAATAAATTTTCTTTAAGTCGAGGTTCTACTTGGGTATTGGATACTGACTTTGGTTATCATAAATATAGATTTATGAAGGGACCAAGCGAGTAAAAAAGCTAAACAAATATAAGTAATCGATGTGTGGGAAATGAAGCAAAGGTTGCTGCATTAACCATAGAAACTTATAGTTTAGCATTGCCTACGGGCAAATCTATTAAGTCAATAAGTTGTTATTGTATTCCAGTTCTCGTTGGAAACATTATTTTTATTTTGTTGTTGGACAATGAAATTTGATATTATAATTAAGAACAATTGTTGTTCTATTTATAATAATAATGTTTTGTAAAGAACTGAAATATTACTTAATGGATTTTGTATACTTGACTTACGTGAAAAATTATTTTGTAAATTGAACAAACTAGTATAAGAAAAGGAGATGATCATTCAAAGAGTTGAATGTGTGTATTTGCTAAAATACAAGTGTGAATTATTTGAAAGGTTCAAAGAATTGAAGTGAAATAAATTGGCAAAGTATTAAGATTCTTTGATTAGATCGAGGAATAAATACTTGTGTGATAAGTTTCAAGATCATCTCAAATGGTTTTCTCATAATGGACGCCTCGATCACGTAATAATTGATTGATGTAAGCGAAAGGAAAAATAGTACCTTGTTGGACATAGTGCGATCCATAATGATTTTCTGACATTCCGGTATCCTTCAGGATCATGTCCTAAAAATGGTATTTTGCATATCTACGAAAAGGTAACCTCAAAATCCAGCCCCAAGACTCCATAAAAGTTATGGAATGGGGAGGATTCCTAATCTTAAGTATGTTAAGATAAGTGGTTGTCCAACTTATGTGAAAAGGTTTGAAGGATAAGATTGGGACAAAATTTGACATGTCTGATTTGTGGGACATCCTAAAAAGTAAGTTTAGGGCATATGTTCTATAATCTACATAGCAAAAGGTGTTTATTCATGAAAACACCGCCTTCTAAGATAAAGGTGTTTATTATTGAAGGGGCTAGTGGGAGGATAATAGATCTTGAAGAGTTCAAGAACCACAAAATACTATAAGTCAAATAAGAGGAACCTGTAGATAGACCTATTATACCACAATTGGATCGTAAATCTGGAATAGTACCGAAGATACCTGGGTGGTATGGATTCATCATAGATGATGATGATGATGAGGTACGCATCATAGAAGATGATTATCCAGAGTTACATACGATGAGGTAAGAGTTCTAGTGTGTACAAAAGGGTCAGTGGGAGCGTCGTGGCATTCCTAGTACTATATGTTGATCTACTACGGATAAGGAATGACATACCAATGCTACAATCAGTAAAGATAAAGTTGTCTAAACATTCCTCCATGAATGATTTGGAAAAGTATCTTAATTGGGGATATAAATCTATATAGATAGATTTAAGAGGATGCTCGACTTAACCCAAGGAACGTATATTCATTTGATGCTAAAGTCGTTTAGCATGGCAAACTCCAAGAGATGTCTCATGTCGATGAGCTATGGAGTGTATCTCTCCTAATAGTCCCCAAAGACTCCAAAAGAGAGATCACATGAGTAACTATCATGTATGCAATGAAATATACGAGACACGATGTTGAGCGGTCATAATTCGGAGAAGTTCACGTGAGTCGTTGAAAAACATCTTAAAGTGCTTAGCAAGCACTAAGGATGTGATCATATTCATGGTGGGTCTTAATTAAAACTAGAGGCTTATGCGGACTCAAGTTTTTCGAGACGGAGACCAAAGCGACGTAGAAAAATCCACTTTAAGGTAAAGGGTTACCTTGAACAATGGTGCGATGAATTTGAAATGTTCCAAACGGTAAAAAGAGTTCTTTGGTTTAGTGATAAAGACAAAGTATATAGCTATAAATGAAGGCTGCAAGTTGATTATTTGGATTAAAAGTTTATTCTGAACTAGGAATAGTTCCTAAGTCTCATCTTGGATCTAAACATGTGTTGTGGCACTTTCATTTGATTATTAGAATCATTGAAGATGGGAAATCACTATAGAGATAGTGGACTCTCATGAACAACATTACATATCCATTAACTAAAGCTTATCCAACGGCGGGGATAATCGTCACTTAGAGAAGAAGAGTATGAGATACCATGACGATTGACTTTAGTGCAAGTGGGAGATTGAAAGTAGTATGCACACAAGCCAATCATGTTTGATGATAAAGCATATACTTTGTAACAATCTTATTCATTTATTAATAAAAAGTATTAATTTATTAAAGGCTTTTAATTATCTACGATGATCTTTGTTTTTATAATATGTGATAAACCCATAGTTTTAAGCAATGCTTTTAGAATAATGATGATGATCATTCTAATGAGATCTAAATTCTTAGAAAGCTTAAAATTAAAATAGTTTCCAATCATTGGATTACTAAATTGGGGATTAGTGAATCCAGGATAGATTGGTACATCGTTGCTTGCTCATTGGATGAGGATGATTGATCTCATGATCATTTGTGTGGAGACACTAAAGCAAGTATGTAGGTGCTTATGAGAGAATAAGTTCATTGAGCGTGGCTCGCTAAGGAATACCTAATGGAGTTTTACTTATCATCGATAGGAATTCTGTAGTGATAGTAGTACAAGTAATCCTTGGACTTGAGATCATCATAGTATCTTGTGTATGATGAGTTATACTTTGACTTATTCCTTAAGACCCTTAGGGTATATATGGAGTGCTAGGTCGGACTTAACTTGGATAATTTTGATTCGGATGTGCCACCACTTGATCAAAATAATCTAAAGAGCAAAAAGAAAAGGAGTTGCATAGTTGATGTAATTGACAAAAGTTGTCTACCTATTTATTTATATATAGTTTGTTGTGTCACCACAAGGCTATATACATTTGAAATGGGATCCTTATTCTCACTAGCAAATCTTTAATTAGATTTTCTTAGAACTATATAAGTGATGGTAATATAGTTTGAAGAAAATAGTGGGAGATACCAATTTAAAACAAGACCTAATTTATTTTGGTAATTAATAAAAGAATGTATGTTAAAATGTTGTTAATTACAAATTCATTTACTGAGAATTTTACAATGTCTAGAATTACTATCAACTGCGAAGCATATTAGATGCTAAATTAACGGGCCAAGAATTAAGCGGATTGGTTAAGGAATTTGAGAATAGTTCTCATGGTGAAAAGCTATCTTATGTCCTTAATATGCCTATCCTCGCAATGGTTGCGCACAATGCCTCGAGGAAGAGATTGCTACTTTTAGAAAGTGGCAAGATGATGCCTGATTGGCTCGATGCATCATGATCGCATCCATGAGTACTTGAGCTTCGGCGTCAAGCATTAAAACTATGGATGCTCCTACTATATTCACGCACATCAAGTAGTTGATGGTGAGGAAAGTGGGGACCGATAGATATCGAGATATCTAAGGAGCTCTTAGATCTAGAATGGCCAATGGCACTATAATGCAGAAAAAGTTCTTAACATAATCAATTTGATTGATCAATTAGGACAACACGTTTTGTCATGGATGGAGAGTTGAGCCAAGATTTGATCTTGTACTCACTCCAGGACTCCTTTCACAATTGTTGTGAATTTTCATATGAACAAGCTAGATATCACCTCATTGATTTGCTTAACATGTTGAAAAATGTTGAGAGTCACTTTCCAACCAAGAAAGACCAAGTCTTCTTGGTAGGGGCCAAAGGATCTTACGAAAAGAAGAAGCGATTCAAAGAAGGTAAATAGAAAGGCATAAACAAAGGATAATAAGAACAAAAGCGTCACGGATAGCAAAGGAGTTTGCTTCCTTTGCAATAAAGCTGGACCTTTGGAAAGAAAAGCTGCGAGAAGCATCTTGCAGAGGCTAACCAAAGAAGCTTAGTGAAGTTTTGGTTACAATCGATTTTTGTTCATGATTGAAATAAATTTTCTTTAAGTCGAGGTTCTACTTGGGTATTGGATACCGACTTTGGTTATCATAAATATAGATTTATGAAGGGACCAAGCGAAGTAAAAAGCTAAACAAATATAAGTAATCCTATGTGTGGAAAATGAAGCAAAGGTTGCTGCATTAACCAAGATCAAGCAGCCTTGACATTATTTTAGCCGATGGCAAGTAAACCCCTCGAAGCATTGAGAGATGTTCGATAATTCCGTACGTACTCATGAGTCCCCAGTATGTCTCCGACGGGGGTTACAACGTATATCTCCCGGGAGTGTAACGATGCTGTTGGTTGACACATATCAACGAAGGTCAATCACCTTGGCGCCATTTCGATAGATAGCGATTAAACCTATCGAGCTCTCTGAGAGCTATTCGAGTTTTCATACCCAACCTTTCGTATTCCCAGGCAGATCCCGTTGAGTCACAACGCAATGCTCAGTTGATTTACGTCGTGAAGGTCAAGCAACCTTGACGATCTACTCAGCGAGTCTCGGTCGTTGATTCACACATCAGTGAAGGTCAAGCAGCCTTGACAGTATATCCTGCAGGATTTTCCAGCCGTTGAATCACATGTCGGTGAGATACTGAAAGTAGTATGCACACAAGCCAATCATGTTTGATGATAAAGCATATACTTTGTAACAATCTTATTCATTTATTAATAAAAGGTATTAATTTATTAAAGGCTTTTAATTATCTACATGATCTTTGTTTTATAATATGTGATAAACCCATAGTTTTAAGCAATGCTTTTAGAATAATGATGATGATCATTCTAATGAGATCTAAATTCTTAGAAAGCTTAAAACTAAAATAGTTAGAATCATTGGATTACTAAATTGGGGATTAGTGAATCCGGATAGATTGGTACATCGTTGCTTTGCTCATTGGATGAGGATGATTGATCTCATGATCATTTGTGTGGAACACTAAAGCAAGTATGTAGGTGCTTATTAGAGAATAAGTTCACTTTGAGCATTGGCTCGCTAAGGAATACCTAATGGAGTTTTACTTGCTGTCGATAGGAATTCTGTAGTGATAGTAATCAAGTAATCCTTGGACTTGAGATCATCATAGTATCTTGTGTATGATGAGTTATACTTTGACTTATTCCTTAAGACCCTTAAGGTATATCAAAGGTATGCTTGGGTATAATAAGTTGTACATGGAGATAATGTATGATCGATAAAGAATCTACCACTTCTAATAAAAGAAGAGAAATGTCTATGTGATTCGATAAATGACAACCTTGAGTAGTCCTTGGCGAAAGGAGAATGAAATTAGAAAGGAGTTTCTAATTTGCATTATTTAGTGTTGTGCATTTAAGGATCGAAATACATATAATTAAATAAAATAAAACTTGTGATAATTCCATGTCTTATATTTAATTGGGACATTGTATGGTGGAAGGATTGAATTATACGGTAACTATTTACTCAAAGGTTCTTTTATGATTAATGTTGAAATCTATATTATACGGAAAGTCGTTGATCGCTAGGAGAGGCTTATCCTATTGTAGAATAAATATTATTTATTTAAATAAATTAATTGTTTAATTTATTTATTTAAATAAGATTAGAATTGTTCTAATTGATTTATTCACAATGGGTTTAATATGGAGAACCTAAAGGGTCACACCATAAAAGGAAGAATAATTATTTAAGAAGTTAATGGCATAATCGTAATAATATGTTAAGTATATTTAATTTAATCTATGGTGATAGAATAAATTAAATAGCTTAATATTATTATTTAATATTTTAGAAATATTAAATATAAATTAATAAGAGGAGTCTTATTAATATTATTACAATTATTATTATTTTAATTTCTAAAAGCAGGTTTAGGAATTAATTTAATATAAGTACTCTCATTTATTCCTAGTTGGATTAGGAAGGAAAATTAGTTAAAGGAGTTTAATTAATTATCCCTAATAAGATTAGGGAGCTTAATTAATTAAAAGAATTTAATTAATTAAATAAATCCCAATTCCTTAATTGTTAAGGTGGGTTGCCCACATCTATAAATAAGAGGAGTCTTATTATGGGTGGTGGTGGTTGTTGACTTTTACAACATACGTAATTCCAAAAGTTGGAGAGTACGCCCCCTTTTTCTATATAGATAGGAAAAACTAGGGTTTGAGCCAATACACCATCTTCTTGAAAATTCTTTTTCCTTGGTGGATCACCTCTAGAGGCCAAACATATGGGTGGCTAACGTTGATCAAAGGAAGGAACCAAACCCGGTGGATTCAAGTTGAGCGAAAGGATTTGGAGGTGAACTTGTACACGAGGAAGCTCGATCTTGAGGGTATGATTTTATTCTTTATCTTTTCGTTTAATTAATAATTGTGCATAAAGGGTGATCAGGATATATGGTTTGTAAAATTTTAAACTCGATTTTATCTCGCCCGCTTATTTTTGCAATTTGATTGCGTTCATGAATATTACAAACCTAATGAGATACATGTATCGATGAAGGTGGGGCATCCTTGGTGGCATTTCTTTGTTGGTAGTAAATCCAACGAGAATCTTGACATGTCTGGCGATACCAACTAGGAAAGGTCGATGTTATCAAAGAAGATAGATGATGGAATATGTTATACACATCCTCAAGCAGATCAAGCTTTATCCCACGGATCTCTTCTTGCATAAGAGGTACCTCTTCGGGATCAAGTCGTTATCAAGAACACGAGGAATTTGGTGATAACTCCAACATCAACATCTAACAGATTAAACTTTATACATCAAATCTGGTCGACATTGCCAATCCCGGTTGAAGCAGCGAGGATCGGCAATCATCCCGAATGTTGGGCTACTGACCCGTACACATGCCTCATACATTTGCATCATTTTGCTACCCATAGTACCACGTTTGTCTTGTTGCGTTTCAAGTGTCTAGGATTCTTTATCCTACCCATGCATCGCCATGCATGAATATGATAAAGAGGGGCATCTGTAGACACTCAAAATTTTTTGTACTATTGTCACTAACATTGCAGGAGGACAGATTCGTCTTTTAAGAGAGAACCCTGAAAGACAATCCAAATCCATCTGGGATACTACACGAAGTTCAAACATCAACCCCGGATCACATTCTGCGAGTAACAATTCCAACCTCGGATGTAAACCCGAGGCATGCAGATCCAATACCGGAACACACACCGGAGAAGACCGATTAATTTTGGAGATAACCCCGAGGTATCCAGTCTCAGTCCCAACCATGGGAATAGCCACCAACCTTGGTGATAACCCCAAGGAATGCAATTTTGGCGATAACCCCAGAAATGCTTATTTCAAATATGACCAGCTTCAATCTCGATGTTTACAATGAGATACACTGCACCAACTCAGCAATAACATCGGGAATACAGGCACACCTCAAAGATGACAATGAGGACCTTCAACAAATTGCAGCAGTCCAATCTCAGCGAAGTCTGAGCAACATCTGCTTTATCAGCCCAATTCGACGATAACACCGGTGAGGGGCAACATCGTCATCTCGTCAACACGATGCCACGTCACATCGTCTTAACATCTCTACGCAACAATGTCCCACAAGACTAAACCAATCCCGAGTGACTATTGTGCGGGGTAACGGATGAAAGTTGAAGCTTGAAGACCGGAGGGCATCGTCCCATCTTTAATGACTTTGTACAAACTCTAATCCCATGCCATCGTACAACTCTTGACAACGGCGGTCCGAAATAGGTCATATACAACTCAAACGGATGCCCGAATTGTATTTCTAAAAGTTTGAGTGGACATTACAGTGCCTGAGTGCACGTACTTCGAGATGATATGACCCAAAAAACCCGGGCCCACCCGGGTTGCCTCTGGTACACTTTCCATTTTTGCAAAAGAAAAAGGCGAGGAAGCCCTGCCCAATTTGCTCTGCACTCACCCCATGCAGTGTACTTTCCCCTTCTAAACACCTGTGAGCTCATATATATCCCTTTTGTACCTACAAAAGTCAGTGTTTACCCACTCTAAAGATATAGAAGTCTTCTTTAGTAGTCAGCTGTAAGCATTCTCACACACTTTAGAGTCTTTCACTTCATCTTTGCACAAACCCTTCTACACGTTGAGAGTCGTGTTGCTTGTTTTGCCCAAACTTCGGTCCGTGGTTTCATTTCAGTCTGTATATATATATATATATATATATATATACATTTATATATATTAACTGTGTGTCGGACTCTATTCGATGAGCCTGGATTTTACATCCGGTGCATTTATTCGCTTATATATATATATATATATATATATATATATATATATATACGTGGTAGAACTTTGTTCGATGATGAGCTGATTTTACATCCATTGCGTTTATTGCTTTATATATATATATATATATATATATATATATATATATATATATATATATATATTCGTCACTTTGGAGTTTCCTTCGTGGCGGTTGGTAGTATTCTGACTTTATTTACTTTTTGTCCCGTTTGGAGTTTCCTCCGTGGCGGTTGATAGCTTTTATGACTTTATTTACATTTCGATCCCCATGGAGGTGCTTCGTGGTTGGTGATCTGTCTGTATATATATATTTACAGCTTTTATATATATACCTGCTTACTGCTTTCATACAAATTGCGGTATCTTGTGCACCTAGGAATCATGTGATCACAGATTCATCCCATTGAATCTAGATTCGGTTCCCGTGATGGACATTTTCAGCTGTAAGCAGCTTGTAAATTATTCTACGGTGTCTGAATTTCCTCAGATGGTTTCCATACCCACGAGGAAGTCGACATTATTTTGTACATTATTTTCATACGGATGCCTCGCATTCGTAAAATAAAATCAATCAAGCCGAACACTTAACAAAATGGGAGTGTAAAAGGTCTCAATTACTATTGAGCATCAGGGTTTGAAAAAAAAAACCTTTTTATAAAACATCCTTGCTATATCTTGCTAAAAACTGAATTTTTACATAAATTCAAACCACAATGTATATAGGTTGAGCGAGACCACGCACTACTTCCAAATAACATCACATTGACCCACACACACACACATTAGGAGAATAGTTTCTTGAAAAAGAAGCGGTCGGCGTGGTAACACGGATGTCGGGGTGCTAACACCTTCCCCCAGCATAACCAAGTCCCCGAACCTAATGAATCTCGGTTTCACCAACTTGGTTTAGCGTGTGTCACATCATTTTGGGTCGATGTGCAAACCTTTTCTCGGTTGTGTTGGTACAACCATTTAAAAACCAATTGGCGACTCTTAGCGGTCCATAAATCGACATTATACATGTCGAACCTTTTCACTTATTTTTCAAACAAATCTCAACTAAAATGAGAACACCAAAGAACAAAATGCTTGAAGGGACATCCAAAAATCCGGCGTAAACAAGCTGCGATGAATGGACAATCATGGATTTGGCTGAAATTTTCTAATTTTACTATGCAGTCACTATACAAATACTATGTAGACACTATGCATAATAAAATAAAATATATTCTATTTTCATAAAAAACAAAACTTATAAAATATATATTTATATATTCCCTCTACGCCATCCCATTTCTTTTCTCCTCCTGTGACCCCCCACCCACCTACCCACCCACCAACCAACTCACCAATTCATCATATATATATATATATATATATATATATATATATTAACACACTCATAACACACACTATTTTGAAAAATGAGTTGGTGGGGGTCTATATAATAAGTCAAATTTACAATAATTGAATCAATAATGTGAGATACTATGCATCAATTACTGTGGCAATAATTGAAATAAACTGAGTGACTTCTCACGTAAGCATCAATAATCAATACCGTATTACTGTACTTTTATCACCGGGTATTTCAACAGTTAACGGTAAAACTTTTGTCGTTATTTTTATAAAAAATATTTCTGTCATTTTCTAAATTCGACAATAATTCTGTTGTGGGGTCCACCAATGATTGTGTCATCGTACGAATATTCCCTGTTAAAAAGAATATTCCCCGACCAATCGAATATTTTATAACAACTTGCTTACTTTACAAAATTTGTAAATATTACCCATAACTATAACATTATATCAAATCCACATCTTAATATTCAAGAATAATATTTAGAGAAAATTCATCTTTATTCATAAAAGTCGGGGTCTTACATCAACCTTCTTTAATTATAATTCACATAGAGATATAATGAATTAGTTAATTAGGGTGTTTGACTTAATTCTATCAATTTTGGATTTTTAAGTTGATATGATATTAGTGCATTGAGAGATGGCTAATTATACTTTTGTGTTCTTGATTAATGAACTGGAATAATTAACTGGATTGAAAAGAAGTGTGATAATCTGAGTGAAGCATAAAGTGAAGTTGTAGGCTTAATTATCCATTATCTGATTAAAATTTGCGGTAATTAGTTGAGTTGATTTGTTTTGATTTTTATTTATTAGTTTTTCATTATTTTAAATCATTAATTCAGTTAGTTTAATAAAGTTGAGATAATATAAAGTTGGTAACTGTTAGATTAAAATTAATTATTGTCTCTGTGGGAATAATACTTAACTTATCATTATATTACTTGTTGATCACGTATACTTGCGTGTTGTGCTTAATTAGATTACACCCAACAAGTTTTTGGCGCCGTTTTCGGGGACTAGTTATTAATTTTATTACTTTCGATATCAGTTTAATTAGATCAGTTTTAGTTAAACAATTTCCTTTTTATTTTTGTTATTTCTTGTTTCTGGTTCTCTTACTTAGTGCATGCAAACTCGGTCAAAGAAACTAGATTTACTTCCTTACGAGGACGACATCGAAAGAAGGTTTCAGAGGCTACCAACTCCACCAGTCGTCGACCTCGAGGATCTTAGGGAAACCGAAGAGTAAACTTTCGAACCATTTTCTAAGAGGCCACGCCGAACTGAAGAGCCCAATTTGTAAATAATAGAAATCACCCCTTCAACAGAACTGACCCCTTCAACCCAACATACTTCTGACACCAAGTCGTCCCAAGGAACACCTTCAACATTCTGGCCAAAGAGCCCTTCAGAAGTATTCCCTTTCGAACAGCTAAAACACTTCAGACTACCTGGAGATGACGAGCGGTTCAAAGGATACATTTTTGAGGAGTATCTTGTAGAGTATGTCAAGCTCCAGTGTCAGGTAAACCCGATAGACTAAAATGTACCCTTGATTACCCTATTTTCACCATGTCTAATACATATCTCCACTTTATTACAGGCTAATGCTGTCCTCACCTGAGCCATTCCACCTCTGGCAAAAACCACTAAAAAAGAAACACGGCTAAAGTTTGAGGTGGAATCGCTCAAGGATGAGGTCCGAGGCTTGGCATCGGATCTGAGGAAAGAGAAAGATCTTCATGCCGATACCCAAAATAAGTTGACACAATTAGAATATCAGGCCAACGAACTTAAAAAACAACACTATATCCTTCAGAAGGAATACGTTGGCCTTGACAACCATTCCAAACAACTCCTCGAAGAGAGAGCAATTCTGTAGAACAAAGACAAGGAACAACAAAGTGCCATTTTGACCCTTGAAGGAAAGGTATCCAACATGCACACCCAGATGATGGCGTTGATGCGGTAGAATACTGCAATGAGGAAGGAATGTGCCGAAGCAAAGAAGCAAGCTACCAAAGATTATAAAGAATCACCTGAACTTACAGATAAAATCATGACCCAATTTGCCGAAGGCTGTGAGGCTTATAGGGAAAAGGTTCGGGCGAAGATGACAACTGTTGAGCTGAACACCTCTGTCCTTGACTCTTCAGACGAAGAATCCAAAGCTGAAGATGAGGCCCCGAATGAATAGTCATTTTAGAACTTTTACTTGTAATTTTTATGATCAATTTCGTTTGTAACTTTCCTGATAAGTTATGTTTATAACTTTTCTGATCTAAATTGTTTGTAATTTTTCTGATCGATTTTATTTTTAACTTGTCTGATCAGATTTGTAAAAACATATGATTATAAATGAAGTACAAATTTTCCGAAGAGAAATTCTCATTTAATTTATTGATAAATGAAAGAATTTACAAAAATAAAGGAAAGAACAACATAACTTTTACTGATAATATTTCCTAAGTCTTCTAGCATCCCATGTGTTCTTTATCTTCGATCCATCCATTGCTCGAAGCCGATAAGTGTAAGACCCCAACTTTTATAAATAAAATTGAATTTCCTCTGATCATTATTTTTAGTAAGGGGTGGATTTGATTAATGTGGTTAGTTATTGGTAAAATGCGCAAATATTTTTAACTAAGCAACTGGTTATAAAATATTCATTATTGTCGGGGAATATTCGTTTGGTCGTGGAATATTTTTGTTGTTGAGGAATATTCGTACGATGATGCAGCCATTTGTGGGCCCCATAACGAAAAACTGTCGGATGAAGAAAACGACAAGTATGAGTTTTTTTATAAATAATGGCGTAGTTATTTACAGATTGACCTTTGTTGGAATACGGTGGTTAAAATCTGATGTCTGGCGTGGTTTTACAAAGTAGCACACGGTATTGCACAATATTTTTGGATTATTAATTCTTACGTAAGAAGGCACTACTTAATAATTGCTACAGTAATTACTATTCAATATTTTATTTTATTGATTAAATAATTGCTAAGTTGATATTTTGTATTATTGTTGTTTCAATAATTGTCAGTGCACAATATTTTCCATTATCAGATCAATAATTCATATTATTTGAATAATATTATTAGATAACATTATTGGCAATGTCTAAGAAAGTTACGCATCAGAAAAGGGGTTTGTTTCACCTAATTATGCGCTTGATGAGGAGAAATCTTTATCGGAAAGCCCCTCTTTCCAGGGAACGACCTGATTGTCATTATTGTGATTCTATAATATTATTTGTGAATAATTAATTATTGATTTATATGCTAAGGAAATATTTATGTTATGTGGATATAAATGAAGGAATTAATGCTGAGGTGTTTTATCAGTATTTTGTCGGAATAGAGGTATTAACAATCATTCGTATGTGGATTTTGATCATTTTCTGTTTGGAATTTAGAAAAACTTTCTTCTACAAAGTTGTAGAGAATTAAATTTCCTATGAAATGGACATAAAATTCGTATGTTTCTGAAAAAGGGCTATTTATTATGAATTATTGAAGTTACTGAATATTGTTTAAATTTAAAACATTTTGGAGATTTTTTAGAATGGGTGGGCCCCACTCTTGTTCTTTGTTAGTGTGCTGAGAATTATTGTGCTCATTTTCAAGGATGGAGTACTGTAAAAGCCTCCGTAGGTAACTTTAGTCTGCTTTGGCGTTCTGATATTTTCCAATAAATAGGGTGCTTATGTTAGAATTGAAAATCACACCAGAATCAGAAGTTTTCTCTCTCTATAATATCGAGCGTATTTTTGTGAGTATTTAGATATCTTGAGTGTTGCTATTCAGTAAAAGTTTCCTTCAACATTATATCCAATATTTCAGCTAGAAGTACTATTCTTTTGAGGTAAGGGATGTTATTTTCTTCGTAAATGATGTTATTTCTTTCAATATCATTATACCGAAATATTGGCATGAATTTTATTATAAAATTTTTACCTTTTCATGTCGAGGTTACTATTCACGTATATGACATTATTCACTAATATGGTACTATTCACGAGTACTATTTATGAAGTATGGTTTTTCTTATGAAATTGTTACCTCTTGTGTCGGGGTTACTATTCACGTATACGTCATTATTCACGTATATAACACTATTCACGTATACGACAGTATTCACAGAAAAATTAAATTTTTTTTTCTTTGTCCAAGTGGTCTATTATGGTTACTATCTTTGATTGTATCCATGTTTTGATCTTCATTTTTAAATTTTGCTCCACAATTGATTATTATGGAGTATTTTTTAACTTGGATAAACTGAAGTACGAATCCCTTTTTTTTATTCTTTTATCTCACTGGATTCGTTTCTTTAAAATATTTTTTATTATCCTTAGTCCTAAATGATGATATAACTGAATATCTTTGGCCTGTAGTGCAAAGATGAATGATTACCTAATGAATATCTTTGGCCCGTGGTGCAAAGATGGACAGGTGTTGAGATGAACATAACCAACTGGTGATACAAATGAATATCTTTGGCCCGTAGAGCAAAGATAAATATTTGGTTCAAAGATGTATATTGATTGATGTTACAGGGATAAAATATTGATGATGGACTTTTAAATCATAGAAAATAGTAGACTTCATTCTCTACTTAACTCTTCTAATGAATTGTTATTTCCGCTGTGAATATTGATCTAAAATTTATTGTCTATTATATTTTATCTGATCTGTTGAAGGCTAACGATAATTTATTTTTCATTATCTTAGTCATAATATTCTTTACTGGGCTAGTTGAGCTCACCATTTTCCTTTTTGTTCCATTTTTCTTTTCAGGAGGCGAGAATATAGCGGGAACTAGTCGGGGTGTGGAGTGATGTTTCAAGGCAGTTGTTTTAGCAGTCCTCACTATTTTATAAAATAGTGTATCAATAATTGTAATGAGAAATTATTTGAGTTTAAATATTGTCTAGAAGACAATATTTGTATTTGAACTCACAACATATGTGTTGTTGTATTTTGCATGACAATTATAATAATGAAGTTGTAGTTGTTTTCTGTACCATGTATTTGGCGACTCAGAATGGGTTGTGTGGACCTATTTTGGGGGCGTCACAGTTGGTATCAGGATATGGTCTTTGGTGGATATCGGGGAATAGAACTAGGAGGGGAGAGACGAGTAAATCATTCACTAGTGTGTCCTACCTAAGCTTATTTGGTATTTAATTGGTCGGTCAGAATATATAGATAATATGTGGTATGTCAATTTTTTTTAATTAACCCTTGTATTATTGCAGTATTTGAGAATGACAGCTGAAAATGTTAATAATGGAGTGAATGGGACCGTGGAGACACTTTTAATCACCAACTAGGAGAACGTGCAGCAGAACGACAATGTTCCTCCTGTAAACAACACCACTGATCAAACGATGAATTATGTGATGTTTAGAAACTTATTACAGTTCATGCAAAATCAAACGAGGAAGACTTGTGTACAAAATACAGGTGGAAACAATGGCAACACGCGGGTTGTCACAGCCAAGCAGTTCAAAGAGTTGGCACCACCAGAATTTTTGGGAAAGCCATATCTGATTAAGGCGGAAATGTGGGTTAAATAAATTACCAAGATATTTGATGTCTTGGGATGCACAGAGGAACAGAAGGTTCCATTCGCCACCTTTATGTTCCGTGGTGAGGCAGATTACTAGTGGGAATCGTAGGCGTACTGACCGACCACACACTCAATATGTCTTGGGAAACATTTCAGAAACTATTCAATGACAAGTACTTTCCTGAAAGTATTCGTCATATGAAGGAGGTAGAGTTTATTAGACTGGAACAGAACAACATGACTGTGTCCTAGTATTAGGCTAAGTTCGTGGAGTTATCCAGGTTTGCACCTCATTTGGTAGAGAATGAGGAACGTATGACGCGGATGTTTCTAAAAGGTTTGAAACCAAAAATTCGTCAATACCTTATCTCTCACAAATTTTCTCTATATTCAGATGTTGTGAACATAGATCAATTGTTAGAGCGAGATAATGAGTATGTTAAAATGATGGACCCAAACCAGGGTCATACCGGTGGCAGCAGTCATCGGAGCAATGATAACCAGCGGGGAGGAAAATATCCGGACAAAAGCAGTAACCACTCTGGTGGTAATCTTGGCCATGATAGTAGAAGAAGTGAGTCGGAGGGAGATTTCAAAAAGAGGAGGTACAACAATGACAACATGAAGACGTCAGCACCAACATCAATTGTTTCTAGGGGAGGAGAATGGCCATCAGTCGTATGTTATAAATGCGGGAAAGAAAGAAACATCAGCCCAAACTGCCCACAACAATCCAAGGTGTGTTATAACTGTGGAAAGGAAGGTAATATAGCTAGAGATTGTCTAGTTGCAAAACCAAGTTCAACGGGGATGGTGACTCTAAAGGCTATCCCAGATAAGTCAAAATC
This sequence comes from Panax quinquefolius, assembly GCA_020205615.1. Classification (NCBI taxonomy): domain Eukaryota; kingdom Viridiplantae; phylum Streptophyta; class Magnoliopsida; order Apiales; family Araliaceae; genus Panax; species Panax quinquefolius. The sequence goes on from CM035165.1 coordinate 17,032,166, forward strand.
GGTGGTTCCTGGAAGGGCGTTTGTCGTGACTGCCCAAAATGCGAGGAACCCAAATGAGGTGATCACGGGTAAGCTAATCATAAACTCTTGCGAAGTTTATACCTTATTAGATACCGGTTCTACCCATTCTTTTATCTCTCCTACTTGTGCTCAACGTTTAAACTTGACTCTGGAGAAATTAGACCTTGACTTATCAGTTGAGACTCCGTTAGGAGAAACTTTCATTACATCTACTATTATAAATCTTGCTTGATTCAAGTTGGAACCATAACATTACCTGTCGATCTTATTTCGTTGAAAATTCTTGCATTTGATGTGATTTTAGGGATTGATTGGTTAACCACGCATCATGCTAAAATTGATTGTTTTCGTAAAGTTGAAGTTTTCATATTCCTAACCAACCTATTATGCGAATTCAAACAACTAAACCATTAAAGTCAATCATTGTCATATCAAGCCATAAAGCTATTCGTTTATTGAAAAACGGATGTCAAGCTTTCTTAGCCCATGTCACGGACTTGAACAAAAACACGTCAGATTTGAATAATATTTCTGTTGTTAGTGAATTTTCTGACGTATTTCCTGAAGAACTTCCCGGTCTACCCCCAGAACGTGAAGTTGAATTCTTTATTGATCTTAAACCTGGTACAAACTGTTCAATATTCTATTTTATTGATTCGATAATTGCTACGTTGCTATTTTATATTATTATTGTTTGATAATTTTTGATTACATGATATTTCTTATTATCGGATCAATAATTCATTTATTTGAATAATATTATTAGATAGAATTATTGGCAATGTCTAAGAAAGTTACATCTCAGGAAGGGGTTTGGTAACCTAATTACGTGCGATGAGAGAAATCCTTATCGGAAAGCCCCTCTTTCCCGGGAATGACCCTGGTTGTCATTATTGTGATTCTGTAATATTATTTATGAATAATTAATTATTGATTTATATGATAAGGAAATATTTATTTTATGTGGATATAAATGAATGAATTAATGCTGAGGTGTTTTATCAGTATTTTATCGGAATTGAGGTATTACCAATCATCCGTATGTGGATTTCGATCATTTTCTGTTTGGAATTTGAAAAAACTTTCTTCTACAAAGTTGTAGAGAATTAAATTTTCTATAGAATGGACATAAAAATCATATTTTTCTGATAAAAGGGCTATTTATTATGAATTATTGAAGTTACTGAATATTGTTTAAATTTAAAATATTTTGGAGATTTTCTAGAATGGGTGGGCCCCACTCTTATTCTTTGATGGTGTGCTGAGAATTATTGTGCTCATTTTCAAGGATGGAGTGCTGCAAAAAGCCTCCGTAGGTAACTTTAGTCTGCTTTAGCATTCTGGCATTTTCCTATAAATCACACTAGAATCAGAAGTTTTCTCTCTCTATAATATCGAGCGTATTTTTATGAGTATTTAGATATCTTGAGTGTTGCTATTTAGTGCAAGTTTTCTTCAACATTATATCCGATATTTCAGCCAGAAGTACTATTCTTTTGAGGTAAGGGATGTTATTTTTTTCGTAAATAATGTTATTTCTTTCAATATCATTATACCGAAATATTGGTATGAATTTTATTATGAAATTTTTACTTTTTCATGTCGAGGTTACTATTCACGTATATGACATTATTCACGTATATGATACTATTCATGAGTACTATTTACGAAGTATGATTTTTCTTATGAAATTGTTACCTTTTGTGTCGGGGTTACTATTCACGTATACGACACTATTCACGTATACGACAATATTCACAGAAAAATTAAATTTTCTTTTCTTTGTCCACGTGGTCTATTATGGTTACTATTGTGACAACCCAAGAATTTGGATATTTATAAAATCTTAAAATATTGAATTAAGGTTAAATAATAAACCTAGACAGAAAATAAGTGAATGGATTTGAGATTTCCGATAATGAATTCTATGGATTTACAAATCTTTTGGTGAATTATTCACGATTAAGGATATACGTGAATATGTTCTGTGTATATGGTTGTATATGTGTACAGGATGTGGTTATGGGTCAAGGGTTGACCAGATAACCTATATCGGTGGCCAACCCTAATATTATATTAAGAACGCCAACGTTCAGTTAGAAAATTCTTACGATTTACAAGAAACCCTAAAACCGATTCTGGAAACCCTAATTTCATTTCTGGGAATTTGAAATCCTAATTCGGAAGTTGAAAACCCTAATTTCGGAATGTAAATGCTAGAATAAGGTTTAAACGTTATTAATAATAACCTAATTAGGGATAACCCTAATTGATTTAGAAAATCCTAATTTCTGGATTAGAAACCTTAATTTTAATTAGGGAAATCCTAATTGTTAACTTAATAATTTTAATGTTAATTAGGAAATATTAATCCTAATTTTCAAGTTATAAGTAATTAGAAAACCTAATTTCTAAATTAGAAAAAAAAATATTTTTCTATTTAAAACCATAATTCTTGGGTTATAAACCCTAATGTATCATTTTGACCCTAATTGCTAAATTAGCAATTTTAATTAGGGAATAATAATCCTAATTAGCAAGATTGAATTTATGATTAGGAAATCTTAATATAATTATCGAATCCTAATTATGATTTAGAAAGATTAATTTTCCTATTTTGAAAACCTAATTTGAAAATCTTAAATTTGATTTTTGAAAACTTTAGGTTTTAACCCTAAGGGTTAAACCCTAAGGGTCAAACCCTAAGGGTTGTAGCAAATGACAATTATAACATTATAAATGGAAATCAAATGACCATTATGCCCTTTTTCATTCTTTATTTAGCTAACTTGTAAATCTAGTCCTATCTTGGGTTGGTGAACCACCCTAAGCCTAACATGTGACTTAATACAACACCAATCAGCCAATTTTGACAGCTACCTCAGCCATATACATGAATCCAAATTTTATAATTAAGAAAGTAAGAAACATCTCTTACTTTACTTAGAAAAGCAACTTAGACCTTCTCTCTCTTCAAACTTCGAAATTTAGAGTGAGAGAGTGAGATAAGATAAGCCAATATCATTCCTTAACTTGGCAGGAACAGATCACAAAGATCAGATCGAAGAATCAAAGCTAGAAAAGTATAAACCCTAAAATTTCGAAAATCATGTGATCCATGTTGTTTGATGTTAGTTGTTTCTTAAAGTTGTGTAATAGGGTGTCTTTTAATGATCTGGGTTGTTGGATCATGGATCCATAACACTTAGATGCACGAAAATAGCATTTTTAGAAATCTGGAAAAATTAAAAAATAAGGCCCGACAGCCGAATGTCAAAGCCTCTAGATCTTTCTTTGTTAAGTGTTATGTGTGTTTTATGTTCTAAACTTGTTCTTGGCTATGAGGAGAATATAATAGAAGTGGAATCACCTCCATACCATGTCTAGATCTCTAGTTATAAGCGGTCAAAGTACGTTGACCGAGCACAAAATCGATTTCTGGGTTACCTATATTTTTCCAGGAAGTCTGACATACATTTTGTTAGCCTCTGATCTTGCTTCTGGTAATGAGTTAAGACATGTTGTTGGTTTGATCTTGTAGTCTAACATGAGGACTACACTTTCAAGCCTTTATATCACCCATACCCGTATAAGGATCAAAGATAAGACCAGTAAAACTTAGGTTGACCATCTGCCGAAGAACATTTCTGGAGAACCCAGAAATGTTCAACGACAGTTTTTATGGCACACTTTGACCAGCCTTGATCTTGGACATATGATGTCATTAGGTTTATTTAGTGTTATTAATTTGTTCTATGACATAAGTATTGCAATCTGGTATCTTTAAACCACCTAAAACATGACTAGAGACCAGAGTAATTAAGGCTCAAAAAGGACACAGGCCTTTGCTTGAGTTTTTAGCGACCTTGAAACTTCAAGAACACGCATGAAACATGATTTGCTCAGGCTTTGATCTTTCTGTTATGATGCAGGATGGACATTAAACTTGTTACTTCTTATAGTATTATATATGTACTATAACTTTGATGCCCTAGACTGCCCAGAAAACACTAAGAGCTAAGATCAAATGATGGTCAAACCTCATATCTTGTTAACTGCCATGAAGTTCTGGGTTCTTACTCAAGAACACCAAGTACACCTATAGCGACGGTTCTGTCGCTATAGGGCCCTTTATTAATAATTAATTTTCAAAAATTAATATTTTAATTAAATAAATCGAAATAAATGGGTTTTAATTATTAAAAATACAAAATAAATTCCTAAAAATTATTTTAAAGTCTGAAAATTAGTTTTTAATTATTTTGAGTATATTTAATAAATATTTAATATTTTTGGAATATAAATGGTATTTAATTTATTTAATTATAATATTAAATAAATTATTTAAAAATAATTTTAATACATGAAAAATCATAAAAATTATATTATGGTAAAAGAAAATATTTTAAGTTATTTTTAGTGACTTTTAATATTTTGTGAGGAATTTTATTAATTAATTAATATTAATGATAATTAATTTATTTAATAACTATAATAAATAAATTGTGGGAAAATAGAATTAATGTTTTAAAAATCATATAAAAATAATTTGAGTGTTATAAAAATATTTGAAGTTATAAAATATAACTTTTGATATTTTGTCTCTGAAATTTTAATATTTTAATATTAATAGCAATTATCAAATAAAAAATTTAATTATTTAAATAAATATTAATGATAAAGGAATTATGTGGTATTTAATTCGTATAAATACGTTTTTAATGATTGAAAATTCACGATAAATGATAATAATTATTTAAAAATTATTATGAGACTTGGAAAATTATTTTGACTGATATTAAAATTATCTGAGATAATTATTAAGTGTTAGACAGAGTTTAATTGAACTTAAACTCGATGATTTTCCAACTAGGTAAAATCGGGATGTCGAATTGTCTTAGAACTTCGACTCGATCATCAAAGTTTGACTTGAGGTTAGGTCTTATGTGTGTTATAGACGGATAGGATTATGTGATAATGTGTTTAGGTTATTTTAAATATTGTGATGATATTATTCTAATTTGTATATCGATATTATTTATATATTAGGTTCAGACAAAGCTTAATAAAAATTGCATAGCGGTAATCTACGGTTCAGGCAAGTCCTTCTTAACTCGACCTCGAGTTGTATTATTCAATTATATTTATGGTTAATCATTTCTGATTGCCATGTCTAAGAACTGTTTAATTACACTCTGTATGTATTGCATATGGTCATTAGGTATGAAAGGCTGATCACTTTCATTACCATTCGGTCCAGATATATTTGTTCATGTTAAATGCTTGTTCAGTCAGAAAATTTGTTCATGCTAATTCACAAATATATTGTTCAATTATAGCCAGCTTATTATTCAAATTCTTTCAATCATGATATATCCTTAAATAAATTTATACTTGATGGGCAAACTTATGCTCACCCTTGCTATATCATGATTAACATTGTAGATTAAGACGAATACGTTGGATACAAGGAAAGGTCAAAGACAGTTCCAGCTTTAGTATATGTGTGCAGTTAGATTTGCAACAGTATTGTATATTAATGTTATTGTAAGTCAAATAAGTTATGAATTGTGTATTAAGTGAAGGTTACTCGACCTTGGGGAATAGTGTGTAAAGTTTATTGTATAAACAATCTATGTTTATATCTTTCGCAAATGGTAATAGTGATAGAATGATTGAACCATATCTGTGGTGATTTAGGACCCGGATTTGGGGTTGTCACAGTTGGTATCAAAGCTGTAGGTTATGAACCTTAGGTAGGAATACCTGAGACTAATAACCGCAGTGATTAGGATAAGTACTAACTCAAATAGAGTTAGTGTGTCGGTAAGATTCTAAGATGAATCTGGGCGGATTATAAAAGATATAGAGTTCCCTAACTCTGATAATAAAGTTAAATAGTAGTGGTGAATAGATAGAGTCTAAAAGACTAAAAGTACAGAGATAGGAGAGCATAAAACAAAACGATCAAGACATAGAAATGAAACGTAATGTATACGATTAGATCACCCCATGGTCTGGTATGGTTATAGTATGGAGAAGGATCATGCGAAAGATTGAAGAGTTTACAACAAGATTGTTGTGTGTCTATGAATGGGTAAGATTTCAAGAAAGGATTATGAATACGAGTTGAATGAAATTCGCATTGAGAATGGAGTTAAGATTAGGTGGGGATTTCAATTGAGGACTCATGTCAGCAGCTGAGTTGTATGATTCCTTGTATGGGCAGGGAATTTGTACTTGGTGTAAAAACCACTTAGTTCTGACATTGATAATCATTGAAATGTTTGTGTCGCGCTATTTGCTATATACATGTTAAGAGGGTGATTCCTTTCTTATGTGTATAACAGATATATAGGTTATAGATAAAGAATATCAGGTTAAGTACGAGTTCTTAAAACGCATACTTATAGTACGTTCGTGACTTATGATTATATGAAATGTTTATGAACCCCTCAGCGAATGGACGCCAAAGGTCTGACTAGGACAAGTTCTTAAACTCATATGATTGTGGAAAGTTCATGAACTCATGAGTGTGGTTTGACGAACTGGGTAGAACTATGTGTAAATGGAATATTGAGGATTATAGGAACAGATAGATTGATTAAGCAATTGATCATTAGTGGAGACTTTAGGTTTTCCAAATCTCCTAGTTGTTTTAGATTTTAATTTTTTTTGACATCAAGCTAAATACGCACTATGTGCCTTTTTTAAAATAAATTTTTATTCTCCACTCTAGGTGACCACTGTGTTAGAGTGGACTTCGGGCCACCGACACAATCGTTACCTGTTGAGGTAATAAAACTAATTTGAAATGATTTTTTGAACAGTTTAAAAAAATTGTCTATGCTACTTATTTCAGCTAGACGATAATGATTTGAAATATCAGAATATATTTTTATTTATCACTTATGTACCATGTAACCTGGTGCAGAGATGATAAAAAGTTGATGGAGTTGTAAATGCAGGAATATTTAGTGTGAATTCGATCTAAAAATCATTGTTCCACTATTGTATGATGTGTTATGACAAAGTAATTCAATGACGACATCTTCAAATGGATTGTTAATACAGTACGACATCATGGCGTCATTTTCAAACTATTTTAAATTTTTAATTTGCCAACGGCGTTTGGCTACACACATTCGTAATTCGATTAAAGTTGACTATTGATATGAGTCTAAGCTATTTAATTCGGCTAAACCAACGTTTATGAAAATTCTAAGCATTCTTTGAAATTTTCTCGAACCAAATTATTTTAGTGCGAAATCCAATAAGACCGAGGTAAAATTTTTGTGCCTATGGCAGTGACGAGAAACAGATTCGACCAGCAGTACTTAATAAGTACAGGGCATACCAGGCTAATTACCCACTATGCCCATAAGTGATGACGGTTTGCGGATGAATTTCCATATAACCTTTGCGAAAATGATAGACAATAGTCTGTATAACCCCTCAGCACAATTTGAAATTTTTTACTCTTGTGAGGAATGTATTGGGTATCATGTGATTATGAGAAAGAATGATGTATGGTGCATGGTGTAAGGTGTAAGGTAAATTTCGGGAATGAAATTTTTAGAAGAAGGGGTGAATGTGACAACCCGAGAATTTGGATATTTATAAAATCTTAAAATATTGAATCAAAGTTAAATAATAAACCTAGACAGAAAATAAGTGAATGGATTTGAGATTTCCGAGAAGGAATTCTATGGATTTACAAATATTTTGGTGAATTATTCAGGATTAAGGATATACATGAATATGTTCTGTGTATATGGTTGTATATGTGTACATGGTGTGGTTAAGGGTCAAGGGTTGACCGGATAACCTATATCGGTGGCCAACCCTAATATTATATTAAGAACGTCAACGTTCAGTTAAAAAATTCTTACGATTTATAAGAAACCCTAAAACCGGTTCTGAAAACCCTAATTTCAATTCCGGGAATTTGAAACCCTAATTCGGAAGTTGAAAACCCTAATTTGGGAATGTAATTGCTTAACGTTATTAATAATAACCTAAGTAGGGATAAACCTAATTGATTTAGAAAACCCTAATTTCTAGATTAGAAACCCTAATTTTAATTAGGGAAATCTTATTGTTAATTTAATAATTTTAATGTTAATTAGAAAACATTAATCCTAATCTAATTAGAAAACCTAATTTCTAAATTATAAAAAATTATTTTCCTATTTAAAACCCTAATTCTTGGGTTATAAACCCTAATGTACCATTTTGATCCTTATTGCTAAATTTGCAATTTTAATTAGGGAATAATAATCCTAATTAGCAAAATTGAATTTATGATTAAGAAATCTTAATATAATTATCGAATCCTAATTATAATTTAGAAATATTAATTTTTTTATATTGAAAACCTACTTTAGAAATCTTAAATTTGATTTTTGAAAACTTTAGGTTTTAACCCTAAGGGTCAAACCCTAAGGGTTGTAGCAAATGACAATTATAACATTAAAAATGGAAATCAAATGACCATTTTGCCCTTTTTCATTCTTTATTTAGCTAACTTGTAAATCTAGTCCTATCTTGGGTTGGTGAACCACCCTAAGCCTAGCATGTGACTTAATACAACACCAATCAGCCAATTTTGACAGCTACCTCAGCCATATACATGCATCCAAATTTTATAATTAAGAAAGTAAGAAACATCTCTTACTTTACTTAGAAAAGCAACCTAGACCTTCTCTCTTCAAACTTCAAAATTTAGAGTGAGAGTGTGAGATAAAGTAAACCAATATCATTCCTTAACTTGGCAGGAACAGATAACAAAGATCAGATCAAAGAATCAAAGCTAGAAAGGTATAAACCCTAAAATTTCGAAAGTCATGTGATCCATGTTGTTTGATGTTAGTTGTTGTTTAAAGTTGTGTAATAGGGTGTCTTTTAATGATCTGGGTTATTGGATCATGGATCCATTACACTTAGATGCACGAAAATAGCATTTTTAGAAATATGGAAAAATTAAAAAAATAAGGCCTGACAAACGAATGTCAGAGCATCTAGATCTTTCTGTGTTAAGTGTTATGTGTGTTTTATGTTCTACACTTGTTCTTTGCTATGAGGAGAGTATACTGGAAGTGGAATCACCTCCATACCATGTCTAGATTGTGACGCCCCCAAAATAGGTATACATCACCCATCTTGAGTCGCCAAATACATGGTACACAATACAAATAAAAACTTGATTATACAACATGAGCTGTGAGTTTTAATACAAATATTGTCTTCTAGACAATATACAAACTCAATGGGGTCCTCATTATATTTATTATCACACTATTTCACAGAATAGTGAGGACTACTAATGCACCATCTAGGACCATCACTCTGTTCCCTGACTAGTCCCTGCTACGTTCTCATTTCATGAAGAGAACAATGAAAGCAAAAGGGTGAGCTCAACTAGCCCAGTAAGAAATATTATGACTAAGATAATGCAGAATAAATTATCATTAGCCTTCAACAGTGTTAAACTGATAAAATATAACAAACATCAAGTTTAAGCTGCGGCGGAACAAGCGATCCATTAGAAGAGTGAAGTAGAGAATAAAATCTACTATCTTCTATGATTTAAAAGGTTTTCATGACTTTTATATTTGAGACTCGACAATAAATAATCCACATCATCAAATCATCCACACTACTGAGGCCGAGGATATTATTTAGTATCACGACCATGAATTATCCATGCACTACGGGCAAAGAATAATCATGTTTTCATCAATGGTCTGATTATGCCATAAAACAATTCATCTTTGCACCCTTGGCGAAGAGAATCCATAGCCATAATCATACCAAAAGCGTCCATCAATGCACTACGGGCCGATGAGAATTTTTCTACATCATTTGTAACATTACGATCATGATTATAAGAATAATCCACGGTCATAATCATACCAAGTCCATCTATGCACTTTCAGGCCACATATGACTTTCAACGTAATATAAACATGAGGATGATGACAATGATATAAGAATTGATAAAAACAAGTTCAAGAATTAATTTATCCGAGGAACTAATAATGTCCAAATTGTCGATATGATACTTCTTTTTGTAGAGTAAAATTCAAGAATGCTCGGGAAGAATATTTTCATGAAAAGATCTTTGGATGAAGCGCAAATATCAAGGATATTCCACTAATTTTATGGAGTATAGAAGTCAAAACTTTAACCGGTTGAGTATAATAAAGAATGAAATAACAAAAGAAATCACCGGGCATGCGATAAACCGCACGCATGAGGTTATTCAGCGAGAATAATAAATAACGGAAACCGTCGTCATGTAAGCGCACCAGACCGGGATATTCAGCGAGAATAATAAATAATAGAACGGGATCGTGCGTAAGCGCACGGAGGCGAGGATATTCAGCGAATAATAAATAATGGAACCGGTCGTGCGTAAAGCGCATACGAGACGGATGTTCCAACGAAGAATAATAAATAAACGGAACCGTGTATGCGTAGCCTTTGCACGCATGAGATGTTCAACAGAATAATAAATAATGGAATAACGGAAGAATTTCACCAAGTATAGGGTATCCGGCATATATCTGAGTTATTCAATGAGAATAATAAAGAATGGAATAACAAAAGAATTTCACGAATAAGAAAGAAAGAATACCCCTTACGAGTACAACAAATAATATCCTTACCTTTGAAAGAAGAGTATCCATTTGGTAGGCGAGGATATACTCGAAGAAGAAAACTTGCACTACGCTCAAAGCTTTCTTAAACTCTAAAAGAAATACGCTCAAGATTATAGAAGAAGAACTCTCTCTATAGTTTCTCTCTCTAGTGTTTCGGTGAATTAAGTAAGAAATAATGAAGAAATGAGCTTCTATTTATAGAAGAAGAATGAATTGCATAGTAACTAATTCATGAGCAGGTCAGATTGATTTACTTTTTAAGCAGACGGTCCAGATTTAAAACAAAATCTATTAAATAAAATATAATATATTCTATTTATAATCTAATAAAAGCGAATAACTTTATAAAAAGTATTACATTTTTATAAAAAGATTTTACTATGCAAAACACTATGCAACACTTACTATGCAGGGCACTATGTAACACTATGCATAATAAATATAATATATTCTATTTATAGTCTAATAAAACAAATAACTTTATAAAAAAGTATTTTGTTTTATATAAAAAAGATATTACTATGCAAAACACTATGGATAATAGAATATAATATATTCTATTTATAGTCTAATAAAGCGAATAACTTTATAAATGTATTACATTTTTATATAAAAAGCTTTTTACATTTTATTATATTAATAATACTAATAAAACAAAATTGAGTAACTTATCACGTAAGCATCAATAATTAATATCTGGTGCTTCTTATGCGACACACTCGTATTACTTATACTTTTACTACCGAAGTAGTTCAGCGGTATTAACGGTAAAACTTCCGCCGTTATTTTCATAAAAATATTTTTGTCGTTTTCTCAATCAAATAATAATTCCATTAATGGGGTCCACCAATGATTGTCTTAGTAAATGCGGATATTTCCGATAAAAAGAATATTCCCCGACCAATCGAATATTATACAACAACTTGCATACTTTTAAAAATTTATAAATACTACCCACAACTATAACACACACCATAATATTCAAAAAAATATTTCGAGAAAATTAAATCTTTATTAATAAAATCTGGGGTCTCACAATCTCCCCTCCTTATGAAATTTTTCCCTCGAAATTTACGTACGTACCTGGTATACCGAAGTGGTGAGGATACCTTGACTTCATTTCAGATTCTAATTCTTGAGGTATAACCTTTGAGTGTTGAATACGATCCTTCTTATCCAAGATTTTAACACGTATCTCCTCATACATTAAATCTTACGCTATATCGTTTAGTTCTAATTTAATAATGTGGTTGAATTCGTCCACATATTTACGTAACATCGATCGTAAAAAAAGCGTTACGAACACATGACATACTTGGCGGTAAAAGCGAGTCTATAGGCCGCGGTTCCTACTTCATCGAGGATTTCAAATGGGCCAATTAAATCAAGGGTTGAGATTTCCTCTCTTCGTCGATTCTTGCTTCTAGAATAACACCCTCTTGAACCTTCTTCTTCACATTCATCAGCTCCGGGTGTGTAGCTTGAACGGCTTTAACGTTATCGATTAAAGTCGATTCTACTCGTATATTCGTTATCTTCACGTGGGTTCCTAGAGTCTTTAACTCTATCTTCATCATTTGTAAGTCGTACGAAATGGGTCTTTGTGTTAACAACATCGCACTCATAAACGCATACGATCTTTTACTCAACGTGTCAGCTACCACGTTCGCTTTCCCACGATGGTATTAAATGGTACGATCGTAATATTCAACCGCACAAGCCATCATCTTTAGCGCATGTTACGTTCGCTTTAGTTGAAGAAATATTTAAGGGTTTAAGAAATGAGTTTTTTATCTTTGGGGTCGATACAAAATTCGATTTCATGCTCTCTGGGGTAGGCTAAGAAGTCTTGAGAATCGTCGGAAATTTATTAACAATAGAAATATCATTCAAAATTGTGACCCTCATCCAAGACTTGGATAAGTCGTCACATTGATACCTATCAACTTGCCATCGTAACTCACGGCGTCGCCTCTGAAGTGCGGCGGTGCATTCCACACAAGAAGTCGACAACGAAAAGGATGGGACTCTTTTCTTATGGCTTGATATGACAATGATTGACTTTAATGGTTTTGTTGCTTGAATTTGCATAACAAGTTGGTTAGGAATATGAAAGCTAAATACCTTACAAAAAGCATGATGTGTAGTTAACCAATCGATTCCTAAAATCGCATCAAAGGCAAGTATTTTCAAAGAGATAAGATTGACAGATAACGTGAAAGTGTCAATTTGAATTAAACAAGATTTATAAATAGTGGATGTAACGAAGGTTTGTCCCAACTGAGTTTCAACAGATAAATCAAAATCTAACTTCTAGGAGTTAAATTCAAACATTGAACACAACTAGGTGAAATAAAAGAGTGGATAGGCGGTATCTAATAAGGTATAAACTTCGAGAGTTTATCATTAACTTACCGTAATAACCGTTCGGGTTCCTCGACAAACGCTCTCACTTAAACTCTGGATTTGACTTTGTTATAGGGTACATTCCACCCTTAAGTGCTTCTTCACATTCACGATCCATGATTTGAATCATTATTCTCCGATCCATATCGAATTGGGGTTGGCTAGCTATGCGAGGATAATTAGAATTCGATGTTGGATTCTCAATTGTTATCCAAAAGCAAAATCCATTTCATCTATTTTGGCTTTATTGGATCGGACGTCTTTTCTACAATATCTACGCGTCGATGCGGCTTTTACCCATGCGTCATCTATTTTCCTTCGTTCGATTGTTTCTTCTTTCATCAAAACTTTGATCATAGCATTCTCATATTCGGCTCTAATATCTTATACTACGCGAAAAGTGCTTACATTCAGCGTCGCACATCGGGTAACACAATTTTGAATTGTTACATCTCTTTGTTCCACGACGCTTTCTGGTTCTTGACTGCTCTTCTAACTCATGAATACGATTTTGTAATTCTAAGTTTTGATCATAAAATTCTTCTAACCAATTCTCCTCGGGTTTCTTCTTCTTCTCTTCTCTCGCTCTCAATTTGCTACCTCTGCAACTAGCTCGGGTGCAACTATTAGTTCTTCACTCACCACGTAGATATCTCTAATTTCTTCTTCGTTTGACATCACATTAACTTTGGTTAGTGATTAAAGGTGTCTCAGCGGTCTCATTCACTCCATTGTGAACATTTTCATTTGCCATTTTCAAACAACGCAAAAAAAAAACAAGGGTTAATTAACATATCACATATTATCCCTATATTACGACAGACCAATTAAATACCAAATAAACTTAGGTAGGTCATACTAGCGAAGGAATTTCCGTCTCTCCCTCCTAGTTCTTGTCTCACATATCGAGCGAGGATCATATCCCTAAGCTTTGATACCATTATGTGACGCCCCAAAATAGGTATACATCACCCATCTTGAGTCTCCAAATACATGGTACAAAATTCAAATACAAATAAAAACTTAATTATAAATCTGATAAACATATCTGTGTGAGTTTTAATACAAATATTGTCTTCTAGACAATATACAAACTCAATGGGGTCCTCATTACATTTATTATCATACTATTTCACGAGAATAGTGAGTACTACTAATGCACCATCTAGGACCATCACTCTGTTTCCCCGACTAGTCTACGCTACGTTCTCATTTCTGAAAGAGAACAATGAAAGCAAAAAGGTGAGCTCAACTAGCCCGATAAGAAATATTATGACTAAGATAATGCGAGAATAAATTATCATTAGCCTTCAACAATGTGTTAAAATGATAAAATATAACAAACAACAAGTTTAAGCTGCTGTGGAACAAGCAATCCATTAGAAGAGTCAAGTAGAGAATAAAATCTACTATCTTCTATAATTTAAAGGTTTTCATGACTTTTATATTTGAGACTCGACTTAATAAATAATCCACATCATCAAATCATCCACTGCACTTACTGGGCCGAGGATATTCTTTAGTATCACGACCACGAATTATCCATGCACTACGGGCAAAAGATAATCATGTTTTCATCAACGAACCTGATCATGCCATAAAATAATTCATCTTTGAGATCATAGCCATAATCATACCAAAAATGTCCATCGATGCATTCTACGGGCCGATGAAGACTTTTTTTCCACATCATTTGTAACATTACGGTCATGATTATCTTAGAATAATCCCTGGTCATAATCAAACCAAGTCCATCATGAACTACTGAATACATATGACTTTCAACATAATATAAACATGAGGATGATGACAATGATATAAAATTGATAAAATAAGTTCAACAATTAATTTATCCAGGAACTAATAATGTCCAAATTATCAACATGATACTTCTTTGTAGAGTAACATTCAAGAATGCTCGGAAGAATATTTTCATGAAAAGATCTTTGGATGAAGCGCAAATATCGAGGATATTCCACTAATTTCATGGAGTATAGAAGTCAAAACTTTAACCAATTGAGTATAATAAATAATGGAATAACAAAAGAAATCACCGAGGCATGCGATAGGCGCAGCAGTTATTGAGTTATTCAACCGAATAATAAATAATGGAACATGATGGAATAATATGCGTGAACGCATGCGTAAGCGCACAAGATATTCCAACAGAATAATAAAAACAACGGAACGGTCATGCGTAAACGCATGCATTAAACACGATGTTCCAACCGAATAGTAAATAATGGAATAATGAAGAATTTCACCAAGTATAGGGTATCGCGTACATGCGAGTTATTTCAACAGAATAATAAAGAATGGAATAACAAAAGAATTTCACCAATAAGAAAGAAGGAATACCCCTAACGAGTACAACAAATAATATCCCTTACCTTTGAAAGAAGAGTATTAAATTTGGTAGGCGAGGATATACTCGAAGAAAATTTTTACTCTTATTCAAAGCTTTCTTAAACTTTAAAGAAATAAGCTCAAGATTATAGAAGAAGAACTCTCTATAGTTTTCTCTCTAAAGTTTAAATTGAATTAAGTAAGAAATAATGAAGGAATGAACTTCTATTTATAGAAGAATGGATTGCATAGTAACTAATTTATGAACGGTCCAGATTGATTTACTTTAAACGGACGGTCAGATTTAAAACAAAATCTTTTAAATAAAATATAATATATTCTATTTATAATCTAATAAAAGCGAATAACTTTATAAAAATATTACATTTTTATATAAAAAGATTTTACTATGCAAAATACTACTATGCAGCTTTATACAACCTTTATCACGAGCACTATGCAACACTATCGCATAATAAAATATAATATATTCTATTTATAGTCTAATAAAATAAATAACTTTATAAAAGTATTACATTTTATATAAAAGATGTTACTATGCAAAACACTATGCATAATAGAATATATTATATTCTATTTATAGTCTAATAAAATGAATAAATTTATAAAAGTATTCTGTTTTATATAAAAAGTTTTTCTATTTTATTACATTAATAATACTAATAAAACAAAAGCGGTGACTTATCACGTAAGCATCAATAATCAATCTTGTGTACTACTATGCAACCACGCGTATTCATTGTACTTTTACTCTAAGAAGTAGTTCAACAAGATTAATTGGTAAAACTTCCGTAGTTATTTTCAAAAAATATTTTTGTCATTTTCTAAATCCGACAATAATTCCGTTGTGGGGTCCACTAATGATTTGTGCTGCGTAAATACGGATATTCCCCGATAAAAAGAATATTCCCCGACCAATCGAATATTATACAACAACTTGCATACTTTTAAAAATTTATAAATACTACCTACAACTATAACACACACCATAATATTCAAAAAAATATTTCGAGAAAATTAAATCTTTATTAATAAAATCAGGGGTCTCACATAGATCTCCAGTTATAAGCGGTCAAAGTACGTTGACCGAGCACAAAATCGGTTTCTGGGTTACCCAAATTTTTCCAGAAAGTCTGATATGCATTTTGTTAGCCTCTGATCTTGCTTCTGGTAATGAGTTAAGACATGTTGTTGGTTTGATCTTGTAGTCTAACATGAAGAGTACACTTTAAAGCCTTTATATCACCCATACCCGTATAAGGATCAAAGATAAGACCGGTAAAACTTAGGTTGACCATATGCCGAAGAACATTTCTGAAAAACCCAGAAATGTTCAACGACAGTTTTTATGGCACACTTTGACCAGCCTTGATCTTGGACATGTGATGTCATTAGGTTTATTTAGTGTTATTAAGTTGTTTTATGACATAAGTATTGCAATCAGGTATCTTTAAACCACCTAAAACATGACTAGAGACTAGAGTAATTAAGGCTCAAAAAGGGACCTGGGCACTGCTTGAGTTTTTGGGCAGCCCAGAAACTCAAGAACACGCCTGACATGATTTGCTCAGGCTTTGATCTTTCTGTTATGATGCAGGATGGACATGAAACTTGTTACTTCTTATAGTATTACATATGTACTATAACTTTGATGCCCTAGACTGCCCAGAAAACACTAAGAGCTAAGATCAAATGATGGTCAAACCTCATATCTTGTTAACTACCATGAAGTTCTGGGTTCTTGCGCAAGAACACCAAGTACACCTATAGCGACGGTTCTGTCGCTATAGGGCCCTTTATTAATAATTAATTTTTGAAAATTAATATTTTAATTAAATAAATCGAATTAAAGGGTTTTCAATTATTAAAAGTATAAAATAAATTCCTAAAAATTATTTTAAAGTCTGAAAATTAGTTTTTAATTATTTTGAGTATATTTCATAAATATTTAATATTTTTGGAATATAAATGGTATTTAATTTATTTAATTATAATATGAAATAAATTATTTAAAAATGATTTTAATACATGAAAATCCTGAAAAATTATATTATGGTAAAAGAAAATATTTTAAGTTATTTTTAGTGACTTTTAATATTTTTTGAGGAATTTCATTAATTAATTAATATTAATGATAATTAATGTATTTAATAACTATATTAAATAAATTGTGGAAAAATAGAATTAATGTTTTAAAAATCATATAAAAATGATTTAAGTGTTATAAAAATATTTTAAGTTATAAAATATAACTTTTGATATTTTATCCCTGAAAATATTAATATTTTAATATTAATAGCAATTATCGGATAAAGAATTTAATTGTTTAAAATCATATAAATATGATTTTAAGGTATTAAAAATACTTTGATATATTATAAATATATTATAATAGTATTTGATGATTTTCATTAATATTTGATATTAAATAAATATTAATGATAAAGGAATTATGTGGTATTTAATTCGTATAAATATGTTTTTAATGATTGAAAATTCACGATAAATGATAATAATTATTTAAAAATTATTATGAGACTTGAAAAATTATTTTGACTGATATTAAAATTATCTGAAATAATTGTTAAGTGTTAGGCAGAGTTTAATTGAACTTAAACTCGATGATTTTCCGACTAGACCGTCGGGATGTCAGAATTGTACCGAACTCGACTCAGACTGTCAAAATTTGACTTGAGGTTAGGTCTTATGTGTGTTATAGACGGATATGATTATGTGATAATGTGTTTATGCTATTTTAAATACTGTGATGATATTATTCTAATTTGTATATCGATATTATTGATATATTAGGTTCAGACAAAGCTTAATAAAAATTGCATAGCGGTAATCTACGGTTCAGGCAAGTCCTTCTTAACTCGACCTTGAGTTGTATTATTCAATTATATTTATGGTTAATCATTTCTGATTGCCATGTCTAAGAATTGTTTAATTACACTATGTGCGTATTGCATGTGTTCATTAGGTATGAAAGGCTGATCACCTTCATTACCATTCGGTCCAGATATATTTGTTCATGTTAAATGCTTGTTCAGTCAGAAATTTTGTTCATGCTAATTCACAAATATATTGTTGAATTATAGCCAGCTTATTATTCAAATTCTTTCAATCATGATATATCCTTAAATAAATTTATACTTGATGGGCAAACTTATGCTCACCCTTGCTATATCATGATTAACATTGCAGATTAAGACGAATACATCGGATACGAGGAAAGGTCAAAGACGGTTCGACTTTTTTATATATGTGTGATTAGATTTGTAACATGATGTATATTAATGTTATTATAAGTCAAATAAGTTATGAATTGTGTATTAAGTGAAGGTTACTCGACCTTGGGGAATAGTGTATAAAGTTTATTGTATAAACAATCTATGTTTATATCTTCCGCAAATGGTAATAGTGATAGAATGATTGAACTAGATCCGTGGTGATTTAGGACCCGGATTTGGGGTTGTCACGACTATCTTTGATTGTATCTATGTTTTGATCTTCATTTTTTAATTTTACTCCACAATTGATTATTATGGAGTATTTTTGAACTTGGATAAACTGAAGTACGAATCTCTAATCTTTGTTCTTTTATCTCACTCGATTCGTTTCTTTAAAATAGTTTTCATCACCCTCAGTCCTAAATGATGATATAACTGAATATCTTTGGCTTGTAGTGCAAAGATGAATGATTACCTGATGAATATCTTTGGCCCGTGGTGCAAAGATGGATATGTGTTGAGATGAACATAACCAACTGGTGATACAAATGAATATCTTTGGCCCGTAGAGATAAGATGAATATTTGGTTCAAAGATGTATATTGATTGATGTTATAGGGATAAAATATTGATGATGGACTTTTAAATCATAGAAAATAGTAGACTTCATTCTCTACTTAACTCTTCTAATGAATTGTTATTTTCATTGCGAATATTGATCTAAAACTTGTTGTTAATTATATTTTATCTGATCTATTGAAGGCTAACGATAATTTATTTTCCATTACCTTGGTCATAATATTCTTTACTGGGCTAGTTGAGCTCACCCTTTTTCTTTTTGTTCCAATTTTCTTCTCAAGAGGCGAGATTATAGCGGGAACTAGTCGGGGTGTGGAGTGATGTTTTAGGGCAGTTGTTTTAGCAGTCCTCACTATTTTGTAAAATAGTGTATCAATAATTGTAATGAGGACTTATTTGAGTTTGGATATTGCCTAGAAGATAATATTTGTATTTAAACTCACAACATATGTGTTGTCGTATTTTGCACGACAATTATAATAATGAAGTTGTAGTTGTTTTCTATACCATGTTTTTGGTGACTCAGAATGGGTTGTGTGGACCTATTTTGAGGGCGTCACGGTAAGTACTTGGCTTCGGCACCTCTATCACCTTAAATGGCCCATCCTAGTTTGGTATTAACTTGTCTGTGTTCTGGGGGTAGATGCCTCTGATTCTCGAAGCACCAAATCTCCAACCTCGAACCTTCTTTGTTTCACTTTCTGGTTGTAGTGTCGGGCAGTTCGCTTCTGATAGATAGCCAATTTTACCAGAGCTGAATCCCGAACTTCCTCTGGAAGATCCAAATTTAGTTGTAGGCCGTCATCATTGCATAGTTCTTTGTACTGACTGACCCGAAGTGTTGGGGACCCAATCTCAACTAGTATAAGTGCATCAGTCCCATAAGCCAATCTGAATGGTGAATCCCCAGTTGTCGTCCTCGGGGTAGTCCAATATGCCCATAAGACACTGAGCAATTCTTCGGGCCAACGCCCCTTCAATTCATTTAACCTCCTTTTAATCCCATTAAGTAGAGTCCGGTTGGTGACTTCCACTTGTCCATTTGACTGAGGATGGGCAACCGAAGTCCTCCTATGTTGAATGACCAATTCTTCTAGAAAAGCTTCGAATTTTGACCCAACAAACTGTCTGCCATTATTCGAAACTAGGACACTCGAAATGCCGAACCATTAAACAACACTTTCTTTAAAAAACTTCAGACATTCCTGTTCGGTGATCTTGTGTAATGGTTTGGCTTCTACCCACTTAGTCATGTAGTCAATAGCCACAATCTGAATATTATATTCAGGTTCAATTGAAGCAAAGTTCGATAATAATATATATATATATATATATATATATATACACACACACACACACATATATATATATATATATAAAAGCAATAAAAGTCACGAATCGACGATCCGGGCATACACACACAACACGATTCTCAACGTGAATAAGTATGTGTGAATGGATGTGAGAAAAGACTTAAAGAAATCTGAGATGTCTTACACTGGGCTGTCAAGAAGACTTCAGATAGCTTTTAATGAATGAATACTCGGTTTCCATCGGTTAAATGTAGCAAAACACGAGCTCGCAAGTGTTTGGAAAAAGAAAGCACTTAGTTTAAAGTGTGTATAAAGTAAAATGGACAATGTTTCCTCGCTTTTTCTCTTCTTAAAATGGTCACCCCAAGCCCTCTATTTATAGAGGGGGAGTCGCAGGTCCACTTGCGGCTACCTGGGGTGCCCCAGGCTTTGCGGATCCCACCGTCTCGAAGTACGTGCACGTATGCAACGCGTTGTCCAATTGAACCTTCATAACTTTCAATCCAGACATCCGATTGAGGCATATAATACCTTTTCGGAATGCTGTTGTTGAGAGCTACACAATGACATGTGATAAGAGGTTGTACGAAGTCGGGGAAGATGATTCCATGACCAGATCTTTAGGTCTTCAAAATTTATCATGTGTGATGTCTTGTGTAGTAGTCACTCGGGATTTTGAGCTATGGATTTTGAGTTATGGTTCTTGTGGGACATTTCAATGTGAAATGTGGGATGAAATGTTGTTGAGACGGCGTGAATGTAGCATCGAGATGACAAAATGATGATTTTACCCCTCACTAGGTTATCTTTGGCTCAAAATTTGATTTAGCGATCGTTGTTGAGGTTATCTCCGAGATTGAAATTTGCGTTGTAGTCTTGAATGTCCATAGGGTTGTCTCTGAGGTGTGCCTGACCTCCCGGAGTTATCTCCGTGGTTAGAATTGCATCTCTCTGGGTTATCTCCCAGGTTGGAACTGAATCTCCCGAGGTTGTCTCTCGGATTAGAACTGAGTATCTCGGGGGGTATCTCTGAGATGGAAAATTGAATATCCCGGGGTTATTTCCGGGATTGAACTGATTTCACTTCCAGGGTTATCTCTGGAAGTCGATTTTGCCCTCCTACAAGGTTAGTAATAGGAATGCAAAATTTCAAGTGTCTACAATCAATATTTATGTCGGTCTTTTCCTAAAACGTCAACCTTTAAATAATTAAAAGATAGAAAAAGTATAAAAAGGATAGACACACATTTAGGAAAAAAATTTGAGTCAATATGATATGAGTATCAATAAAAAAAATTATAATTTGAATAAATTTAAATAATTTATCTAAATTTAAAAATTGTTTATATTGAAATCATTTCTATTTTGAGTACAGCTCAAATTTTAGAGAGCGGTTATTTATCGAGTACAAATTGTTTGATTCATTTTAGTGCGCCTTAGGGGCTGTTTGTTTAAAACTTAATGGGTCTGAATGGCTGAATCGGTAAGTGGCTGAATCATTAAGTGCGTTTGTTTTGAAAAAAAATCGTCGAATAATTTGAATCGATTCGGATCGTTATTTGAATGGTTAAGTCCAGAATTTTTTTAATGCGAATATATTTGAATGGTTGGGTGAATGAAGTAAAAAAAATTAAAAAAAATAATAAAAATAATAAAAAAATATTAACTATTATATTATGTAATATTAAATAAATTTACAACAACTTTGAATTTTTTCAGAAGGGTAAAATATTAAAAATATGTCATTCAGATCTTTAAGATATATGCGGTTATCAAACAGTTTTTTCATTTCAGATTCAAATTCATTCAGATTCGATTGATTGATTGATTGATTGATTGATTCATTCAATTTTTATCAAACATCCCCTCACACTAACTCTAAACAGCCAACCATAAAGGCCACTTGGGTAAAATCTCCGCTCTACTCTTGTTAGTTCCATCTGAACCCAAAACTGATATCCCACCCACATCTAATTACAAACAAAAACATATCCCCACACTACCACCGTCGCCGGTCAGAAAGAAGATGTACAGGGACGAATCAGCATGCAACACATACAACTACGGCGAATCCGTTTACTGGGACGCCCGTTACATACAGGAGGCCGCCGCCGGTGCCTTTGACTGGTACCAGCGTTACGCCGCCCTTCGCCCCTTTGTTCGCAAATATATTTCCACTTGTTCTCGTGTCCTCATGGTCGGTTGTGGCAATGCTGGTAATTTTTCTTCAATTCATTTTTTTGAGGTCAACTTTTTTTTTTTAATCATCTTTTGTGTATTTTGGGTTTTTGTTTTCCATCCTTCAATTTGAGTTGTTTTTCCATTTGTTAATTAATCCAGGTGCTTAATTCTTTTTATACTCCCAGCCGTCTTGGGCGAGGGTCCATCCTCCATATTAAACGTACTAAAAGTGAAAGTCCCTCCTCTCTTTAAAAATCGAGTATCTAGATGGAGCTTCAATAAACTGGAAATAAACTGGAAAATGGAATCAGTTTTTTTTTTTTAATTTATTTTATTTATTTTTGAAAAACGATGGGAGGATCATGGGTTAGATTAAATATATTAAAATTGTAGTTATATGTTATGTTTGGTATAGAAAGATTGTTTTGTGCTTATTCTCCTATAAATATAAGTTGGTTAAGCTTAGTAGAAGTAGTTTTTAGATAAAAATTAAAATACCTAACATAGAGATAAAAAGTGTCACACATTAAGAACTCAAGAACTCATGGTTCTCAATTAGTTTACACGTTACCACTAGAGCACTAACATGGTACAAACATTTCAAAACATGGTATACTTAGTTTTGGAACATATGACAATCCAATTTTTTTTTCCATACTTGCTGAAACTTCTATTGTATAAGTGTGATTACAACGTTGTTGGATGATTTATAAATGATTAGCACCCTCTTATAAAAACTAGGCGGCTAAAATCAAATCTAATGGAAGTTTAGAATTGCCTATCTATAATAATCCTCTAAATTATCAAAGATATTTACATAGTATAATAATGATTTCATTCAGAACATTCTATTATAAACCCTAATATTAAAAGAAGATTTTAGGGAATGCAAACTAATGTTGCAAAATGAGTGCCTTGTGGGGGTCATGTAAACCATAACATTGTTGATAATGATATTATTGTGAGAGTAAGCTTAGAAATGACTCAACTAGTTTTAATTAGAACATTCTATTAAACCCTTTAGAAAGAAGATTTTAGAGAATACAAACGTTGTTGCAAAATATGCATATTAAACCATAACATTGCGTATCTCGTTGATAATGATATTATTAAAAGAAACGACTCAAAGTTTTTTATCTTTTAGCTTTCTTCATATACCACGCTTTGAAATCATACTATCAAAAGTGATAGAAATTTCCTTTACTTCAAATTTGAAAAGTGACATTTTCCTTTCCGATTTCATTTCACGTACTGCATAGAACTATATCTAGGTAATACAGACTCCATGTGTTGAGACCTTTTTGATATGTGTAACGTTCTGTAGTTTGGATAATGAAATTTTCTCTATTGCATGAATGTAGTACAGAGTAGAATGAGAACAACATAAAAAGCCATCTTGGTTCTATTTGAAATATAATTACAAAAAACCATCTTTAAAATTTGATTCTCATTTAGGATGAGAACAAAAATAATCCAATTACTAGATAATGTAGGTTTGCTGATTCCCTCTGTCAGCTTGCATGCCCTCTGGTCTTGTGATAGTTATTATTCCTTTGCTTATAGAAACTTAAATCTTAATAGAGTTACTTTTTAGTAGAACTTCCTGAGGTGATGAGAGTTTTACTTTTGTAGTCATGTCAGAGGACATGGTTAAGGATGGGTATGAAGACATAATGAATGTTGACATTTCATCAGTGGCCATTGACTTGATGAGAAGGAAGTACGAGCGTGTCCCTCAGTTGAAATGTATCCTACATAACAAACAGCTTGCTTTTGTTCTTGTTTCAAAATTTGGACTATTATTTTTGTTGCTTGTGAAAAACACATGTACCTTTGGTGAACTTTTCCTTATGAAACTTAATAGACATGCAAATGGATGTTAAGGATATGAGCTTTTTCCCAGATGAATCATTTGGCAGTGTCATTGACAAAGGTATATTATGTATATATCCGTTTACTGCATGTTTTGCCAAATTTTGCAATTATTTTATAAGTTGAAAATACTTATTAATGCCTCTTATTCCCTGCATGTTTTGCTGATTCTAGGAACACTTGATTCGCTGATGGTAATTATTGTTCTGATTTTGACAATTGACGTCTCCTTATTATTGTTAACAACGTGCTGATTTTTAGTCATCCTCTTCATTTTTGAAGTGTGGTACCAATGCTCCAATTAGTGCTGCTCAAATGCTGGGGGAAGTAAGCAGGTTGTAGGTTTTATTAACTCTTTAATCTTTTTGTTTCTGATCTGTTCTAGAAGTTTAATGGTCCATATTTGCTTTAATGTACTTTTTTCATTTTCTCTCTCTTATTCCAAGTTATGTACATAACAAACTGTTTTTTTGCTGTTTTTGTTCTTTGCTTGTAGGCTTCTTAAACCCGGAGGAGTCTATATGTTGGTATATATTCTCCTGAGAAATCTCTTTCAAATACTTTTTCCTTGATATCTAAAAGCCTAACAAAGAAATAAAATGATGCCAACTTTCTGTTTACAGATAACTTATGGTGATCCTCAAGTCAGGGTTCCTCATCTGCGCCGACCAATATATAATTGGAAAATAGATTTGTACATTATGCGTAAGTTCTTAATCTCTTTAAGTCATGAAAGATCTGTTGCTCTTTTCTTTCCGCAATTTTTTTAATATCTCAAATTAGTTCAGTTTCAGAGCTATCTAATTTTTGCGTGAACTTTGTTATCTATTTTATCTTTAAAAGGCAGGCTTCAAGTTCATAACCTTTGACTCTATGTCTGTCTGTCTTCGCTTAAATGCTGCCAATTTGCATAAGAGAAATTTGGAAAGCATAATTGTAAAGTCATGCAACTAAATATGAAAGTCCTGTAGAGTAAACACAAAATAGTAATTATAAGGATAATAATCACATTTAAGAAAGACTAAGTACTTATACTTGTGCCTTCAGAATATCACTAATGTTTAGAAAATATCCTTTTATTTCATCCTATTTGATATGCAGCACTATTTCTACCTGTGTTCCTCTTACATGTGATAAGAAGATTTTTATGCACTTTATGGCTATATTGTTTATCTGTAGTTCCAAAATATCTTATAGGCCCACTCATAGTTGTCATGGAGTCGCCTAGGCGATAGTCGACACCTAGGCATCCCGACAATGGGGAGGATGGCATGGCGCTTGTTGTCTTGAGGTTAGGCTGCTAAAGCGTGCGCCTTGGCAGCTCGGTGTCTCACGTTATCATCGAAGAGAGTCTCCGAGCTGCCAAAGCGCACGCCTTAGCAACTCTGGCCCAAGACTTTAAAATATGGTTATATCCATTACCCATGGGTGACCCATAGATTAAAAATAAGGGATAAAACCCTAAAATAAAAATCAAGACTTACCCATGTGAAAATATGAATTCCCAAAATAAATAATATATAAATTGCACACTATGACGTCATGGCGGTTGCCTTGTCGCCTAGACGTCCTGGCAGTCGGTTATCATCATGTTCGTTGTGGCGCCGTGACAACTATGGGCCCACTACATTATCAATCTTGTACAATTTCAACTTTCCCTTTTTTTTACCACTCGTCCGAGCACAATTCTCCCAATTCTTACTTCTTTATTGCGGAAGGTGAGATATTTTCTAGGTTCTTTCACTTCTTTTGCAATTTGAATGACCATGAGGGAGTAGAATATACTTTATTTATTCATCTTATTTGTTCACCAATCACCCTCTAAGTCGTAGTCCTTTGATAGACGTGTCTTGTTTCTTCGTTCCTTCTGAACACTTTCTTACAGCTCTACTTTCACTTTTGGATTTTGGTCAGATCATCACTTCCATTGAGCATCTAATGAGGCACCCTAAAAATCAAATTTGTGTTGTCGTTGACTAATGGTCTGCTTAACACTAAAGATATGTATTCGAGGCGTGGGTCAATGTCTTGACTGTTTTGTTTCTTGTGTGTTGGGAGAGTGTCGGGTCTGATCCTTTAAGGTGGAAGACCTCTACAGCTCAAGGGATCTCGTGGAGAGAAAGATAGGATAATCATTTAGAGATGTGTTTGTTTCTCCTTCTTTGGGGATTCTGGATTGAGAAAAAATGCTATAAAAAAATTGTGCTTGGGCAATGCCTGCTGTTTGGTTTGTTACAGTCTTTCTTTGCATCTATTCGAGCTTACTCAGTTGGAGCTTTCCAATAAATTCCACTTCAAATTTTTATAGATATTAGCGACTGGTGCTGAACTAACTGTAGTGCAAAGTCGTATTTCTTTAATTAATAAGATCCAAAAAAGGTTTATTTATCCCAGGCCAGTACTTCACTAATGTCTGGATGATTTTTCCACTTTTTTTTTTGTTTTCTTTTGGGAGGACCTATTCTCCTCAATATGCTTTGTAATATCTTTTTCTCATCTTTAGTGTAAAAATATAAATCTTATTTTTATGATTAGCGAGCAGTACTTCACTGACAGGGGGATGATTATTTTATATATTCTCTGGCTGTATTTGTGTATAGCTGGTTATAATCAAATGCTAAATTGGGTGATTGGTGTCCAATTAAAGTAGGTTACGTGCACACAACACACACACAAACATATATTACCATTGTCTATGTTAAATTTAAACTTGATTGTGTTATAAGCTTTACTTCTTTCTTATATCTCTTGGTAACTTGCGTACCCTAACTAGTTTGGGATAAAGGCGTTTTTGAGTTGAGTTTTCTTTCTATCCTAAGCCCCTGTGGTCAATTCTCTGGTGAGTAAATGATTGCTGCATTTTCCCTTATAGCAACTCTTATGCATAAGTTGATGAGTTTTTGGTTTGTGGGGTCCAAACTCATGAGAAGTACCAATTTTAATTGGTGGTGTATTTAACTCATTGTGTGTGAGCAACATGGGATCCTAACTTATGTTGAATTGGGGTCCAAGTTTGTACACCGTACACAGTTTTAAACCGTATGAGGATGCATGTGGCAGTTTCTAGCCTAATTGGAAAAGGAACAAGGCTAGTGGCGGTGGAATCCTAGTTATTAAGATTTTAATGTCAACCCAATTATGGAAAGCATGATCCGAAGACTACACGGATTGGAGTTTATCATTGGGTTATATATACATGCATTGGTGTGATCAGTGTGCGACACAAGAAATATAACAATTGTGATATACATAGTCAGTGAGAGAGAGTGTTTTGGCAGAAGCAATAACGCACGAAACAGTTTTGGTGAAGGTTAATTCACGGTTATCTCCATCTTATTATGAATAATTAATTGTTTAAAGACTTTAATTAATTTGGAGGATATTGGGTGGTGAAGTAATTTGAATTTTTACTCAAATTAAGGTATTTTTGTATTCTCTCAGTGAAAATCCAATAATAATCTAGAAGGTGGGTTGAATAGATTATTACAGATTAAAAAATTATCTTAGGCCTTTTTGAATTTTTAGATAATTAAATTGCAGGGTTAGAAATTAATATGCAAGGCAATAAAAATTCAATTACATAATGCACAGAGATTTGTCTTGTTCACAACATACACCCCGGGTATGTTGCTACGTCCAGTCTCAAGCTCCTCTACAGGACTTTTGATCATATTACTCCCAGTAATAAATACTCATTTAACAGGCGGAGAAGTCTTTACAAAGTTTTATAGATCAACTTCCAACTATACACAATTAACTATCTTGGACAACAAGTTGTTAGCTCCTTCCTCAAGCTTAGTTGCACCTTTCCTTTGAGTTCAGTTCTACTTTATGATCTGGTCTTGAAATGACAACCTCTTCCTCACCTCACAAGTACACTAAAGACCCAACTCTTAGTTGACATTTTGAAGACTAGTCTTGGTCAAAGAATTACTGGTCTTTCTCACATGTACATAAAATAACCTAACTCTACTCTTTTCATTTTTACAAAAAGATTTGACACTTCTAAGATAAGCAGATAAATTCAGTGCATATATATAAAAGTTTAAATAACTTTTATATTTAATGTTTCTCAAATAAGCAGATAACAGATAAAAGATCAAATAATTATATAAAAGTTCAATGACTTTTATATTTGTATGAAATGTTTGTGTAAGCAGATGATAATTTATGCTCAGTTATAAAAGTTTATTTAACTTTTATATTGTGTGAATATGCTTCTTGTTTAAGCAAATATAAAATTGAGCTTAGATTAAAGATGCTTTCATATGCAGTAAATATTTAATTTAGTGCGATTTATAAATGTTTACTTTTTCTTTATAAATAAAGAATGTGTTTCTAATATATAACTTTGATTTTAGATATAATAGTTTAAATAACTTTTTTAGGGTGATATGCTTCTTTTTAAGTAGATATATTCAATGAAGTTTTTGATATAAAAGTTTAAATAACTTTTATATTATGCAACAAGTATTTTATGAATAAATGAATTTATGTTTAAATACTTGTGATGACAGATATCAAGTATAATAAATGAATCAGTTAAACAATACTTGTTATAACAAATAAATTTGTTTCAGTCAAAGATATATATAATAATATATTTGATTTATGATGTGAATACGTTAAATATGGCCACTTAGGATTTTAAAGACCGTTCGAATAATTATCTCTATCATTCACTCGAGAGATATACCTCCAAATTGTATCGGTATCTAAGTGCGGATCAAATTTATAGTTTCACAACTAATATTTATATAAATATTTTCGATAGACCACTTAGGATTTTAAAGACCGTTTGGATAATTATCTCTATCATTTACTCATGAGATATACCTCCGAATTGTATCGGTATTTAAGTACTGATCTATTTTACGATATTTATATAAATAAATTAAATCAATAAAAAGCCACTTAGGATTTTAAAGACCGTTCGAATTATTATCTCTGTCATTCACTCTAGAGGTATAACTTCGAATTGTATCGGTATCAGTATCTAATTATTGACTTTTTATATGATATAAATAGATGAAATATAGATATATATAAATGTGGGCTGAATAACACTTCTGTCTCTCCAAGTTGTCACTCACTTTCAAAATCGTCCTTAAAGTTCATCTTTTGTCAGTTCAGTCCTTAAAGTGACATTTTTTTCCGTTTTAAGTTTCTCCCACCCATTTTGCCCCTAACCCGGCCCATTTTAACCCAACCTAGTTTAACCTAATCCAAAATTTTAATATTTAAAATAAAATAATTGTTTTTAATATTTTAAAATAAAACAATTATTTTAAAAATAGTTATATTAAATATTTTAAAATTAAATATTATTTTAAAATAATAATTATATTTAATATTTTAAAATAAAATATTTTTAAAAAATTTAAATAATAATTTAATTTAATATTTTAATATAAAAAATATTTCTTAAGATAATTTGAAAATAATAATTCTTTTTAATATTTTAAAGTAAATTATTCTTTTTAAAATAATTAATACTTTTAATATTTTAAAAATATTATTTTTAAAAGTTTTAAAAATAATTATTATTTTAAGGAAAAATATTAGAAACTTTTATTTTTTTCAAAATGAGTAAAGTTTCATAAAATATAGATTCTAAAAAAGTAAAGTTAAAATTATTTAAATCTTAATTATTTTTATGAAAATTTACACATCTTTAAAAAAATTATTTTTGTTTTATGAAAATAAAAGTTACTTTTTTGAATATATATTTTATAAACCCTTACTCATTTTTTTTAAAAATGAAAAATTTTTCCAAATCTTTTTGCTGAAAATAATAATTAATTTAAAACCTTTTTTTAATTTATTTAAAAAAAGTTGAATTAGTTTTTTTTATTTATCTTTTACTCTTTTTGTAAATTTAATTTCTATTTTTTAGTTTTTTAAAAATTCTAATATTAAGAATAAATGGTAAAGATAGTAACTTTTTTTTTTTCCTGAAAATAAAGTTCTCATAAAAAAAAAAAATCTACTTTTTTTTTAAATAAAGTTTTGCTTTTTTTTGTTTTTTTTTAATCTATTTTTAGGAAATTTTACTCATTTTGAAAAAAATATCTAATATATTTTCCTTAAAATAATAATTATTTTTAAAATTTTTAAAAATAATATTTTATTTTAAATATAACAAATAATTATTATTTGAAAATAATATTTTATTTTAAAATAATTAAAAATACTAATTATTTTCAAATTATTTATACTAAAATATAATTATTATTTTAAAATAATATTTTATTTTAAAATATTAAAAATAATTATTATTTTATTTTTTAAAAAAAAATAATTTCTTTTAAAATATTAAAAATAACTTTTTAAAATAATAATTTATTTTAAAATATTAAATATAATTATTTATTTGAAAATTATTATTTTTATTTTAAAATATTAAAATTTTGTCGGTGTTGGTCAAAAATGGGGGTTGGGGTCAAATCGGGTTGAAGGAACATAAACGCAAAAAAAATGTCACTTTAACGACCTACTTGACGAAAAATGAACTTTAGGGTCGACTTTAAAAGTGAGTGGTAACTTGAAGGGAAAGAAGTGTCATTCAGCCTATAAATGTGTATAACAATTTATATTTGTATATCTATAAATATAGACAAGTGAGAGATAATTCAAATAAATTAATCAAATAACTTATCTCAAATACTTTGACCAATTTTTTATTCAACAAATATTAGAATTTTGAGTAGAATAGCGAAAGCTTTTTTGAGAGATAATATGTAAGGCAAGGAGTATAAGCTTTTCTTTGTTTGTTAATTGGCAAGTTGAAATGAACTGAAAAAAGCCTCCTATTATAGATTTTCTAAGCTTAGGGTAAAAAGGTAATTTGGAAGTTTAATTTGAAAATCAAAGGCTCGGATTCTTTGTTTCAAAAATGAAAGGCTCGGATTAAATATGACAATGATCACACGGATTGCCCAAGAGAATTGCAGAATAACATTTTCAAAATTTGGTCCAAAAAAGTTAACTTCCATCTAACATTAAATAAGCACATGGCTTATTTATTTTCAAACTTTTCAAGAATCTAGCACACATGCAGCCGGTCAACACTAGCAAGGCTATAAGCCTTGGCTTTTAATGATCACATGACATATACACATGCTTATATAATTCCCAAGTTTTCCTTAACATTCGGATGAAAGTGAAAGGCTAAAGCTTTTCACTTTTGCATTTTTCTTTCGAAAATTTATAAATATAATATAATCTTTCCAAGAAAATTTTAGTAAATAAAAATTATTTAGGAATAATAGGAGTTCTCCTTGTCTTAGGAAATGTTGTTTTATGAATCAATCTCTTTAACACTTGATATTAAATTATCAAGGTCAAGAAAATATTAATTCAATAAGATTTAGAAAACATTTTTGGTCAAAGTAAATAAGATAATTAAAACAATTATAATATATAAATCCTATGCGGATGATTCTACCCTTTTAATTAATCTATATACTAATTATTGTTATCATCAAAATAAACCTAAAAGTTGGAGACCCAGTTTGGTGATATTTCAAGTTTTTAGTTATAAAACTTGGAATGACTATTTGTACTCACAGTTGATTATAGTTTTAGAGGGTTTTCCACATAAGATTTGGTGTCTTGTGTTTGGTTTATTTTTCGTACTATTATTTTATGTGGTTATTATTTATTTGGTGGAATTGCATTACTTGTTTGATGTGGTCTGTTATTTAATTTATCAGAGACGGTTCTAGTTGGGGGAGTTTTCCTAACAATTAGAAGTACTGAAGTATCTATTATATTACCAGCAGAACGGGTGGAATGGTAATTCTAGTTCTTCAGTTACACACTAGCATTCTAGCCCCTAAAATTTCATCTCTCAAGGCTACCTCTCTTTTCTTCGTCCTGTTTGCTAGACAGTTATGGACGGGGAACATAGTCATTACTTTTCTCATCACTTATTTAAACTGTCCCATTACTTTTCCCTTTTGTCGTTTTATATATTAATGACAAAGGTCCCTTCTAAGAAAGACGTTTGTGGGTTCCTGGTTCTTTGTAGGCTCAACACTAATGATATGATTTAGATTTGTTGTGAAATTTCAGTTCCACATCGAAAATGTGAATTGTATTGAAGTGTATCCAATTCTACTATCAAAAATACCAAAAATACCAAATAACTAGTCATTACTTTTGGGTGGGCTTGTGGAGGCTTAAAATGACCCAAAAATTTCATGTTGCAGTGGATTGAGTCTGGATTTGTCCCCATTTCGAGCTTGGTTCATAACAAATAATATCAAAGCAAAACCCTAAACCGTTGTGGGCACCAAGTGATATGGAATAAATGTTACATTGATGGTTGGTGGGACCCACCTCTCAAAAGGAGTCACCTCTAGAATCATACACTACTGACTGTTAATTTGAGATTGTGTGGATCCTGACACGGATTTAAGTGGTATAGATTGTATTCTAGTTCCACATTGAAATATCTTAGATGCCTATAAATGGTATCAAATTAAAACCCTATCCTAGTGTGGGAACAAAGTAAGACACTGATAGGTTCTGGGAGCCACCTCTAGAATCCTATTTTGCCTAGGGGGATCTTGAGATTTTGTGGAAGGGATTTAAGTTGGGCAGAATTTGAAGTCCTAGTCTTGCACTGGAAAATGTGGGGTGGATTGAACTGTGTATAAGGTGTCAATTTACTACCAATAATACAAGAATTTGTCATGATTTCTGAGTTAACGTGTAGGCTAAGAGGACCAAATTACACCTGGTAAGTGGATTGAGCCTGGATCTGCACTTGTTTTGGTCTCGGGTCTCGGGTCTTGGGTCTTGGGTCATTGCATTTTCAAGCTTCATAACTTGTCCCTAGCTCATTTGATGTTCAGGTTAGATTAGTAGGATCCACTGTATTTTTATTCATAGGTCCATAAATGAGATCTCTGTTGTTATCTGCTTAGAGTTTTTAAGAAAGAATGTGCTCTCTAATGCTAGAGAATTTACTCATCAGATTTCAAGAATTTAGGGATGGTGCCATATCTGGAAATGCAGGTGCTTTGATTTCTTTGGTGCATATGGAGAGCATATACTTGATTTAATTATCTGTGATTGCTATTTTGCATCAAGTTATTTAGGAATATGGTCACATTTTTCTCAGGCTGGGCATTCGGTTTATATCCTTTTTATGTAGGGCGTGTTTTCAATTTATATTGTGAGTTGAGGGCACTCCTTCACCGGAGACACTGTATTTCTTCCATTCGTCTGGTTCTGGAGAACTCTTTGTCCTCTCATTATAGATCTCCCAACCTTTTTGACGTCTGCTCACTTTGTAATATTCCAATCTTCATTTCTTGTTAGGATGGGGATTCTATTTCTTTGAAATTTCATTTCTTTATCAATTTAACTCACAGGAAGCGGAGAAGTTATCTTCTTTGGAGCATCTTCCTTCTCCATGTTTGTTCCCTTTTATCCTCCCTGATACGACGAGATCTCAGGTTATTTTTCATACTAGTCTTACTACGCTTTACATTTCAACTTCAGGCTCCAAGTACTTTCCCTATAGCCTCTTAATTCTGCACGGTCAAGGTGACTTTTAAGATCAAGACTTTTGTTAACTAGTCAGTTTCTCTAAACACTTGAGCAGCTACTATGTCCTACTTCAGATCCGGAGGCTTTATAAGTTCTTATCTTTAGACAAGTGGGATGTGTTGGCTGAAGCTTAGAGTCATGAGTGTTTGTGTTTATATTGTTCTTCCGCAAGGAGTGTGTTGAATTCCTTAATTGGGATTTTGTCTGAAGCTTGGGTGTCCCTTTTGTCTCCAGAGAGTTTGTTACATATTAGGATTTGGGGGTTTTGGCAGAAACAAATACGGTAAGATTTTGTTACATTATGCCTGTTTTGTCATATTTTGGTATTCAGACACAGGCCACAGGAATGCCAGAATCCTAAAGAACAGGATCCTTCCTCTTCCCTTATTGATGATAGGGTCTTTGGGTGCAACTTGGTTATCAGGTTTGGGAACTTTAAAATAAGGCGGAGTTTCTATTTTTAGGGGGAAAATCCATAATACACTTGGTTTATAACCCAAAACCCCAAGGGTTGGCTCAATGGCATGTGCTCTACCATAATAAAGGAGAGGTCACATGATCAAACATTGCCAACTCCAAGGTGCACCCACATAAGCTTATGCTTGGATTTGTACGATGCTCTGCTCTTTTTGTTTCTTTTCTTTTTTTGTTTTTTTTTTTTTTTGGAGGGGGGGGGGGGGGGTCATGTGTACATTTGGGATTAGTCGGTTTCGTATTTGAGATCACTGTAGGAATTGGCAGTGCATCCTGCATGATTAAATACTGGACTGTGTGGCATTAATATTTGTTATCCAAAATTAACAATAAATGACCTCTATGGTTTTTTTTGTCTTTATGAAGTTAATATCATTTTTGTTCATTTATATACTCTTTTTTTTTTTTAATTTGCAGCTAGACCTGGATTCCAAAAGCCTGCAGGTTCTGCTCCATCTGCAAAATCATTCTTGGAACCTGTGCCTACTACAGCTAAGGGCGTACTTCCTGCAGATTTCGTTATGGAAGATCCAGATTCTCACTTTATTTATGTCTGTAAAAAGATGGACGGATCCGATTTGACACCTGATATTTTATAGACTTGTCCGCAGGTTCCAACATTGACAATACTAGTATGGTTATTATTGCGGCTTGTACAAACCATCTACTCTTTAGATGAGGTACAATTTGCTTTTTATTGTTTGCTAATTTACATGGTATGCTGTAGATTACTAGGAAATAACAGGAATAATTGACCTCCTGTGTGTATCATGCGTGTATGAATTGATCTAAGCGTAGAACTTCTGAGTACCATATTTTATATCGGTCTGATTCTTTGTAGTGTTGACATTAATACTTCTAATATTAATCTGCTGGTGGCTTTTAGATCAAAAGGAAATTTGTGTTTGTGGTTACTTGCAAAATGTATTTTACTCATTCTGTTCCATTTGTAGAATTTGTAAACAAAGAATGCATCTTTATTTTGTATGCCCTTGCAATTATCAGGAGTTGATTCGGTGGTGGTATGATAATTAAATGACGACGACAAATATGAAGACATTGTGTCATTTTATACTATTATTTCCGTTTGAAATAAATTCACGTCATAATTTAGATTTTAATATTTTGCAAATTAATTAGAAATGGAATTTTTTTTTTGTTGAACCCCTACCTTTTTGAGAAATGAAGTTTTTTTTGTAGAATAGAGGGAGTAAGATATTGACAAAATAAATTTTCAAACAAATTTTAATTGTTACCTCCATCCCCTTTGAAGTCCCATGCAGACAAAAATTTTTCAATATATTTTATCATCTTGTACGCAATTTTCCTCTGCCACTATATGGAATATTTCTTTATCTATACTTACTTTTTTAAATCGGAAAATTGTGATATTATATATTCTAATGAAAAAATTGATATGATTTTTTAAAATTCAAAACGTCGATTATCAATGATGGATTATTGATAGTATTAAAGCTTTTTTAAAAATATTATTATTAGTATTTTTTAAATTTTAATAAATTATCATAATTTTGAATTTAAAAAATGTTGTCAATAATGACTAATTACCAAAACCCAACAAGATTCTCTGCACTTGTTCTTAAAGGTTAAAGGTAATAATGATGTTGTAATCTGGAACAAGACAATTAAACAAATTTTTCTTTAAAAAGGTTACTAATTTTTTTAAAAAAAATAGAATAGTAATTAAATTATTATTCAGAACAAAGTTTATTTTCATAGAAAAAAAAATTCTCAGTTAATAACTTATTTATAAGATAATAGAAATTATAAATTCATTGAATATTAATTTTTGAGGGTCAAGACTGTCCATTGAGCAAAAAGTATGACCAAGTCTGACTCATAATTTTCTCTATTTCACAACTATATTTGTTTATATTTTTCCCCTTTACAATGGGAAGATAACAATTAAAATAATAATAATAAATGCATGAAGGTCCAAGAGGCAACGATCAACAAGTGAAGACAGAAGACGTATTAAGTGAAGTGAAGAAAAAAGAGGGAAAAGACGCACAATTAAGACCCAAGATCTAATAAAACAAAAATATTTTTTTTTAAATTTTTTTTAAATGAAACGATGTCGTTTCATTGTAGTTTAAAAAATAAATAAAAAAAAAAAAAAAAAGAAGAAGATCGGAAAGAACATTTCGCGATCATGCCACGCTTGTGAAGATCGGAGAAGATCGATTCTTGGCCAGTGCATGGCCGCCCGCCGCCCTCCCCGCTAAGCGACGCATTTGAAAACCGTCGCTATAGGATCTATAGCGACACTTTTATTGTGGAAATAACATTTTTCGTTGTGGATTTAACAATTTCCTATATTATATTACATAAATGTAACTCACTCTTATAGTACTGCCCAAACTGCTTGGAATCCAAATCCCTCCGGCCTTAGCACCAAAAGCAACGTACTTTCTCCATGTACTTTGAGTGGTACAAGCTCAACACTTACTAAATCCTAGCATTATAATTTCAAATTATAATTATAATCCCAAAACTATTAAACCATTTTATAATCTTTAGACTAATAGTCTCAAGTCTAAATTTGAAAATAAACAAGACACTTGATATTAATAGTCTTATCTCAAGTATAATCCTTACAAACAAAAACATAGCCTAAATGCATAAATCTCTAAATTATACTCGTATTCTATTTATGTTGGAATCTTCTCAAATTCAGTTCCTGCGAAACTTGGAAATGCTGTAGTAATATCCTGCACTTGGCCAAGATAAATGTCAGCATACTGAAGTAACTGCAAAATATAAACATGATGGACCTTATAATAAGATACCTTATGTGACGCCCCCAAAATAGGTATACATCACCTATTCTGAGTTGTCAATACATGGTACAGAAACAACTACAACTTTATTATTACAACAGTAAAACTGTGAGTTTGAATACAAATATTATCTTCTAGACAATATCTATACTCAAATAAATCCTCATCACATTTATTGATACATTATTTTACAAAATGGTGAGGACTACTAAACAATTCTTTTTAAAACCTTCATTCCATACCTCGACTCGCACTCGCTATATTCTCGCCTCCCGAGAAAAATGGAACAAAAAGGAAAAGGGTGAGCTCAACTAGCTCGATAGAAGAATATTATGACTAAGATAATATACAACAAATTATCGTTAGTCTTCAACAGGGGAAAATCTAATAGAATACAATAGACAACAAATTTTAAATCAATATTCGCAATGAAAATAATAATTTATTAGAAGAGTTAAGTAGAGAATGCAAACTACTATCTTCTATGTATGAATTTAAAAGTTCATCGTCATCTTTTATCCCCGTAACATCAATCAATATACATCTGTAATCAAATATTCATCTTTGCACTACAGGACAAAGATATTCATCAGTTGGTCATGTTCATTTAAACACCTGTTCATCTTTGCACTACGGTCCAAAGATATTCTTCAGAAATAATTCATCTTTGCACTCACGTGCCAAAGATATTCTTAAGAAATCATTCATCTTTGCACCATGTGCCAAAGATATTCCATAATATCATCATTTAAGACCGAGGATGATGAAAATATTTTTTAAAGAAACGAATCCAAAGTGAAACAAAATGACAAGGATTAAGGATTAAGGATTCGTACTTGGTTTTATCCACATCCAAAAATACCTCAAAAATAATCATAGTGGTGTAAAATTCAAGAATGATCAAAACATGGATACAATCGAGTTAGTATCCGTAATAGATGTTTTGATTTAAAAGAAGAAATTTTATTTTTCTATGAATAGTACCGTAGATACGTGAATAGTGCCAGATATCGTGAATAGGCCGATACGTGAATAAAGCTTTCGACACCAAAAGATAGAAATTCAATAAAAACATCTTCACGCTTTCATTGAATAGTACTCGTGAATAAGAACTCGTGAATAGTAACTCATGAATAGTAACTCGTGAATAGTAACTCATGAATAGTAACCCCGACATGAAAAAGTTCCAAATTTGATAAAAACTTCAGATCAACATTTCAGCATAATGATATTGAAGAAATAATATCATTTGAGAAGAAAATAACATCCCTTACCTCGAAAGATCAAGACTTCTAGCTAGAATACCGTATATAGTTTGAAGGAACTTGCACAAATCTAGCAATACTCAAAGTATACTCAAAATACTCACAAGAATAAACTCGATAATATATAGAGAGAAAATTTGAGTTTTGGTGTGATTTTCAATTCTAACATAAGCACCTATTTATAGGAAAATGCTTAGAACACCAAAGCAGAAAATTTAATAAAATATATTATTATTAATAAATTTCCTACGCCTCTTTGGAAATCAGATCCCAACATTTCCCACATGCCAACCTTCTAGAAAGAAATGATAAAAAACGTTTTTCATAAAATAAATAATTAAAACTTACAAAAATCAATTATTTTGAGCTTCGAACTTCAATAATTCATAATAAATAGCCCTTTCATCAGAAAATTTGAATTTCATGAGTTTTTATAGGAAATTCAATTCTCTACAACTTTGCAGAAGAAAGTTTTTCCAAATTCCAAATAGAAATTGACCGAAATCCACAAGCAGGCGATTTTACGTGCTATAATCAAATTCCGGATCAATAAATGGGGTCCAACCGACATGTTTAACATGTTTTAAACATTTATTGCAACAAAAAATACTCTTCCTCCTCGTATACTCATATATCCCACATTCGTTGTAAAAATATCACCGTTAATATATTATTAAAATAATATATTTAAATGAATTATTTTATCGAAAAAGATAAAATATTAATTTTCAACAATTGTCATTTTAAAAATTTTCTCCATCTATATCCACATAAAATTAATATTTTCCTCATCATATAAATCAATAATTAATTATTCACAAATAATATTATAGAATCACAATATCGACAATCGTGTAGTTCTGCAGGAAGAGGGGCTTTCCAATAAGAATTTCTTCTTCTTCGGGCGCCGCAATTAGGTGACCAAACCTCTCCTTAGATGTAACTTTCTAGACATTGCCAATAATGTTATCTAATAATATTATTCAGATAATATGAATTATTGCTTCGATAATGAAAATACCGTGTAATGACAATTATTCAAAAACAATGAATATAAAATATCAACGCAAAGAATTATTAACTCAATAAAATCTCGAACAAGAATTATCGTAACCATTATTGAGTAGTGCCTTTCACGTAAGAATCAATAATTGGTGCAATACTGGTGCTACCTTGCTCAACAACGCTGCGTATTAGTGTGTTTTAACCCACCGGTATTCCAACAAGATAATCAGTGAATAACTACGTAGTTATTTAAAAACAACTTATATTTGTCGCTTTTCTTCATCCAATCGCTTTTCAGTTATGGGGCCCACACATGGGCTGCTTGGTCGCATTTAATATTCCCCGACAAAGATTTAATATTCCACGACCAAACGAATATTCCCAAACAACAATGAATATTTTATAACCACTTGCTTATTTTGAAATATTTGCGTATTTAACCCTTAACTATCCACATTAATCAAATCAACCCTTATTATTTCAAAATAATAAATAAAGGAAATTCCTTTTATTTAAAAATTTCGGGTCTTACAACCTCCCTCCTTATGAAATTTCGTCCTCGAAATCGACGACATTACTGTGTGTTTGAAAAGGTGAGGATACCTCGCTTTCATTTCCGTTTCCAATTCCCTGTGTCATTTCCTCTATAGCATGATTCCTCCACAAAACTTTAACTTGTGGTATGACCTTTTGCGCGTAGAGGACATGCTCCTTCCTATCCAAGATCTCGATGTACCTCCTCATACGTTAAGTCTTGGCTATCTCGTCGGGTTCTAACTCAATAACATGGTTTGGTCTTTCACATATTTACTGAAATGCAGATATGTGAAACACATTATGAACACGAGATATACTCGGAGGTAACGCAAGTCTATAGGCTACATTTCCTACTCGGTCAAGAATTTGAAATGGACCAATAAATCGTGGATTGAGCTTTCCTCTCTCTTCCCAAATCTTGTAACTCCCTTCCATGGAGCAACTCGCAACAATACATGATCCCTACATTAAATTCCACGTCCTTTCGATGAAGATCCGCATAACTCTTTTGTCGATCTTGTGCCGCTTTGTATACGTTGTCGAATCATTTGGATCTTTTCGGTGAGTCATACGCATTAACTCGGGTCCCAACAATGTTGCTTCACCCACCTCATCCCAACATATTGGAGAACGACATTTTTCGTCCATATAATGCTTGAATGGAGCCACACCTATACTTGCTCGATAATGTTGTTGTAGGAGAATTCCACCAATGGTAAATACTTATCCCAACTACCCTTGAAGTCTAGGACACGAGTCTTAATAAATCTTCAAGAGTTTGAATAGTCCTTTCGATTGTCCGTCCGTTTGGGGATGGTATGCCGAACTAAATCGCAAAAATCCGCGCCCATAACTTTTTGCAAGCTAACCCAAAATCTTGAAGTGAATCTTGGGTCACGATCAAAACTATGGATATAGGCATGCCATGCAACCTCACAATCTCATTCACGCATATACTAGCAAGACGTTCAAGGAATAAGTCTCCGTGATCGGCAAGAAATGAGCAGACTTGGTTAATCTATCAACAATAACCCAAATAGCATTGATGCCTTGAGAAATCGTAGGAAGACCGGTAACGAAATCCATGGTAATGTGTTCCCACTTCCATTCTGAAATCTCAAGTGGTTGCAACGGACCCTTAGGTACTAGATGCTCCGCCTTTACACGTTGGCAAGTTAAACTCATCGAGATAAACTTTGCAATCTCTCTCTTCATATTGTTCCACCAAAATGTATGTCGAAGATCACGATACATTTTAGTACTTCCAGGATGGATTGCAAATGGCGATTGTGTGCCTCCATCATAATCTTGTACTTCAAATCGAGTCGTTAGGAACACAAAGTCAGAGTGGACTCAAGTATTCCTTCTTCATCAATTCTCGCTCGAATAGCTCCTTCTTGTACTTCTTCTTCATAATACATACCCCTCTCTGGAATTCGGTGGCTTGAGCAACCTTAACTTTTCTATTAAAGTTGGTTCTACGCGTATACTTGACATCATCGCACTCGTTCCCACATATGATCTTCTACTCAATGCGTCAGCTACCACGTTTGCTTTACCAGGATGGTATTGAATAGTGTGGTCATAGTCTTTCAATAGCTCGAGCCAACGTCGCTGCCGCATGTTGAGTTCTTTTTGAGTGAAGAAATATTTAAGGCTTTTATGGTGCGAATATATCTCCACTTTCTCCCCATATAGATAGTGCCTCCATATCTTTAGAAGCTTAAAACGATCACGCTAACTCTAGATCATGAGTAGGATAATTCCTCTCATACTCTTTAAGTTGTCGCGAGGCATAGGCTATGACTTTCCCACGTTGCATGAGAACACATCCTAACCCTTTGCTCAAGCATCGTCAGAGATAACAAATCCATCCGAACCAGATGGTATTGTTAGAACAGTCAAATAAGTCTCCTCTTAAGCTCTTGGAAACTTTTCTCGCATTCTTCGCTCCAAACGAATTTTGTATCCTTCCGAAAGTTATTTGAAGTTAATGGAGTAGCGATTCGAGAAAACCCTTCCACGAATCTCCGATAATAACCGGCTAAGCCCAAAAAGCTACGTGCTTGGCCACCGACTTGGTTGCTCTAACTTTGTATTGATTCAATCTTCACGGATCAACAGATACTCCATGTTTTCGACACCACGTGCCCAAGGAATGCTACTTCCT
This sequence comes from Panax quinquefolius, assembly GCA_020205615.1. Classification (NCBI taxonomy): domain Eukaryota; kingdom Viridiplantae; phylum Streptophyta; class Magnoliopsida; order Apiales; family Araliaceae; genus Panax; species Panax quinquefolius. The sequence continues at coordinate 17,074,615 of CM035165.1, forward strand.
CAAGCCGTAACTCGCATTTCTTCAATTTGGCATATAGTTGGTTTTCACGAAGCCTTTGGAGTACCAAACTTCAAATGGTGCTCATGATCTTCACGGCTTTTGGAATATATGAGGATGTCATCAATAAAGACAACAACGAATTGATCCAAATATTCCTTGAATACTTTCGGTTCATCATATCCATGAAAGCGCAGGAGGAGCATTAGTCGATCCGAAAGACATGACTAAGAATTCATAATGCCCATACCGAGTTCAAGGCGTCTTTGGAATATCCTCGATTCTAATCTTCAAATGATGATATCCGTAAGCGAAGATCGATTTTGAAAAGAATTGTGCCCTTGCAATTGGTCAAACAAGTCATCAATACGAGGTAGAGGATACCTATTCTTGATGGTGACATGGTTCAATTCCAGATAGTCAATACAAAGTCGCATACTCCCGTCTTTCTTCTTTACAAATAAAACAGGAGCACCCCAAGGAGATGTACTAGGACGAATGAAACCGATGTCCAACAATTCCTGTAGTTGAACCTTTAACTCCTAAAGTTCAATAGGAGCCATTCGATATGGGGTTTTAGAAATGGGCTTTGTACCAGGTTCAAGATCAATAAAGAATTCAACTTCACGTTCTGGGGGTAGACCGGGAAGTTCTTCGGGAAATACGTCAGGAAAGTCAATAACAACATGAATATTATTCAAATTTGACGTGTCTTTATTCAAATCCATAACATGGGCTAAGAAAGCTTGACATCCGTTTTTTAATAAACGAATAGCTTTATGATTAGATATGACAGTGATCGATTTTAATGGTTTAGTTGCTTGAATTGCATAAACAGTTGGTTAGGAATATGAAAACTAACAACCTTACGAAAACAATTAATTTTGGCATGATGAGTAGTTAACCAATCAATCCCTAAAATCACATCAAAAGCAAGTATCTTTAAAGAGATAAGGTCAACAGGTAAGGTAATGGTGCCAACTTGAATCAAACAAGATTTATAAACAGTGGATGTGATGAAAGTTTCTCCTAACGGAGTTTCCACAGATAGGTCAAAGTCTAATTTCTCCCGAGTCAAGTTTAAACGTTGAGCACATCTTTGGAGAGATAAATGAATGAGTAAGACCCAGTATCAAGTAAGGTATAAACTTCGCAAGAATTTATAAATAGCTTACCCGTGATCACCTCGTTTGGGTTCCTCGCATTATGACCGGTCACAACAAACGCTCTTCCCTAATCGTTGACTTTGACTTTTCTAGATGATCTTTTTGAGTCACCGTCCTCATTGAACTAGGTTTCGCCACTGCATAATCTCGAGCGATATGTCCTTCCTTTCCACAATTATAGCATACCTTGAAGCTGTTGTGGGCGGTTTGGTGATATGTCCCCTCTTTTCGCATTTAGTAAGATATGATGGGTGGTCGTTCTCCTCCCTTAGAACCGATTGTTTTAAGACCTTATCATCTTCACATGGTCGTTGTTAAATCTCCTCTTTTAAAATCTCCTCGACTCGCTTCTTCTATTTTCATGGCTATGATTACCACCAGAGTGGTAACCATTTTTGTCCGTCTGCTTTTCTCCGCCGGTTATCATTATTACATTGACCGCTATCTCTCAGTACGATCCTGGTTGTGGTCCCTCAATTGACCGTACTCGTTATCTCGCTCTAATAATTGAGCCCATTTACAACATCCGAATAAAGAGAAAATTTATGAGAAATGAGAGATCGACGACGTATCTGGGGTTTCAAACCTCTAAGAAACATCCGCGTCATATCGTTCCTCATTCTCCACCAAATGAGGTGCAAACCTAGATAACTCGCAAACTTTGCCTCGCATCTTTGAGACAAATCGTGTTGTTTTGTTCTAATCGATGAACTCCACTTCCTTCATATACGACGAACACTTTCGTGAAAGTATTTGTCATTAAATAGCTTCAAACGCCTCCCAAGACATGCCGAGCGGGTGGATGGGTACGCTTCACGACTCCCACCAAAGAGTCCGCCTTGCCATGTAACATAAAGGTGGCGAATGGAACCTTCTCGTTCTCCGTGCACCCCAAGACATCGAATATCTTGGTAATTTGCTTGACCCATGTTTCCGCCATGATCGGATCCGCTTTCCCTTAAATTCGTGGTCCCAACTCTTTGAATCGCTTGGTTGTGACAACCCGTGAATTGCTATCATTTCCTCCTCAGATTTTGAACACGAAGTTTCCTAAATCGATTTTGCATGAACTGCAAAAACTTCTAAACATCCCCTCGCTCATCATCTCGCTTCAATGGTGTTGTTCACAGGAGGAACATTGCCTTTGTTGCACGTTCTCCTCGTTGGTGAGTACAGACATCTCCACGGTCTCATTTCCATTGTTAATATTCTCAATCGACATTCTCAAACATCGTCATAAAACAAGGGTTAATTAAGGAAATCAATATATCACATAATATCCCTATATATCTTGACCAACTAACAAATAAGCTTAGGTAGGACACACTAGCGAAGGATTTACTCGCCTCTCCTCCTAGTTCTATTCCCCGATCTCCGCCAGAGATCATATCCCTAAGCTCGATATTAATCATGGACGCCCAAAATAGGTATACATCACCTATTCGAAAGTTGTCAATACATGGTATGTAAATAACTACAACTTTATTATTACAACAAGAAACTGTGAGTTTGAATACAAAATTATCTTCTAGACAATATCTATACTCAAATAAATCCTCATCACATTTATTGATACATTATTTTACAAAAATGGTGAGGACTACTAAACAATTCTTTCTAAAACCTTCATTCCATACCCAGACTGCACTCGCTATATTCTCGCCTCCCGAGAAAAATGGAACAAAAGGAAAAGGGTGAGCTCAACTAGCTCAAGAAGAATATTATGACTAAGATAATATACAACAAATTATCGTTAGTCTTCAACAGGAAAAATCTAATAGAATACAATAGACAACAAATTTTAAATCAATATTCGCAATGAAATAATAATTTATTAGAAGAGTTAAGTAGAGAATGCAAACTACTATCTTCTATGTATGAATTTAAAAGTTCATCGCCTATCTTTTATCCCTGTAACATCAATCAATATACATCTCGAATCAAATATTCATCTTTGCACTACAGCCAAAGATATTCATCGATTGGTCATGTTCATTTAAACACTGCTCATCTTTGCACTACTATCCCAAAGATATTCTTCAGAAATCATTCATCTTTGCACTACAGCCAAAGATATTCTTAAGAAATCATTCATCTTTGCACTATGTGCCAAAGATATTCCATAATATCATCATTTAAGACCGAGGATGATGAAAATATTTTTTAAAGAAACGAATCCAAAGGAAACAAAATGACAAGGATTAAGGATTAAGGATTCGTACTTGGTTTTATCCACATCCAAAAATACCTCAAAAATAATCATAGTGGTGTAAAATTCAAGAATGATCAAAACATGGATACAATCAGAGTTAGTATCCAGAATAGATGTTTTGGACGAAAAGAAGAAATTTTATTTTTCGGTGAATAGTACCGTATACGTGAATAGTACCGTATACGTGAATAGTAACTCCGACACCAAAAGATAGAAATTCCACAAAAACATCTTCACGCTTCATGAATAGTACTCGTGAATAGTAACTCGTGAATAGTAACTCATGAATAGTAACTCGTGAATAGTAACTCATGAATAGTAACCCCGACATGAAAAAGTTCCAAATTTGATAAAAACTTCAGATCAACATTTCAGATAATGATATTGAAGAAATAATATCATTTGAGAAGAAAATAACATCCTTACCTCGAAAGATCAAGACTTCTAGCTAGAAATACCGTATAGTCTTTGAAGGAACTTGCACCAATCTAGCAATACTCAAAGTATACTCAAAATACTCACAAGAATACGCCGATAATATAGAGAGAAAATTTGAGTTTCGGTGTGATTTTCAATTCTAACATAAGCACTTCTATTTATAGGAAAACGCTTAGAACACCAAAAAGCAGTAAAATTTAATAAAATATATTATTATTAATAAATTTCCCACGCCTCTTTGGAAATCAGATCCCAACATTTCCCACATGCCAACCTTCTAGAAAGAAATGATAAAAAACGTTTTTCATAAAATAAATAATTAAAACTTACAAAAATCAATTATTTTGAGCTTCGTAACTTCAATAATTCATAATAAATAGCCCTTTCATCAGAAAATTCGAATTTCGCGAGTTTTTATAGGAAATTCAATTCTCTACAACTTTGCAGAAGAAAGTTTTCCAAATTCCAAATAGAAATTGACCGAAATCCATAAACGGGCGATTTTACAAAGCTATAATCAAATTTTCACCAATAAATGGGGTCCACCGACATGTTTAACATGTTTTAAACATTTATTGCAACAAAATACTCTTCCTCCTCAGATACTCATATATCCCACATTCGTTGTAAAAATATCACCATAGTTAATATATTATTAAAATAATATATTTAAATGAATTATTTTATCGTAAAAAGATAAAATATTAATTTTCAACAATTGTCGGATTTAAAAATTTTCTCCATCTATATCCACATAAAATTAATATTTTCCTCATCATATAAATCAATAATTAATTATTCACAAATAATATTACGTAATCACAATATCGACAACCAGTGCGGTTCCTCAGAAAGAGGGGCTTTCAATAAGAATTTCTTCATTGGCGCAATTAGGTGACCAAACCTCTCCTTAGATGTAACTTTCTAGACATTGCCAATAATGTTATCTAATAATATTATTCAGATAATATGAATTATTGCTTCGATAATGAAAAATACCGTGTAATGACAATTATCAAACAACAAAGAATATAAAATATCAACGCAAACAATTATTAACTCAATAAAATATCGAGCAAAGAATTATCGTAACCATTATTGAGTAGTGCCTTCTTACGTAAGAATCAATAATTGGTGCAATACCGTGTGCTCTTGTTCAACAACGTATTAGTGTGTTTTAACCACGGGTATTCCAACAAAAGATAATTCTTGAATAACTACGCCAAGTTATTTAAAAACAACTTATATTTGTGCGTTTTCTTCATCCAATCGCTCAGTTATGGGGCCCACACATGGTCTGCTTGGCCGTCGCATTTAATATTCCCCGACAAAGATTTAATATTCTACGACCAAACGAATATTCCCCGACAACAATGAATATTTTATAACCACTTGCTTATTTTGAAATATTTGCGTATTTAACCCTTAACTATCCACATTAATCAAATCAACCCTTATTATTTCAAAATAATAAATAAAGGAAATTCCTTTTTATTTAAAAATTTCGGGGTCTTACACCTTAGGATATGGAAGGGTCATTATCTTCAGTGATGAAGGATTTTTTGCCACAAAATTGAGCCGTTCTTTTCTTTGATCTTTTGTCCAGATTTCACTGGCTTTGAAAAAGCTATGCTCGCAAATTTAAACAAACGAAGTGTTGAGCCAACAATTTTGTGAAATGCTTGACCTACCAGAAGACCAGCACGTGTTCAAACAGTGACGAAATTTTGAGGGCGAAACAAGATAACAACTAGGATACAAATTACATTCATGGAGAACATATAAACTGCTTAAGTATATGCAAAAGATACTAGTATAATGGATGAGTTTTTAGGAAACTGAAAACTTAAAGCCAACTGATCTCTCAAAAATTGAAAATCCAGCCTACAAATGCATAGCAGCATTTATTCCCCTTAAAAGTGAAAGTCCCTCTTGAATGCTTAAAGGAGGATGAGAGTACAAATTAGAAAGATTTCCCAACACTGAAGATATGAAATGACCAATTCATATATCTAAAAGATATTCATTCCTCAAGTATTTCAAAAACCAATATTTAACAACGGTTGCTCACCTAAACCGGTATTCTCTCAGTGGTCTCATCAACCAACTTCATATCAAACTCACATAAATGTGCAATCAGACGATGAAGATGCTGCAAATAAATTCCAATTTAACAGTTGGCATAGGTCATGAAGTTCAATCACAAGATAAAAATAGTCTATATATATGTACCCATGAAGTTTACTTTAGTGGTAGTACGCCTATGGATAGAGCACCTTATCAGTTTGGCAATTGGCTTAAGTCATGGTTCAATACTATACATTGGCAAATAAACTCCGGACACTCGTACATAATTTACTATAGGATTTCCCGGAATGCATGGTCGATGGGGTATTTGTGTACAAACCATGGTTTATCCGATATGCACCATAAGGATAGTTGTTGCCGTAATTAGGGGAAAAAACGAAGAAAAAAAGAACTACTGGTGTGTGCTGCAAGAGTTTCACTGTAGTTATGGTTTATCCATAGCTTCTTGTTTAGTAAGCAAACAATGAAGAACTAAATAAGATTTTCCTAACTCACAAAGAAGACGGTGAACACGATAACAAACAACTGTTAAAAAATTAAGTAAATAAGCAATAATGAAGAACCCAAAAAATGTGACACTACTCTACTTCTTCCCACATACCCACAAATACATGGATACAACAGTAACTTAACTAACACAGGGATCCAAACTAAAATTGATTGCAGGATATAACTATATAACTCCATAACAAAGGGAAATTGACATGAATGTGAGATATCAGATAACAAAAAAAAAATTGAAAGTAATATGATGGAAATTTTTAACCAACACTACTGTATCAAAGCACAACACTCAGGAAAGCATGTTAAACCTAGCAACAAATATTAAATAGTCATCGCAGTTCTCAACTTCTTCATGTTATACTTCTAACGTTATAAATATCTACCATGTACATACCATAACTATGGATTTTTTTCATTTTAAGTCCAAAGCTAAACAAACATTTAAGATTCCTTTCACAGTAAACTCTTTAATTATCGATCTCGTGGCGATAAAAATTCAGCAAGTCAGCATATATTATATAGCAAATTACCAATGATACAACTGACACAGTGGCATTTCACAAGTCATCTCCGAAGTCCTATGAATTCCACTTTCTAAATATAGTAGACACAAGAATCTGAATTTCTTTATGGCTCCCGATTTTCTTAATTAGAACAAAGAATTTTTTTGTGAAATAAATATAAGGGTTGCCTTCATCATACTTTCTCCTACTTATATTAACTTCAACACGTTTACCAGTATTAGATATTTATTGACAGTAATTCAATATGCTTGAAAACATCTATTAAGTTCTTAATACCATTGCATCCTTGAGGGAAAACAAAAAATCCCGGATTCTAAAGAAGTTGGACCAATATTTATTTGCACGAGTTGATAACAAATAACTGGATTATATCTCCGCACGTTCTTCAAACAAAAGGATGACCTAGAACACTGGCTATGCCAATTTGCTTCAAACTCCCTGAAAAATGTACATACAAAAATTTCAATGATTTACCAGCAAGTCAGTAACATAATCTAATGACGTAGAAAAAGAAACACAAGGGACAAGAATGTCTAACAATAGTATAAAAGCAACATAGACAACAATAGAGTTACAGTAATTCAATATACTTCAAAGCATCTGTTCATTTATTAATATCATTGTATCTTTGATGGAAGGCACAACAGATTTTTAACAAGTTGGACCAATATACATTTACATGAGTTGATAGAAAATAAATGGTTCATATCTTCCGACCATTAAGTCTTCCAAGACCAGGATGACACAGAACACTGGCTAAGCCGATTTCATTTCAAACTCATTGAAATAAACATAAAAGATTTTCAATGATTTACTAGTAACATAATCTAATGGAGGAGAAAAATGTAATACAAGGAAAAAGAATGTCCAACACTAAACGAGGGAAAGTGAGGATATGTCAAACCCTTGTTACCAGAAAATAAGAGAGAAAAAGAGATGGAGATAGAAATAAGAGAGAATTCAGAGAAATAAGAGAGAAAGGAGAAGAATTAGTGATTTATCACCGAGTTCGTGAGACTAAGAGAGATAGAGAGAGCTTAAACGAGCTTTTCTCATTTCTTTCACAAATTGCATAATATTCAAAAGCTTGGGGGTTACTCTACCCATTACACTTATATATATAGCTACTAAAATACTGAAAAAGTGTAAATACTCCTAACCTACACCATTCTCTTATCCTACACACACATGCTAACTAACCACTCATGTTCTTACATGTGCATACAATATATCTAACTCAATATACTAACTACTCTTTCCTTCCCAATTTACCCTGACATTCCCTCCTCCTTTAGAACATTCATATCCCCATTAATAAGTTCTGAGTTTGTTCCCTCTTCAAAAAAATTCCTAGACAAACCATCTGCAGTTGTGTTATCCTTTCCCTTTTAAATATAATCATATCCAGAAGCTTGCTCATCCATCTTTTTGTTGCAGTGTGTCACAACCTTACGCTCTAAAAAGTACTTCAAGGACTAGTGGTCTGTTTTGATAATGAATTGGACTGCCTTTGACCTAAATAAGAAGACTATCTCTTAATAGTTTCAACTACAGCCATTAGTTCCTTCTCATAGGTTGATTAATTCTGAGCTTTTTTAGAACCCAAACCTTTACTAAAATAAGCAAGGGCATGCCTTCTTGAATTAGAATGACCCCAATCCCTATTCCTAATGCATCAATCTCAATTTCAAAAACCTCGGTGAAGTCTATTAATGCCAAAACTGGAGAAGTAGTCAGAGCTTTTTTAAGAGCTGTGAAAGAAAGTTGAGCCTCTGGATTCCACCCAAATTTTCCTTTTTGTAGTAGAGAAGTCGGGGGTTTAGCTAGAATTCCATATCCCTTATGAATTTCCTATAGTGTCCTGTAAGTCCAAGGAAACCCTTTAGTTACTTGATGGTTCAAGTTCAGGCCAATCCAGTACATCGTGGATTTTTGTTGGGTTCATTGTCACTCCTGTGTTAGAAATTACATGTCCTAAATAATCCACCTAAGGTTGTGCAAATGTACACTTGCTCCCTTTAGCATACAACTGATTGTCTCTAGGAATCTGAAATACCTCTTGAAGATGTTTGTAGTGTCCATCCAAATCCTTGGAGTAGATTAGGATGTCATCAAAAAACACCAAAACATTTTTTCTTAGGGGCTGAAACACCTGATTCATCAAATTTTGGAATGTGGCAGGGGCACTAGTTAATGTAAATGGCATGACTGTGAATTCGAATAGCCCTTGATGTGTCCTAAATGTTGTCTTTTCAATGTCCTCTTCTCTCATTCTGACTTGGTGATACCCAACCCTTAAGTCCAGTTAAGTAAAATATTTAGCCTCGTGTAATTCATCTATTAACTCATCAATGAGGGGAATAAGATATTTATTTTTGATAATTAGAGAGTTGAGGTGTCCGTAGTCAACACAAAATCTTCAGCTGCCATCCTTTTTCTTAACTAGGAGCAAGGGAGAAGCATATAGACTGACTTGGTCTTATGATCCCTGTGTAGCATTTCCAGCACTAGTCTCTCTATTTCATTTTGGGAGAAGGTTCAAAAATGCCCCTGACTTTTACCGCGATGTCTACCGAGCACCCTATACTTTTTTTTTTGTTCAAAAATACACTTAACGTTACAATTTTTGGGTAGTCCGTGCCCCTGCCGTTAACAGATCTGCCAACTAGACTAACATCCGTTCAAATTGATTATGTAGCTGCCACATGAAAGTACTAAAAATAATAATTAAAAAAATACTAAAATACTAAAAAAAATCAAATTAAAAAAATACTAAAATTCAAATTATTTTGTTAATTAATCAAAACAACAAAAATTCAAATTACATCATTAAAATACTAAAATACTAAAATTTTACTAAAATACTAAAATTTTACCATAGTTGTATAACATATCAAATTTTACTAATTATTAGTATTATATACTTTTTACTTTTTACTAAATATTAGTATAACATATCAAATTTTACTAAATATTTAGTATTATATTTTACTAAAAACAAATTTACTAAAATTTAACGTTAATTTTTTTTCAATTACTAATTTTTTTTACTAAAATACGAATATATTTAGTATTATATTTTACTAAAATACTTAATTTACTAAAATTTAACGTTAAATTTGTTTCAATTACTAATTTTTTTTTTACTAAAATACTTAATATATTTAGTATTATATTTTACTAAAATAAGAATTTATTTAGTATTTTAGTATTTAGTATTTTAATATATCAATTAGTTGTATAACATATCATATTTACATCATAACATACTTTCAAAAAAAAAAAATTTGATAACGTTATATCAACTAATTGATATAATATTTTAAAATTCAAAATACTAAATAACGTTATCAATACTAATTAATATCAACCCTTGAATTTTTTATTTCAATACTAATTGATATAATATTTAGTAATATTCAAAATATTAATGTTAAAAAATTGATAACATTATTTAGTATTTTGAATATTAACGTTAAAAAATATTATATCAATTAGTCAGTATAACGCTATTTAGTATTTTGAATTTTAAAATATTATTTAGTATTTTAAAATTTAATATTAATTAGTAAAATATGTTATGATTTCAGTATTTTAATGATGTAATTTGAATTTTTGTTGTTTTGATTAATTAACAAAATAATTTGAATTTTATTATTTTAATTTTATTTTTTAGTATTTTAGTATTATTTTAATTGATATTTTAGTATTTTTAATTAGTATTTTTATATTTTTTTAATTGGTATTTAATATTTTTTAATTACTCCCTCCGTCCCATGATAAAAGTCCTTATTACTATTTTGGGTAGTTCCATGTTAAATGTCCATTTTTCTTTAATAAACAAACTTTTACACATATTTTTCTATTATACCCGTAACATTAAATATCTTATACTTTTCTTATTCTAATTCTCTCTCCATATTTAAGGGAGAAGGTTCAAAAATGCCCCTGACATTTACTACGATGTCTACCGAGCACCTTATACTTTTTTTTGTCCAAAAATACCCTTAACGTTACATTTTTTGGGTCACCGTGCGTGCCTCATAGTTAATGTAAGACAAACGGAGTTAAAATTGTCGACGTGCTGCATACATGGAGGCTTAAAAGAGAAGGTTCAAAAAATGCCCTAACACATATAAATATGTCATTTAATCAAAACAAAAAATACTAAAATTCAAAATAAAAAAAGCATAACATATTTATATCATTTAATCAAAATACTAAAATTCAAATTATTTTGATATTAAAAACATTAATATATCTTTTTAATATTTTATTAATATTTTTGATATTAAAAAGCGTTAATATTTTAAAATATTAAATTTTTTGATATGAGATTAATATTAAAAGCAGTAATATTTTTTATATAAAATATTAAAATATTTTAAAAATGTTAATTTTTTGATATTAAAAAACGTTAATATTTTTGATATTAAAAAAGTTAATATTTTTTAATATTAGTTGATATGTTAAAAAACGTTAATATTTTTTGATGATGTAATTAGTTGAATTTTAAAATATTATTTAGTTGAATTTTAAAATATTCAAAAATTAACTAATTCAAAATAATTAACGTTATTTAGTAAAAAATATTAACGTTAATTATTTTTTTGATTATTTTAGTTGAATTAACGTTAATTATTTTGAAATTTTGAATTAGTTAATTTTTGAATTTTGAATTTTAAAATATTAGCGTTAATCATCAAAAAAATAATAAAATATTAGTTGAATTTTCAAAATACTAAAAATATTAACGTTAATTTTGTAATATTCAACGTTAATTTCGATAACGTTATTTAGTAATATTTAAAATATTAGTGTTAAAAAAAATTGATAACGTTATTTAGTATTTTGAATAATAACGTTAAATATATTATATCAATTAGTTGTATAACGTTATTTAGTATTTTGAATTTTAAAAATATTATTTAGTATTATGATTTTAGTAATTTAAAAATTTTATATCAATTAGTATTTAGTATTATGATTTTAGTATCTTAATGATGTAATTTGAATTTTTGTTGTTTTGATTAATTAACAAAATAATTTGAATTTTAGTATTTTATTATTTTTTAATTTGATTTTTTAGTATTTTTTAATTAGTATTTTAGTTTTTTTAAAAATTAGTATTTGATGTAAATATGTTATATTTTGAATTTTAGTATTTTGATTAAATGATGTAAATATGTTATACAACTTGTTTTATTTAATTAGTAGTTTTGATTAGTTAACAAAATAATTTGAATTTTAGTACTCCCTCCGTCCCAAGATAAAAGTCCTTGTTACTATTTTGGGTTGTCCCATGTTAAATGTCCACTTTCTTTTAATAAACAAACTTTTACACATTTTTTCTATTATGCTCGTAGCATTAAATATCTCATACTTTTCTTATTCTAATTCTCTCTCCATATTTAATGACATTATTATTGGTAATTTTGTCATTTTATTCCTCTTCTTAATATGCGTGAAAAGTCCACCAGGACTTTTATCCTGGGACGGAGGGATTATTTTAATTAAATGATGTAAATATGTTATGCTTTTTTATTTATTTTGAATTTTAGTATTTTTGTTTTGATTAAATGACATATTTACACGTGTCAAGGGCATTTTTGAATCTTCTCCCTTTAAGCCTCCATGTGTCTGCCACGTCAGCCAATTTTAACCCCGTTTGTCTTCTGTTAACGGCAGGGGCACGGGTGACCCAAAAAGTGTAACGTTAATTGTACTTTTGGACAAAAAAAGTATAGGGTGCTCGGTAGACATCGCGGTAAACGTGAGGAGCATTTTTGAACCTTCTCCCCCATATTTAATGACATTGTTATAGGCAATTTTGTCATTTCATTCATCTTCTTAATATGCGTGCAAAGTCCACCAGGACTTTTATCCTGAGACGGAGGGAGTAGTATTTTTAGTATTTCCATGTTGCAGCTACATAATCAATTTGGACGGATGTTAGCCTAGTTGGCAGATCTGTTAACGGCAGAGGCACAGACGACCTAAAAATTGTAACGTTAAGTGTACTTTTGGACAAAAAAAAAAGTATAGGGTGCTCGATAGACATCGCGGTAAAAGTTAGGGGCATTTTTGAACCTTTTCCCATTTTCATTTTTCTGTTCGTAAGAGCACTTGTATGGTCTAATGGAGAAAGGTGAAGAGTTGGCTTTAAGAGGAATGCTATGATCCAGAGATCTTTTTGGTGGCATACCTTGAGGTTCTTGAAAAATATCCGAGTATTCTTCAAGCAAGGACTGTATTTTTGGGTCTGTAGTGGTAGAGTTTAAGGAATAACAACTAGAGTTAGTTTGGGGTGTCATACTTATTGTAAAGTCATTGGTTGGGAGTGACTGCAGAATCACTAGGAACCCATTTTCTTTCTCATTAATATGTTGGACCAAACCTTCTAGTATGATTATTTTCAGTTCTGGGAATGTATTTTTATTTTGTCCCTGTAGTTGTACCATTTCTCCTCCATAATTGAATTGTAAAGTTAGCTTCTCATAGTTAAAGGTGGTTGGCCCCAACTGTTTCAACCATTGAACTCCTAACACCATGTCGCATCCTACCATAGGTAGTACTCTAACTACATCCTTAAAAAAAAATCTCATTTTCAATCTAAACTATGAGCATTGTTGGCTGCTAGGGAGTTAACTACCATCTGCCACAGAAACCATCATAGGTGAGGTGGGCTTTAGAGCACATTTGAGCCTCTGTACTGCTCTAGGATCCAAGAAATTATGGGTACTACCCCTATCTATGAGTATTGATATAGACTTTTTTTCAATATAACTAGTCATTTTCATGGTTTGGGGACTAACTTGGCCTTCAAGGGCATTAAGGGATACCTCAATATTCTCTTTGGTTGGTAAATTTTCTGTAATCTCACAGGTTGCTTCTTCATCTTATTGGGGAGTTCCAGGGTATTCCACAAACTCTTGAGAGTCCTTACAGTTCTGAAAATCCTTACAAGTGATCACGAAATTCTGAGGAGCCTTGTATTGGTGTTTCATGGTGTATTTCTCACCACAATAAAAATATAGGCTCTTGGTTTTTCTCTCATCTCTTTTGAGTTGCAGTAATATGTTTAGGCTTGTTAAAGTCATTTCTAGGATAGTAGGATTGGTGAGCATAGGAGTTTTGGTGGTTGGTGGTGCAGGGAGTTTTTTTTTGTAATTGGGCTGAATGTTGGTGTGGTTGGGTTGTGGTTTAGGATAGTTGTGGATGTTGGCAAGTTTAGGAATAAGACTCGTAGAACTTGGCTTGTTTGAAGGCTTGGGATAGAGTTTCTAGGTCTAACAACTTTATCATTTTTTTGGTTTCATCTTTTAGTCTACCAACAAAGTTCCCTACAAAAAATTCCTCAGTCAAGTGAGGAAACTTCTCAAGTAGTCTCCTCTTACGCCTTTCAAACTCATCATAATATACATTCACAGTTCCTACTCACTTCAACAACTTGAATTGTTCATATATATTTTCCACACCTACCTCACAGTGAAATTTTTTACAAACTCCTATCCAAGTAAGCCTCTCTTTGCCATTGACATAAGACTTGTACCAAAATTTTGGAGAACCATGAAGGTGCATCTCAACTATGTCAATCCTTCTTAAAAGAATGAATATCATAAATGCCAAAATACTCCTCGCAATCCTGTATCCAGATCTTAGCATCATCACCCTCAGTAAATAATGGGAACACCAATTTAAGATATTTAAGTTCTTCTCTCCTCTCCTCTTCACCATCATCATCATTTTAGTTCCTCCTCCATTGAGCATCATCTTCATGTTTCTTTACACTTTCTTGCTCAACATTCCTAGAGTCTCTAAAGAAGCCTTTATCTCTCCTTTGCCCCATATGAACAGGCCTTTTGCCCCTTCCATTATCCCCAAAAGGATTTTCAAACCTGCCATCATTATCTACGCTCTTCTGTCTCAACAGTTCATTCATACCTTCCATGAAGTGGTCCATTTTCTCATCAATGAGTTGTAATTTCTCATTGATGTACTACTCTATAGTTTTTGAAATCCTACTACAATATTTGTGAAGCACCAACCATATTTATAGATAGTAAAGAGAAAATGAGTCGCATAATAATTGTGATTTCGAGTTTGAAAATGAATTCAAGCAGTAGCAACAATACTTGAGTAGGAATAAGTGAGCTTAAGTAGTGCTATTTAATTGACAAGTTAACTTCCTCAGTGAAACAAACTGAGTATCCTTAGCCAAACAAGTTTAGTATTGGAAGACTCTACGATCGTAGACTGGAACAACTAATAAGACTCTACAATCGTAGACTGAAACAACTTGTAAGACTTCACGATTGAAACAACTTGTAAGATTCTACGATTGAATCAACTTGTTAGACTCTAGGACTTAAACAACTTGTAAGACTCTACAATTGAAACAACTTGTAAGACACTACGATTAAAACAAATTGTAAGACTCTACGATTGAAACTTGTTAGACTCTATGACTAAAACAACTTAAGATGAATCACCTAACACAAACAAAACGGATCAAACAAAATTAATTCATAGAATATGGAAAAATTTGACCGACAAAGAAGATCAAGCAAAATATGAATTAAAATATGTGTGGGTGATGTTGTAAATGAGTTTTATGGACCGAGCTATCTACATGTGATAGGAACGAGTATGATGAAAGTGTTTAATACCTGAAACAAGTGAATTAACACTTGAATTTGCTATGTTGCAGGTACGCTGGAAAAAAGAGCCTCCGAAGCTTATTTTCTGTTATTATGGGACAGAGATCTACAATTGCTATCGATGGTTTTGTGTTGGTTCTAAGTAGTGTTTGAAGGAGGGAAGAAGGTAGAAGAGATAGAATTCAGATAGAAGGGTATAGAAGCAAAAATCAAAGGTTGAAAATCGAGAAGAGCAGAGGATGTAAAGGAAGAAGATAATGTGTTTGGATAGAGCTTAAGCTCTGATACCAATTTGTCAGGCATTCGTTAAAGCATAACCAAAAAATAAGATAGAAACAGAGATAGAGATAGAAATAAGAGAGAATTCAAAGAGAATAAGGGAGGAAGAAGGAGAAAAACTTAATGATTTATCACTGAGAGAGAGAGAGAGAGAGAGCTTAAAGAAGCTTTTCCTATTTCATTCACAAATTGCATAATATTCAAAAGTTTTTATACGCATATATATAGCAACTAAAATGTTAAAAAAGTGTAAATACTCCTAATCTACACCATTCTCTTATCCTATATACACATGCTAATTAACCACCCATGTGCATTACATGTGCATACAATATATCTAACTCTAGAATATACTAACTACTCTTTCCTTCCCAATTTACCTGACAGGATAGGCCATTGCAACATAGACAACAACAAAAATAAGGATGAATTTAAAGTGACTGGTACAAAAGTACCTTGTTTAATAGACTATCTCCTCATCCACGTAGCTAGCGATGATGCTCTTTACAGATCAAATAGTGCTTTAACTTCACTAATACCGATTGCGAGAAACAAGCGGTAGGGAATACAAAATTTTCTCAACTCTTATTTTATTTTCGAAAAGAAACAATTTTTTTATAATTCACGAGCAAAATAGATAGACAATCTAACGGTATATAAATACAAGAATGAAGAAAATGCACCGAGAGACTTTTTAGTGAAGAAGTTAACAACTTACAAGTTGTTCAAACAAGTCTCTGTGGTCCCTCCCAAAATCTGACTTGAGGCACAGTTCCATCCCTCATTCAAAGAATTTGGTCCATATTACCAATTGAATACTTCACATTTCAATGGATACCAACCCACTTTCTAAAAGCATGAACAAATTCAATTCTATTGCTTTGGACCTCATTTTTAGCATTGGATGCTTTTAAGTTACTGTAAAGGTCCTTATGATACTTTAGAAACTCTCTTTTATACATCCACTTGTCAACGTACATACCATGCTCCTTCATATGACCTATGACCTCCATCACCCTCTCAAAGTAACCACCTCGAAGAAAATTAAATAGCAACAACTCGTACAAATCCCTGTTAATAGCTAGACTTCCACTCTCCATATTCCTCTTAATATCTCCCCATAAGATTGTAATTTCGCGATACATCTCCGGAGAAGAATACCCATAAACCATAGTAATGAAAGTTGACAATGTAGGATGGACCTTCATCTCTTGCATTCTTCGGTATGTCTTCAAGGCATCGCCAATCATATTGGCCTTCATGAAGAAGTAAATAGAAGAGTTGAGCTCGTTAACCACAAAAGGGAGCTCTTTCTCTTCTTCCCTCATTTCTCGCACAAGAGACTCGGCCAAATTTGACTTTGCACATGAACGTACTGCTGCTGACAAAGAACTCTTTTCGTTTTGTGAAAGACTTGTAGAGACAACCCTCTCATCAGACATGTTTCCAAAGACACCAGCTTTGCGGATTTGTTTCAGCAAAGCCTCTGCTTCCCTAAACATCTTTTGTTTGTAATAAGCTTTGAATAATGATGTATAAGAACTAGAGCCTAGGGGTGTCCCTACAGATTCCAAGTCTTCCAAAATGTCATGAGCAGTCTCTAGCCACCCCACATGAATGCACACATCAAATACACCAGAACATAGAAATTCTTCTTGCACTGAAGCAACATTCTTCTGAATGCTACTTAAAAGTTTTGACAGCTCGCTAATCCTCCCAGATCTCTTGTATCCCATGATAATCTTGGCCAGTGCCTTGTTGCTAAGAATGAGTTTTCCATTCTTGTACATAACAAGCTCCTGCTTACCTTCCACTTTGAGGACTGGATCCTTCTGCAGTAGCTGAGGTAAAATTTGTAATCTCATCCCTATCCTGAGATTGTGAGAACCAATTGAGACAAGGCAAGGATTCTGTGATCTCCTCCTGTCCTCTTGACTAGAAATGAACTCCTGGTATTTATACATATCCATTATCAGTCCAGAAGTAGCATCTATATCATTAAATCGGAAGTGCAAGCCGAGCAGACTTTCATAAAACTGCCGATAATGACGAGCAGAAGGAACTAAAACCTTCTCGATATGATCTTTAAATTTCTTCAACTCATCCCTCTAACAATTCATCTCGTGGATCTGTGCAATTGAAGTGATGGTGTGTGCATCAGCCACAACCCCTACTTGTGCCATTAACTCTACAATCTGATGGCCCTTAAAAGATGATCCAAACCTCACACAAGCATCAAGAACAAGGTTAAAGATCATAGTATCAGGTTTTATCTGCTTTGCATAAGTGGATTTTTTTGCACCAATTAGTTGACAGTATTCACAAATCTCAACCAATATATTTGACGCCAGACACATCCCAATCTCTGTATTCACCATATGAAGAATGAGCAGTCCCAAAGTATTCACTGAAGGTAAACTCTCTTTCTCCAACATCAATCTAAGAATCATGGATGCAGCAAGTGGCATTTGAGCTCTTGCTAACGAAAGAGACAGGTTAGTCAGTAAGTAAGGTCGAAGCAAATCTGATTTCTCCTTTATAATTAAAAAGACTAAATTACATGCTCTTCGAAGCCAATTGGGATCAGAGGAGTATGACAACTCAGTGATGAGCTTGCTCATCACAGATTGCTGAGGAAAACCATACAGGGTTTTAAAATCAACATAGGCATCCCATGCTGCATCCACTTGATGATCTTTTAAAGCAATTTCAAGCCTTTCCAACAACACTGAGCGAGAAGATTCTTCCAACCATGTCCTTTTCGAGCTACTACTTGTACATATATGATGGTGATAAGAACCCAGATGCTGTTCATTGCTTACACCTGGTACATGTAGCTTTCTGATATTGTAGCTGAGAGTAGATTCTTTGTCACAAATTGATCTTAAAGCAAACTTCTCCGTAGCTGAACCCACAAGGACAAATGATGAATATCTTTTGACGAGAATAGTTGCTTTTGCCAACCATAGTGCCATTTAGTATACCAATAAAACCTACACAAGTACCTGACAGAGGCTCTATTGTGGCCTAAGCAGAAAATCATCCGGTAAGCCTTTTCTTAATAACATCATGAATCCAAGAATGATACTTCCCGCAGTATAAAATATATTTGCGTTTATCCATTTCCAGAAAAAATGAATCTCATAATTTCCGTTGGAATAAGATGTATCAATAACCTGTATCAAAAGTTCAAACAAAAAAAGGCACATGAAATAATCCAAACATTGTAGACAAACTAACATGCACTTTATTTATACATGTTTGATAATTTAAAACTGAAAATAGCATAAAAAATTTAGCCCGTAATAAATTACATTACCATTATGATAAATCATAACCTCAAGGATGAAAAGAATCTGATAACTGTCTCACAGTTCTACTAAAGAAGTCATACAGTAACTTTTCACCAAAAGTGAATTACTAGCTATGAGACCCCAGATTTTATGAATAAAGATTTAATTTTCTCAAAATAATTTTTTTTATATTATGGTGTTGATTTGATGTAATGTTATAGTTGTGGGTAATATTTATAAATTTTACAAAGTAAGCAAGTGATTATATAATATTCGATTGGTCGGGAAATATTCCTTTTGTCAGGGAATATCCGTATGACGGTACAATCATTGGTGGACCCAAATAACGGAATTATTATTTGGAGAGAAAATGACAAAAATACTTTATGAAAATAACGGCGGAAGTTTTATCGTTAGCTTGTTGAAACACACGGTGTTAAAAGTGCAAGTAATGTCTGCTGCGTGGTTACAAAGATAACACACGGTATTGATTATTGATGCTTACGTGAGAAGTCACTCGGTTATACTCGATTATTGCTCACGATAATTCTTTGCATCATATCTCTCATATTATTGATTCAATTATTGTTACAAAGATCATCTGCATAATATGATATATTGTTCAATCGGCTATTCGGGACACTTTTTGTGTCAGAGTACTATTCACGAGTTACTATTCACGAGTTACTATTCATGAGTTATTATTTACGAGTTCTTATTCAAGGGTACTATTCACCCGTAAGATATATTTATTTTCATCCAAATCATTTTGGGTACAATATTATTCCATGAGGAGATGTGCTAATTTTTGAATCAGTTGGTTGAAGATATAATAGTAAATCAATATGGATCATTTGGTGGAAGATATAATAGTAAATCAATATGGATCATTTGGTTTAAAGTTTTAATAGTAAATCGGTATGGACCGTTGTTTTAAGTTTTAATAGTAAACCAATCTGGATCGTCGTTTAAAAAGTAAATCAAACTGGACCGTTCATAAGTTAGTTCTTATGTAGTCCATTCTTCTATAAATGAAGCTCATTCCTTTATTATTTATTTACTTAATTCATTGAAACTCTAGAGTGAGAATTATAAGAGAACTATAGAAAAGTATTCGCTACTTTCCTACTCTTATATTCAGCTTTTTTTTACGGTAAGGGATGTTATTTGTTGTACTCACGTGAGAGAACTTCATTATTCCATTATTTATTATTACATTGGAATAACTTTGATATCTGTGAAGCTACCCTATACATGGTGACATTCTTCTAATATTCCGTTATTTATTATTCCGCCGGAATATCCTGCTTTTGGCGCGTTCTGTGGGACTGGTTCCATTATTTATTATTCTATTGAATATCTTTTCTACATGCGTTCTACTGGACTGGTTCCATTATTTATTATTACATCGGAATATCCTCGTCAAGGTGCGTTCTTTGGGACTGGTTCCATTATTTATTATTCGCCGGAATATCACGTATGCATGCGTTCGCCGGACTTGTTCCATCCTTTATTATTACTCGTTAGAATAACACTGCTGTCTTGATCTATCGCATGTATGGTGATTTCTTTTTGTTATTCCATTCTTTATTATACTCGGTTGGTTAAAACTTTGTCTTCTATACCCATGAAATTAGTGGAATATCTTTTGATATTTCGCTTCATCCAGAGATCTTTTATGGAAATATTCTTTTTGAGCATTCTTGAATTTTACTCTACAAAGTTAAAGATCGTGTTGACAATTTGGACGTTATCGGTTCTAGATAAATTAATTCTTGAACTTGTTTTATTGAATTCTTATATCATTGTCATCATCCTCGTGTTGATAAATTATTCTGCATTATCTTAGTCATAATATTTCTTACTTGCTATTTGAAATTTCACCTTTTCTTTCACCGTTTCTCTTGAAATGAGAACGAATTTGGGACTAGGCGGGGAACAGAGTGATGGTCCTAGATGGTGCATTAGTAGTCCTTACTATCTCGTGAAATAGTGTGATAATAATTGTAATGATGGAACTCGCTTTTGAGTTTGTATAATCTCTAGTGAAAGACAATATTTGTATTCAAACTCACGATTTATGTTTTTGTCCTATTATACAGATGACATTGTATTTAAATTCTGCACTACGATGTCGTATTTCAAGATGGGTGATGTATACCTAATTTTGGGAGCGTCACACTAGCCATATTCAGTTAAAAGAAAAGTCAGTTATTTGCAGTATTCTTTCATATTCTGTTCGTAAAAAAACATTTTCCATACATAAAATCTTGTTTTGAAATTGATGCATAAACCAGCTATATGTGCATCACATGATTAATTTTTTTTTTAAAAAGGACAGTAATTGTTTAATAGAATACCAAACAAAATACAAAAAATAAATAAATTAGCTATGACATTATGGTGTATAGACTATAGTTTAAACAAACTAGCTGTGAATTCCCATCACATCAAAATCATGTTAGACACCAAAAACCTTTTTACCCAGAAAATGAAAAGGAAAAAAATAGTAATTTGGATCATTTCAAATCTAATTGACGAGCTAAATTTACATAATATGCTGTAATTTTAGGTATTAAAATTGGGTAAAATTAAATAACACCCCTGAAAAATTAAAATAGGGCTGAAGTAATCTCCAAAAACAAAATAATAGCGGAACCCACTACAAAATTTAGGTTCATGAATAATACAAATAACGGCAGGACACTATTTTCATAAGCAAAATCACAACTATACTGTATCCATGTTCATTCTCATAAATGAGGAATATTTGGTAAATACTTGGTTCAATCTTGCTGATTTTTTGGGAAATACATAAATATAATTTTGATCAAATTAAATTAAATACCTGAACGAATTAATGCGGGTAGATCAAAGAGTTTGATGAAGAACTGATCGAGCTCAAGAACGCAAGATTTGGCTGCTCCCTGAGTCCCTCTACCCAGCGAGGCAGAGGAAAATGAAAGTGAAAGGAAAAGAAGACGAGGCAGGCATGTAAACGAACCAAAGCTAGATTCAAATACACTAAAACCTCTATTTAAGAATTATAAAAAATTTGGTAAAATTTGGTAAATTATAAATAGGAATAACATACAAATTATAATATATTATATACTTTTTTAAGTTCCAGAAATTATTAAACTATACCTCTATATAGTAATAATTTTATATATATATATATATATATATATATATATATATATATGAGAGACAATATTAATTTTAAAAGTTTCATATTTTACATAAAAAGCTACATTCACATAAAGAACTACATTATCCTATAAAAGACTACATTTCCTATAAAGGACTATATTTTCCTATAAAAGACTATATTTCCTATAAAAAACTACATATTTCTAGTTTGAAAATATAAATAATAAATATTAGGGAGTTCTTATTGATATTTTTGTTAAAGTGGATATTTTTGGGTGTTCAGAAAATATTTTGTACCAATACCTCTATTTAGTAATAACCTCTCAATTAGAATACAAATAGTTTGGTCCCAAGTGTATTCCTAAATAGAGATTTACTGTATCTATCAAACAAAATAAAACTATCCTAATAAATTATGTGGGTCATTCAAAGTTTGAAATAAATCTAACCGTTCATATAATACCGGAAAGACAGAGTCATGGAGGCACATGACACAACTAGTATTAATAATTTGATCCTGATGCTCTTAAACTTTGAACAAAGTTATCAACTAATTTAATATTCAAACTATTATATATATACTCATTTATAGATAGATTCAATTAGATTTGGTGTTTTTATAATATATACAAAATTAAATCAAATTAAGATAATTAATTATTATTTTGTTTTGTTTTAAATTTTAATTGTGACTTTATATTTATAAAGTGTAATAGTAAATATATTTTCTCATTTTGAAGTAAAATAAAAAATTTAATTTATAATTATATTTATTATAAAACTAATTATTATGTTGATACTCAAATTCGAGTTAATTTGAATATAATTCGATCTTTGTCGAATCGAATTCGAGTAATAAATTTTCGAGTCGAGTTAAATTTGAGTATACTTTTTTCAAATATAATTCGAATTCGAGTACGAATTTAACGTTTCGAGTTGAATTCGAGCAACCCTCTATTCACTTTGGTTCGACTCATTTACACTCTTAAACAAAACTTAGATAATTCTGTAGCGTAAAAAGTAATTTTTAGTCCTTAAAATAAAAAAATAAAATAAAGGAATTTTATTTGTAATACTTAACAATAATAAGTTTTTTTTTATCTTTAAATAAATTAAGTGTTTCGTTGGTGGTGAAATTTATGTAATGTACACTGAGAAGGGGGTTAAATGGGCGTGAATGACAGAATAAGTAACACTGATAATTTAAAATTTTTGGATTGAATAAATTCAGGATAGATGTTGAATGCAGTCGACTATTTTTTTTTGTAAACTTGTTCCAAACTTAAATTTATTTTCCTTTTGTATTTTTAATATTAGGTAATATAAATTAAGTGCAAAGATTAGAATACTAAGCGGGTGTTTGTTTAGAGCTGAATCTGAAAGGCTGAATCGGTTAGTGTGTTTGTTTTGGTCTGAATGGCTGAATCGGTAAGATGGACAAGCTGAATGGCTAAGTCAGATTTGTTTTAGCTGAATGAGCACCTGAATGAAGTAAAAAATTTTTAAAAAATTTAAAAATTAAAAAAATATATTAACTATTATATTAAGTAATATTAAATAAATTTACAATAATTTTGAATTTTTTTAGAGGGGTAAAATAATAAATTTTTGTCATTCAGATGTTTCAAACATGTCAATTATCAAACAGTTTTTTTCATTCAGATTCAACTTATTCAGATTTAGATTAAGTTCATTCAGATTCAGATTCATTCAGTTTTTATCAAACACCCCCTAAATGTATGCACAACAGAAAAATAAAGAAAATAAAAATTACAAAACACACAGATTTATACTTACTTTTAATTCTCTAAGACCATGTTTGTTTATAAGAATTATAATTCCAAGACTATTAATTTTAGGATTAAATAGTCTTAATCACATGTTTGTTTTTATGTGATTATTCATAGGATAACTTAAAATAATCTCATGTTATGTTTGTTTTTGCAAGATTAATTAAAGGATTAGAAACTCTCATAGGTTTTATTTCATAATCTTTATTTGAACTCGATACTATTTCGAGTATTACATATTCTTTAATCCAACCATTTCTTTTTCTAAGGATCATTGTATACCATATTCGTCGCAGTCATTTAATATCATGATTTACTATCTCATACATATTCGGGATATCACATTCACCCATTTTTCTAAGAATTTCAACTTACTAATCTTCATTCCTTCAATTTATAAAAATCAATCTTTATCCACTCATTGGTTCTCCTCTACGGATCTTTCTAAAACATTGCATTCTTCACAACATTCTCTTTTAAGAATTTCGCATTTTACTTTGATAACTTCATCCCTCTCTTCTCGGAATTATTTTTATTTACTCAAGTTACTCATCATTACATGTCGTATTCTACGAATTACTTCTTTCTAAAAAATATCCTCCTTTCCATATTCACCTTTCAGAATAATAAGAATCTTCCACAATTGCTCAAAAATTGGGAAGCGATATTAATAACTCAGGAATTTAAAAGATTCCTTTAAAAGTTTTGATATTATGTATAGGAGTCGTAGAGACTTTGAACCTCCTAGCTTAACAGATATTTCAATTGTAACCTTTAACAGTCAAAAGACTATGGACCATCCTTTCTAGTACTCTAGATGATCAGCTCTTCGTACTGTGTATTATGCACATACATATTATCGCTATTGCGTAGCTCGGAATTATAGTTTTCGATAACCTTTTCCCCCTGAAATGGGGTTGGTTCACCTCAAGCTTAATACAAATTCCGCACCAGAACAATCTGGTTTGGCATAATTTCTCAAAGAATGCTTTAATTTCATAAACATTTTTCAACAATCGTCTAGCTGAATCAAATAGCTTAGACTTTTATCAACAACTCGGACATCAATCGAAATATTTTTAGCCAACTCAATTGGCATATCTTTTCATAGTTTAAAGAAAACCAAAAATCATTTTATGACATCATGATACAGTACCGTCTCACTAGTATGTTGAGGATTCCGTCATTATATGACTTCGTCATGACACATCATACTATAGTGGGCTGACGATTCCATAATCACATCCAACACTAACTTAGTCCACATTAATGACTCCATCGATCAAAATACATTTTGATAATTTTCAAATCATTTCTGTCCAGCTGAAACAATTATCTTAGACATATAAATAATAGATGTAAGACCCCAGCTTTTATGAATAAAGATTAATTTTTCTCGAAATATATTTTTGAATTTTATGGTGTGGATTTGATATAATGTTATAGTTGTGAGTAATATTTATAAATTTTGCAAAGTAAGCAAGTGGTTATATAATATTCGATTGATCGGGGAATATTCATTTTAACATGGAATATTAAATGCGACGATTTACAATCATTAGTGGACCCTGGCGGAGAGGTAATTATCATAGTTAGAAAATGATTGAAATATTTTTAAAAATAACAACGAAAGTTTTACCGTTAAACTGTTGAACTACCCGGTAGTAAAAAAACAGTAATATGCGTGGTTGCATGGTAGCACACGGTATTGATTATTGATGCTTACGTGAGAAGTCACTCAGTTATACTTAATTATTGCTACAGTAATTACTACATAATATCTCTCATATTATTGATTCAATTATTGTCACAACTCATGTTGTATATTTAAGTTTGTATTTGTATTATGTACCATGTAGTTTACGACTCAGAATGGGTGATGTATACCTTTTTTGGGGGCGTCACAGTTGGTATAAGAGCTTAGGGATATGATCCCTGGCTGAGGTGTGAGACTAGAACTAAGAGGGGAGAGACGGGTAATCCTTCGCTAGTATGATCTACCTAAGTTTATTTTTTATTTAATTGGTCGGTCAGAGTATATGCATACTATGTGGCATGTCAATTAACCCTTATTTTGAAACTATATTCTAGAATGATATCTGAAAAACAAGAGATGAGAAATGGGAAAATCATGATAGAGAGGAAATAACCGGGAAGGTATAATCCGAAAAGAAAGCAAGGTATTCTCATCTTTTCGAACTACCAAGTACGCTCCCTAATTTCGAGGACAAAATTTCATAAGAAGGGGAGGTTGTAAGACCCCAACTTTTATGAATAAAGATTAATTTTTCTTGAAATATATTTTTGAATTTTATGGTGTGGATTTGATATAATGTTATAGTTGTGGGTAATATTTATAAATTTTGTAAAGTAAGCAAATGGTTATATAATATTCGATTGGTCGGGAAATATTCATTTTAACAGGGAATATTCGTACGACGACACAATTATTGGTGGACCTCACATCGGAGGTACTGTCATAGTTAGAAAATGACTGAAATATTTTAAAAAATAACGGCGAAAGTTTTACCGTTGAACTACCCGGTAGTAAAAGAACAGTAATATGCGTGGTTACATGGTAGCACACCGTATTGATTATTGATGCTTACGTGAGAAGTCACTCAGTTATACTCAATTATTTCTATAGTAATTGCTGCATAATATCTCTCATATTATTGATTCAATTATTGTCACAGCTCATGTTGTATATTTAAGTTTGTATTTGTATTCTGTACCATGTATTTGGCGACTCAGAATGGGTAATGTATACCTATTTTGGGTCAAAAACTTGTTGCCTCTTTTTTTAGTCTTAACAAAAGAGCTCTAACTCATGCAAGCATACATGCGTCAACAAGAAATACAGAGCAAGTAAAGTATCAATCCCACAGAGAAAGTTGTTTAATCCAAATCACTATGCACTAATAAATTCACTATATTTATATGCTTAAACTAACGACTAAGATTGGTTTGTTCTCGAGTTGCAAATAGCAACTAAAATAATAATAAGCGGAATAAATCAAATCTGGAAATAATGGGATCCTAACTTCATTTAATACTTCATTCAATCGCCACTATCATGCATGACTTGTTCACATATCACAGGAAAGTAGCCAAGAGCACTAAAAGAGTATTAGCCATTTTTCAATTCACTAAGACCTACTTACACAACATCCACAGATGATAGACTCTATGTAATCATCAATATAACCTAAATCACTATATGTCTATGTGAAATTGCAACTATATTGATTTTAAGTTCAAGCCCTTATTCTAACTTATACGGTGAAACAGTATATGTCTATCTAGTTCACAAAATACATAAGCCATATAACACAGCCCTATATACGTATACTATCATGATTACAATCCATATTTGAATGTTCATTGTCAATTCCATACAAATACTGAAATGAATGGTGATCAAGCATTCATACATGCAAAACAATCATGATAGACATCCTATATGATATGTAAAATAATCCAGTATTTAAGCATGCAATCAAACTACATATTAAAATCCGTTAGAATCCCATAATGGAGTTTAGTTCATGACTGAACCAAAAGCCATTATGGGATCAAATCTAAACATGATTAATAAACAAACAATTGAAAGATGAAAGGTAGAAACAATCAAACCTAATTTCTGAATATAGATCAATATTCAAATCCTCATAAGATTCCAGCAAAATAATAATAATAATAATCCACTCTGGTAGAAAATCCCAAGAAGGAGTAGAAAATTAGAGTTTTGGTCTCTTCATAAGTTGGAATCTCCCCCAGAGAATAAACCCTAATTACGATGTAAAGAATACGACTAAAGTTGAATAATTGTCAAGTGATACCCCTGACACCAGTCAGAAATCGTTTTTAAACCAATTACAACCCTTAAAAATTGGAAATAAAATAAAACAAGTCGTGACTTGAGCCTCTCATGGCATTGCCAAGGCTTCAAACTTATTAATCGCGGTAGCGAGACTTCTGATAAGTCCTAATGTTCGTGAGGGGCTCACGCCAGACGCGCGCTCCCTTGGCTTGTCATGCTCGCGGCCACGTAACTTGCAGTAGGTTCCCTGGTTTGGCTGGGTACTCGCTTGGGCGCGTGTCTTCAAGCTCTTTTGCCGCGCGGCTTGCAGTTGCTATCTTCTGATCCTGCTCCTGAGCTTGGTTCTGCAATGTTGCTGCTGCTACTGAAATGTCCTATGTTTATCCATGCTTCACTCAATCCTAGCCATGCACATCCTATCTTTTGCCTCGTCTAGGTATCCATTAACCTCGTACCCTATAACACCACCAAAATAGGCCGATTCCTGCACTTATTCACCAAAATGAGTTTTAAGTATGCGAAATATAAATTAACATGAAATGCAGCTAAAACCTACTAAAATGTACTTGAGATGGGAACAATTAACCTACTAAAATGTAAAAGTCTTTCGTAGATCTGGTAGGACACGCCAAGAGCCTGAGAGATATTATGGATATCTTGTGACTCAAAACGGTGATGTGATGCTCATAGATCAAGATGAGCCTGCTTCCTACCAAGAAGCTATGAATGGACCATATTCTGAGAAATGGCTTGAAGCCATAAAATCTGAGATGGACTCCATGTATACTAACCAAGTATGGACTCTGGTTGATCCACCCGAAGGGGTAAAACCAATCTGGTGCAAATGTGTTTTCAAGAAGAAAACCGACATGGATGGTAATGTACAAACCTATAAAGGCCGACTGGTAGCAAAAGGTTTCAAACAAATTCAAGGTGTTGACTATGATGAAACCTGAAAGTAGTATGCACACAAGCCAATCATGTTTGATGATAAAGCATATACTTTGTAACAATCTTATTCATTTATTAATAAAAAGTATTAATTTATTAAAGGCTTTTAATTATCTACATGATGCTGTTTTATAATATGTGATAAACCCTTAGTTTTAAGCAATGCTTTTAGAATAATGATGATGATCATTCTAATGAGATCTAAATTCTTAGAAAGCTTAAAACTAAATAGTTCCCAATCATTGGATTACTAAATTGGGGATTAGTGAATCCGGATAGATTGGTACATACGTTGCTTGCTCATTGGATGAGGATGATTGATCTCATGATCATTTGTGTGGAGACACTAAAAGCAAGTATGTAGGTGCTTATTAGAGAATAAGTTCCTTCGAAGCGTGGCTCGCTAAGGAATACCTAATGGAGTTTTACTTTTTGTCAATAGGAATTCTGTAGTGTGATAGTAGTACAAGTGATCCTTGGACTTGAGATCATCATAGTATCTTGTGTATGATGAGTTATACTTTGACTTATTCCTTAAGACCCTTAGGGTATATCAAAGGTATGCTTGGGTATAATAAGTTGTATATGGAGATAATGTATGATCAATAAAGAATCTACCACTTCTTATTAAAAGAAGGAAATGTCTATGTGATTCGATAAATGACAACCCGGTAGTCCTTGGTTAAGGCGAATGAAATTAGAAAGGAGTTTCTAATTTGCATTATTTGGAGTTGTGCATTTAAGAGTCGAAATACATATAATTAAATAAAATAAGACTTGTGATAATTCCATGTCTTATATTTAATTGAGACATTGTATGGTGGAAGGATTGAATTGTCACGGTTACTATTTACTCAAAGGTTCTTTTATGATTAATGTTGAAATCTATATTATCCGGAAAGTCGTTGATCGCTAGGGAGGCTTATCCCTATTGTAGAATAAATATTATTTATTTAAATAAATTAATTGTTTAATTTATTTATTTAAATAAGATTAGAATTATTCTAATTGATTTATTCACAACCGGTTTAATATGGAGAACCTAAAGGGTCACACCATAAAAGGAAGAATAATTATTTAAGAAGTTAATGGCATAATCGTAATAATAATATGTTATGTATATTTAATTTAATCTATGGTGATAGAATAAATTAAATAGCTTAATATTTATTATTTAATATTTTTGAAATATTA
This sequence comes from Panax quinquefolius, assembly GCA_020205615.1. NCBI lineage: Eukaryota > Viridiplantae > Streptophyta > Magnoliopsida > Apiales > Araliaceae > Panax > Panax quinquefolius. The sequence goes on from CM035165.1 coordinate 17,104,687, forward strand.
AATATAAATTAATAAGAGGAGTCTTATTAATATTATTACAATTATTATTATTATTTTAATTTCTAAAAGAGTTTAGGAATTAATTTAATATAAGTACTCTCATTTATTCCTAATTGGATTAGGAAGAAAAATTAGTTAAAGGAGTTTAATTAATTATACCTAATAAGATTAGGGAGCTTAATTAATTAAAAGAATTTAATTAATTAAATAAAACCCAATTCCTTAATTGTTAACGGCATGATCATGTTTCCTGTTAAAAAAATTTCACGTGGATGTTAATATTAAAAGGGAATCAGGAGCTTGTGATCACGTGAAGATATATTCATCCAGGATAATGAAATGGTTAATATAAGTTATATATATATATATATATAATATATATATATTAACATTATATATATATATATATATAGTTGTAATATGTTAATGATTAACTATATATATATATTAGGTTTATATTATATATATAATAGTTATATATATATATATTATCTTAATTATTTTATAATTAAAATAAAGTTTATTTTAATTTTAAAATAAAAGGTTTATTTTAATCTTAAAATAAAAGGTTTATTTTAATTTTAAAATTAGATTTCATGCTAACTAATTAGAGTTGGAATTTGATTCCATGATAACTAATTGGAGTTGAAATTGGATTCCATATTTCCTTAAATAAAGGAGTTTATTTAGATATGAAATAAGATTTCATATTATTCAAAATAAAAAGAGTTTATTTGTGAATAGGAAAGAGAATCCTAATTTCCTTAAATAAAGGAGTTTATTTAGATATGAAATAAAATTTCATATTATTCAAAATAAAGGAGTTTATTTGTGAATAGGAAAAAAATTTCGTGTTTCTTTTAATAAAAGTTTTTTTACATGGAATTGGATTCCATAATTAATTAAAATAAAGGAGTTTATTTTGATTAAAGATTTTGATTAAAATAAAATAGTTTATTTTATTCAAAATTGGATAAATTAAAATAAAATAGTTTTATTTTGATTTAAATTTGGATTGAAATAAAGGAGTTTATTTTGATTCAAAATTAAATTTTATACTAACTAAATTTGCCCATTAAATGATATCAATATATATATTAAATGTTTATTATTCATGAGATGAATGTTATTTATTAATGCATATGGTGATGTGTATGATAATAAATGGGATTGATTATGGACTATTGACCAATGTGATTGGATTTTATTTTAGTTGGATGCATGAATGTATGAGTTTTATTAAATGGGGTCTGCGTACCTCGTCTTCTCTAATTTTTCTTAATGTAAATTCTAACTCCCTCCTATGTACTTCCTCTTCGATTTGCGATCAAGGTTTCTATTTATTTTAAATAGTTTTGTAATAGGAATAGTTAGAATTAATTTTGAAAAATTGGAGATCAAGGAGCAAGGAGCGCTTGAAGACCCGTTTGTAATGGAGCCCAGGTTTAAATGTAATAGTTATATTTAAATATTATTTCTTGCACCCCTAGGGTTTGACCTTTTGGTTCACTTGGTGGCTCTAGTGAACCAAACTAGAATAAAAGTCCATAATCAATCCGGGTAGAATATAGTATTCTATATGTGCATGCTTATACTATATATATATTATATATTATGCAAACATGCTTCGCATATTAATTAATACGACGCGTATTTTTATATATATATAAATAAATGCTAGCTAAACAAGATGAGACAAATTAATTACAAACCCCTCAATTTTTTTATATTAAGTCCTAAGCGTTCAAAGATATTTGGAATATCGAGCGTCGCTTCTAGCATGATAAAATTAATAGAGTATTAAATATTTAATATGAGTTTGTTGTGTCACCACAAGGCAAGTATTAAGTATTTAAGATGTTAATTTATCACATTTGATGCTTATAAAGAAAATTGAACAATATTGTTTTGTTGTGTCACCACAAGGAAGATATTTTCTTTTTGAATATATGGAGTGCTAGGTCGGACTTAACTTGGATAATTTTGATTCGGATGTGCCACCACTTGATCAAAATAATCTAAGAGGCAAAAGAAAAGGAGTTGCATAGTTGATGTAATTGACAAAAGTTGTCTACCTATTTATTTATATATAGTTTGTTGTGTCACCACAAGGCTATATACATTTGAAATGGGATCCTTATTCGCACTAGCAAATCTTTAATTAGATTTTTTTTGAACTATATAAGTGAGGTAATATAGTTTGAAGAAAATAGTGGGAGATACCAATTTAAAACAAGACCTAAATTATTTTGGTAATTAATAAAAGAATGTATGTTAAAATGTTGTTAATTACAAATTCATTTACAGAATTTTACAATGTCTAAAATTACTATCACTGCGAAGCATATTAGATGCTAAATTAATCGGCCAAATTAAGCGGATTGGTTAAGGAATTTGAGAATAGTTCTCATAGGTGAAAAGCTATCTTATGTCCATATCGCCTATCCTTGCAATGGTTGTAGACAATGCCTCCGAGGAAGAGATTGCTACTTTTAGAAAGTGGCAAGATGATGCCTGATTGGCTCGATGCATCATGCTCGCATCCATGAGTAACGAGCTTGACGTCACGTGAAACTATGGATGCTCTACTTATATTCCTCCACATCAAGAAGTTGATGGTGAGGAAAGTGGGGACCGATAGATATCGAGATATCTAAGGGAGTCATTCCGATCTAGAATGGCCAATGGCAATCGTAGTATGAGATAAAAAAGTTCTTAACATAATCAATTTGATTGATCGATTAGGACAACTGGGTTTTGTCATGGATGGAGAGTTGAGCCAAGATTTGATCTTGCACTCACTCCCGGACTCCTTTCACAATTGTTGTGAATTTTTCATATAAACAAGCTAGATATCACCTCATTTGATTCGCTTAACATGTTGAAAATGTTGAGAGTGACTTTCCAACCAAGAAAAACAAAGTCTTCTTGGTAGGGGCCAAAGGATCTTACGAAAAGAAGAGCGATTCAAAGAAGGTAAATGAAAAGGCAAAAACAAAGGATAATAAGAACAAAAGCGATCACGGATAGCAAAGGAGTTTGCTTCCACTACAATAAGCATGGACTTTGGAAAGAAAGCTGCAGAAGCATCTTGCGAGAGGCTAACCAAAGAAGCTTAGTGAAGTTTTGGTTACAAATACAAATTTGTTCATGATTTAAAATAATTTTTTTAAGTCGAGGTTCTACTTGGGTATTGGATACCGAGCTTTGGTTATCATAAATATAGATTTATGAAGGACCAAGCGAAGTAGAAAGTTAAACAAAGATAAGTAATCCTATGTGTGGAAAATGAAGCAAAGGTTCTTTGCATTAGCTATAGAAACTTATAGTTGAAGATCGCTTACTGGGCAAATCTATTAAGTCGATAAGTTGTTATTGTATTCCAATTCTTGTTAGAAACATTATTTCCATTTTATTGTTGGACAATAAAATTTTTGGTATTATATTTAAGAACAATTGTTGTTCTATTTATAATAATAATGTTTCAGTATAGAAGCTGAAAGATTACTTAATGGATTTTGTGTACTTGACTTACATGAAAAATAATTTTGCATATTGAACAAACTAGTATAAGAAAAGGAGATGATCATTCAAAGATTTGAATATATGTATTTGCTGAAATACAAGTGTGAATTATTTGAAAGGTTCAAAGAATTCAGAATTAAAACAAATTGACAAAGTATTAAGATTCTTTGATTAGATCAAAGAATAAATACTTGTGCAATAAGTTTCTAGATCATCTCAAATAGTTTTCTCATAATGGACACATCGATACACATAATAATTGATTGATGTATCTGAATGGAAAAATCGTACCTTATTGGACATGGTGCGGTCCATAATGATTTTACCGACATTCCAGTATCCTTCTGGGTAATGTCCTAGAAATGGCTGCATATCTACGAAATGGTAACCTCAAAATTCGGCCCCAAGACTCCATAAAAGTTATGGACAGGGAGGATTCCTAATCTTAAGTTTGTTAAGATAAGGGGTTGTCCAACTTATGTGAAAATGTTTCAAAGGATAAGCTTGGGACAAGATTTGACAAGTACAATTTGTGGGACATCCTAAAGTAAGTTTAGGGTATATGTTCTATAATCCTACTTAGCAAAAGGTGTTTGTTGCAAAACAGGCTGCCTTCTAAGATAAAGATGTTTATCATTGAAGGGGCTAGTGGGAGGATAATAGATCTTGAAGAGTTCAAGAACCACAAAACACTATAAATCAAATAAGAGGAACTTGTAGATAGACCTATTATACCACAACTGAATCGTAATTCTGGAATAGTCCCGAAGATACCTGGGAGGTATGGATTCATCATAGATGATGATGATGAGGTACACATCATAGAAGATGATGATCCAGTTACATACGATGAGGTAAGTGTTGTAGACACTCAGAGAAATGGATTGAAACAAGTTTCTCAAATATGGAACATTCGTTTTGATGAGGCAATCAAAAGAGTTTGATTTTATCAAAAATAAGAATGAAACTAGTGTGTACAAAAGGGTCAGTGGGAGCATCGTGACATTCCTAGTACTATATGTTGATATACTACGGATAAGGAATGACATACCAATGCTACAATCAGTAAAGATAAAGTTGTCTAAACATTCCTCCATGAATGATTTGGAAGAGTATCTTAATTGGGGATATAAATCTATATAGATAGATTAAGAGGATGCTCGACTTAACCCAAGAAACTTATATTCATTTGATGCTAAAGTTGTTTAGCATGGCAAACTCCAAGAGATGTCTCATGTCGATGAGCTATGGAGTGTATCTCTCTTAATAGTCCCCACAGACTCCTAAAAAGAAAGGTCGCATGAGTGACAATCATGTATGCAATGAAATGTACGAGACCTGATGTTGATCAGTCATATTATGGAGAAGTTCACTATGAGTCAGTGAAAAACATCTTAAAGTGCTTAACCGGCACTAAGGATGTGAGCATACATGGTGGGTCTTAATTAAAACTAGAGGGCTTAACAGACTCAAATTTTTCAGACAGACCAAGACGACAGAAAATTCACTTTAAGGTAAAGTGTTACCATGATCAGTGGTGCAGTGAATTGGAAAGGTTCCAAGCAATGAAAGAGTTCTTTGGTTTAGTGATAAAGACAAAGTATATAGCTATAAATGAAGTCTGCAAGTTGATTGTTTGGATTAAAAGTTCATTCTGAGAACTAGGAATAGTTCCTAAGTCTCATCTTGGATCTAAACATGTGTTGTGGCACTTTCATTTGATTATTAGAATCATTGAAAGATGGGAAATCACTGTAGAGATAGTGGACTCTCATGAACAACATTACATATCCATTAACTAAAGCTTATCCAACAGTAGGATAATCGTCACTTAGAGAAGAAGTGTATGAGATACCATGACGATTGGCTTTAGTGCAAGTGGGAGATTGAAAGTAGTATGCACACAAGCCAATCATGTTTGATGATAAAGCATATACTTTGTAACAATCTTATTCATTTATTAATAAAAAGTATTAATTTATTAAAGGCTTTTAATTATCTACGTGATCTTTGTTTTATAATATGTGATAAACCCTTAGTTTTAAGCAATGCTTTTAGAATAATGATGATGATCATTCTAATGAAATCTAAATTCTTAGAAAGCTTAAAACTAAAATAGTTCCCAATCATTGGATTACTAAATTGGGGATTAGTGAATCCGGATAGATTGGTACATACGTTGCTTGCTTTCATTGGATGAGGATGATTGATCTCATGATCATTTGTGTGGAGACACTAAAGCAAGTATGTAGGTGCTTATTAGAGAATAAGTTCACTTTGAGCGTGGCTCGCTAAGGAATACCTAATGGAGTTTTACTTGCTGTCAATAGGAATTCTGTAGTGATAGTAGTACAAGTGATCCTTGGACTTGAGATCATCATAGTATCTTGTGTATGATGAGTTATACTTTGACTTATTCCTTAAGACCCTTAGGGTATATCAAAGGGTATGCTTGGGTATAATAAGTTGTACATGGAGATAATGTATGATCAACAAAGAATCTACCACTTCTATTAAAGAAGAGAAATGTCCTATGTGATTCGATAAATGACAACCCAGTAGTCCTTGGTTAAGGTAGAATGAAATTAGAAAGGAGTTTCTAATTTGCATTATTTGGAGTTGTGCATTTAAAAATTAAAAATACATATAATTAAATAAAATAAGACTTGATGGTAATTCCACGTCTTATATTTAATTGGGACATTGTATGGTGGAAGGATTGAATTGTCACAGTAACTATTTACTCAAAGGTTCTTTTATGATTAATGTTGAAATCTATATTATCCGGAAAGTCGTTGATCATTAGGGGAGGCTTATCCCTATTGTAGAATAAATATTATTTATTTAAATAAATTAATTGTTTAATTTATTTATTTAAATAAGATTAGAATTATTCTAATTGATTTATTCACAACCTGGGTTTAATATGGAGAACCTAAAGGGTCACACCATAAAAGGAAGAATAATTATTTAAGAAGTTAATGGCATAATCGTAATATATGTTATATATATTTAATTTAATCTATGGTGATAGAATAAATTAAATAGCTTAATATTTATTAATTAATATTTTTGAAATATTAAATATAAATTAATAAGAGGAGTCTTATTAATATTATTACAATTATTATTATTATTTTAATTTCTAAAAGAGTTTAGGAATTAATTTAATATAAGTACTCTCATTTATTCCTAATTGGATTAGGAAGGAAAATTAGTTAAAGGAGTTTAATTAATTATACCTAATAAGATTAGAGAGCTTAATTAATTAAAAGAATTTAATTAATTAAATAAAACCCAATTCCTTAATTGTTAAGGTGGGTTGCCCACATTTATAAATAAGAGGAGTCTTATTATGGGTGATGTGGTTGTTGACTTTTACAACATACGTAATTCCGATAGTTGGGAGAGTACGCTTTTTTTCTAAAGAGATAGAAAAACTAGGGTTTAGCCAACCACCCATCTTCTTGAATCCTTCTTCTTCCTTGGTGGATCACCTCTAGAGGCCAAACACATGGGTGGCTAACGCGTTGATCAAAGGAAGGAACCAAACCCGGTGATTCAAGTTGAGCGAAAAGGATTGGAGGTGAACTTGTACGAGGAAGCTTCGGATCTTCAAGGTATGTTTCTTATTCATCTTTTCGTTTAATTAATAATTGTGCATAAAGGGTGATCGGGTATATGGTTTGTAAAATTTTAAACTCGATTTTTACACGTTTCCGCTTATTTTTGCAATTTGATTGCGTTCATGAATATTACAAACCTAACAAAACCTTCTCTCCGATGGTAATGGTTAAATCCATCGGGATCTTACTTGCTTTTCGATTTTTTATGATTACGAAATCGCGGATGGATGTCAAAACTGCTTTCCTTAACGTAAATCTCCTTGAGGATGTGTATATGACACAACCTGAGGGTTTTGTCACTCCAAAGGATGTTGGAAAGGTATGTAAGCTGCAGCGATCCATTTATGGATTTAAGCAAGCCTCTCGGAGTTGGAATCTTCGATTTGATGAAGCAGTCAAAGAATTTGGCTTTATTAAAAATGAAGATGAACCTTGTGTATATAAGAAGGTTAGTAGGAGTCACATTGTATTCATAGTATTATATGTTGATGACATATTAATTATTGGGAATAACATTCATTCCTTACAGGCTGTAAAAACATGGTTAGGAAAATGTTTCTCCATGAAAGATTTGGGCGATGATGCTACATTTTAGGTATCCGGATCTATAGAGATAGATCGAGAAAAATGCTCGGCCTAAGTCAAAGTACATATATTGATAAAGGGTTGAAACGGTTCAGCATGCAAGAGGTGAAAAGAGGAAACTTACCCGTGACTCATGGTGTAAAGATCTCTAAGGCCCAATGTCCTAAATCACAAGATGATGAGGAGCGTATGAGAAAGATCCCTTATGCTTCGGCAATTGGATCTATCATGTATGCAATGATATGTACTCGTCTGGATGTCTCCTATGCTTTGAGCATGTCGAGTAGATACCAGTCGAATCCAGGTGAAGGTCACTGGACAGCAGTCAAGAATATCCTCAAGTACCTGAAAAGGACTAAGGATTCATTCTTGGTATATGGATGTGAAGACGAACTGGCAAGTAAAGGGTTACACGAGATGTTAGTTTCAGACCGACAATGATGACTATAAGTCTCGATCGGGTTTTGTGTTTTGCCTTAATGGTGGTGTCATTAGAATGAAAAGTTCAAAGCGAAGAGATGAGGTGATTCTACAATGAGGTGAGTATATTGTCTTTAATAAGTGCAACCTTGAGGTCAGTATGGATTAAAAAGTTCATCATTGAACTTTGTGTTGTTCAACCATTGTTGATCCGGTTGTTTCTATCTTTGTGATAATAATGTCGCCATTGCACAAGCTAAGGAAACCAGATCTAACCAACGATCCAAGCATATACTTAAGCGGTACCATCTCATCAAGTGAAATCATTGATAGAGGAGATGTACATATAGGAAGAGTGCCGATAGATGATAATGTTGCGAGATCCATCGACGAGGCTTTATGTCGCGATAGAAGCTAACGATTATCATACTAGTTCCATGGGTATTAGATACATGAGTAATTGGCTTTAGTGCAAGTGGGAGACTGTTAGAGTTTATGCCCTAGAGGCCAATTATTTGATATAATTACTTAACGTTTTGATATTATATTTGATTGAATAAATATATGATTTTATTTACTGCGTAATATAATTGTTAACATAATAAAATTCCTTAGAATAGTGATACAAATTATATAGTTTCAAGTATGTGACTTGAACATGAGATTATATAATTACAATTAGTATCATTGTTCTTAAATGTCCCTAGTTGAGTATCATTGTTGATGGGACAATAATGATGCATTGAGACTAGTATGTGGATCGTTGATGACCAAATCTCATTGGTCATAAATATATGAGATATTAAGTCAATGCATAGGTACATGTTAGAAAGCGATGTCTTTGGACGGACCACCATGAGAATTTCTATGTGGAGCATTATGCGAAGTGTCATTAGCAATTCTCATAGTGACAATGATGTAATGGTCCTCCGACACGAAATCGCTATATTACTACACGAGAATTTATGTACTTTGATATCATCAAATGTCACCTTTAATAGGGTGGACTATAAAGGTGATTATTGGGTTCATCATGAATCGTGTGAGAAATATGAGTGATCTAGATGGAATTTAACTATCCTATATATTATGGGTGATATCCATAGGCCTCTTGATTGAGTAGGACTATGAAATGCATGGCCATGCTCAAATAATGATTTGTTTCATATAGTCTACTCATTGATCAAGAAAACTCAGATTAAATTATGAAGAGTATGACACATTCCATGACTCGAGTTTAATCTAGGATATTAAGGTTAAAAGGATTAAATTACATTGAAACATTGGTCACGGAAAAGGTTGCATCGAATCATCGATCTTATTATTACTTGGGTAGCAGTGATGCATTACTAGATGTCGCTCACTATTTATAATTTTATAATATGATTTTAAAATTATTGCCAACGTAATAATAACCTATATAGGTCACACACAAAGAACGTAATTAAAATGAAATTAATTTAAATTGTAAAGATTTAAATATGTCAATATGATTGATAGAATTTTAAATTATTTAATTTAAATTAATAGGATAATTTATATATAGGTATATTAATTAAGTAAGACTTAATTAAGATATATATAAATTAGATTTTAATAATATTAGGTTTTGATTAATTCTTCGTAATCGCTATATATATGATATATATCGATCACACTTTAGGTTTTACGTCAAAATACAAAACCCTAGCCGCTCTTAGAGAGAGACTAGAGAAAACCAGTTTGAAAATCCTCATCCTTGGTGGCTAGTATCACGGTTCCTTCTTCTCGAGATCGTTGGACGATTCATGAAGCATTCATGTGGATCTGGTAGTAGAGACTTGACTCGCTTTGGATTGCGTTGGAGATTCGATCGTATCAATTCCAGTTTCTTAATTCGTGGATTGCATTGGAGATTTGATCGTATCAATTTCAGTTTCTTAATCGGTATAATTTCTAACCTCTGAATTAATTGAATTTTTGCATGGATCCTGTTTTAGGGTTTCGGACCACTGCCAGGGGGGGAGACCCCCCCTTGGACCCCCTCGTCGTAGCGCACGATGGTCGTGTCCCCTATATGTTATATATAGTTTTCTTTAATTATATATAAATTGTTATGTGCTTATAGTGATATGCATGGTGCACAGTTATGGCCTTTTGACCCATAGGTTAGTGGTTTTGGTTTTGAAATACGGCTTGCATGTCGTGCCTTTCTATAAATTCTAATGTAATATTCTCTTCTCATCTAAATCCCCTCGAATGTAACTCGAGGTTTCTTTATGTCATGTAATAATCTGTAATTGATGAAGATGTCAAGATGGAGAACACAATGGAAAGATGATGATGGAGAGGAGGCACATGCATGAGGAAGATCCAAGGAAGCTATTTATCTTAAGATTTTTTACCACCTTAGATTGATCTTCAATCTTTCATTAGCTTGAAAAGATTGACAGTGGATTGGGCCATAACTGTGACACATTTAATTTTGCACTTTATTTATGCTTGTATGCGATATGATATGATAAATAATATGTATGCTTAATAAGATTAAAATTGGTGAGATCTAAATTAATTAATAAAATCCCTCATTAAATTATTAAGTCTAAATCAGATGTCTTCCAATGAATAACACTCATCAAGACCTTGATCAATAGATGTAGGTTTGCCAAAGCAAAGTACCCTATTTATCTAGGTAAGATGCGATAGAATAATTGTGATATCCAAACTGTTAAAATCATTAGGCCCGACTTAACTAAGTTATCTCAATAGGATTGTGGACTTAGAGGCATAGAGTTTGGTAGGTACCATTAGATGGACTAGAAACAATTGTTGTTTACCAAACTATCCAGGAGTTATATATGATATAATTGATAAAGGGTTGTCTACCTAAATAATTGTGTTTTAAGAGATTAGCCAAAGCTAACTTAAGGCATAATGAAATATGGATCTTGGCTCACTAGAAAGATTTAATAGAAAATGCTTTCCGAATTAATAGTGAGGGCTATTAATTTGAATAAAATAGTGGGAGGTATATTTTGAATGTACTATTATCAATTATATAATATCAACTCTGCAATTTGACTTATTATTTTTGCACTTATAAATTGTAGATATCAAATGGCAAACAACAACAACACAAATAATCTTTCATTACGATCAGTCCTTGAAAAGGACAAGCTGAGTGGAATTAATTTCCTTGACTGGCATTGGAACTTAAGGATTGTCCTCAAACAAGAGCGCAAGCTATATGTCTTTGATGGGCCCATTCCGCAAAGACTAAATTGTCATCGCACCACGCACGCGGAGCATAATGCTTACAAGAAGCATCAAGATGATGCTCTGGACATGAGTTATGTCATGCTAGCAACCATGAACGCTGAGCTTCAGAAGCAACATTAGTTGATGGATGCTTATGAGATGATCGAGCATCTCAAGAAATTGTTCGAAGGGCATGCTCGACAGAGAGGTATGAAGCAAGCAAGCGCGTCAGATCACCGCAAAATGGGTGAACGTGATCCAGTTGGTCCACATGTGTTGAAAATGATTGGGTATATTGAGTACCTTGATAGGTTGGGTTTTCCAATCACTCCGGAAGCCCAAACTGACCTTGTTTTGCAATCTTTGAACATCAGCTACTCTCAATTTGTTATGAACTATCTTATGAATGAAATTGAGAAACCCTCATCGAAGTTGTTGAGCATGTTAAGAACTGCCGAGAACAACATAAAAAGGCAGGACCCGCTCCCATAATGATGGTGCAAAAGGGGAATGCTAAGGGAAATTGGAAAGGCAAAAAGAAGATAGGATCTAAATCTTTTGCCAAACCCAATTCCAAAACCAAACAGGCTTTAAAACCTAAAGGCGGGGTGGCTAAAGAAGGTGAATGTCACTTCTATGGAAAACATGGACACTGGAAAAAGAACTGTCATGCTTATCTGGAAGAAGTGAAGAAAAGGAAAGGAATTACGACTTCTGATTCAGGTATATATGTTATAGAAGTCAACTTGTCTACTTCTACATCATGGGTATTGGATACTGGATGTGGTTCTCACATTTATGTTAATGTGCAGGGACTTCGAAGGAATAGGACTTTGGCGAAAGGAGAGGTTGACCTACGAGTTGGGAATGGAGCAAAAGTTGCTGCACTGGCCGTAGGAACTTATCATTTATCTTTGCCCACTAGGCTAGTTTTAGAATTAGAAGATTGTTATTTTGTGCCTGCTATAAGCAAAAACATTATTTCTGTTTCTTGTTTGGACAAGAAAGGTTTTTCATTTATAATAAAGAACAATCGTTTTTTGTTTTACTTAAATGATATTTGTTATGGTGTTGCACAATTGTTTAACGGTCTCTATATTCTTGATTTAGAAATGCCTATCTATAACATAAATACAAAACAATTTAAATCAAATGATTAAAATCCGACATATCTCTGGCACTGTCATTTAGGCCATATAAATGAGAAACGCATATCCAAACTCCATAAAGATGGGTTCTTGGATTCTTTTGATTTTGAATCATATGAGAAATGCGAGTCTTGTTTATTAGGCAAGATGACTAAAGCCCCTTTCATTGGACACAGTGAACGGGCTAGCGATGTATTGGGACTTATACATAGTGATGTATGTGGACCCATGAGTTCGTTAGCAAGAGGTAGGTTTTATTACTTCATTACATTTACTGATGACTTTAGTAGATATGGATATGTGTATCTTGTGAGACACAAATCCGAATCCTTTGAAAAGTTCAAGGAATTCAAGAATGAAGTTCAAAACCAATTTGGCAAAAGCTTAAAAGCCCTTCGATCCGATCGAGGAGGTGAATACTTAAGCCAAGACTTTGATGACCTTCTAAAGGAGTGTGGTATTATATCACAACTCACTCCACCTGGAACACCACAATGGAATGTGTATCTGAGAGGAGGAATCGAACCTTGTTGGACATGGTACGATCAATGATGAGTCATGCAGATCTTCCAATAAGCTTCTGGGGTCATGCCCTAGAGACAGCTGCATTCACACTTAACCGTGTTCCTACAAAGACGGTTCAGAAGACACCATTTGAGATGTGGACTAGGAAACGTCCTAGTATGTCGTTCATGAAGATTTGGGGTTGCGAGGCGTTCGTAAAATGTCTGGATTCTGACAAGCTCAGACCCAAATCTGACAAATGTAATTTTGTGGGATACCCAAAGGAAACAAAAGGGTATTATTTCTACAAACCTTCTGAGAACAAAGTGGTTGTTGCTCGAACTGGTATTTTTCTAGAAAGAGAATTTGTCTCTAAAGGAAACAGTGGGAGGAAAGTAGAACTCGAAGAAATTCGAGAACCACAAAATATCATTGAACTTGAGTTGGAACGTGAGCAGGAACCACAAGAAATTGTGGAAACTGAACCTGTTCAAATTACACAAGTCATTAGTAGATCTGGTAGGACACGCCACGAGCCTGAGAGATATTATGGATATCTTGTGACTCAAAACGGCGATGTGATGCTCATAGATCAAGATGAGCCTGCTTCCTACCAAGAAGCTATGAATGGACCATATTCTAAGAAATGGCTTGAAGCCATGAAATCTGAGATGGACTCCATGTATATTAACCAAGTATGGACTCTGGTTGATCCACCCGAAGGGGTAAAACCAATCGGGTGCAAATGGGTTTTCAAGAAGAAAACCGACATGGATGGTAATGTACAAACCTATAAAGGCCGACTGGTAGCAAAAGGTTTCAAACAAATTCAAGGTGTTAACTATGATGAAACCTTCTCCAAAGGGCAATGGTTAAATCCATCAGGATCTTACTTGCTATTGCAGCTTTTTATGATTACGAAATCTGGCAGATGGATGTCAAAACTGCTTTCCTTAACGGAAATCTCCTTGAGGATGTGTATATGACACAACCTGAGGGTTTTGTCACTCTAAAGGATGTTGGAAAGGTATGTAAGCTGCAGCGATCCATTTATGGATTGAAGCAATCCTCTCGGAGTTGGATTCTTCGATTTGATGAAGCAGTCAAAGAATTTGGCTTTATTAAAAATGAAGATGAACCTTGTGTATATAAGAAGGTTAGTAGGAGTCACATTGTATTCCTAGTATTATATGTTGATGACATATTAATTATTGGGAATAACATTCATTCCTTACAGGCTGTAAAAACATGGTTAGGAAAATGTTTCTCCATGAAAGATTTGGGCGATGCTGCCTACATTTTAGGTATCCGGATCTATAGAGATAGATCGAGAAAATGCCTACCTAAGTCAAAGTATATATATTGATAAAGTGTTGAAACGGTTCAAAGATGCAAGAGGCTAAAAGAGGAAACTTACCCGTGACTCATGGTGTAAAGATCATTAAGGCCCAATGTCCTAAATCACAAGATGATGAGGAGCGTATGAGAAAGATCCCTTATGCTTTGGCAATTGGATCTATCATGTATGCAATGATATGTACTTGTCTGGATGTCTATTATGCTTTGAGCATGACGGCGCAGATACCGGTCGAATCCGGTGAAGGTCATCGATGACGTTATCAAGAATATCCTCAAGCACCGAAAAGGACTAAGGATTCATTCTTGGTATATGGATGTGAAGACGAACCGGCAAAGTAAAGGGTTACACAGATGCTTAGTTTCAGACCGACAATGATGACTATAAGTCTCATCGGGTTTTGTGTTTTGCCTTAATGGTGGTGTTGTTAATGGAAAAGTTCAAGCAAAGAGACAGAGTCGATTCTACAACAGAGGCTGAGTATATTGCTGCTTCTAGTGCAACCAAGGAGGCTGTATGGATTAAAAAGTTCATCACTGAACTTTGTGTTGTTTCAACCATTGTTGATCCGGTTGCTCTATACTGTGATAATAATGGAGCCATTGCACAAGCTAAGGAACCCAGATCTCACCAACGATCCAAGCATATACTTAGGCGGTACCATCTCATCCGTGAAATCATTGATAGAGGAGATGTACATATAGGAAGAGTGCCAATAGATGATAATGTTGCAGATCCACTGACCAAGGCTTTGTCGCAGTAGAAGCACGACAGTCATACTAGTTCCATGGGTATTAGATACATGAGTGATTGGCTTTAGTACAAGTGGGAGACTTTTAGAGTTTATGCCCTAGAGGCCAATTATTTGATATAATTGCTTAACGTTTTGATATTATATTTGATTGAATAAATATATGATTTTATTTACTGCGTAATATAATTGTTAACATAATAAAATTCCTTAGAATAGTGATACAAATTATATAGTTTCAAGTATGTGACTTGAACATGAGATTATATAATTACAATTAGTATCATTGTTCTTAAATGTCCCTAGTCGAGTATCATTGTTGATGGGATAATAATGATGCATTGAGACTAGTATGTGGATTGACTGATGACCAAATCTCATTGGTCATAAATATATGAGATACTAAGTCAATGCATAGGTACATGTTAGAGAACGATGTAATCGGATGTAATCCACCATGAGAATTCTATATGGAGCATTATGCGAAGTGTCATTAGCAATTCATAGTGACAATGATGTAATGGTCCTCCCGACCGAAATCGCTATATTATTACTACGAGAATTTATGTACTTTGATATCATCAAATGTCACCTTTAATAGGTGGACTATAAAGGTGATTATTGGGTTCATCATGAATCGTGTGAGAAATATGAGTGATCTAGATGGAATTTAACTATCCTATATATTATGGGTGATATCCATAGGCCTCTTGATTGAGTAGGACTATGAAATGCATGGCCATGCTCAAATAATGATTTGTTTCATATAGTCTACTCATTGATCAAGAAAACTCAGATTAAATTATGAAGAGTATGACACATTCCATGAATCGAGTTTAATCTAGGATATTAAGGTTAAAAGGATTAAATTACATTGAAACATTGGTCACGAAAAGGTTGCATCGAATCATCGATCTTATTATTACTTGGGTAGCAGTGATGCATTACTAGATGCCGCTCACTATTTGTAATTTTATAATATGATTTTAAATTTATTGCCAACGTAATAATAACCTATAGGGTCACACACAAAGAACGTAATTAAAATGAAATTAATTTAAATTGTAAAGATTTAAATATGTCAATATGATTGATAGAATTTTAAATTACGAATTTAAATTAATAGGATAATTTATATATAGGTATATTAATTAAGTAAGACTTAATTAAGATATATATAAATTCGGATTTTAATAATATTAGGTTTTGATTAATTCTCGTAACTGCTATATATATGATATATATCAGTCACTTTAGGTTTTACGTCAAAATACAAAACCCTAGCCGCTCTTAGAGAGAGACTAGAGAAAACAGTTTCGAAAATCCTCATCCTTGGTGGCTAGTACCGCGGTTCCTTCTTCTGCAGATCGTAGGACAATTCACGGAGCATTAATGTGGATACCGTAGAGACGCAGCTCGTTTGGATTGCGTTGGAGATTCGATCGTATCAATTCCAGTTTCTTAATTCGTGGATTGCATTGGAGATTTGATCGTATCAATTTCAGTTTCTTAATCGGTATAATTTCTAACCTCTGAATTAATTGAATTTTTGCATGGATCCTATTTTAGGGTTTCGGACCGCTGTGAAGAGACCCCCATGGACCTCAGTAAAAGCGCTTGCGATGGTCGTGTCCCCTATATGTTATATATAGTTTTCTTTAATTATATATAAATTGTTATGTGCTTATAGTGATATGCATGGTGCACAGTTATGGCCTTTTGACCCATAGGTTAGTGGTTTTGGTTTTGAAATACGGCTTGCATGTCGTGCCTTTCTATAAATTCTAATGTAATATTCTCTTCTCATCTAAATCCCCTCGAATGTAACTCGAGGTTTCTTTATGTCATGTAATAATCTGTAATTGATGAAGATGTCAAGATGGAGAACACAATGGAAAGATGATGATGGAGAGGAGGCACATGCTTGAGGAAGATCCAAGGAAGCTATTTATCTTAAGATTTTTTACCACCTTAGATTGATCTTCAATCTTTCATTAGCTTGAAAAGATTGACAGTGGATTGGGCCATAACTGTGACACATTTAATTTTGCACTTTATTTATGCTTGTATGCGATATGATATGATAAATAATGTGTATGCTTAATAAGATTAAAATTGGTGAGATCTAAATTAATTAATAAAATCCCTCATTAAATTATTAAGTCTAAATCAGATGTCTTCCAATGAATAACACTCATCAAGACCTTGATCAATAGATGTAGGTTTGCCAAAGCAAAGTACCCTATTTATCTAGGTAAGATGCGATAGGATAATTGTGATATCCAAACTGTTAAAATCATTAGGCCCGACTTAACTAAGTTATCTCAATAGGATTGTGGACTTAGAGGCATAGAGTTTGGTAGGTACCATTAGATGGACTAGAAACAATTGTTGTTTACCAAACTATCCAGGAGTTATATATGATATAATTGATAAAGGGTGGACTATAAAGGTGATTATTGGGTTCATCATGAATCCTGTGAGAAATATGAGTTATCTAGATGGAATTTAACCATCCTATATATTATGGGTGATATCCATAGGCCTCTTGATTAAGTAGGACTATGAAATGCATGGCCATGCTCAAATAGTGATTTGTTTCATATAGTCTACTCATTGATCAAGAAAACTCAGATTAAATTATGAAGAGTATGATACATTCCATGGCTCGAGTTTAATCTAGGATATTAAGGTTAAAAGGATTAAATTACATTGAAACATTGGTCACGAAAAGGTTGCATCGAATCATCGATCTTATTATTACTTGGGTAGCGGTGATGCATTACTAGATGCGCTCACTCAACATTTATAATTTTATAATATGATTTTAAAATTATTGCCAATGTAATAATAACCTATAAGGTCACACACAAAGAACGTAATTAAAATGAAATTAATTTAAATTGTAAAGATTTAAATATGTCGATATGATTGATAGAATTTTAAATTTACAATTTAAATTAATAGGATAATTTATATATAGGTATATTAATTAAGACTTAATTAAGATATATATAAATTCGGATTTTAATAATATTAGGTTTTGATTAATTCTCCTAAGCGATATATATATGATATATATCGATCACTTTAGGGTTTTACGTCAAAATACAAAATCGTAGTAGCTCTTAGAGAGAGACTAGAGAAAGCAGATTTCGAAAATCCTCATCCTTGGTGGCTAATATGGCGGTTCTTTCTTCGCAGATCGTAGGGGCGATTCACGGAGGCGTTCGTGTGGATAAAGTAGACGCTTGATTTCGTTTGATTGTGATGGAGATTCGATCGTATCAATTCCAGTTTCTTAATTCGTGGATTGCGTTGGAGATTCGATCGTATCAATTTCAGTTTCTTAATCGGTATAATTTCTAACCTCTGAATTAATTGAATTTTTGCATGGATCCTGTTTTTGGGTTTTGGAAATTGCTTTAAAAATTTTATTTCCGCTATGCGTTTCTGTGCCGAAACCCCAACACTTACTCAAGTAGCCAGGGCCCCGAAATAAGACTAGCCACGTAATTACCATTTTTCTGTTTTTTTTATTTTTTTTATACACAGATACCCATGTTTTCCCCAAGTTTAAAAATCAATGTTTTATACAGTCTATACTCACTTTTCACATATTTCCCTTTTTAAAACTACATTTTTCTATTGAGCATTGCAACACATGCTTCTTATACCTACAAGCGATTATGAACACATTTGTGCAAACCGAAAGCATTTAAACAACATTATGAATTTCGTTATGTCAAACATTATACCTCAGCTCGAATTATCCAAAATATTCAAAAATCATTTAACAAAAATTCACTATCATCATTGGCTTAGACAAGAATTTCTATATGGCAAGAACTGTGAGATAATGCAACCTAAACATGAACGTGCAAATATATATGCAAAAATAAACTATATGATGCAACAATTTAAACTAACATACAAGAACTAAAAATAAATTAACTAATCATGCTGACACTAAAAATAAAAAAAATTATGCTAAACATGCTAAACTACATGCACTACACTACTCCCCAATTCCCCCAAACTTAAAATATTCAATGTCTCATTGAATGAATGTAAAGGATATGAAAAACTCCCCTAAGTATCGGTGGTGCCACCCTCCTCGGGTGGTGAATCTGGTGGTGGATATGGTGCTGCGGTTCCGAACTGAGGCCATTCTAGTGTTGTTCCTTGTTGAGCAAAAGCTTCGGCCAAGGCCCTTATGAGTCCCGTCGCAAATGTGCCCAAATTATCGTACATGGCATCGACTTTGCGCTCTAACCTTCGGAGCTGGCGATCGCCATGGGTGGCACGTGCGTACGTGGACGGGCCGACCTCGTCTGTCTGCGGTGGTTGCTGTGATGGCCCTGGAAAAGTGGGCTGAAGGATGAATCCTAGTCCGCGTGGGTGTGGTACACCCCCTGCCCAGTCCTCAAATTTTTCAATCGTGGTATGTGTGATGTCCTGGCTTGGGTATTGCATTTGCTCATTGCACCAGTTACATCGCTGATTAGCACAAAGCTTGGCAACCACGGATGCGTGTGGAATGCTCCCAATAGTTCCACCCCGTAGATAGCGCAACATATTCTCATGAATGAGATGCCCAATGTCAATGTACTTTCCAGTGATTATAACCCACATAATAAATGCGCTCTCCGCTGTTATTTCGTGCTGATGGGAGGAAGGCATGAGCTTGGCACATATGAATAAGTTCCATGCCTTTGCATAGCAGTTTAGGGCCACAGATGGGAATATACGAGGTTGTGTCGTGCCAACTTTGTATGTCTATTTCGTACCCGGCACACATAACTCTGCAATAACCAACTCCATGTTGGTCTCCAAATGAGCACCTGTGACCTTATTAGCAGCCCCCACTGGCGGTACATCAGTAATTTTGAAAATTAATCGGATGGAACGGGGTCTATAATCTACCTAGATACCACGAACCAGAGATATACCGCTCATAGTGACCTTGGCGTTGGCGTAAAATTCGCGGACTATGCTCATAGGAATGGGCATTGGAGTGGCCGTCAGTCCACCCCAGCCTCTCTCTCGGATCATGGCGCACAACTGGTCATCCTTCCCCTCCGGCTTGAATCCTCGCTCCTTGACGAATGTCTTCGCCATAATTCGGTAGTATTCTTGTTGAGCTTCCAAGTTTAGGAACTTGGTGTGATCCACAATATCAACCCCTTCACTACCCAAAGAGGATGAAGAAGACGTCGCAATAGATCGTGCTCGCTTAGGCCCCATTTTTAGTTGATAGAGATTGCAAGAATTATATGATGGAGAATGAAGAAAAGCTTGAATAATTGATAACCCTCAATACTCGTTTCTGCAATCCAAATTAGGAACCCTAGCTTTATAGTGCACTTAGAGAAGTTGAGGAGATATGGACTTTGATTGAGGAGAGAATCGTGGCTAATTGATTGAGAGATGTACGACACAAACTTATGGCGATAGATAGATATAGCGCGTGAGTGATGGAGAGTGAGAGAATTTTAAATCATTATTATTCCAAATGAGAGTTCAAATGGTCCACAACTCTATTTAAAATGTTCAGATCTGTTTTAATTCGGTGTCGCGCGTGGCCGCGTGAGTTTGTACTGGGCTGGGTGTGCGGGTGTGAGACTTGCAGAATGAATTGTTGTCAAAATTAACTTGATCTTGTGGTAGCTTGAGTTAATGCTAACTAAGGCATGCCTTGTTAGCGTGATGTCTTGATCTCGCAACGCTAAAATGCAATTCCGCTCTCTGCTTTATCGGTGATCTTTGTCAATGATGGTTCCTGTATAGACATTACTGCACCTTGTTAATGCATGACTTAGTGGCCTCATAATGCTAACATCTTGCAAATATTCGCAAAGCAATTCTTGCTATACTCTTAAGTATGAACATCTAGTATCCTATTAAAAATGAATTTGATATAACTACTGAAATAACCCAAAATGAATAACTAAAAACAAATCAATGGAGATAGTAATAATGGGTTACCTCCCATCCAGCGCTAAGTTATAGTCAATTAGCTTAACTATCTCTAAGTTTCATGTCACAGATAGAATTGAGGTGCCTTCCTTCTTGTCCGCCGCACCCTGAAATTTAATGACTTCATCTTTCGTCAATTGTTCTTCCTTCAACTCTGAATTTTTACCCGTTGCACATATCAATGGTCCATAATTCCTCAATTTCTGTACTTCATCCTGTAGGCACCAATCCACCACGTCAACTAGGAAGCACTCTTCTTCATCAGTTGGTAAATTGATTGCTTTAAAGACGTTGAATCTCTTGATCCTGGACACGCATAGTGAGTTCACCTTTTTGCACATTTATTGACGTTCTACCTGTGCCCAAGAATGGTCTCCCCAATATTATTGGTATGCTTTTGTCCTCCTCGTATTCTAGAATGATGAAGTCAGCTGGAAAAATAAACTTGTCCACCTTAACCAACACATCTTCAACAAGTCCCCGTGGATATATGATGGATCTGTCAGCTAACTATAATGCAATATTTGTCAGTTTTGGATCTGGAAATCCCAACTGGTTAAACACTGACAAGGGCATCAAATTTATGCTTGCCCCAAGATCACATAAACACTTACTAAAGTTCATCTTTCCAATGGTACATGGAATTGTGAAGCTTCCTGGATCCTTCAGCTTTGGAGGTAGTTTCTGCTGAAGCACTGCACTGCATTCCTCTGTCAAGGCTACCGTTTCAAACTCATCTAGTCTCCGCTTCCTTGACAGTATACCCTTCATAAACTTGGCATAGCTGGGCATTTGTTCCAATGCCTCGGCGAACGGTATGTTGATCTGTAGCTTTTTGAATACCTCCAAGAATTTGCTGAACTGTTTATCTTCCTTTTTTATTTAATCTCTATGGATACGGAACTTGAATGCGAATTGGTGGTAATGGACTCTTAAGCTTCTCCTCTGAACCTATTTTCTCAGCCTCTTCCTGCTTAACCTCATACTTTTCCAGATTTTCTTCTTGAGCAATCGACCCTACTCGCCGCACGCTGCGGTAGCGCGCTCTCCTCAGTGCAATCTCAAGGCGGTATGCGACTTGCGATGATCGACAAATCTTTCCCAGATCTCAATGTGATCGCTTGACACTGTTCCTTCCCGTCTTTTCTTGGATTTATCTCTGTATTACTTGGCAATAAACCCTGGGGCCTGTTAGTAAGCACATTCGCCATCTGTGCCATTTGAGTTTCCAGATTCTTTATAGCCACTGCTTGGCTCTTGATCATAACTTCTGTGTTTGCCATGTATTTCATCATCATCTCCTCCACTTCTGATTTCTTTTCTTGCTGAGGTACAACTGGAGTGTGATGTTGCTGTTGTTGTTGAGAAAATCTCGACGAAAAGGGTTGTCTAGGATTAAACTGCGGCTATGCTGGTTGTGACTGAAATTGATTATTCGGTTGAAATTAATTCTGCTGATTCCCTTGATTAGTCGACCAACTAAAGTTTCGATGATTTCGGTTGTTGGGGTGGTATGTGTTCTGAAATTGACCATGGTCTTTTCTATAGTTGCTCACATACTACACTAATTCTAAGCTGATACCACATTGATCCGTCGAGTTTGACCCCGCACAAATCTCACATACGAAGGCAACCGTCTTTACTTTTCCTTCTGCCAAAGTATCTATCTTCTTTGCCATGGCTGCAATCTGTCCTGACAACTGAGTAATAGCATCAACCTCCAACATACCTGCAACTTTGGGTTATGGCATCTGCGATGTAGGATTTTAAAAATCGTTGGATGCCATTGTCTCGATAAGGTCACACTACAACAAAAAGGCTTATCGTGACGCTTTATCGTGACATGACGCCTTGATCGCAGATATAATATCTGCTGACAAAGTGCGATCGGCGATAGTCGTCGATAAAATTTGGTCATTTGGGATGCACATCGTGACCATTATTAGCGACCGAGATATCTGCGACCGCTATGAAGCGGCCAAGAAATGACAAATCGGATCATTTGAGATGAGTCGACATGGTCCGATTGCCAAAGGCGGCGTGGTCCCATGTTAGCGACCATTATCGTGACGCCCGCGATCGGCGACATCTTATCTTGCCGTCGCTAATAACGTTCAGCGACCGCATGCGGTCGCTGATATGAAAAATAATTACAGCCAGATTTTTGCTGCTTTGCAAAATTCCCAAAAACCTGTACCTGTTTTCTACCTGCTTTATCCCAACACACATACACACCAAGATAAACAACATACAAAACAATATAAACATCCATCGTCCACCAACACATACACCAAACTAGTATATAAACCTTTAAAAACCAATATGATTTGAATAAATATAATAACATTTCAAAACTTGTTTAAGTAACATATATACAAACATCCAAATAATGAATATACAAGTACAAGGTTATGTCAAGCGTCATCCCCTCCTTGATCACCCTGTAATTAACAAAATAATAAAACAAGTTACAAATATAATAAATATGTTGATACTGGTATATATTACGACAATACATACAACAAATTGATTTTATACCTCGTCGCCATCCCCATGCTGTCCTGCTGCTGCTGCCGCCATCATCGCTTGCTTGAGCTAACTCCTCAGGATCAAGAGCCCCAGGTGCCCGCCCAGTATCTTCAGAAGATTTCGATCTTGACATATAGCTCTCACACGGTCGGTAGGAGTATGAGCAATTTGGATGACTCGATGACTGTGAAGACTGGGTAGCAGAGCTGCCTGAGCCACTGAAGGATGGGCGTCGTCGTTGTCCTTGACCTTTAATGTAGTTCTTCTTCACAACAGACGCCCTCTCCCACAACTCTTGATCAATAGGCGGACGTGGAGTGCCTTCAGGATAGCGCTCATTCAATAAACGTTTATAAGTATCCTGTCATCATGTTAACACTTAAATAGTTAAAAATAATATTTTGTAAGTATTAATAAACAAGATCAGGTTGTTAAAACTTATTACCGCTATCTAGATAGCCTCAGGCGGAACCATCACGGGTGGCCACGTACACATCCAGCCAATGGATAGGCTGACCTTGAGACTGAGACTCCTATACAAAAACAGCACAATATTACTAAGTAAAAATGGGATATTTTCTACAATTCATGATTGTAAACATATTAAAACTTGTAAATACGTACCCGGGCAGTGATATGCTGCAACTGTGAAATACTGCCGCCCTTGTATGTTCCTTTAGCCTTTTTCGCCATCGGATACACCCGAGGCTCATTGGTGGCGTAGATCTTTCGTCTTTTCACCCAGCTCTCAGCTCTCCATTGGGCACACATCTCAGCCCATATGGACTGGGTGCACCACCAGGGGCTATGCTCGTGCATATAATCCTCTCCCTAGCCTGGATGGTCGATCTCAGCATTGTGAATGGCTTTTTGTCGTTCTTTATTCAAGTTGTCCTCAGTGCGGACCGCGACTTTTGCCGTAATAATGTCTCGAATCATCAAGCCTCAAGCGTCCTCCCATCTATACCGTTTACGCAAATAAAAAATAATAATAACATTACTAAATAATTATCCTTTGAATATTATATTAATATTATATAAATATTATTTGTCATAATTAAAAAAAAACATACACGAAATTTCGCCTAAACAAAGATCCTTGTGGGCGATAGGTGTGCTTCTCCCACGTAATCACGGTGTGTAGGCCAATTACGTAAACACAATTTGTGATATGCACTTGACGATCTTATTATCCGAAAAATCACTATAATATACAACATCAATTAGCATATATTAAAGCAATTTACATCTAAGTTATAATATTTGTGAACATTTTCAAACTTATACTTATAATACTTAAAAAAATTCGTCATAGTCTCCCCTATAATATAGACTAGCCACATGCACGATTTACATGCATATATGGACATTTCTAGGCACCCAAGACACAAACCAAGAGAAATATACAAATTTTCAATACAATAAGACCTAAACAAAACATTACCAATATAATATCAATCAAAACATTACCAATATACAATAAATGGAATCTTAAATGCTTTTATATAAAAGATATATATGGGACGTACGTGCTATTCGGAGGAGGGCGAATCTGAATAAGAATCCGATCATCGGGATTAGTAGGGGCCTTGGGCACATTATTAGGCCCCTACCTACCCAAGCCTTTTTTCATACCGCCCGCTTGAAGCCATCTGTATATTACAAATTTCAAGATGTTATTAGGAGTCATATTTGATTACATGTATATATGACAATAAACATGACAGTGATATAAACATGTATATATATGAATATAAAATGACAATAAACAAAAGTTGCATTTAAATAGTTTAGTACATAAACATGACAGTGATATAAACATGTATATATATGAATATAAAATGACAATAAACAAAAGTTGCATTTAAATAGTTTAGTACATAAACATGGCATGTTGATATAAACATGTATATATATGAATATAAAATGACAATAAACAAAAGTTGCATTTAAATAGTTTAGTACATAAACATGACAATGATATAAAAAACATGTATTGCTAAACATACATTTCATGAGTTCAAGTGTCAATGTCTGATTCAGAATCATCTTGTATACGTGTTGCAGATTCATAACCATCATCTGCTTTGATTCGTGGTCGATTCGATCAATAACTCTTCCTCCTCGATGATCAATGTCATCGACACAAGTATTGACTCAGGATCTAATTCATGTGGTTCATCTCCACCATCTAACTGGATTACTTCATTGTCGTCCTCCACATTTATTATAGTCTGACTATGAAGCATCTGCTCTTGGTAAATCTCCCCATCAACTAATTCTACACGACTATGCGAGGGAGTATAAATTACAACTTGCCAATCTGTAGGCGGTCTATCCCTTTTCCTAACAGGACTAGGAGTGTAGTATACTTGTACTGTTTGAGTTGGTAAAACAAACGGTTCGTTGGAGTACGTAGACCTATGGAGGTCAATATCGACGATTCCATGTCTGTCAACACGTATCCCTTTTTCTGAATCAAACCAACGGCACTTGAACAAGTGAATATGACCCCCATACGTGCCCTTGTACGAAAACTCTACGATTTCCTCCAACTCCCCATAAAAGGCATGACCAAGCTCATTGTAACAATCTCCTTGGACACACACTCCAGAGTTCGTTGTTCTTTTACCGCACCCATATGCCTTTGTGTGAAATTCACAACCATTTATTTTGTAACCATTGCGGCTGACTTGATCCTTGTCTGGTCCCATAGCTAGGACTTGTACATTAGCCGGAATCGTTGATCCCTCAATCAAAGCCTACAAAAACTCCATCTTATTAAATGAAGTCATAGTTAAACTCCATCTTATATTATATATATATATACACTACGTGCTTAAAAATTGAACTTACTTTGTCCTTTAGCCAAAGTGCAAAGTTTTTATCCCGATTGATTTGAATATCTTTATCAGTTATGTCGGCATGCTTCACTTTTAACTCGTCATCGTACAATCTATACCATGTTATAAACATTAACATATTGGAATAAATTTTTAACTTAAAATATAAAATATCAAGTTTACACGTGTACCTCACAAATTCGTCAATCTCCTCGCAATTGAGAAGAATGTAAGTATGTGCGGCATGTAATTCTTGCTCAGAGAGGAATATGCGCTTCTCTTTTCCATAAGCGCGGCCCGATAGACCAAATACAGAGAGCCGACCATTTAGTTCAACATTTCCCCCATCATCATGTCTCGATACTCGATTGGCCTTTGTCAAGACTTCGTCCGGAAAATAGTCTGAGACAAACGTAGATATCTCATCAAAATCAGTATGCCTCGCATATCGACCCCTCGACATAAGCTCTATTCTTCACCTTCCTCTTAAGGTTTCCCATCACCCTCTCGAAAGGGTACATCCATCTATATTGAATGGACCCCAACACGAGCTTCATAGGGAAGATGGATTTGCAAATGCTCCATGGAGTCAAAAAAACCGGTGGGAATATTTTTCCGGTCTACACGTGATCTCTATGATGTTCTTCTCAAGTACAAACATGTCCTTCTCATTCAATGATTTTGAACACAAGTCTTTGAAGAAAACGACTAAGATCCGTCAAAGCATCCCATATTGGTTTATCAAGCGGATCCCGAAATGCTATAGGCATGAGTCTCTCCATGAACACATGTGCGGTCATGACTCTTCATCCTTGCAATTTCCCACCGTAACACACCTTGCAATGTTTGGACGATATCCATCTGGTAGTTTCGGAGACTTAACCCATGTGCACACATCTTCAACTTGCTTTTTGGACAATGTGTACCTTGCATGCGGTTTGACAATCTTACCATTAGGAGATTCATAAAGTTCTAATCCGGGGACGCTTATAAATATCTTTCATGTCCAAACGTGCCTTTATCGTTATCTTTTGTCTTCCCCGTAACATTCATCACAATTGTTAAATACATTGTCAAACACATTCTTCTCAATATGCATCACATCTAGATTATGACGAATCAAATTTGTGGACCAATAAGGCAATTTCCAAAAGATGCTTCTCCGAACCCGGTTATGAGATTCACCAAATCCATTGATTATGTTTGTCGATCAACCTTACCAAATGGGATAACCGGCAATCTCATCACACGATCTCGCATCTCCGTTCCGAAACAATCGCGGTGCGAGGCATATCATTATCTACTTTCCCTTTCACGAAGTGTTCTCTATTTCTTCAAACGGGTGATCTACCCAGAAGAACCAAGCGATGATGATCAAACCAACAAGGCTTTCGACCTTTTGATAGATTAAACGACTTTGTATGCTCCATACAATACGGACAAGCCAATTTCCCGTGTGTACTCCATCCAGCTAACATACCATAAGCTGGGAAGTCACTTATAGTCCACATAACCGCTGCCCTAAGGTTGAAATTTGTTTTCGTTGCAACATCCCAAGTCTGTACTCCATCCTCCCACAATACCTTTAACTCGTCTATAAGAGGTCTCAAGTAAACATCTAAGTTCTTTCCGGGACTCTTAGGACCAGAATCACGAGTGAAAGAAATAAGTATGGTTTTTTTCATACATCCAAGGAGGCAAGCGAGTATGCGGAGTAACAATCACGAAGCCAACATGAGTATGAAAGCAATTTGAGTGGCTAAAACGGATTGAAACCATCGGTGGACAATCCAAGCCTCACATTTCTAGGTTCCAATGCAAATTCAGGATGTGCTAAGTTGAAATCTTTCCAAGCCTGCCCATATGCGGGATGATTTAGTTCTCCATCTTTAGCTGGAGATTTCGCATGCCAACTCATATGTTCAGCTGATCTTGAAGACATGTACAATATTTTTAGTCGATGTGTTATTGGAAAATACCTTAGAATCTTAAACGGTATACTTGATTTTTTTGTAGTCACACCCTCTTTATTAGGCTTAAACCGATCATGACTGCAAAACGCGCACCTTGTCATCTGTTCATTTTCCTTATAAAACAACATGCAGTCGTTGGGACATGCATCGATCTTTTGGTATCCAAGACCCAACTTCTTCACCATTTTCTTACAAAAGTAATAGTTACCAGGTAATTTCTCACCGTCAGGCAACATACTCTTAATTGCTTTCAAGAGTAACTCAAAACACTCATGGCTCATGTTGTGATCAGCCTTGATGTTAAGTAATGTCGCCACTGCAGACAATGTAGTGTGTTTGGTGCAACCATGCCACAATGGCTTGCTACCCTCGTCTAACAACTTAAAGAAGTCTTTGGCATCAGAATTCATAGGTTGCTCTCTGCCTTGCTCCCAATCAAAATCTGGCCCTGCAATATCATGGACAATTTCATTCATATGATGAGTACTACTGCCTGAATTGTGTACTTGTGTGATGCCACCATCTCTTCTCGCCGCCCATGTGCCCACAAACATTCTTCGTAATTTCTCATGAACCCGAAACAAGTAAATGATAGTTTACCATGTCTCTCATCCATATAATTTACATTCTTATACTTTAAACATGGACATCGATGTCTGCGACTTACCATTCATACATTCGGGTGACTATCGCATACTCCAAAAACACTTGGCAACCAACTCTAAATTCAATCAGAAGATTTATTCAGGCACTTGACTTTCGTCGTGCCATCCAACTACTGATCCGAATAGAGGTCCATGATTTCAAGATTTACCTACTACGAGACAACATTATAAATGTTAATTAACATATGACTTGAGCATACTTGTAACCATATGACTTGAGCATACTTGTAAGCATGCATAACTTGGTTGAGCAATTTATGACTTCTATAACATTTTGTAGCTTTATTCTTATATACATAAGTGTTAAATACCCTTGTTAAAAAGATAAAGCAGGTCTCTTTATTGACCATGTGTGTCTAGTTACCTTCTCTGTTGTACTAACGGCCTTAGAAGATCCTATTTTGGCTTAATGTTTTCTAATAGCTTACCATGCTAACAACCAAGCTTGGCTTGGCCAGTGAGGCTTGGCTAAGCTTGGCGTGGCCTCGTGTGGCCTCGTTGCCCCAAGCCCAAGCCCATCAACTCCAATAGCCCTTAATAGGCTCTAGTGGATCAACAATAGGCTCGTTAATAGTATAAATGTTCAGCAACTACTCGACTAATAAAAAAAAAAAAATTAGCGAGTCTCCCTATAATATGGACTAGTCACATGCACGACAAAGACATATATATAAAGTCATTTCTAGGCACCCAAGACACAAACCAAGAGAAATATACAAATTCCCAATAGAATAAGACCAAAACAATAACGATAAATCAGTATCAAGACTAGATAAACCAAATTACAGCTCTAGAAAACACACTAATAAACCAAATTACAGCTCTAGATCCAATCTAGGTTTGTGTCTATCAATGGGTAAAACAGTATCAAGACTAGATAAACCAAAGCAGTCTACGGGGTTTTAGGAATGGAATTTATAGGAAGATTAGCGGGGGAACCACCAAGAATCAGTACACTGAAATAAAATCAAAAAATAATCCTACAAAATTTGCTATTGCAAAACAGAATAAGGAAACTAAAAGTTTAGGGATATACGTGTCAGGGCATGAAACTTAATTTCTACGAAATAATCGTCAGAGATAAATGTTACTATTCCATATATATATCAAATATACACACTATACCTAAACATGCATAAACAAACCAAAAATTGATACATTCTTTTCTGTTCATACATTACATATCAAACTCAAATTTATACAAATTAAAACTTAATTGTAGAATATGTATTTACACAAATCAAACACTAATTGCAGTATACAATACAATACATATCAAATCCAAATTTCCAATATATCAAACCTAAGTTGAATTCAAAAACCTCGATTAATATATAACAAATTAAACCTAGATTAAATTTCAAAACTCAAATTGAACACTAATTAATTTGAGGATTCATCATTTTATAACAAAATAAATTAAAACCCTAAATTAAATGCAAATTCTAGCATATTAAACAAACAAATTAAACCCAAAATTAGTTCTGGGGTGTGGTGAAGTGGTGGTGAGGCGGTGGTGAAGCGGGTAGTCACGGTGGTGGTGCAGTGGTCTGAGTCCTCTCTTCCCCTACTCCCTCTTCTCCCTCGTGTATCTCTTTCTTTTTTTTCTTCTACTGATATTGCGAACACGAGTGCGAATAAGTTTTAGTTGATCAATGATTGGCGTCCAGTGACAGCTTGCGATCATTGATTTTTTATGACGTGGCCTTTTTAGCGGCGCAATGCGATTCACGATATATATTGGTCGCAACAAATAAACGCGCCACCTTTTCGCACCAATTTTTGGGAGGGAAACTAATGTCAGCGACCGAGCAGCGATCGCATGCGATCACTGATAGTAAATTGCGACCAGATTCAATTACGGTCGCTGATGTTGGTCGCTATAAGTATTATCTGCGACCGGATATGCGGTCGCTGATATCCTTGGTCGCTAATAGGCCTTTTTCTTGTAGTGTCATAGGCTTCTTCATAGTTCTTTGCCCATAATGCCCCTCCTACAGCTGCATCTACAATCGGTCTCGACTGCCATCCCAATCCATTATAAAACGTGTTGATCACCATCCAATCTGGTATACCGTGATGTGGACACTTTCTCAGCAATTCTTTGTATCTCTCCTATGCTTCATATAAAGACTCGCCCTGTTGTTGCTCAAACTGAGAGATAGTTGTCCTCATCTTTACAGTCTTAGCCATTAGGAAGAACTTAGCTAAGAACTTCTGTGCTAAGTCCTCCCATGTAGTTATAGATCCTGCTGGCAAAGAATGAAGCCAACTTTTCGCTTTATCCCTCAATGAGAATGGAAATAACCTTAGTCTAATCGCATCTTCCGTCACACCGTTGTATCTGAATGTATCGCAAATTTCGATGAAACTTAATAGGTGTTCATTCGGATCATCTGTAGCAGCACTCCCAAACTGAACTATATTCTACACCATTTGAATAGTGCCAGTTTTTATCTCGAATGTATTTCTTGCTATTCTTTGGTTCGACGATCTTTGGGTAGTCCATTAATATTAGGCATGGAATATTCTTTCAGAGCCCTATGCTCCTCTCATTGCTCTTTTCCTTGTACCTCGACTGCCATGTTATCTGTCGTATTTTCCAACTGTACTTATAAATTTCTATGAACACCCGCTTTCCAACCTCTCCCGTTTATGTTATCTTGAACAGGTGTTAAATCGGGGTTGGTTGACCGCGTGCGCATAAAAATTTATCCAAATTCCTGAAACAAAAACAAAAAACTGAAATGAGATAAGACTATAATTGTCTAAGTCATACAATATAGCTTAAAACTAATGATGGTAATACTAAATTAAACGCTTTTCCCCGGCAACGGTGCCAAAAACTTGTTGCCTCTTTTTTTAGTCTTAACAAAAGAGCTCTAACTCATGCAAGCATACATGCGTCAACAAGCAATACAGAGCAAGTAAAGTATCGATCCCACAGAGAAAGTTGTTTAATCCAAATCACTATGCACTAATAAATTCACTATATTTATATGCTCAAACTAACGACTAAGATTGGTTTGTTCTCGAGTTGTAAATAACAACTAAAATAATAATAAGCAGAATAAATCAAATCTGGAAATAATGAGATCCTAACTTCATTTAATACTTCATTCAATCGCCACTATCATGCATGACTTGTTCACATATCACAGGAAAGTAGCCAGGAGCACTAAAAGAGTATTAGACATTTTTAATGCACTAAGATCTACTTACACAGCATCCACAGATGATAGAATCTATGTAATCATCAATATAACCCAAATCACTATATGTCTATGTGAAATTGCAACTATATTGATTTTAAGTTCAAGCCCTTATTCTAACTTATACGGTGAAACAGTATATGTCTATCTGGTTCACGAAATATATAAGCCATATAACACAACCCTATATACGTATACAATCATGATTATAATCCATATTTGCATGTTCATTGTCAATTCCATACAAATACTGAAACAAATGGTGATCAAGCATTCATACATGCAAAACAATCATGATAGACATCCCATATGATATGTAAAACAATCCAGTATTTAAGCATGCAATCAAACTACATATTAAAATCCGTTAGAATCCCATAATGGAGTTTTGTTCATGACTGAAGCAAAAGCCATTATGGGATCAAATATAAACATGGTTAATAAACAAACAATTGAAAGATGAAATGTAGAAACAATCAAACCTAATTGCTGAATATAGATCAATATTCAAATCCTCATAAGATTCTAGCAAAATAGTAATAATAATAATCCACTCTGGTAGAAAATCCCAAGAAGGAGTAGAAAAGTAGAGTTTTGGCCTCCTCCTACGTTGGAATCTCCTCCAGAGAATAAACCCTAATTACGATGTAAAGAATACGACTAAAGTTGAATAATTATCAAGTGATACCCCTGACACCAGTCAGAAATCATTTTTAAACCAATTACAACCCTTAAAAATTGGAAATAAAATAAAACAAGTCAGCAGCTTCAGGCCTCGCGCACGGTCGCGTGCTCCTCCAGCCTATTACTCGTGCGAGCGCGAGACTTGCAGTAAGTCCCGATGTTCAGCCGGGCTCTCGCGCGGGTGCGCGCTCCCTAGGCTTGTCATGCTCACGGCCGCACAACTTGCAGTAGGTTCTCTGGTTTGGCTGGGTACTCGCGCAGGCGCGTGTCTTTAAGCTCTCTTTGCCGCGCGGCTTGTAGTTGCTGTCTTGATCCTCCTCATGAGCTTGGTTCTACAATGTTGCTGCTGCAACTGAAATGTCCTATGTTTATCCATGCTTCACTCAATCCTAGCCATGCACATCTTATCTTTTGCCTCGTCTAGGTATCCATTAGCCTCGTACCCTATAACACCACCAAAATAGGACGATTCCTGCACTTATTCACTAAAAGGAGTTTTAAGTATGCGAAATGCAAATTAACATGAAATGCAGCTAAAACCTATTAAAATGTACTTGAGATGGGCACAGTTCGCATGAATTGGTACTCCATAAGTAGGTGTAAAACCTACTTATCAGGCGTCACAGTTGGTATCAGAGCTTAGGGATATGATCCCTGGCTGAGGTGTGAGACTAGAACTAAAAAGGGAGAGACGGGTAATTCCTTCACTAGTATTGTGACGCCCCCAAAATAGGTCCATTCCATCCAACCCATTCTGAGTCGCCAAATATATGGTACAGAAACAACTACAACTTTATTATAACAATTGTCGTGCAAAATACAACAACACATATGCTGTGAGTTTGGATACAAATATATACCAACTGTAGCACGTCACAATGACACCTTACATAAAGGTATAGTCAAAAACTGTTTTAGAAATTAGAATCTTTGGGAAGTGCTCAAGGAAACCTTCATACATGGGAGGCCATGCTTTTAGGTTATGGTAGATATCATATGGCCACAGAATTATCCTTGGTTGACCCAATAGACCCCAAAGAAAAAAACGAGAAGATTACTATCATATTCTTCCCAATGGTGAGTCTTCTCTTGACATATCATTATCTCCACTATCTCTAATTGGGTATTATACTCCAAACAAACACCAAGATTATATAGGTAGTGCTTGTAAATATACTCAGCAAGTGGATGAGCACAACCATGTCTTATGATAACACGAGTTTGTATGTCATTAGACATCTTGTATGATAGTGACAAAACACCCTTCCAAAGTTGGGTTCGCTCACCTTATTTAATTCACCAAAATAACTATTAAATGATGTATAAAATACAACACACTAAAGTCCTTAATAAAATTATTTCCATACTCTTTAGGGAGAACCTCAACAACTATAGACCACCGTTCTATTCCTTGTTATCCCCGGGCTCAACCCAGCCTACACTTATATTAAGCGAAAGGAATTGTGAAACAAAAGGGTGAGCACAACTACTAGCTCGAGAAAGAATATTATAACTAAAGATACATAAATTATCAATAGTCTTCATCAATAATAAATCGTAGATTTAGAACATATGGTAGATGATAAAACTTTTCAACCATAGTTGCGGTGAACGAAGCAATCCATTAAAGGAGTCAAATAGACTATAAAAGTCTATTGTCTTCTCCACGTTAAAAGTCCACCAACAATGTTTTAACCACCGTAACATCAATCAACAGTTCCTTTCCACAATCATATGAATAACTCATAATCATAATTGTGATTCTAAATTCCTCTTCTCATCCGGAATGAAGATAATTTTCATCACTGTCTTTACCGAAACATCAAATATCATGGTTATACCAAATCACGGTTCGCATTTCATAATCATACTAATAAATTCATCTTTGCACCACGGGCCAAAGATATTCATCAACAGATTCATCTTTACACTACAAAGCAAAGATATTCAACAACAGTCATCTTTGCATTACGAGCCAAAGATATTCATCAATAATTCATCTTGCACTACAAAGCTAAAGATATTCGATAACAGTCATCTTTGCATTACAAGCAAAAGATATTCATCAATAATTAATCTTTGCACTACAGGCTAAGATATTCATCAACAAGTCATCTTTGCACTACGAGCCAAAGATATTCATATATCAAAGAAATACATAATCATTTGTAAATTATATAACAATAATTATAACCATGTTGATCAATTCACCTTTGCACTTAAGCTAAAAATTTTCAATTGTAAATTCAATGGTCATGATCATACCGATTCAACAATTCAACTTTTGCACTCATTGGCCAAAGAGAACCTATAGTCACGATCATACCAATAATCTACCCATCTTTACACTCAAGTCAAAGAGAAATATTATCATTAGGGTTATAAGAATGTTATATAAAACAATATAATCAAAACATGGTTTTAATTTCAAGAGTAAGATTCATAAATCAACGATAATTTGGTCGGAGAAGAAACCAATTTGTCGTGAATAGTACCCAAATTCGCAGACATAGTGCAACCGTATCAATGCATATAGTAACCTCGACACTAAAAGATAAAGTTTCATAATAAAATTCATATCCATATTTATAACACCTTAATCCAAATGTTATAAATCACTTAGAAATCTCATAATCTAATATTATTAATATTACAATAATATTTTAATCATTTCTAAAACTTATAAACAATTTAATTAAATTGTTTACACTTTACTAATTAATGCATTTAATCATCATAAAATGCCAAACTCATAAGATTTCATCACCAATAACCAAAACCCTCATCAAAAATCAGATATATACCTCATATATGATTCTCAAGCCATAAAATCATATTTTCCAATTTTCTTAGTTCACATAACATATTTAATTCATTTACTCATAACTAGAACATTTTCATGAAAATACCAAATCAGTTCCAAAAATATTTATTTTCTGGGATTTAGAAGAATATAGTCCCATATTGAATATATATTTTCTCGAAATTTTAAAATTCATTTACTATTTTCACATGGCCAAAACCACCGAATATTTAAACATTTATCATAAATTGTACTTTTGTCCACAAATTCTGAAATTTACACGGTATACTAATATTATATAGATGTACTCCTAATAAAAATTTCATCAATTTTGGAGTTAATCACAAGGAGTTATAAGCAGTTACTTTTAAAATAGTCTTTTCTCATAAAATTCATAACTCCTAATCTATACATCCAAAAATCTCCATTTTTGGACACACTCTACAAAACTCATCAAAATATTATTTCAAAATTTTCCAGAATTTTTGAAGGTTCAGAAAAATTTCGAAACTAAAAACATAATAACCCTTAAAATCCTTTACCTCAAAAAGAGAAAGACATTTGGAATAATTTGAAACTAACTTGCACCGTATAGCAATAATACTCAATGTATACTCAAAATACTCACAAGAATATACGCTTCGATAATATAGAGAGAAAACTTCAGTTTACGGTGTGATTTTCAATTCTAACCTAAGCACCCTATTTATAGGAAAATACTTAGAACACCAAAGCGAAAAATTTAATAAAATATTAATATATATTATTTTTATTCAAAAAGCACACTTATTTTACTTCAAAACCTCAGCCACCAAACAGCCCACCTCACAAGACTTGCACAAAAAACGCGTTTTTGTTATTTAAATTATTTTAAACTTCCAAAATCAATTATTTGAGCTTCGTAACTTCAATAATTCATAATAAATAGCCCTTTTATCAAAAAAATTCGAATCTCATGAGTTTTTATAGGATATTCAATTCTCTACAACTTTGCAGAAGAAAGTTTTTCCAAATTCCAAATAAAAATTGACTGAAATCCATAAGCAGACGATTTAATATCTATAATCAAATTTCATCAAGAAATGGGGTCCAGCAAACATGTTTAACATGTTTTAAACATTTATTGTAAATAAAAATATTCTTCCTCCTCATATACTCATATATTCCACATTCATTTGTAAAAATATCACCATTATTATATTATTAAAATAATATATTTAAATGAATTATTTTATCAGAAAAAGATAAAATATTAATTTTCAACAATTGTCACTTTAAAAATTTTCTCCATCTATATCCACATAAAATAAATATTTTTCTCATCATAAAAATCAATAATTAATTATTCACAAATAATATTACATAATCACAATATTAACAACCTGTGCGAGGTTCCGGAAAGAGGGGCTTTCCAATAAGAATTTCTCCTTCTTGGTAGCGCAAGAATTAGGTGACCAAACCTCTCCTTAGACAGAACTTTCTAGGCATTGCCAATAATGTTATCCAATAATATTATTCAGATAATATGAATTATTGCTTCGATAATGGAAAATACTGTGACGTGACAATTATTGAAACAACAATAATATAAAATATCAACGTAGCAATTATTGAATCAATAAAATAAAATATTGAGCGATAATTATTGTAACAATTATTGAGTAATGCCTTCTATTTAAAAAAATTATCATGCTTCATGAATAGTACTCGTGAATAGTAACTCATGAATAGTAACTCATGAATAGTAACTCGTGAATAGTAACTCATGAATAGTAATTAAAAAAAATTGAATACTTTTATTTCATAAAATTCGGGGTCTTACAGTATGATCTACCTAAGTTTATTTGTTATTTAATTGATCGGTCAGAGTATAAGGATAATGTGTGGCATGTCAATTAACCCTTATTTTGAAACTATATTCTAGAATGATATCTGAAAAACAAGTGATGAGAAATGGGAAAATCATGATAGAGAGGAAATAACCGGGAATGTACAATATAAAAAGAAAGCAAGGTATTCTTATCTCTTCGAACTACCAGGTACGCACCCTAATTTTGAGGACGAAATTTCATAAGAAGGGGAGGTTGTAAGAACCCAACTTTTATGAATAAAGATTAAATTTTCTCAAAATATTTTTTTTGAATTTTATGGTGTGGATTTGATATAATGTTATAGTTGTGGGTGATATTTATATTTTTTGCAAAGTAAGCAAGTGGTTATATAATATTCGATTGGTCGAAGAATATTCATTTAACAGGAAATATTCGTACGACGACATAATCATTGGTGGACCCCACAACAGGGGTACTATCGTAGTTAGAAAATGACTGAAATATTTTTAAAAATAATGGCGAAAGTTTTACCGTTAAACTATTGAACTAACCGGTAGTAAAAGAACAGTAATATGCGTGGTTTCATGGTAGCACATGGTATTGATTATTGATGCTGACGTGAGAAGTCACTCAGTTATACTCAAATATTGCTACAATTGCTGCATAATATCTCTCATATTATTGATTAAATTATTGTTACAGCTCATGTTGTATATTTAAGTTTATATTTGTATTCTGTACCATGTATTTGGCGACTAAGAATGGGTGATGTATACCTATTTTGGGGGCGTCACAATAGAGTTTTTTTAAAACACTGATTGATTCAATAACCTGATCCAATATATTTTTTAAAAAAACACAAAAGTGCAAACATTAGCACGAAGTCAATAAATTTGGAAATCTAACATAGCTAGAAGATTTGGAATATCCATTCTGCACCAACTTCAATCTCTTCTCAATTACCCCAATATTTAACAATTCTCTCTATTTCTAGCATCACTAATTCCCTTCACACTGAGAACTCCTAGTTCTCAAGTCATAACATTTCTAAACTCCCGTATAGTTCATCAAACTTACCACGCGTTAGAAGTTCAGGAACTTGCCATAATAATATGAGTTTAGAAACTTTTTCTAGCAATATGTAGTCCAAGAACCAATCAGGGACTATCCATACGCTTAGGGGTTCAAAAATATACCATATGATTATGAGTCAAAAACTTGTCATAAGTCTGAGTTTTAGGAACTCACACCTAATCTTAATATTATCTAACTATTAAATATAAATATGAGAAAAGAATTACTGTCTCATCATACATATATTGATAACGTGACACCAACATTCCAAAGATTATCAATGTGATAAACTAAATGCAAGCACAAAACCCCCAAGCATACAAAGGTTTGTACAACTCAGCTATCACATGAGTCCTCAATTGAAATCTCACCTAACTCCATCTTGCACTTTGCTCGATACGAAATTTTAGTATTTCATCATTTATAACTCCTCATGAGTTTACCTTGTACTATTTCATAGAACATTCCCTTTATAGCGCCAAGCTATAACTATTAAATCTTTACAGATCATATGTCATTTCATAACTCAATTTGATCACATCGTGATCTAATTTCAAAATCACCTCTCCTTATGATTTTTTCCTATTTTATGATCTTTTTATTTTCATAAATTCCTTTATTTCCTCTCTAATCATATTGTCTTATGATTATTCAACTCATGTGTTCCCTGGTTCTTCGGCTTTTCAAGATCCTTCTTTGGACACATTCATTTTATCCTAACTTATCTTACATGAACTCCTAAATTCATTTACTATCAACTAAACTCTACTTGAAATTATTCTTATTATCTTTATCATTTTCATCTTATAGACATCGTCTATTTAACATCATTTTTTATCTTTATTACTGGAGTCAGGTAACTCCTCATTCTCATCTTTTATAACTCTTCAAGATTCTTCTTTGAATCTTCTCATATATATATATATACATCTTAATTCTTTTTTTATAAATTTCCAAAATTTATATCTTATTGTTCAAACTCTATTTGAGTTTATTCTTTATCACCTTCACATTTCTTCTCTAAGTTTATAGCGTAATGTGACACCCCCAAAATAGGTATACACAACTCATTCTGAGTCGCCAAATACATGGTACATAATTTAAATACAAACTTAATTTATATAACTGTCGTGCAAAATACGACAACACAATAGCTGAGTTTCAATACAAATATTGTCTCGTAGACAATATCCAAACTCAAATAAAGTCCTCATTATATGTATTTTTACACTATTTTATAGAATAGTGGGGACTACTATAGCAACCATCTTAGACCGTCACTCCATTCTCCGATTAGTCCCAACTATATTCTTTTTTCCTGAAGAGAACTGTAAGACCCCGAATTTTACGAAATGAAAGTATTCAATTTTCTGATAATTGTTATTCTATTTAGTAAATGGTTAAATTGTTAAAAGGTTAAAGTTAAAGGTGATATTTGAAAATTTTGTAAAGTAATCAAATTGATATAAAATATTCGCTGTGTCAAAGAATATTCTTTTTGTCAGGAAATATCTTTACGACGACACCATCATTGGTGGACCCCACAACGGAATAATTGTCGAAGTTAGAAAACGACATAAATATCTTTTTATAAAAATAACGGCGAAAGTTTTACCATTAAACTGTTGAAATACCCGGTGGTAAAAATACAGTAATACACGTGGTTGCATAGTAGCACACGGTATTGATTATTGATGCTTACGTAAGAATCCACCCAGTTTACTCAATTATTGCTACAGTAATTGTTGCATAGTATCTCACGTTATTTGATTCAATTATTATCACAATATCATCTGCATAATATTTTATATTATTAAATCAATAATTGAGACGACAAAGTTATTCATATTATTATTTGCAATATTGACAATGTCTAGAAGTTCTGTCAAGGAGAGGTTTGGTCACCTATGTGAGACCCCAGATTTTATGAATAAAGATTTAATTTTCTCGAAATAATTTTTTTTATATTATGGTGTTGATTTGATGTAATGTTGTAGTTGTTGGTAATATTTACAAATTTTGCAAAGTAAGCAAGTGGTTGTATAATATTCGATTGGTCGGGGAATATTCTTTTTGTCAGGGAATATCCGTACGACGGTACAATCATTGGTGGACCCCACAATGGAATTATTGTCTGATAGAGAAAACGACAAAAATACTTTATGAAAATAACGACGGAAGTTTTACCGTTAACTGTTGAAACACCCAGTGTTAAAAGTACAAGAATGTCTGGCGTGGTCGCACAAAAGTTACACTCGGTATTGATTATTGATGCTTACGTGAGAAGTCACTCGGTTATACTCAATTATTGCTATAAAGAATTGTCGCATCATATCTCT
Source organism: Panax quinquefolius (assembly GCA_020205615.1). Classification (NCBI taxonomy): domain Eukaryota; kingdom Viridiplantae; phylum Streptophyta; class Magnoliopsida; order Apiales; family Araliaceae; genus Panax; species Panax quinquefolius. Next base: position 17,145,773 of record CM035165.1, read on the forward strand.
CAAATTATTGATTCAATTATTTTATATAAGATCATCGCATAATATGATATATTGTTCAATGGGTATTCGGACACTTTTTGTTGCTGGAGTTACTATTCACGAAAGTTACTATTTACTATTCACCCACGAGTTACTATTCACCATTACTATTCACTCTAGTATTGTGCATTCGGGTATTTGGGTACCATATTATTCCATGAGGAGATGTGCTAATTTTCGAATGTTGGTTGAAGATATAATAGTAAGTCAATATGGACATTTGGTGGAGTTATAATAGTAAATCAATATGGATCGTTGGTTTAAAGTTTTAATAGTAAATCAAGATGGACCGTTGTTTTAAGCTTTAATAGTAAACCAATATGGACCGTCCGTTTAATAGTAAATCAATCGACTAGTTCATGAATTAGTTATTATTCATTCCATTTTTCTATAAATAAGCTCATTCCTTCATTATTTCTTACTTAATTCACCAAACTCTAGAGAGAGAATTATAAGAGAACCTATAAAAAAGTATTCTCGCTACTTCCCTACTCTTATATTCAGTTTCTTTTTATGGTAAGGGATGTTATTTGTTGTATTCATGAAGAGAACTTCGTTATTCCATTATTTATTATTCTATTGGAATAACTCAGATATGCCGCTACCCTATACATGGTGATATTCTTCTAATATTTCGTTCTTTATTATTCGCCGGAATATCCGTCTCGTGCGTTTACGCAGGACCTGTTCCATTATTTATTATTCGTCGGCATGCGTTTTACGGGACACGGTTCCATTATTTATTATTTTGTCGAATATCCCGTCTCATGCTTTACTGGGGGACCGGTTCCATTATTTATTATTCGTTGGAATATCCCTCTCATGTATTTTTACTGTGGGACCGGTTCCATCCTTTATTATTCATTGAATAACTCACTCGTGGCCTATCGCATGCATGGTGATTTCTTTTGTTATTCCATTCTTTATTATACTTAGTTGGTTAAAACTTTGACTTCTATATGCCATGAAATTTGTGGAATATCTTTGATATTTGCGCTTCATCCAAAGATCTTTTCATAGAAATATTCTTTTCCGAGCATTCTTGAATTTTACTCTACAAAGCAAGATCATGTCGATAATTTGAACGTTATCGCCTCGGATAAATTAATTCTTGAACTTGTTTTATTGAATTCTTATATCATTGTCATCATCCTCATGTTTATATTATGTTGAAAGTTATGACGTATGGCATTGATGGACTTGGTATGATTGTAATCATGACAGATAATAATGTAATGTTACAAATGATGTGGAAAAAGTCCTCATTGGCCCGTAGTGCATTGATGGACGCTTTTTGGTATGATTATGGCTATGGATTCTCTTTGGCTGTAGTGAAAAGATGAATTATTTTATGGCATGATCAGGACCGTTGATGAAAACATGATTATCTTAAGCCAGTAGTGTATGGATAATTCGTGGTCGTGATACTAAAGAATATTCTCGGCCAGAAGTAGTGCGTGGGTGATTCGATGATGTGGATTATTTATTGTCGAGTCCTAGCGATAAAAGTGATGAAAAACCTTTTAAATCATAGAAGATAGTAGATTTTATTCCCTACTTGACTCTTCTAATGGATTGCTTGTTTCACCGCAGCTTAAACTTGATAGTTATTATATTTTATCGTTTAACAACATTGAAGGCTAACGATAAATTATTCTCGCATCATCTTAGTCATAATATTTTTCTTCGGGCTAGTTGAGCTCACCCTTTCTTTTCATTGTTCTCTTCGTGAAATGAGAACGTAATCGGGACTAGTCGGGGAACAGAGTGATGGTCCTAGATGGTGCATTAGTAGTCCTCACTATTCTGTGAAATAGTGTGATAATAATTGTAATGAGGACTCCTTTTGAGTTTGTATAATCTCTAGTAGATAATATTTGTATTCAAACTCATAGTTTATGTTTTGTCGTATTGTACACGACAGTTGTATTATTAAGTTGTATTTGAATTCTGTACCATGTATCTGGCGACTCAAGATGGGTGATGTATTCCTAATTTTGGGGGGCGCCGCAGTTGGTATCAAAGCTTAGGATATGATCCCGGCTAGGATGTGAGAATAGAACTAGAGGGGAGAGACGGAAATTCCTTCGCTAGTATGACCTACCTAAGTTTATTTGGTATTTAATTGGTCGATCGTAATATAGGGATAATATGTTACATGTCAATTAACCTTTGTTTTGTGGCAAGATCTGGAAAATGACATCCGAGAATGTTGAGAATAACAATGGAGCACAGAGACCGTTGATTCTCCACAGATCAATAATCGTGACAATGTGCAACGGGATGGCGATAATCCTCCGTAAACAACAACACCGATCAATCGACGAACGACAGACGCGTTTAGGAGCTTTTTAGAATTCATGCAACATCGACGAAGGCGGCTCCCTGCTCATAATGCAGGGAGGAAACAATGGCAACCCACGGTTGGTCACCGCTAAGCAATTCAAGGAGCTGGGACCACCAGAGTTTTTGGGAAAGCCAGAACCACTTAAGGCGGAGACGTGGTTAAAGCAGATCACCAAGATATTTGATGTCTTGGGATGCTCCGAGGAGCAAAAGGTTCCCTTTGCCACCTTTATGTTGTGTGAAGAGGCAGATCACTGGTGGGAATCTATAAAACGTACCCAACCTAACGCACTCAAGATGTCTGGGAGAAGTTCCAAGAGCTGTTCAATGACAAGTACTTTCCCGAAATCATTCGTCACATGAAGGAGGTGGAATTTATCAAGTTAGAGCAAAACAACATGACCGTGTCGCAGTACGAAGCCAAGTTTGCCGAGTTGTCCTGATTTGCGTCCCACTTGGTTGATAATGAAGAGAGAATTACGCGGATATTTTTAAGAGGTTTGAAGCCAGAGATACGTCAATATCTTATTTCTTATAAACTGTGTTTGTATTCAGATGTTTAAAATAGGGCTCAGTTAATGGAGCGCGATAACGAGTCAAAGCAACCAAAAGAGAGCAGCTGGAAAAATGATAATACCGGTGATAACAGTCATCAAAGCGGTGACAATAAGCATGGAGGGAATCAACATGCTAGAAATGGTAACCACTTCGGTGGTAATCATGGTCAAAATAATAAGAATGGACATTTCAAGAAGAGGAGATTCAACAATGATGGAAAGACGTCAAAGACCAAATTTTGTTGTTAAGGAAGGAGAACGACCACCTATCATATACTTCAAATGCGAGGGGGGACACATCACCAAACCGCGCGTGATGCAGCCCAAAGCATGCTATAATTGTGGAAGAGAAGGTCACTTAGCCCGATTTTGTCGTTCACCGAAGACAAGTTCAGCTAGGATGGAGGCACCAAAGGCCGTCCCAGAAAAGCCAAAGCCAGTAGTTTAAGAGAGAGCATTTTTTTTCGTGACGAGGAACCTGAATAAAATTATCACGTGTATGTTAGTCATAACTCTTGCGAAGTCTATACCGTGTTAGATACCGGTTCTACTCACTCTTTTATTGCACCTAGTTGTGTTCAATTCTTGAAGTTAACTCCGGAGAAGTCAGACTTTGATATATTTGTTTAAACTCAGCTGGGAGAAACCTTCATTACCTCCACTATTTATAAATCTTGTTCAAATCAACACTTTCACGTTACCTGTCGATCTTATCTCTTTGAAAATACTTGCCTTTGATGTGATTTTTGGAAACGATTGGTTAACTACTCATCATGCTTTTTGTAAGGTTGTTAGCTTTCATACTCATAACTAACCTGTTATGCGAATTCAAAGTAACCAAACCACTAAAGTCAATCATTGTTATATCAAGCCATAAATAAAGAGCCCCGATCCTTTCGTTGTCGACTTTCTTGTGTGGAATGCACCGAAGCCGAGATTTTTCAGAGGCAACGCCGTGAATGACGATGACAAGTCGATAGGTATCAATGTTATCCAAGTCTTGGATGATCAAGTCTTGGATGATTTCTATTGTTAATAAATTTCGACGATTCTTGAAGACTTCTTAGCCTACCCCTAGAGCGTGAAATCAAATTTTTTATCAACCTTAGTACAAAACCCATTTCTAAAACCCTCAAATATTTTCTTCACCTAAAATGAACGTGTAATGTGCCAAAGACGTTGGCTCGAGCTGTTGAAGATTGCGATCATACCATTCAATATCATCGTGGGAAAAATGAACGTGGTAGCTGACGCGTTGAGTAGAAGATCGTATGCGTTTACGAGTGTGATTTTGTTAACACAAAGACTCATTTCGTATAACTTACAAATGATGGAGATAGAGTTAAAGACTCTAGGGACCCACATGAAGATAACGAATATACGATTAGAATAGACTTGAATCGATAAAGTTAAAGCTGCTCAAGCTACATACTCAGAGTTGATGAATGTGAAGAATAAGGTTCAAGAGGGCGTTATTCTAGATGCAAGAATCGATGAAGAGAGGAAATCTCAACCCTCGATTTTATCGCCCATTTGAAATCCTCGATCGAATAGAACCGTGGCTTATATAGACTCATTTTACCGCCAAGTATGTCGGCGTGTTCATAACGTTTTTAACGTATCGATGTTACGTAAATATGTGGGACTAACCGAACCACATTATTAATTTAGAACCGGACGAGATAACAGAAGATTTAACGTATGAGGAGATACATGTTAAAATCTAGGATAAGAAGGATCGTATTCAACACTCAAAGGTTATACCTCAAGAATTAGATTCTGAAATGAAGTCAAGATACCCTCACCTCTTCGACATACCAGGTACGTACGTAAATTTCGAGGGCGAAATTCCATAAGGAAGGGAGATTATGAGACCCTAGATTTTATGAATAAATATTTAATTTTCTCGAAATAATTTTTTGAATATTATGGTGTTAATTTGATATAAGGTTATAGTTGTGGGTAGTATTTATAAATTTTGCAAAGTATGCAAGTTGTTATATAATATTCGATTGGTCGGGGAATATTCTTTTTCTCGAAGAATATCCGTATGACGGTACAATCATTGGTGGACCCCACAACGGAATTATTGTCGGATTGAGAAAATGACAAAAATATTTTATGAAAATAACTAAATAAAAGTTTTACCGTTAAAACCGTTGAACTACACGGTGTTAGTAAAAGTACAAGAATACGCGTGGTTGCATAAAGTAGCACACACGATATTGATTATTGATGTTTACGTGAAAAGTCACTCGCTTATACTCAATTATTGCTACAAGAATTAATTGCATCATATCTCTCATATTATTGATTCAATTATTTACTGAGATCATCCGCATAATATGATATATTGTTCAATCGGGTATTCGGGACACTTTTTTGTCGAAAGTACTATTCATGAGTTTATTCATGAAGTTACTATTCATACTAAAGTTACTATTAACGAAAGTTACTATTCACCCGATTTATTATTCACTCTAGTATTGTGCATTCGGGTATTTAGGTACCATATTATTCCATGAGGAGATGTGCTTTAATTTTTCGAATCGTTGGTTGAAGATATAATAGTAAGTCAATATGGACCATTTGGTGGAGTTATAATAGTAAATCAATATGGATCATTTGGTTTAAAGTTTTAATAGTAAATCAAGATGGACCGTTGTTTTAAGTTTTAATAGTAAACCAATATGGACCGTCCGCTTAATAGTAAATCAATCTGGACCGTTCATGAATTAGTTACTATTCATTCCATTTTCCTATAAATAGAAGCTCATTCCTTCATTATTTCTTATTTAATTCATTGAAACTCTAGAGAGAGAATTACAAGAGAACCTATAGAAAAGTATTCTCGCTACTTCCCTACTCTTATATTCAGTTTTTCTTTTACGCAGTAAAGGATGTTATTTGTTCAGTATTCATGAAGAGAACTTCGTTATTCCATTTTTATTATTCGTTGAATAACTCAGATATCTGTGGGCTACCCTATACATGGTGACATTCTTCTAATATTTCGTTCTTTATTATTCTGCAGCCGGAATATCACATGCAATGCTTTTCTTGGGACCTGGTTCCATTATTTATTATTCTCGTTTAATATCACGTCACGTGCATTTACGCGGAGACCGGTTCCATTATTTATTATTTCGTCGAAATATCACGCCTCATGCGTTTTACGCCGGACGGGTTCCATTATTTATTATTCGTTGGAATATCCGTCTCGTCGTGCATTTACTTTTGGGACCGGTTCCATCCTTTATTATTCTGTTGAATAACTCGCTGTGTGGCCTATCGCATGCATGGTGATTTCTTTTGTTATTCTATTCTTTATTATACTCAGTTGGTTAAAACTTTGACTTCTATACTCCATGAAATTTGTGAAATATTGTTGATATTTGCGCTTCATCCAGTATCTTTTCATAGAAATATTCTTCTGAGCATTCTTGAATTTTACTCTACAAAGCAGTATCATGTTGACAATTTGAACCTTATTAGTTCCTGGATAAACTAATTCTTGAACTTGTTTTATTAAATTCTTATATCATTGTCATCATCCTCATGTTTATATTTTGTTGAAAGTCATCTGTGGCCTGTAGTGCATAGATGGACTTGGTATGATTATGACCAGGGATTATTCGGTGTAATCATGACCGTAATGTTACAAATGATGTGGAAAAAGTCCTCATTGGCCTGTAGTGCATTGATGGATAGTTTTTTGGTATGATTATGGCTATGGATTCTCTTTGGGTCAGTAGCAAAGATGAATTGTTTTATGGCATGATGGCATTGATGAAAATATGATTATCTTAAGAGTGATGGATAAACGTGGTGGTGATTATCTTAATATCCTTGGCAGTAGTGTAGGGGTTATTCGATGGTGTGGATTATTTATTGTCGAGTCCCAATGATAAAAATGATGAAAAACCTTTTAAATCATAGAAGATAGTAGAATTTATTCCCTACTTGACTCTTCTAATGGATTGCTTGTTCACCGCAGCTTAAACTTGATAGTTATTATATTTTATCAATTTAACATCGTTCAAGGCTAACGATAAATTTATTCGCATCATCTTAGTCATAATATTTCTTCTTGGGCTAGTTGAGCTCACCTTTTTCTTTCACCGTTTCTCTCGAGTGAAATGAGAACGAAAGTGGGACTAATGGGAACAAAGTGATGGTCCTAGATGGTGCATTAGTAGTCCTCACTATTTTGTGAAATAGTGTGATAGTAATTGTAATGAGGACTCCTTTTGAGTTTGTATAATCTCTAGTAGACAATATTTGTATTCAAACTCACAGTTTATATTTTGTCATATTATACACGACAGTTGTATTATTAAGTTGTATTCGAATTCTGTACCATGTATCTGGCGACTCAAGATGGGTGATGTATACCTAATTTTGGGGGCGTCACAACCTAATTGCATGCCAATAAGGAGAAATTCTTATCGGAAAGCCTCCTCTTTCCAGGGAACGACCTGGTTGTTAAATATTGTGAGTTATAATATTAGTGATGAGTAATTGTTGAAGTATTAAGAATGTGTTTATTGAAGATAAGTGAATTACAAAAGTTAGAGGGGAATAATGCAAACTTCGGAAACTTTATGGGTACCAAAGTGTAATAAGTTAAATCAATCTGGACCATTGGTGGTGGTTTTAATAGTAAATCAATCTGGACCATTGATGGTGGTTTTAATAGTAAATCAATCTGGACCGTCGGTGGTGGTTTTAATAGTAAATCAATCTGGACCGTTGGTGGTGGTTTTAATAGTAAATCAATCTAGACCGTTGATGGTGGTTTTAATAGTAAATCAATCTGGACCGTTGATGGTGGTTTTAAAAGTAATCAATCAGGAGCGTCGGTTGTGGTTCTAATAGTAATCAATATGGATCGTCCGTTCTAATAGTAAATCAATCTGGAACGTTCATGAATTAGTTACTATTTAGTCATTTCTCTTATAAATGTATGCTTAATTATTCTTTCATTCTCACCAATTCACTGAGACTCACTATTGCAGTATCCGGTCTTCTACTGAGACTCACCAATTCACTGAGACTCACTATTCTATAGAGAGAGAAACTATAGAGAGAAAGAAAAAGAGTATTCTGTTACTTCACTATTGCAGTATCCGGTCTTCTACTATGGTAAGGGGTGTTATTTTTGTTTGGTGAGGGATATTATTTGTTGTATTCATAAGGGGTATTATTTTTTTCGTATTCATAAGGAATACTATTTTTTTCGTATTCATCCTTTAATATATCTAATAACTCCGCTCACGCGGATTACGCATCGTATGATCGGTGAAAATCCATTTCATAGATTTCGTATGTTATTTCTTTTCATATTCTTAAATCTAAACTTACTACAGTAAGTATTGCTTCTATAATCCTTGAAATTAGTGGAATATTCTTGAGTTTTACGTCGCATCCAAAGATCTTTTATTGGAATATTGATCCGAACTTTCTTATTAAATATCAATATTTTCACCCGGGGTACTATTCACGGGTTACTATTCACCCAATTACTATTCATTATAATATTATTCACTCGGGTATTTGGGGCACTTTTCATGTCAGGGTACTATTCACGAGTTACTATTCACAGGTTACTATTCACCCGATTACTATTCACTCTAGTATTATTCACTTGGGCATTCGGAGCACTTTTTATGCTGGGGTTACTATTCACGGGGTACTATTCCCGAAGTACTATTCACCTGAAAAATTTATTTCTTTTCTGTCCAAATTATTTTGATACATGGATATTATTCTTGAATTTTACTCCACAAAGAAGTATCATGTTGACAATTTGGATATTTTTAAACTCTGGATAAATTTAAAGTCTTTAATATTATCATTGATCTCACTTGATTGAATCTTTATATCAATTTCATCATTCTCATATTTATATTGTGTTGAAAGTCATCTTTGGCTTACGTGCAAAGATGGACTGTTGATTATTGGTTTTACAGTTGTATATCTTTGGCTTACGTGCAAAGATTGATTGTTGATTATTGGTTTTACAGTTGTATATCTTTGGCTTACGGGAAAAAATGGACTGTTGATTATTGGTTTTACAGTTGTATATCTTTGGCTTATGTGCATAGATGAATTGTTGATTGGTATGATTATGACCAGGGATCATTCGGTATAATCATGACCCGTAATGTTACAAATGATGTGGTAAAAGTCCTCATTGGCCCGTAGTGCATTGATGGACAGTTGTTGGTATGATTATAACCAGGGATTATTCGGTATAATCATGACCATTGTTGAAAATACGAATATCCTTGGCCCGTAGTGCATGGATAATTCGTGGTCATAATACTAATGAATATTCTTGACCGTAGTGCAGGGATGATTCGATGATATGAATTATTTATTAAGATGAGTCTCAGCGATAAAATATTGATTATACACTTTTAATTCGTAGAAGATAGTAGAAATCATGCTCTACTTGACTCTTCTAAAATACAGTTGTATGTCTTTGGCCTGTAGTGCAAAGATGAATTGTTAATGAATATCTTTGGCCGTAGTGCAAAGATGAATTTATTAGTATGATTATGAACAAGAATTGTGATTGGGTATAACCATGATTTTTGATGTTTCGTAAAGACGGTGATGAAAATTATCTTCATCCCGGAATGCGAAGATGAATTTAGAATCACAATTATGATTATGAAGTTATTCACATGATTGTGGACATGAATTATTGATTGATGTTCGGAGGATAAAACACATTGTTGATGGACTTTTAACATGGAGAAGATAATAGACCTTATGGTCTATTCGACTCTTCTAATGGATTGCTCGTTCCGCTGTAACTATGGTTGAAAAGTTTTATCATCAACCATATGTTTAAAATCTCTTATTTATTACTAATGAAGGCTATTGATAATTTAATTATCTTTAGTCATGATATTCTTTACTGGGCTAGTTGTGCTCATCCTTTTTGCTTCACAATTCCTTTCAGGTAATAAGAGTGTATTTGGGTTTGAGCGGGGGTAATGTGAGGGAATAGAACAAATGGTCTCTGAATGCATGGAGGTTCTCCCTAAACAGTATGGAAATAATTTTATTGAGAACTTTAGAATAGTGTGTTGTATTTTATGCATCATTTAGTAGTTATATTTGGTGAATCAAATAGGGTGAGGCGAACCCAACATTGGAAGGGTGTTTTGCCACTATCATACAAGATGTCTAATGACATACGACTTCGTGTTATCATAAGACAGGGTTATGCACATCCACTTGCTGAGTATATCTATGAGCACTACCTATATAATCTTGGTGTTTGGTTGAAGTATAATTCTCGATTAGAGACAGTGGAGATAATGATATGTTAAGAGAAGACTCACCATTGGAAAGAATATGATAGTAATCTTCTCATTTTTCTTTGGGGTCTATTGGGTCAACCAAGGATAATTCTGTGGACATATGATATCTATCATAACCTAGACGCATGGCCTCCCATGTAGGAAGGTTTCCTTGAGCACTTTCTGAAGATTTTAATTTCTAAAACAGTAATTGACTGTACCTTTATGTAAGGTACCATTGTAAGATGTTGTGGTCGAGGCACCATGAGAGTTGCATATATTTGTATTGAAACTCACAGCTTATGCGTTGTCGTACTCTGCAGACGGTTCAACAGTTGTATAAATGAAGTTGTATTTGATTTTTATAGTATGATATCTGGCGACTTAGAATGGGTTGTGTGGACCTATTTTGGGGGCGTCACAAATGGTATCAGAGCTTAGGGATATGGTCGGTGGCGGAGATATCTAGAACTAGGAGGGGAGAGACGAGTAATATAATTCGCTAGTGTGTGACTTACCTAAGATGAAATTTTTACTTAAAAAGTTGACAAATTATGATATGTCAATTAACCTTTGTTTTGAAGATATATTCTAGAATGATATCTGAAATATAGGAGATGAGCAATGGAAAAATGATGATACAGAGGAAATAACCGGGAAGGTACAATCCGAAAAAAAAGCAAGGTATTCTCATCTCTTCGAACTACCAGGTACGTAAATTTCGAGGGCGAAATTTTATAAAGAGGGAGATTGTAAGACCCCGAATTTTATGAAATGAAAGTATTCAATTTTCTGATAATTGTTATTCTATTTAGTAAATGGTTAAATTGTTAAAAGGTTAAAGTTAAGGGTGATATTTGAAAATTTTGCAAAGTAATCAAGTTGATATAAAATATTCATTGTGTCTAAGAATATTCTTTTTATCAGAGAATATCCGTACAACGACACCATCATTGGTGGACCCCACAACGGAATAATTGTCGGAGTTAGAAAACGACAGAAATATCTTTTTATAAAAATAACGACAAAAGTTTTACCGTTAAACTGTTGAAATACCCGGTGGTAAAAATATAGTAACACGCATGGTTGCATAGTAGCACACGGTATTGATTATTGATGCTTACGTAAGAATCCACTCAGTTTACTCAATTATTGCTACAGTAATTGTTGCATAGTATCTCACGTTATTTGATTCAATTATTATCACAGTATCATCTGCATAATATTTTATATTATTAAATCAATAATTGAGATGACAAAGTTATTCATATTATTATTTGCAATATTGATAATGTCTAGAAGTTCTGTCAAGGAGAGGTTTGGTCACCTAATTGCGCTCCAATAAGGAGAAATCCTTATCGGAAAGCCCCCTCTTTCCTGGGGACGACCTGATTGTTAAATATTGTGAGTTATAATATTAGTGATGAGTAATTATTGAAGTATTAAGAATGTGTTTATTGAAGATAAATGAATTACAAAAGTTAGAGGGGAATAATGCAAACTTGGAAAACTTTACGGGTACCAAAGTGTAATAGGTTAAGTCAATTTGGACCATTGGTGGTGGTTTTAATAGTAAATCAATCTGGACCATTAATGGTGGTTTTAATAGTAAATCAATCTGGACCATCGGTGGTGGTTTTAATAGTAAATCAATCTGGACCGCTGTAGACACTCGAAATTTTCTTCTTCTATTACTAACCATGCAGGAGGGCAAAAGTGTCTTTTTCACACTCCAAAGATAACCTTGGAAGACTACAACATCAACTTCAAACCCCAGAGATAACCCCGGGAGATCCAGTTTCCAACCCCTGAGATAGCCCCGGGAAATCAGGTTCCAACCCCGGAGATAATCCCAGGAAAGTCAGTTTCAACCTCAGAGATAACCCCGGAGGTTCAAGAACAAAGCCTGGAGATAGCCCCAGGAGGTCAAGCCAACCTCAGAGATAACCCTGAGGACATTCAGAGTCAACAACGTGACCACCTCAGAGATAACCCTGAGAAAAGACTACTACAACTGCGCGAACAGCGGAGATAACCCTGGGAGGGGAAAAATGGTCAATTTGCCAAGTCAACTTCACTTCAAATCAAATATACTCATTTCAACTCAAAATGCTTCAATGGAAGTCCCACAAGAACCATATTTTAACTTCCGAGCGCAAACTACACAAAACGGCTTAACGGACTGCCTGATGGAAACCCGGAAATGCCATTTTAGTCATGGACCTATCTTCCTAGAATCAAAGAAGGGCAAATCTTAGGTCATTATTTAGCTCTCGAAAAGTACTTTTCGGAATGATATGGCACGCTTCCATCGGACTCCCGGATTGAAAGTTATGAGCGACCGAGCAAACAGCGCGTTGTCCGAATGTACGTACTTCGACACGATGGGACCCATATTTTGGGCATCCCGGGCAGCCGCAGGTAGACCTACGGCTCCATCCTCTATAAATAGAGGGCTTGGGATGCCCATTTTTTAAGAGAAAAAGGCGAGGAAGCCCTGCCCAATTTGCTCTGCACTCACCCCATGCAGTGTACTTTCCCCTTTTAAACACCTGTGAGCTCATATATAGCCCTTTTGTACCTACAAAAGTCAGTGTTTACCCACTCTAAAGATATAGAAGCCTTCTTTATCAGTCAGTTGTAAGCCTTCTCACACACTTTAGAGTCTTTCTCTTCATCTTTCCACACACCCTTCTACACGTTGAGAGTCGTGTTGCTTGCTTTTGCTCGGACTTCGGTCCGTGGTTTCATTTCTCAACATATATATATATATATATATATATATATATATATATATATATAATATTTACATATATATTGACTAACATTATCGAGTTATGCCTCGATTGAGCCTGAACTTTGATGCAGAGTGTTTCTTCGCTTTTAATATATATATATATATATATATATATATATATATATATATATATATATATATATATATATTAAGCGTGTGTCGGACTTTGTTCGATGAGCCTAGACTTTGGCCTAGTGCGTTTACTCGCTTATATATATATATATATATAAACTATGGTCGGACTTTGTTCGATGAGCCTGAACTTGATGCAGTGCGTTTATTTTATATATATATATATATATATATATATATATATATATATATATATATTTATATATATTTAACCGTGGTGGGACTCGCTCGATGAGCACGATTCTATATCCAAGTGCGTTTATTCGCTTTTATATATATATACTTATATATATGAACTGTGGTCGAACTCATTCGATGAGCCCGGATTTTACATCCCATGCATTTATTGCTTTTTATATATATATATATATATATATATATATATATATATTGTCCCACTGGAGTTTACTTCGTGGTGGTTGATCGCTTCTGACTTTCCTTATGTTTAAATCCGCTGGAGTTTACTTCGTGGTAGTTGGCCGTATTCTGACTTTATTTACATTACATCCCTTTGGAGTTTCCTTCGTGGTGGTTGGCCAGTATTCTGACTTTATTTACGTTTTCGTCCACTTTGGAGTTTCCTCCGTGGCGGTTGATAGCTTTTAATGACTTTATTTACATTTCGATCCCCATGGAGGTGCTTTGTGGTTGGTGATCACATCTCGTATATATATATATATATATATATATTATGACTTTTTATATATATACCGCCATCGCTTTCATATAAACTGCACTATTTTGTGAGCCTAGGAATCATGTGATCACAGATTCATCCCATTGAATCTAGATTCAGTTCCCATGATGGACATTTTCAGCTGTAAGCAGCTTGTAAATTATTCTGCGGTGTCTGAATTTCCTCAGATGGTTTCCATACCCACGAGGAAGTCGGCATTATTTTGTACATTATTTTCATACGGATGCCTCGCATTCGTAAAATAAAATCAACCAAGCCGCACACTTAATAAAATGGGAGTGTAAAAGGTCTTAATTACTATTGAGCATCAGGATTTAAAAAACCTTTTTATAAAACATCATTGCTATATCTTGCTAAAAACTGAATTTTCACATAAATTCAAACCCTGTGTATATAGGTTCGAACGAGGCCTCGCACTACTTCCAAATAATAGCACATTGACCAACACACACACACATTCAGATAATAGTTTCTTGAAAAGAGGCGGTCACCGTGGTAACACGGATGTCGGGGGGTGCCTAATACCTTCCCCCCGCATAACCAAGTCCCCGGACCCTAATGAATCTCAGTTTCATCGACTCGTTTAGCAGTGTCACATCACTGGGTCAATTTGCAAACCTTTTCTCGATTGTGTTGGTACAACCATTTAAAAAACCAACTAGCGACTCTTAACAGTCCATCGTCGACATTATACATGTCGGAACGTTTTCACTTGTTTTGTCAAACAAATCTCACCTAAAATGAGAACACCAAAGAACAAGTAACGGAAAGGGACATCCAAAAATCCCGACGTCGACAGGTGGCGACTCTGCTGGGGACTTCAGTAAGAGGACTTAAGCCTCTATTACAATCTTTTCAAAACTGTTATCTACTTGTGTGTGGATGTTGCATTTACATTTTTGATGAATGTGTACGAATGCATTTCCTTATTGCACTTAGTGCTTCGCACCATAACTGCTTGTGATGTTAGTGCTTTGCACCATAACTGCTTGTGATATTAGTGCTTCACACCATATGTGCTTGTGATATTAGTGCTTCGCACCATATGTGCTAGTGATATTAGTGCTTCGCACATGTCATCATTGTCATACGGTGAGACGCAATGTATGTGAATGTATGTTATGTGGTCCCTCCACCGGGAGGCTATCCCGTCAGTGTTTGATTACTGGACTCGTGAGAAGACTAATTCTCCGAGGCTCAGGAAAGGCACCACCCAAATTCGCTCCAGTTGAAAGACCGGATTAACTTCCCATCTAGTAGATTGCGATGATTTGGGAACCTTCATGCCAAGAAGCCGCGAGAGTAACCTAAGATAGGTCAGCCTCTGATAAACCCAAAACAGAGGAAAGTCTCTTTATGCTCTCATTTCAAAATTACTTGTACTTACATTCCATATCTATCTCCATGTAATGAGAAATATGAAGAAATGTGTACACATACATATTAACATGCTATAAACAGCTGACACCCGTTGTGCAGGATAAAAATTCCTAAAATGGACACATCACATAGCATGTTATTATATACATTCCCTAAAGACTAAACTATATAAGTCTTACGCAGGGAAGCAATCGGTCCGTTACCCGTTTAAAGTCCAAGAAGGCACTGATCCCACCGTTAGGCATGGCTACACCGGGCCAACCTGATCCTACTCCTGTTTCCCGAGATGAGTTTGAAGGATTAAGGAATCAGATAGCAGAATTGGTTGTCTTTCTAAAAGAAAAAAGTAAAAATACGCAGGGCCAGACAATGCCTACTCAACCAGAGTCCTTTACACTAGGGGGCAGTCAGGGCATTGGTAAAAAGATGGAAACCCAGATACCTAAACCTCATTCCAATAAAGAAATCACAAATCTCGGGGATGATCGAGAAACTGGGGATATAAGAAAGAAAGTCCAACAAATGGAGGATACCATCCGGTCAATTAAAGGACCGGAAATTATGGGAGTGTCACCTATTCAGGATCTCAGTATATTCCTCAGGGCTCAATATCCTACCAAATTCAAAGTCCCGAGTTTGAAAAGTACAATGGGCAAAAGCGATCCCTATCGCACCTCAAAGTGTACATTGGCGAACTGGGGTCTTATGCTGAAAATGAAAGCCTCAGAATGCAACTTTTTCAAAAGAGTCTCACTGGAGAAGCTAAAGCCTGGTATGCCCGACTTGACAATTCCAAAATCCACAACTGGGAAGAATGGGCCCACGCCTTTCTAAATCAGTACAGTTTTCAGTCACAAATGGCACCAGATCGATATCAAGTGACTAAAGTGAAAAGCAAAAAATCTTGAATCTTTCCGAGAATATGCCCAAAGGTGGAGACATCTAGCAGCGCAAGTCATTCCATCAATGACAGAAACTGAGATAGTAATAATGACATTTATTGATATCCAAGAGGATCCTAGCAGGCATAGGAAAGCCATTTGCAGAAATGATCAAACACTATGAAATGGCATAGATGGGCCTGAAGGCAGGTAAGATTAAAGACCTCACTGCCTTGGAAACAGTGGCCAAGCATATACAAACTGGCAAGTATGCGAGCGATCCCAAGGGGGTACCCAATAAAGGCAATGAAGATGTATCCCTTGTTGTACAGGGGCAAGCTAGGAGGCCAAACTACAGTCCCCCCATTTGGAAAATGTAAGACAATCTGTCATCTCAACAACAGACTACATTCAACCAATACCCAGACAGGAAAAGAAAATTTGAAAGAACAACAAATCGGGTATTCACTCCACTGGGCGATTCCCTCGAACATGTATTAGCGATATTAATGGATCACAAGAAAATTACCGAACTAGCTCCACCTCTGGAACCAGGGAGCAAAAGATACAATCCAAGCCAGAGATGTGCTTACCACTCAAGGTCTCCAAGACACGATACACATGATTGTTGGTCCTTAAAACATAAGATTCAAAATCGATCGATCGAAAGTGATTGATTGTGGTGAACAACCTGACCAACAAAATGTCAACACCAACCTTCCGTTGCGACATGATACGGAAGAAGTAAACATGATCGGGTCAGGAAGCGCTGAAATGTATCCAATTCGTAAGTAGATACGAAGGATGGAGGAATACCCCCAAAAGCACATAACAAATGTCCTAGAGTGGGAAAACTCGGAGGAGGGTATGCCAGTAATGCAAAAATTGGATGCGATCCAGAATCAAGTAAACCTGTTGGCTAAGCTGATAGTGCGCCAACATCAGGAAACAAGGCAATTTTTCACTCAACTATCAGAAAGCCAAGAGAAAAAGGACTCCATGATGAGCCAGCTAAATGAAGAAGATCAAAGCAGGCTAAAAATACAAGAAAATGGGGATGATAAAATTGCTAGAAGATCTCGCCAACGGAAGAATCGATTGAGGGAATGCGAATTCTCGAAGATGAAAGATCAAACAACCTCTAAAAGAGTCCAAAAATTCACCCCTCTGAGCAAATCCAATGAAGAAATGCTAAATTTTCTGATAGGCGAAGGAAGGATTACTGGGTTGCTGCCTCCTATAAATCCTAAGATAAAGAGTTATGATTCCACCAAGATATGTCTCTACCATTCTAACTCACTTGGACATACGACTGAAGACTGCTGGTCTTTGCGATATAAAATTCAGGATCTCATTGAAAATGGAGAGCTGGAGATAGAACTTCCCATGACCAAAAAAGGCGAAAAGGAAATAAAAAGCTTAAGATGTCCATTCGAGACAGACAGTTCAAATGAGGTGAAGGCTATGAGCGACAATTACGCTTAAAACACAAAGTGGGGTGATCCTAATGCAAGAAATGACGAGAGACAAAGGCATCCCCAAAGGAGATTCCCGCCAACATCAAAGCGTCCCCATGGTTCCAAGATATCAACCACGTTCCTGATTTTATCACCTTGGATGATGTAGAGGAAATACTAATCCTTTCCGAGGAAGAAAAAACCAAAAAGGAAAGTTCTTTGCAAGAAATGCAACAACAGTTCGAGGGAGATTCATGGTTGAATCCTATGAAACCCATGAAGAAGGCGATAGAATAGATGAAGAAAAAGGTGGTGAGATTGTCGGGGAATCCAATCCATAAAAGAATCCAGAGTTCATCCCTTTTTGCAATGCGTCCATTTCAAGCGTCCACCGGGGAATGTCTTGAATCGTAGAAGCGATCAAGTTATGGGCCCTGGCGAAGACATTCAAAATCAAGGGGTAACCTCTATCACGAGCCCTGAAGGCAACATAACCACTGACAACTGGACTATCAGGCCTCAACTAAAATTTGATTAAATTAAATTATAAAATTTAAATAAAGTATAATTTTATTTTCTCAATTATTTCTTTAATTTGATTAAATTAAATTATAAAAATTGAGAAAATAAAGTACAATTATATTTTCTCAATTATTTTAAATTTATATAAAGTATAACTTTATTTTCTCAATTTTTTATAATTTAATTTAATCAAATTTAAGAAATAGTTGAGAAAATAAAATTATACTTTATTTAAATTTTATAATTTAATTTAATCAAATTTTAGAAATAATTATTTTATTAAAAAAAAAAAATCAAACTGCGTTGTTGTGACGGAGAAGGAGAGAGAGAGCGTTGTTTTTTAAATAAAAATAATTATCTATTTATTTTTATTAACAAAATAAATAAAATGCAGTTTTTTTAATAAAAATAAATATTTTTTTATTTTTATTAAAAAAATAAATAAAATGCGCTTTTTTTAATAAAAAAATAAAAATCGGTTTTTTATAAAAATAAAAAGCGTAGTTTTTTTTTAATAAATGTTTTTATATTTTATTAAAAAAAATTTACAATATGATTTTTAAATAATAATAATTATTTTAATAAAAAAAGCGCTTTTTTTTAATAATTTTTTTAATTAAATTGATTTTAATAAAAAATAATTTTTTAATAAAAATAAAAAATGCAATTTTTAATAAAAATAATTGTTTTTTTTATTAGAAAAATAATTAAATATATTATTTATTTTCTTGATTTTTTGGCTAATTTTTAAATTTTATATTATACTTTAAAATATTTTTTTCTATTTTTTCATGAAAATTTTCCTTCAAATTCGCATCATCACTGCCACGTCGCATACTAGCTGTCACATAGGCTTTTTTTTGGACAACTCAGCTGCTTAGATGTACTGTTTCGTTAAGTCAACCCGACTTAACAGTTTTTTAACTCTTTGTTAGTAAAATCGAGTACAGTGAGTTGACTGTAAGAAAAAAAAGTTCAGTTATCCATCTGTAAGTTGACATATAGTACGATGACTGAAAAAGCATTTAACCCGATATTCGTTAGTATCACCAGTGGTCTTGAACATGTCAAACAACTGTCCATCTATGCACTACAGGCCAAAGAGGACTTTTATCACATCATTTGTAACATTACGGGTTGTTAGTTCCCAGTAGGCACACAATAGATCTAGAATGGGGGGTTGAATAGATCCTTTTTAATTACAAATACTTTTCTCGTTTATTTTGTATTGCTAATGAATTAGCATATGACAAATATAAGAATCTTTTCAAGCTCAACGAAATAAGTAAAAGATCCCCTTTATTGATATATTCATAATCATACATGTCAGGAATAAGCAGGTGAATGATATTCCTATTTATATATGATTTGATTATGATATACATGAATGAATATGCAAGTATGCTTGCATCAAGAAAAGTTGTAAAGTCCATTGATAAATAATAGGAAAATATATACAAGGACTTAGAATGAATTGATCAAATGTGTTAGGTTGATCCTACATAAGCAAAACAACTTTGTAAAGTCCTTAAAAAGAAATGATGTACAAGGACTATAAATATAGAAAGATCAAGCTTGTTAGGTTGATCTTATAATGTAATATAGAAGCATCGATCGATCGTCGAGCATTGCACCTAAAATCGTAGTCTGCCAAGAGAGTCAAGGAAAACTCAAGAGCTATCAAGGCAGAATCGTAGTCTGCAAGATAGTAGATCTCGGAGTTCGTAGACCGCCGGAGAGGCGAGGAAGGATCAGGAGTGTCGAGAAGAACTTCCTCGAGCCGTAGTCTCTTTGAGGAAGTTATGTTGAGTAATCGTGAGAGAACCTACTATCTACGAGCCGACCGAGCATCTGCCAAAGGCAAGTCAACAAGCATAACGACAGAAATTATAGAGTGTCAAGATCTGATCTCGGAGTCATAGTGTCTACACAATCCAAGCTGAATCGTAGAGTGTAGAACTAAGACTTCAACAGAAGTTCTCACAACGCCAAGGCAGAATCGTAGAGCAAATACTATTCTCAACAACTGAGCACTCCCAGAATATCCAAAGTATGAAGCCTCTGGTTTGAGCTGCAGAGATACATCCCACCTGAAGGAAACCAGAGAGCACTCAACGAATGGCATGCAAGCTAACAGAAGATCTAAGCAGCAACCCAATCTACATCAAGATTGAGTTGGGAAGCCATTCAAGATGAAGTCTTCCACAAGATGATCAGAAGAAGACTTCAATAACTGACTAAGGAAAGTCAGAAAGTGCAGTAGCTGTCAAGCAAATCGAAGATAACGATCTTGGGATTAACCAGGATCGTAGTGTTTGCCAAACAAAAAAGGAACTGATGGAGTGTACACAAAGATACTGGTCAGCCTATGAAGAACAAGGCTAAAGTGATTAAGCATTAGGTCATTCCATTGATGATAAGTGAACGGGAGATTACAAGGAGAAAGTGAGCTGGACACGCCACAAATCTAAAGTGTCTTGCTATTCAGAAGGGGGCAGAACAAGGAGTCAAGCCATCAGTATCTGAGAGCAGTCGAGGCAAACATAAGTGTTGAAGCACTGCACAATAGAAGGAAGAGATGTTTTACATTGAAGATCCAATAAACACTCTTCAAGATCGTAGTGTTGTCTCTACCTGTCAATGAGCAACATTCAACAAGACACTAGGATCAAGTCCAAGAATATATGCATCAGAATCGTAGAGTTCAGTCATCTGAAGGTTGAAGCATTGACAACGGTTTAATCTGAAGATTGATATTCGAACAGAGCTTATTGAGAGCATCGAAGCATAAGGACAACCTCTGATCGAGAAATCAGAAGGAGGAAATAAAGTCGACTACCTGCCCGAGACATCAAAGTGACATCTTTGACAGGGTAGGTGAAACAGTAGACTGCAGTGTCAGAAAGTCATAAAGGAGCTGTCATGTCACATATGCAGTCTACATCAAATAACTCGAGATCTGCAAAGCAATTTAAATAACTTTCAACGACTATATACCAACGAGAAGATTGGGAAGGAGTATAAATAAGTTAGAGCTTCAACGATCAAGAGTTGCTGATAATTTCTGAGTTGCAGAATCGTTGAGTTGTTGGAATGCTATTGTTGAGTCTACGAGTTCCACCAGAGCTTAACAAGACAAGTCTCAGTGATAGTGATAATACAAAGGTGGAAGTGAAGTAGCTTTGAGGAAGGACTTGAACAGACTAAAACTTCACTCAACAAAGATGAGAATGCCACTGAAGATGGCAGCTAAGTTGAGAGCTGAGAAGGACAAGAATATAGCATTCAAAAGAGTGGCTGAGCATAAAGAAGATTCAGAGAGCTACTCTACGAATCACCATGAACCTAAAGCTGAAACAGAACAAGTGCAGAACCATGTCTGTCATCCAGTCAAAAAGGGTTCAGGGAATGGTGATAGTGCACAGCTGACATCGTATGAAGATGAGCAGAACAGAATGAAGATCAGCTGCACCAAAGAAGATGTTGTGACGCCCCCAAAATAGGTATACGTCATCCATTTTGAGTCGCCAAATACATGGTACAGAATATAAATAAAAACTTAAATATACAACATGGGCTGTGAGTTTTAATACAAATATTGTCTTCTAGACATTATTCAAACTCAAAATAAGTCCTCAATACATTTATTATCACACTATTTCACAGAATAGTGAGGACTACTAATGCAAACATCTGAACCATCACTCCGTTCCCCGACTAGTCCCAACTATATTCTTATTTCCTGAAGAGAACAATGAAAGCAAAGGGTGAGCTCAACTAGCCCAGTAAGAAATATTATGACTAAGATAATGTAGAATAAATTATCGTTAGCCTTCAACAATGTTAAACTGATAAAATACAATAGACATCAAGTTTAACTGCAGCGGAACAAGCAATCCATTAGAAGAGTCAAGTAGAGCATGATATCTACTATCTTTTATGATTTAAAAGAATTTATCATCAATTTTATCGCCGAGACTCAGCTTAATAAATAATCCACATCATCGAATCGCCCCTGCACTACGGCCAAGGATATTCATTAGTATCACGACCACAAATTATCCATGCACTACGGGCCAAGGATATTCGTGTTTTCATCAATAGTCATGATCATGCCAACAACTGTCCATCAATGCACTACGGGCCAATGAGAACTTTTACCACATCATTTGTAACATTACGGTCATGATTATACCGAATAATCATGAGTCATAATCATACCAAGTCCATCTATGCACTACGGGCCAAAGATGACTTTCATAACAAAATAAGCATGAAGATGATGACAATGATATAATAATTCATTTAAAAGAAAACAAAGTATAAATTTTTAAAGATTTATAATTTAATTTATCCAGAATACAATAATGTCCAAATTGTCAACATAATATTGCTTTGTGTAGTAAGAATAATATTGTATCAAAAATGATTTGGACCAAAAAGAAATTAATTTTTGTTATGAATAGTACCCCCAGGTGAATAGTAACTGAGTGAATAGTACCCCGTGAATAGTATTTCGGGTATAGTACTCCGACATAAAAAAGTTAAAACTTAACAGGAATGCTCAGAATAATATTTTTATAAAAAGATACTGGATGAAGCGCAAATATCAAGGATAGTCTACTAATTTCATGGAGTATAAAAGCCAAAACTTAACAAAATGAGTATAGAATTCGAAATCTGAAATGAAATAATATTACTTACATACTACAGAGTATGGAAGAAAATATTATTTCATACGAATACTGAACAAAAATAATATCCCTTACCTTAAAAAGAAGAGTATTCCAACTGATATAGTGGGGATATTCTTGAAGAAAATTTTAACTGTTTTCTACGCTCAAAGCTTCTTAAAACTCTAAAGAAATACGCTCAATATTATAGAAGAAGAATTCTCTGATTCTGGTGTGATTTTCAATTCTAACTAAGCATCCTATTTATAGGAGAATGGAAAGGATACTATTTAGAAATAATCACGGACGCACAGTAGTGTTGATTCACAGGCGCAACTGGCAGAAAATTTTCTGAAATTTTGATTTTACTGTGAAATAATATATTCTAATAAAACAAAAATAATAAATAAAATATAATATATTCTATTTATAATCTAATAAAACAAAACTTATATATATAACATACCATGCCATTCACGACATGGCATACAACATATATACACACCTACATCCATTTTACATAAACGCACATATATATATATATATATATATATAAACAATACTGAGATAACTTCTACCGACAGTTTTGAAAAATGGTTAAATGGGGGTCCAAATAATAAACAACATTTATAACAAATACCTCATAAAAATCCCGTCAATATTTTTAACAACCATTATTCATTATTATTATTATTCATAATATTTAACAACCAGATCATTCCCAGGAAAGAGGGGACCTTCCAATAAGGATTTTTCCCTATTGGCGCGTAATTAGGTGACCAAACCTCTCCTCGATAGAACTTTCTAGACATCGTCAATATTAAAAATAATAATATGAATAATTGTATCTTCTCAATTATTGATTTAATAATATATTAAATATCGACAATAATTGAATCAAATAACGTGAAATACTATGCAGCAATTACTGTAGCAATAATTGAACAAAACTGAGTGACTTCTCACGTAAGCATCAATAATCAATACCGTGTGCTACTATGCAACCACGCATATTACTGTACTTTTATCACCGGGTATTTCAACAGTTAATGGTAAAACTTTTGCCGTTATTTTCAAAATAAGATATTTCTGTCATTTTTTCATTCCGATAATAATTACGTTGCGGGGTCCACCAATGATTGCGTCGTCGTACGAATATTTCCTGTTAAAACGAATATTCCCCGACCAATCGAATATAATATAACAACTTGCGTACTTTGCAAAATTTATAAATATTACCAAAAACTATAACATTATATCGAATTCACTCCTTAATATTCAAAAATGATATTTATAGAAAATCCATCTTTATTCATAAAAGTTGGGGTCTTACAACCTCCCCTTCTATGAAATTTCTCCCTCGAAATTAGGGTACATACCTGGTATGTCGAAGAGGTGAGGATACCTTGATTTCATTTCAGATTCTAACTCCCAAGTCATTTCCTCAACATCGTGGTTTCTCCACAAAACTTTGACTTGAGGTATAACCTTGGAGCGTAGAATATGTTCCTTCTTATCCAAGATTTTAACAAGGACCTCTTCATACGTTAAATCTTCCGTTATTTCATCTGGTTCTAACTCAATAATTTGGTTCGGGTCTTACACATATTTACTTAACATGGATATGTGAAAAATGTTATGAACACGAGACATACTTGGCGGTAAAGTGAGTCTATAGGCCACAGTTCCTACTCGATCAAGGATTTAAAATGGGCCAACGAATCGAGGATTGAGCTTTCCTCTCTTTCCAAATCTCGTAACTCCTTTCCATGGTGCCACACGTAACAACACATGCTCTCCAACATTGAATTCCATGTCTTTTCGATGAAGATCAGCATAACTCTTTTTTCGATCTTGTGAGGTCTTTATACGTAACCGAATCATTTGAATCTTCTCCGTAGTCATGCGAACTAATTCTGGTCCCAACAACGTTGCTTCACCCACCTCATCCCAACATACTGGAGAACGACACTTGCGTCCATATAACGCCTCGAATGAAGCCATGCTAATACTTGCTTGATAACTGTTGTTGTAGAAAAATTCCACCAATGGCAAGAACTTTTCCCAACTTCTTTTGAAGTCAAGGACATAGAGTCTTAATAGATCCTCAAGAGTTTGAATAGTCCTCTCCGACTGCCCGTCCGTTTGAGGATGATATGCCGAACTAAATCGTAAATTCGTGCCCATAGCTTTTTGCAATCTAACCCTAAATCATGAAGTGAATCTTGGGTCTCGATCAGAAACTATGGATACTGGCATACCATGCAGTCTTACAATCTCATTTATGTACACACGAGCAAGACGTTCAAGTGAATAAGTTTCTCATATATGTAAGAAATGAGCAGACTTGGTCAATCTATCAACAATGACCCAAATTGTATCTATGCCTTGAGAAACCTTGGGAAGACCAGTAACAAAATCCATGGTAATGTGCTCCCACTTCCATTCTGGAATTTCAAGTGGTTGCAATGGACCTTTTGGCACTTGATGCTCCGCCTTGACACATTGACAAGTTAAACACCTTGAGATAAACTCCGCGATCTCTCTCTTCATATTACTCCACAAAAATGTATGTCGAAGATCATGATACATTTTGGTACTCCCAGGATGGATTGCAAACGGTGTGTTGTGCGTCTCCATCATGATTTTATACTTTAAATCAGGGTCATTAAGAACACAAAGTCTAGAGTTGACTCGTAGTATTCCTTCTTCATCGATTCTTACTTCCGGAATAGCACTTTCTTCCTCATACGCATTAGCTCCAGGTCTTTAACTTGAGCATCTTTAACTTTATCGATTAAAGTCGGTTCTACTCGTATATTTTCCATCATTATGTGGGTCCCTGGAGTCTTCAACTCTATCTCCATCCTTTGCAAGTCATACAAAATGGGCCTTTGCGTTGACAATAACGCACTCGTACCTGCATATGATCTTCTACTCAATACGTCAGCTACCACGTTTGCTTTTTCAGGGTGGTATTGAATGGTATGATCATAATCTTTCAATAATTCAAGCCAACGTTGTTGTCGCATATTGAGTTCCTTTTGGGTGAAGAAATATTTGAGGCTTTTATGATCCATATAGATCTCCACTTTCTCCCCATACAGGTAATGCCTCCAAATTTTAAGCGCAAAGACAACAGCTGCAAAATCTAGATCATGAGTAGGATAATTCCTCTCATATTCTTTGAGTTATCGAGAGGCATAGGCTATTACTTTCCCATGTTTTATAAGAACACATCCTAACCCTTTGCCCGAAGCATCACTGTAGATGACAAATCCCTCCGAGCCAGATGGTATTGTCAGAACAAGTGCTGAAATGAGTCTCCTCTTGAGTTCTTGAAAACTCTTCTCACATTCCTCGCTCTAACCAAATTTTGTATCTTTTAGAGTTAGTTGAGTTAATAGAGTAGCGAATCGAGAAAATCCTTCCACGAATCTCCGATAATAACCAGCTAAGCCGAGAAAGCTACGTACTTCGGTCACTGATTTGGGTTTCTCCTAGCTTTGAATAGCTTCAATCTTTGCTAAGTCAACAAATATTTCATGATTTGATATCATGTGCCCAAGGAATGCTACTTCCTCAAGCCAGAACTCGTATTTCTTCAACTTAGCATAAAACTTGTTTTCACGAAGCTTTTGGAGTATCAGCCTCAAGTGTTGCTCATGATCTTCACGACTTTTGGAATATATGAGAATGTCATCAATAAAGACAACTACAAAGTGATCCAAATATTCCTTGAATACTCGGTTCATCATGTCCATAAAGGCAGCAGGAGCATTAGTCAATCCAAAAGACATGACTAGGAATTCATAATGTCCGTATCGAGTTCTGAAAGTCGTCTTTGGAATGTCATCAATTTTAATCTTCAATTGGTGATATCCGGAATGAAGATTAATCTTTGAAAAGAACTTGACGCCTTTCAACTGGTCAAACAGGTCATCAATACGAGGCAACGAGTATCTATTTTTGACAGTGAAATGGTTCAACTCCCGATAATCAATACAAAGTCGCATACTCCCATCTTTCTTCTTCACGAATAGAATAGGAGCACCCCAAGGAGACGTACTAGGACGAATGAAATCGATGTCTAACAATTCTTGCAGTTGGGTCTTTAACACCTGAAGTTTAATAGGAGCCATTCGATATGGGGCTTTGGAAATAGGTTTTGTACCGGGTTCAAGGTCGATACAAAATTTAATTTCACGCTCTGGGGGTAGTCCAGGAAGTTCCTCAGGGAATACGTCAGGAAATTTATTAACAATAGAAATATCATTCAAATCTGACGTATTTTTGTTAAAATTCGTAACATGAGCTAAAAAAGCTTGACATCCATTTTTTAATAAACGAATAGCTTTATGGCTTGAGATGACAGTGATTGATTTTAATGGTTTGGTTGCTTGAATTCGCATAATAGGTTGGTTAGGAATATGAAAGATAACAACCTTACGAAAATAATCAATTTTTGCATGATGAGTAGTTAACCAATCAATCCCTAGAATTACGTCAAATGCAAGTATTTTCAATGAAATAAGATCGACAGGTAATGTGCGAGTGTCGATTTGAGCGCAAGTAAGAGAAATAAAAGAATGGGTAGACCCGGTATCAAATAAGGTATATACTTCGCTAGAGTTTATTATAAGCTTACCCGTGATGACCTCATTCGGGTTCCTTGCTTTCTGGGAGGTCACAACAAACGCTATCCCTTAAACTACTGGTTTTAACTTTTCTGGAACGGCCTTTGGTGCCTCCATCCCAGCTGGACTTGACTTCACTGTATGATAAAATCGAGCTAGGTGACCTTCTATTCCACAATTATAACATGTTTTGGATTGCTGCGCACAGTTTGGACTGATGTGTCCCTCCCCTCCGCATTTGAAGCATATGATAGGTGGTCGTTCTCCTTCCTTAACAATGGGTGTTAGTGCTGATGTCTTTCCATCATTGTTGATTCTCCTCTTCTTGAAATGTCCACTTTTATTGTCTTGGCCATGATTACCATTGAAGTGATTACCATTTCTGGCTTGTTGATTCCCTCCACGTTTGTTGTCACCGCTTCGATGACTGCTACCACTGGTATTATTATTTTTTCGGCTGGTCTCTCTTGGTTGGGTTGACTCGTTATTGCGCTCCAATAACTGATCCCTATTTAAAACATCTGAATACAAACACAGTTTATGAGAAATTAGATATTAACGTATCTCGGGTTTTAAACCTCTTAGAAACATCCGCGTCATTCTCTCCTCGTTATCAACTAAGTGGGACGCAAACCAGGACAACTCGACAAACTTGGCTTCATACTGCGACACGCTCATATTGTTTTGCTCCAACTTGATGAACTCTAACTCTTTCATGTGACGAATACTTTCGGGAAAGTACTTGTCGTTGAACATGTAACGACCGAGAAATTCGGATCCTTTGTAAAAGACTTGAAAGAATTAAATAATGAATAAAATAATATTATTTGTTATTATGTGTTGATAAGATGTATGGCGTTCTATAACCTAGAAATGTTGGAAGATCGTAGTATTTGAACCACGTGAATGAATTAAAGTGTTTGAATTTCCAAGACAAAAATAAATGTTTTCCGAGAAAGTTTACGAAAAATACTATTCACCGTTTATCGCTTGGGAATTATTTTTGAACTTCCGAGAAATATGTAACGTTAGAATATCGAGGCAAGATAGATTATGTAATGATAATCTAAGTATGGAAAACATAATAATTTGCATTCAGACTTAAATTAAGAATATAAGTATTGAAACCTAATGAAATGAATTAATGTAACATGGTAGAAAATACAAGTTCTATATAAATGAGGTGTAAACCTATATGGGATTTATACTAAGCCCGGTTGACGAAGTCGACTCACTTTTTTCCAATTTGAATTAAGTATAACTTAGATCAGTTGGCTACACTCTATATTAAGGAAATTATTTCCAGACATGGAGCACCTGTTTCGATAGTGTCAGATCGTGACCCACGATTCACATCAAACTTTTGGAGAAGTCTTCAAGAGCAGTTAGGGACGTAGTTGAAGTTGAGTACGGCATATCATCCACAAACTGATGGACAGAGCGAGAGGACAATTCTGACGTTAGAAGATATGTTGAGATCTTGCGTCATGGATTTCAAGGGTAGTTGGGATGATCATCTACCATTAGTAGAATTTGCGTATAACAACAGCTTATCTTGCAAGCATAGGTATGCATTTGCATGAAGCTTTGTATGGAAGGAAATGCGTAAGCGCCGTTGTATTGGGATGAAGTGGGAGAACGCCAATGCTAGGACCGTAATTGGTGCAAAGAAATAAATGAAAGTGGTGAAGTTGATTCAGTCGCTGCCTCGTCAGCCTCAAGAAGATGATGGAAGAAATACGTGGACTTACATCGAGAGAATAGAGAGTTTGAGGTAGGCTCGTACGTATTTCTAAAGGTATCTCCCTAGAAAGGAAAGATACGCTTTGGAAAGAAGGGAAAACTAAGCCCCAAGTTTATAAGACCTTTTGAGGAATTAGAACGGGTAGGTGAGGTAGCTTATAGGGTAGCGTTACCTCCAGACCTAGAGCGAATACATAATGTATTTCATGTTTCAGTGCTACGACCTTACAAACCGGATTATAAGCACATGATAGAATTTGAGCCTATCCAAATCGAGAAAGATTTAACATATAAAGAGATGCCAATTCAAATCATCGATAGAAAAGAGTAAGTTCTATGAAACAAGGTAATACCGTCAGTAAAGGTGTTATGGAAGAACCACGATGTGGAGGAAACAACGTGGGAACTTGAAGAAAAGATGAGAAAGAATTATCAAATTTTGTTTGAGTAAAATAGGGCGAGATTCTGGGGACAGAATCTTTATAAGGGGGGAAGAATGTAACGACCGAGAAATTCGGATCCTTTGTAAAAGACTTGAAATAATTAAATAATGAATAAAATAATATTATTTGTTATTATATGTGTTGATAATATGTATGGCGTTCTATAACCTAGAAATGTTGGAAGATCGTAGTATTTGAACCACGTGAATGAATTAAAGTGTTTGAATTTCCAAGACGAAAATAAATGTTTTTTGAGAAAGTTTACGAAAAACACTATTCACCGTTTATCGCTCGGGAATTATTTTTAAACTTCCAAGAAATACGTAACGTTAGAATATCGAGGCAAGATAGATTATGTAATGATAATCTAAGTATGGAAAACGTAATAATTCGCATGCGGACTTAAATTAAGAATATAGGTATTGAAACCTAATGAAATGAATTAATGTAACATGGTAGAAAATACAAGTTCTATATAAATGAGTTGTAAACCTATATGGGATTTATACTAATCCCAAGTGGTTTATAAAGTGAAGCCCAAACCAAATGCATGTAAGCCCACAAGAAAATGAGTAATTAACTAGACCTAAACCCAAAGGATGATCCAATAGGTAAAGCAATGATCCATGGTGCAACCCATGGGTGAACTTGGAGAGCAAGAACTTTATGTGAGGAGCAAGTGTTGTGTTGAACAAGATTACTTAGTGGCTAAGTAGATGAATAGTAAGGAGGTTAGTTTAAGGAGGTGGGATGACATAACGACCATTCTACCCTAACTTTGGATTGCCTATAAATAGAGAGCTCTTAATTCATTTGTTGTTTGTTATTTCATCCAACAACTTCCTTACAAAAGCAACTTAATTGTTAGAGGCTTTAAGCACTTATAAGTTATCTCAACTTTTGACTAAAGTTTCCAAAGTGAAGTGAAGCAATAGTTCATCAAAGGTAAATTATCTTGTCTCTTCCATCTCTATCATAATAGGATTGATAGAGAAGTGGGATGGTTTAAGGATAACATGTCGTAAGTCATTGATGAATGAACTTAAGCCTAATAAGTTGAATAAGAAACTTGAACCTAAATAAGTTGATGAACTTATGAAGAATTTGCCATTTGTTGTCATAAGTATGAGAATTGTAGTTAATGAGTTAAACAAGTCATTGACTTATAAGAATAAGTCAAAACCTACTTTGATAATAAGTTGGTGTAATAAGTAACTTTTAATGATTAAAATCCACCTAGAATGATTAGTAATGAGGTTTCTCCGGAATTTACACGATTGGACGATAATTGTCGAATTCGTGAAATTCTCGGAATGGAAGTCTTATTTTGTGTTTGAAGTCATAAACGTTGGTTCGATGGAGACAAGTCATATTTGGCATTATAGAGTTGGGGACTCAAAAATATCCGGATTCTGACTTAGAACGAAGAAACGAGCATTGAACGTTCACGAACGTTTATCGTTTTTGTTAAAATAAACTAATAGGTGAAATTTTATCAAACGAAGTAAAATAGATAAAATTCTTGCATGAACGCATAGAGTGCGTAATTTGTGACCCGTAGGCTTTTGAACGAGCCAATTTGGACTTATAACGAAGAAGTTACGAGTCCGGGAATCTCAAACTTTTAAAAAATCTGTCCAAAGTGTACGGTGCATGAGAAGCCGCAATACCTAAAGTGGCCATCGATCCTGGAGAGTCACGCCAAGTCACGGGCATTTAAAACGGAGAGACGTCTTGGCGGCACGCCAAGTCCAGATTTTGAGTACTAAGTGGCGACGTCGTAGCGCGGCACCAAGAGCAATGGTCGACGCTGCAACGCCAGCCTCATAACCTAGATAGTGATGAAGGTTTACAAATGAACATGAAGAGTAATTGATAATCAAGATCTTAATGAAACATTGTTAAGACATATTAAAACTTAAGTATGCTCACTTAAGGTTAAGATTAAGTCAATTACTTATGAATGTAAGACTGATGTAATGGAAAGCCGGAACCAATAATAACAAATCTAATATGTAATTAGATTGAGAAGAAGGGTAAGATTCTTTAGGAACCATGTGTAATCATTCATGACCTAATGTACTATGTGATGTTATTATTTAATGTAGAGACCTTAAAGACGTAACGTACACGTGTTATATCTATAAGCAGACGCTAAAGGCAAGTACTCTAACCCTTGTTCTAGTTCGATCTGGACAAGTATTTGTGATTCATGTATTCTTCGCATGAGTTAGTATCTGAGGAAGTCAAAGCCAATCTGTGATGCCCCCAAAATAGGTATACATCACCCATCTTGAGTCGCCAAATATATGGTACAGAATTCAAATACAAACTTAAATATACAACAGTCGTGTAAAATATGACTAAACATATGCCATGAGTTTTAATACAAATATTGTCATCTAGACAATATACAAACTCAATGGAGTCCTCATTACATTTATTGTTACAATATTTAACAGAATAGTGAGGACTACTAATACACCATCTGGACCATCACTCTGTTCCCTGACTAGTCCCAGCTACGTTCTCATTTCCTGAAGAGAACAATGAAAGAAAGGGTGAGCTCAACTAGCCCAAAGAAGAAATATTATGACTAAGATAATGCGAATAAATTATCATTAGCCTTCAACGGTGTTAAACCGATACAATATAACAAACATCAAGTTTAAGCTGCAATGAACAAGCAATCCAAATTAGAAGAGTCAAGTAGAGAATAAAATCTACTATCTTCTATGATTTAAAAGGTTTTTCATCACTTTTATCGCTGAGACTTAGCTCAATAAATAATCCACATCATCAAATCATCCATGCACTACAGGCCAAGGATATTCTTTAGTATCACGACCACGAATTATCCATGCACTACGGGCCAAAGATAATTGTGTTTTCATCAACTATTCCGATCATGCCATAAAACAATTCATCTTTGCACCCTTCGTCAAGAGAATCCAGTAGCCATAATCATACCAAAACTTTCCATCAATGCACTACGGCCAACGAGGACTTTTTCCACATCATTTGTAACATTACTACCATGATTATACCGAATAATCCTCGGTCATAATCATACCAAGTCCATCTATGCACTACAGGCCACACATGACTTTCAACATAATATAAACATGAGGATGATAACAATGACATAACAATTCAATAAAACAAGTTCAAGAATTAATTTATCCACGAACTAATAACGTCCAAATTGTCAACATGATACTTATTTGTATAGTAAAATTCAAGAATGCTCAAAAAAATATTTCCATGAAAAGATACTGGATGAAGCGCAAATATCAAGGATATTCCACTAATTTCATGGAGTATAGAAGTCAAAACTTTAACCAACGGAGTATAATAGAATATATGAAACTGCAAATGGATTTTCGCCCGCCATACGGTAATCCACGTAGACGGATCATTTCCACAATTTAATAAGGAATGAATACGAAGGATCATTCACCATGCATGTGATAATCCACATGTATAAAAAGTTATTCCAATGAATAATAAAGAATGGAATAACATAAAGATTCACCGTGCGTGTGATAGATCGCATGCATGTGTTATTCCCAATGTAATAATAAATAATGGAACCGGTCCCGTAACAGAACGCACGCATGTGAGGATATTCGCACGAATAATAAATAACGAAATATTAGAAGAATTTCACCATGTATGCTAGTATTTAGCATAAGCAAAGTTATTCAACATAATAATAAAGAATGGAATAATGTAAGAATTTTACCAAGTATAGGGTATCACAGATATAAAAGTTATTCCAGCAGTAATAATAAAGAATGGAATAATGAAGTTATCTTCATGAATAAGAAAGAAATAATACCCCTACAAGTACAACAAATAATATCCCTACGAAAGTACAACAAATAATATCCCTACTGTAGTAAAAGAAGAGTATTCCGACTTGTAGAAGCGAGGATATACGAAGAAAACTTGTACTTACGCTCAAAGCTTTCTTAAACTCTAAAGAAATACGCCAAGATTATAGAAGAAGAACTCTCTATAGTTTCTCTCTCTCAGAGTTTCAATTGAATTCGTAAGAAATAATGAATGAATGAGCTTCTATTTATAGAAGAATGGACTGCATAGTAACTAATTCATGAACGGTCCAGATTGATTTACTTTTAATCAGACGGTCCATATTTAAAGCAAAATCTTTTAAATAAAATATAATATATTCTATTTATAATCTAATAAAACGAATAACTTTATAAAACATTTTACTATGCAAACACTATGCAGGCACTATACAAACACTATGCATAATAAAATATAATATATTCTAATTATTGTCTAATAAAATAGATAACTTTATAAAAGTATTCCTTTTTTATATAAAAAGATTTTACTATGCAAAACACTATGCAACACTATGCATAATAAAATATAATATATTCTATTTATAGAATAACTTTATAAAAGTATTCTGTTTTATATAAAAAAAATTTACTATGCAAAACACTATGCATAATAGAATATAATATATTCTATTTATAGAATAACTTTATAAAAGTATTCTGTTTTATATAAAAAGTTTTTCTGTTTTATTACATAATAATACCAATAAAACAAAACTGAGTGACTTATCACGTAAGCATCAATAATCAATATCGTGTGCTACTATGCAACCACGCGTATTACTGTACTTTTACTACAGAGTAGTTCAACAGTTTTAACGGTAAAACTTTTGTCGTTATTTTCATAAAATATTTTTGTCATTTTTTCAATCCGACAATAATTCTGTTGTGGGGTCCACCAATGATTGTACCGTCATACGGATATTCTTCGAGAAAAAGAATATTCCCCGACCAATCGAATATTATATAACAACTTACATACTTTGCAAAATTTATAAATACTACCCACAACTATAACCTTATATCAAATTAACACCATAATATTCAAAAAATTATTTCGAGAAAATTAAATATTTATTCATAAAATCTAGGGTCTCACAATCTCCCCTCCTTATGGAATTTCGCCCTTGAAATTTACGTACGTACCTGGTATGTCGAAGAGGTGAGGGTATCTTGACTTCATTTCAGATTCTAACTCTTGAAGTAAAACCTTTGTGCGTCGAATATGATCTTTCTTATCCAAGATGTTAACACGTATCTCCTTATATGTTAAATCTTCTGCTATCTCGTCCGGTTCTAAATTAATAATGTGGTTCGGGTCGTCCACATATTTACGTAACATCTGAAAGTAATATGCACACAAGCAATCATGTTTGATGATAAAGCATATACTTTGTAACAATCTTATTCATTTATTAATAAAAAGTATTAATTTATTAAAGGCTTTTAATTATCTACATGATGCTGTTTTATAATATGTGATAAACCCATAGTTTTAAGCAA
This sequence comes from Panax quinquefolius, assembly GCA_020205615.1. NCBI lineage: Eukaryota > Viridiplantae > Streptophyta > Magnoliopsida > Apiales > Araliaceae > Panax > Panax quinquefolius. The sequence continues at coordinate 17,180,771 of CM035165.1, forward strand.
TGCTTTTAGAATAATGATGATGATCATTCTAATGAGATCTAAATTCTTTAAAAGCTTAAAACTAAAATAGTTCCCAATCGTTGGATTACTAAATTGGGGATTAGTGAATTCGGATAGATTGGTACATACGTTGCTTGCTCATTGGATGAGGATGATTGATCTCATGATCATTTGTGTGGAGACACTAAAGCAAGTATGTAGGTGCTTATTAGAGAATAAGTTCACTGAACGTGGCTCGCTAAGGAATACCTAATGGAGTTTTATTTGCCTGTCAAAAGGAATTCCTATAGTGATAGTAGTACAAGTAATCCTTGGACTTGAGATCATCATAATATCTTGTGTATGATGAGTTATACTTTGACTTATTCCTTAAGACCCTTAGGGTATATCAAAGGGTATGCTTGGGTATAATAAGTTGTACATGGAGATAATGTATGATCAATAAAGAATCTACCACTTCTAATAAAAGAAGAGAAATGTCCTATGTGATTCGATAAATGACAACCCAGTAGTCCTTGGCCAAGGCAGAATGAAATTAGAAAGGAGTTTCTAATTTACATTATTTGGAGTTGTGCATTTAAGAATCGAAATACATATAATTAAATAAAATAAGACTTGACAAAGAATTCCATGTCTTATATTTAATTGGGACATTGTATGGTGGAAGGATTGAATTGTACACAGTAACTATTTACTCAAAGGTTCTTTTATGATTAATGTTGAAATCTATATTATCCGAAAAGTCGTTGATCGCTAGGGAGGCTTATCCCTATTGTAGAATAAATATTATTTATTTAAATAAATTAATTGTTTAATTTATTTATTTAAATAAGATTAGAATTGTTCTAATTGATTTATTCACAAAGGTTTAATATGGAGAACCTAAAGGGTCACACCATAAAAGGAAGAATAATTATTTAAGAAGTTAATGGCATAATCGTAATAATATGTTAAGTATATTTAATTTAATCTATGGTGATAGAATAAATTAAATAGCTTAATATTTATTATTTAATATTTTAGAAATATTAAATATAAATTAATAAGAGGAGTCTTATTAATATTATTACAATTATTATTATTTTAATTTCTAAAAGAGTTTAGAAATTAATTTAATATAAGTACTCTCATTTATTCCTAATTGGATTAGGAAGGAAAATTAGTTAAAAGAGTTTAATTAATTATCCCTAATAAGATTAGGGAGCTTAATTAATTAAAAGAATTTAATTAATTAAATAAAACCCAATTCCTTAATTGTTAAGGTGGGTTGCCCACATCTATAAATAAGAGGAGTCTTATTATGGGTGATGGGGGTTGTTGACTTTTACAACGACATAATTCCAATTTGTTAGAGAGTACCCTTTTCTATAGAGATAGAAAACTAGAGTTTGAGCCAAATACCCTTTTTCTTGAATCATTATAATTCCTTGGTGGATCACCTCTAGAGGCCAAACATATGGGTGGCTAACGTTGATCAAAGGAAGGAACAAAACCCCGGTGGATTCAAGTTGAACGCGAAAGGATTTGGAGGTGAACTTGTACCTGAGGAAGCTCGATCTTCAAGGGTATGATTTTATTCTTTATCTTTTCGTTTAATTAATAATTATGCATAAAGGGTGATCCGGGTATATGGTTTGTAAAATTTTAAACTCTGATTTTTACACTCTTCCGCACTTTTTATGCAATTTGATTGCGTTCATGAATATTACAAACCTAACAGTGGCATCAGAGCCAAACCTTTATGCGAATTATTAATTGTTTTAATTTGATATGTATATTGATATGTGTTTAGAACAATTTAATTGGGCATAATTTAATTATATAAAATTTTAAAAAAAAAAAAAAAAAAAATTCGGCAGAACATAACCGGACTTGTTGCATGAAAAGGAATTCGGCACCAGAAAAAAAAAAAAAATTTTGTTGTAAGTTCTTGGTCCACTATTAAAAAAAAAATAAAAAAAAATTGAAAACCGTGACTCATGCATGAAATACCGACTTTCGTGTATGCATGAAGAAAAAAATTGTTTCACGTGGAAATCAAGAAAAAAAAAAAGCTACGTAATGCTTAAGTTATTATATATATATATATATATATATATATATATATATATATATATATATATATATATATATTTATATATATATATATATATAGATTTATATATATATATATATAATAGTTATATATATATTATTCTTAATAATTTTAGAATTAAAATAAGTTTATTTTAATTTTAAAATAAAAGTTCATTTTAATCTTAAAATAAAAATTTATTTTAATTTTAAAATTAAATTTCATGCTAACTAATTAGAGTTGGAATTGGATTCCATGATAACTAATTGGAGTTGAAATTGATCTTTCCTTAAATAAAGGAGTTTATTTAGATATGAAATAAGATTTCATATTATTCAAAATAAAAGAGTTTATTTGTGAATAGGAAAGAGAATCCATGTTTCCTTAAATAAAGGAGTTTATTTAAATATGGAATAAGATTTCATATTATTCAAAATAAAGGAGTTTATTTGTGAATAGGAAAGATAATCCGTGTTTCCTTTAATATTTTTTTTTACATGGAATTGGATTCATAATTAATTAAAATAAAAGAGTTTATTTTAATTAAAGATTTTTTTTTACATGAAATTGGATTCCATAATTAATTAAAATAAAAGAGTTTATTTTAATTAAAATTTTTTTTTATATATATATGGAATTGGATTCCATAATTAATTAAAATAAAGGAGTTTATTTTGATTAAAAATTTTGATTAAAATAAAATAGTTTATTTTATTCAAAATTGGATAAATTAAAATAAAATAGTTTTATTTTGATTTAAATTTGGATTAAAATAAAGGAGTTTATTTTGATTCAAAAATAGATTTTATACTAACTAAATTTGCCCATTAAATGATATCAATATATATATTAAATGTTTATTATTCATGAGATGAATGTTATTTATTGATGCGTATGGAGATGTGTATGATAATAAATGGGATTGATTATGGACTATTGACCAATGTGATTGGATTTTATTTTAGTTGGATGCATGAATGTATGGGTTTTATTAAATGGGAATTGCATCGCCTCGTCCTCTCTAATTTTCTCGAATGTAAATTCTATCTCCTCCTATGTATTCCCCTCGATTCACGATCAAGTTTTCTATTTATTTTAAAATAGTTATGTAATAGGAATAGTTAGAATTAAATTTTTGAAAATTGGAGATCAAGGAGCAAGGAGCGCTTGAAGACCCGCTTTTGTAATGGGCAGGGTTTAAATGTAATAGTTATATTTAAATATTATTTCTTGCACCCCTAGTAGGTTTGACCTTTTGGTTCACTTGGTGGCTCTAGTGAACCAAACTAGAATAAAAGTCCATAATCAATCGGGTAGAATATAGTATTCTATATGTGCATGCTTATACTATATATATATTATATATTATGCAAACATGCTTTGCATGTTCATTAATACGACGCGTATTTTATATATATATGTAAATGCGCGTGCTTAAACAAGATGAGACAAATTAATAACAAACCCCTCAATTTTTATATTAAGTCCTAAGCGTTCAAAGATATTTGGAATATCGAACGTCAGCTTTCTTCAGCATGATAAAATTAATAGAGTATTAAATATTTAATATGAGTTTGTTGTGTCACCACAAGGCAAGTATTAAGTATTTAAGATGTTAATTTATCACATTTGATGCTTATAAAGAAAATTGAACAATATTGTTTTGTTGTGTCACCACAAGGAAGATATTTTTCTTTTTGAATATATGGAGTGCTAGTCGGACTTAACTTGGATAATTTTGATTCGGATGTGCCACCACTTGATCAAAATAATCTAAGAGGCAAAAAAGAAAAGGAGTTGCATAGTTGATGTAATTGACAAAAGTTGTCTACCTATTTATTTATATATAGTTTGTTGTGTCACCACAAGGCTATATACATTTGAAATGGGATCCTTATTCGCACTAGCAAATCTTTAATTAGATTTTTGCGAACTATATAAGTGAGGGTAATATAGTTTGAAGAAAATAGTGGGAGATACCAATTTAAAACAAGACCTAAATTATTTTGGTAATTAATAAAAGAATGTATGTTAAAATGTTGTTAATTACAAATTCATTTACAGAATTTTACAATGTCTAAAATTACTATCATCTGCGAAGCATATTAGATGCTAAATTAATCGTAATCGAATTAAACGGATTGGTTAAGGAATTTGAGAATAGTTCTCATAGTGAAAAGCTATCTTATGTCCTTAATACGCCTATCCTCGCAATGGTTGCGCATAATGCCTCCGAGGAAGAGATTGCTACTTTTAGAAAGTGGCAAGATGATGCACATTGGCTCAATGCATCATACTCACATCCATGAGTAACGAGCTTCAGCCACAAGATGAAACTATGGATGCTCTACTATATTCCCGCACATCAAGTAGTTGATGGTGAGGAAAGTGGGGACCGATAGATATCGACATATCTAAGGAGCTCTTCCGATCTAGAATGGCCAATGGCACTATAGTATGCATAAAAAGTTCTTAACATAATCAATTTGATTGATCAATTAGGACAACTGGTTTTGTCATGGATGAAGAGTTGAGCCAAGATTTGATCTTGCACTCACTCCGGACTCCTTTTCAATTGTTGTGAATTTTTTCATATGAACAAGCTAGATATCACCTCATTGATTTGCTTAACATATTGAAAAATGTTGAGAGTCACTTTCCAACCAAGAAAGATCAAGTCTTACCGGTAGGGGCAAAAGGATCTTCCTAAAAGAAGAACGATTCAAAGAAGGTAAACAGAAGGCGTAAACAAATGATAATAAGAACAAAACCGATATGGATAGCAAAGGAGTTTGCTTCCCACCGCAATAAGCCTCGACACCTTTGAAAGAAATCATGAGAAGCATCTTGCAGAGGCTAACCAAAGAAGCTTAGTGAAGTTTCTTACATAATACGCTTTTTGTTCATGATTGAAATAAATTTTTCATTAAGTCAAGGTTCTACTTGGGTATTGGATACCGACTTTGGTTATCATAAATATAGATTTATGAAGGGACCAAGCAGAAGTAGAAAGTTAAACAAAGATAAGTAATCCTATATGTGGAAAATGAAGCAAAGGTTGCTGCATTAGCCATAGAAACTTATAGTTTAGCAAAGCCTACGGGCAAATCTATTAAGTCAATAAGTTGTTATTGTATTCCAGTTCTTGTTAAAAATATTATTTTCATTTTATTGTTGGACAATGAAATCTTTGGTATTATAATTAAGAACAATTGTTGTTCTATTTATAATAATAATATTTTGTATAGAACTGAAATATTACTTAATGGATTTTATATACTTGATTTACGTGAAAAATATATTTTGCAAATTGAACAAACTAGAACAAGAAAAAGGAGATGATCATTTAAAGAGTTGAATGTGTGTATTTGCTGAAATACAAGTGTGAATTATTTGAAAGGTTCAAAGAATTCAGAAGTGAAACAAATTGGCAATGTATTAAGATTCTTTAATTGGATCAAGGAATAAATACTTGTGCAATAAGTTTCTAGATCATCTCAAATGGTTTTCTCATAATGGACACATCCTGATACGCAATAATTTATTGATGTATCTGAAAGGAAAAATCGTACCTATTTGAACATGGTGCGATCCATAATGATTTTACCGACATTCCAAAGATCCTTTCGGGATAATGTCCTAGAAATGGTCGCGATATCTCACGAAAATGGTAACCTCAAAATCCAAACCCCAAGACTCCATAAAAGTTATGGACGGGGAGGATTCCTAATCTTAAGTGTGTTAAGATAAGGGGTTGTCCAAACTTATGTGAAAAAGGTTTCAAAGGATAAGCTTGGGACAAGATTTGACATATCTGATTTGTGGGACATCCTAAAGTAAGTTTAGGGTATATGTTCTATAATTCTACTTAGTAAAAGGTGTTTGTTATTTAAACACGCGCTTCTAAGATAAAAAGTGTTTATCATTGAAAGGGCTAGTGGGAGGATAATAGATCTTGAAGAGTTCAAGAACCACAAAACACTATAAGTCAAATAAGAGGAACTGTAGATAGACCTATTGTACCACAAACGAATCGTAAGTCCGGAATATCACCAAGATACCTAGGAGGTATGGATTCATCATGGATGATGATGATGATGAGGTACGATCATAGAAGATGATGATCCAGAGTTACATTCGATGAGGTAAGACTTCTAGTGTGTACAAAAGGGACAGTGGGAGCATCGTGACATTCCTAGTACTATATGTTGATATACTACGGATGACGAATAACATACCAATGCTACAATCAGTAAAGATAAAGTTGTCTAAACATTCCTCCATGAATGATTTGGGAAGAGTATCTTAATTGGGGATATAAATCTATATAGATAGATTTAACAGGATGCTCGACTTAACCCAAGGAACGTATATTCATTTGATGCTAAAGTCGTTTAGCATGGCAAACTCCAAGAGATGTCTCATGTCTATGAGCTATGGAGTGTATCTCTCTTAATAGTCCCCACAGACTCCTGAAAAGAGAGGTCGCATGAGTAACAATTATGTATGCAATGAAATGTACGAGACCGATGTTGATCGGTCATATTATGGAGAAGTTCACTATGAGTCGGTGAAAATATCTTAAAGTGCTTAACCCAAGCACTAAGGATGTGATCATATTCATGGTGAGTCTAAATTAAAACTAGAGGGCTTTACTGGACTCAAGTTTTTCAGGAAAACCAAGACGATCAGAAAATCCACTTTAAGGTAAAGTGTTACCTTGAACAATTGGTGCGTTGAATTGGAAAGGTTCCAAACAAAGAAAGAGTTCTTTGGTTTAGTGATAAAGACAAAGTATATAGCAATAAATGAAGTCGCAAGTTGATTGTTTGGATTAAAAGTTCATTACGTAACTAGGAATAGTTCTAAATCTCATCTTGGATCTAAACATGTGTTGTGGCACTTTCATTTGATTATTAGAATCATTGAAAGATGGGAAATCACTATAGAGATAGTGGACTCTCAAGAACAACATTACATATCCATTAACTAAAGCTTATCCAACAAAACAGGATAATCGTCACTTTAGAGAAGAAGAGTATAAGATACCACCATGACGATTGGCTTTAGTGCAAGTGGGAGATTGAAAGTAATATGCACACAAGCCAATCATGTTTGATGATAAAGCATATACTTTGTAACAATCTTATTCATTTATTAATAAAAAGTATTAATTTATTAAAGGCTTTTAATTATCTACATGATGCTGTTTTATAATATGTGATAAACCCATAGTTTTAAGCAATGCTTTTAGAATAATGATGATGATCATTCTAATGAGATCTAAATTCTTTGAAAGCTTAAAACTAAAATAGTTCCCAATCGTTGGATTACTAAATTGGGGATTAGTGAATCCGGATAGATTGGTACATACGTTGCTTGCTCATTGGATGAGGATGATTAATCTCATGATCATTTGTGTGGAGACACTAAAGCAAGTATGTAGGTGCTTATTAGAGAATAAGTTCACTGAACGTGGCTCGCTAAGGAATACCTAATGGAGTTTTATTTGCTGTCAATAGGAATTTCTCAGTAGTGATAGTAGTACAAGTAATCCTTGGACTTGAGATCATCATAGTATCTTGTGTATGATGAGTTATACTTTAACTTATTCCTTAAGACCCTTAGGGTATATCAAAGGGTATGCTTGGGTATAATAAGTTGTACATGGAGATAATGTATGATCAATAAAGAATCTACCACTTCTAATAAAAGAAGAGAAATGTCCTATGTGATTCGATAAATGACAACCAAAGAGTCCTTGGTTAAGGCGTAATGAAATTAGAAAGGAGTTTCTAATTTGCATTATTTGAGTTGTGCATTTAAGGATCGAAATACATATAATTAAATAAAATAAGACTTGACAAAGAATTCCATGTCTTATATTTAATTGGGACATTGTATGGTGGAAGGATTGAATTAGACGGTAACTATTTACTCAAAGGTTCTTTTATGATTAATGTTGAAATCTATATTATCCGGAAAGTCGTTGATGATCGCTAGGGAGGCTTATCCCTATTGTAGAATAAATATTATTTATTTAAATAAATTAATTGTTTAATTTATTTATTTAAATAAGATTAGAATTGTTCTAATTGATTTATTCACAACTAGGTTTAATATGGAGAACCTAAAGGGTCACACCATAAAAGGAAGAATAATTATTTAAGAAGTTAATGGCATAATCGTAATAATATATTAAGTATATTTAATTTAATCTATGGTGATAGAATAAATTAAATAGCTTAATATTTATTATTTAATATTTTAGAAATATTAAATATAAATTAATAAGAGGAGTCTTATTAATATTATTACAATTATTATTATTTTAATTTCTAAAAGAGTTTAGAAATTAATTTAATATAAGTACTCTCATTTATTCCTAATTGGATTAGGAAGGAAAATTAGTTAAAAGAGTTTAATTAATTATCCCTAATAAGATTAGGGAGCTTAATTAATTAAAAGAATTTAATTAATTAAATAAAACCCAATTCCTTAATTGTTAAGGTGGGTTGCCCACATCTATAAATAAGAGGAGTCTTATTATGGGTGATGGGGGTTGTTGACTTTTACAACGATATAATTCTAATTTGTTGGAGAGTACCCTTTTCTATAGAGATAGAAAACTAGGGTTTGAGCACAATACCCTTTTTCTTGAATCATTATAATTCCTTGGTGGATCACCTCTAGAGGCCAAACATATGGGTGGCTAACGTTGATCAAAGGAAGGAACAAAACCCCGGTGGATTCAAGTTGAACGCGAAAGGATTTGGAGGTGAACTTGTACCTGAGGAAGCTCGATCTTCAAGGGTATGATTTTATTCTTTATCTTTTCGTTTAATTAATAATTATGCATAAAGGGTGATCCGGGTATATGGTTTGTAAAATTTTAAACTCTGATTTTTACACGCTTCCGCACTTTTTATGCAATTTGATTGCGTTCATGAATATTACAAACCTAACAACATCGATATGTTAAAAATGTTATGAACACGCGACATACTTGGCGGTAAAATGAGTCTATAAGCCACAGTTCCTACATGATCGAGGATTTTAAATGGGCCAATTAAATCGAGGGTTGAGATTTCCTCTCTTCGTCGATTCTTGCTTCTAGAATAACGCCCTCTTGAACCTTCTTCTTCACATTCATCAGCTCTGAGTATGTAGCTTGAGCGGCTTTAACTTTATCGATTAAAGTCGATTCCAATCGTATATTCGTTATCTCCACGTAGGTTCGTATATTCGCACTGTAATCGCATACGATCTTCTACTCAACGCGCCAGCTACCACGTTCGCATTTCCACAATGATATTGCATGGTATGATCGTCATCTTCAACAGCTCGAGCCAACGTCTTTGGCGCATGTTACGTTCATTTTAAGTAAAGAAATATTTGAGGGTTTTAGAAATGGGTTTTGTACTGGGGTCCATACAAAATTTGATTTCACGCTCTAGGGGTAGGCTAAGAAGTCTTCAAGAATACGTCAGGGAATTTATTAACAATAGAAATATCATTCAAACTGTGACCCTCATCCAAGACTTGGATAGTACGTCACATTGATACCTATCAACTTGCCATCGTCATTCACGACATCGCCAGCAGAAAGTCTGGCTTCGGTGCATTCCACACAAGAAAGTCAACAACGAAAGGACCGGGGCTCTTTACTTATGGCTTGATATGACAATGATTAACTTTAGTGGTTTAGTTTCTTGAATTTGCATAACAGGTTGGTTAGGAATATGAAAGCTAACAACCTTACGAAAAACATGATGAGTATTTAACCAATCGATTCCTAAAATCGCATCAAAGGCAAGTTTTTTCAAAGAGATAAGATCGACAGGTAACGTGAAAGTGTCGATTTGAATCAACAAGATTTATAAACATTGGAGGTAACGAAGGTTTCTACTATCGAAGTTTCAACCAATAAGTCAAAGTCTAATTTCTCTGTAGTCAAATTTAAACTTTGAGCGCAAGCAAGAGAGATAAAAGAATGGGTAGAACCGATATCTAATAAGGTATAGACTTCGCAAGAATTTATAATTAACTAACCCGTGCTAACTTCGTTCGGGTTACTCGCTTTTTGAGAAGTCACAAAAAATGCTCTTCCTCAAACCACTGACTTTGTTTTGTCCATATCCGCCTTTGGTACCACCGTCCCAGCTGGACTTGACTTCACTATACGACAAAATCGAGCTAAATGACCTTCTCATCTTGAAATTTCCACATCTATTATCTTGGCCATGATTACCACTGAAGTGGTTACCATTCTTGGCATGATAATTTCCCCCACGATGGTTATCATTGTTCCGATGGTCGTTGCCACAGGTATGATTACTATCGTGTTGTTGGTCATTTCCTTTTGGTTGAGCTGACTCAACGGACTCTTGTGCTCCATTGCTATTCTCAACATTCTCAGATGTCATTTTCAAACACTACAACAAAACAAGGGTTAATTGACATGTCATTTATTATCCCTATACTATGACCGACCAATTAAATACCAAATAAACTTAGGTAGGTCATACTAGCGAAGGAATTCTCCATCTCTCCTCTCCTAGTTCTTGTCTCACATCTCAGCTAGGGATCACATCCCTAAGCTTTGATACCAACTATGACGCCCCCAAAATAGGTATACATCACCCATCTTGAGTCGCCAAATACATGGTACAGAATTCAAATACAAACTTAAATATACAATAGTCGTGTAAAATATGACTAAACATATGCCGTGAGTTTTAATACAAATATTGTCATCTAGACAATATACAAACTCAATGGAGTCCTCATTACATTTATTATTACACTATTTAACAGAATAATGAGGACTACCAATACACCATTTGGACCATCACTCTGTTCCCCGACTAGTCCCAGCTACGTTCTCATTTCCTGAAGAGAACAGTGAAAGAAAGGGTGAGCTCAACTAGCCCGGTAAGAAATATTATGACTAAGATAATGCAGAATAAATTATCATTAACCTTCAACAGTGTTAAATTGATACAATATAACAAACATCAAGTTTAACTGCAGCGGAATAAGCAATCCATTAGAAGAGTCAAGTAGAGAATAAAATCTACTATCTTCTATGATTTAAAAGGTTTTTCATCACTTTTATCGCTGAGACTCAGCTCAATAAATAATCCACATCATCAAATCATCCATGCACTATAGGCCAAGGATATTCTTTAGTATCACGACCACGAATTATCCATGCACTATGGGCCAAAGATAATCGTATTTTCATCAACGATCCTGATCATGCCATAAAACAATTCATCTTTGCACCTTGGTCAAGAGAATCAGAGCCATAATCATACCAAAAAACGGCCCATCAATGCACTACCACGGGCCAATGAGGACTTTTTCCACATCATTTGTAACATTACGGTCATGATTATACCGAATAATCCCTGGTCATAATCATACCAAGTCCATCTATGCACTACAGGCCACACATGACTTTCAACATAATATAAACATGAGGATGATGACAATGACATAATAATTCAATAAAACAAGTTCAAGAATTAATTTATCCAGGAACTAATAACGTCCAAATTGTCAACATGATACTTATTTGTATAGTAAAATTCAAGAATGCTCAGAAGAATATTTCCATGAAATGATACTGGATGAAGCGCAAATATCAAGGATATTCCACTAATTTCATGGAGTATAGAAGTCAAAACTTTAACCAACTAAGTATAATAGAATATATGAAAGCGCATGAAATGGATTTTTTCGCGCCATGCCAGTAATCCACGAAATGAGATCATTTCCACAATTTAATAAGGAATGAGTACAAAAAATCATTCATCATGCATGTGATAATCCACATAGACAGGTTATTCCCAACAGAATAATAAATAATGGAACCAGTCCCCAGAACGCATGCATGTGATATTCCGACGAATAATAAATAATGAGTAATATTAAAAGAATTTCACCATGTATGCGGTATTTCGCATAAACAGGTTATTCCAACATAATAATAAAGAATGAAATAATAGAAGAATTTCACCAAGTATAGGGTATCTCGCGTATACAGGTTATTCCAACAGAATAATAAAGAATGGAATAACAGAAGTTATCTTCACGAATAAGAAAAAAATAATACCCCCTACGAGTACAACAAATAATATCCCCTACAAGTACAACAAATAATATCTCTTACCGTAAAAGAAGAGTATTCTGACTTGTAGGGTGAGGATATACTCGAAGAAAACTTGTACTACGCTCAAAGCTTTCTTAAACTCTAAAGAAATACGCTCAAGATTATAGAAGAAGAACTCTCTCTATAGTTTCTCTCTCTAGAGTTTCCAAGTGAATTCGTAAGAAATAATGAATGAATGAGCTTCTATTTATAGAAGAATAGACTACATAGTAACTAATTCATGAACGGTCCAGATTGATTTAATTTTAATCAGACGATCCATATTTAAATCAAAATCTTTTAAATAAAATATAATATATTCTATTTATAATCTAATAAAATGAATAACTTTATAAAAGATTTTACTGTTCAAACACTATGCAGTACTATGCAAATACTATGCATAATAAAATATAATATATTCTAATTATTGTCTAATAAAATAGATAACTTTATAAAAGTATTTTGTTTTATATAAAAAGATTTTGCTATGCAAAATACTATGCGATAACTATGCAATACTATGCATAATAAAATATAATATATTCTATTTATGAATAACTTTATAAAAGTATTCTATTTTATATAAAAAGATTTTACTATGTAAAACACTATGCATAATAGAATATAATATATTTTATTTATAAAATAACTTTATAAAAGTATTCTGTTTTATATAAAAAGTTTTTCTGTTTTATTACATAATAATACCAATAAAATAAAATTCAGTGACTTATCACGTAAGCATCAATAATCAATATCGTGTGCTACTATGCAACCACGCGTATTACTGTACTTTTACTACCGAGTAGTTCAACAGTTTTAACGGTAAAACTTTCGCCGTTATTTTCATAAAATATTTTTGTCGTTTTCTCAATTCGACAATAATTCCATTGTGGGGTCCACCAATGATTGTACCGTCATACGGATATTCTCCGACAAAAAGAATATTCCCCGACCAATCGAATATTATATAACAACTTACATACTTTGCAAAATTTATAAATACTACCCACAACTATAACATTATATCATATTCACACCATAATATTCAAAAAATTATTTCGAGAAAATTAAATATTTATTCATAAAATATGGGGTCTCACACAATCCTTTCGGCTAGACGTATGCTATGCTATCAAGTGTTGATAAGGATTTACCAAACTAATATTGTTGTGGGTTTCAAAAGTAGATCGAATATGTTAAACTGCTTTTTTGTCAAACGACAGCACGTGAGGTTGCCACAACTTAAACGTATACACGTTTAATGAATGTAGTGTTGATTAACATAGAGAGTACTATAAAGGTGATCACCTAGGCGTGCTCGTAAGATATGTCGGATTTATTTAACTTCGTGTGGGATGTCCTTTTCAAAGTACTTATGAAATGCTTACGGTCTTGAACCGGAATTGATGTTTTATTGAATATTGTTGTTGTAAAACGTTTTGAATGAAAAGAAGTGTTGTTTTGAATTCTCAATAGTACTTCATAACTCTTGTCCAGTTATTGAAGATATATGATTCCTATGTTTCAAGCATGCTATTTTCCTAGAATTGTTGTACTTGCTGAGCTAGTTAGGCTCATTCTTGTTTGAACCATATGAATGCAGCTAAGACCGAACGGACCGATGGATCCAACAAGGATAAAGGGAAGGCAAAGGCGAACCTGTAGATTGCTTATGTAATAGCATAGATTTTGTAAGAAATAATATTGATATTATGACAAAGACAATGTATTGGTTGTAAAGAACCTGGGGAAATGTAAATATTCTTTTGATATATGTAAGGCATATCCGTTCTTTTGAGGCATTTCAATTGAATGTTTATGTGAACTGTAGCACCGTGTAGCACCATCTGTCGGGTTGGAAGATACCCGAATTTGGGGGGGTCACAGAATAGTTCTTGGAACTTCTCCCAAGACATTTTGAGTGCGGCAGACTAGGTTTCGCTTTACAGATTTCCACCAGTAATCTGCCTCTCCTCGCAACATGAAGGTGGCAAAGGGAACCTTTTGCTCCTCAGAGCATCCCAATACATCAAATATCTTGGTGATCTGCTTTATCCACGTCTCTACCTTAAGTGGTTTTGGCTCTCCAATAAACTCTGGTGGTCCCAGCTCCTTGAACTATTTAGCGGTGACCGTCCGAGAGTTGGCAGTGTTTCTACCTGCATTTTGAACAGGAGCCGCTCTCGCCTGATGTTGTATAAATTGCATAAAGCCTCAGAACATCCCATCGTTCATCATTTGATCGGCGTTATTGTTTATCTGAGGATTATTGTCTTCCTGTTGCACATTATCCTAGGTATTAATCGTTGGTGACTCAACGGACTCTTGTGCTCCATTGCTATTCTCAACATTCTCAGATGTCATTTTCAAACACTACAACAAAACAAGGGTTAATTGACATGTCATTTATTATCCCTATACTCTGACCGACCCATTAAATACCAAATAAACTTAGGTAAGTCATACTAGCGAAGGAATTCCCCGTCTCTCCCCTCCTAGTTCTTGTCTCACATCTCAGCCAGGGATCATATCCCTAAATTTTGATACCAACTACGACGCCCCCAAAATAGGTATACATCACCCATTCTGAGTCGCCAAATACATGGTACAGAATACAAATATAAACTTAAATATACAACATGAGCTATGAGTTTTAATACAAATATTATCTTCTAGACAGTATTCAAACTCAAAATAAGTCCTCAATACATTTATTATCACACTATTTCACAGAATAGTGAGGACTACTAATGCAAACATCTGGACCGTCACTCAGTTCCCCAACTAGTCCCAGCTATATTCCCATTTTCTGAAGAGAACAATGAAAGCAAAGGGTGAGCTCAACTAGCCCAGTAAGAAATATTATGACTAAGATACTGCATAATAAATTATCGTTAGCCTTTAATAGTGTTTGTAACGATCGAGAAATTTGTAATTTAATTTAAATATTTATTAAATTAAATAAATATTTTAAATAATTTATTTATGAAAGAAAATAAATAATTGATGAATTATGGTGAATTAATTTGGTAACTAAATTAATTAGTGTTAATTTGAATAATGATAATTTTATCTAATGGATTTAATTTAAGGAAGTAATTAAATTAAATCAATTGCTTAATATTTAAGTACATAATTAAATTAAATGAATTGTTTAATTTAATGGAAATAAATAAAATAAATAAAGTGGTGTCTAATTTATTAATTAAATTGGATATACAATTATTTATTAAATTATAAGTATAATGATAATAAGATTTTTATTATTATTAGTATAAATTATTAAAATGGTTACATGTGTGACAAGTGGAAACTATATAATATAATAATATAATAATAATTTGGTTTGGAAAATAGATGGTTAGCCAAACATGGCCTTGTGGCCTTTGGTTTTTTCAACTGACGCTATCTGTTGGTTTTTTTTACCTGACATTAGTGGGAGTCAGTTTATATTTTTCCTACGCGTCTTATTTATTTTCCTAAGGCTAGACAATACAGAAAACACAGAGGAGAGGAGATTGAGAGTGAGACCTTGAGAGAATTGTGAAGAAATACTTGAATTTTTCCAAAACAAATTCAGTTGGTTAGCAAATATTACAAGCTAAGTGAAGGTATTTTCTAAATCTTAGGATTATATATATATATATGAGTTTTACGGCTTAATTTGTAAACTCTGTGAATTCTAATTTCTGTAAATTGTTGTTATGTTACCTGTGTATGTTGATTATATATAGTTATGATGTTGAGTTTGTATGTAAACAAGAATTCGTATGCTAATTACAGTTTAAAAAGGAAGAAAAGTATGACAGTGTATATTTTTTCATATGGCTTGTGAATAGTACCAATTTTAGTGGCCAATTCATATGCTAAACTATAAATTGAGTCTTGTTTATGCTAGCTTATTAAGAAACGAGCATAACGTAATTTGAATTAAGTGTTTTGGCCAAGTATTGAGATGTCAGTGATGATTTTTGTGAAGAAATTCGAAAAATGGAGTTTTATATGAAAATATAGAATTTTGAGAAATTAAACTAGTTTTAGTTGATGTTAAGTTGTGTTAATTGGTTGTAAATGTTAGCAAACATGTTTGTAATAGTTTGTACCAATTATAGGTGTTAATATCACTGTTTTATGGGTGAAATTCGTGTTTGTTGGGATAAAATTCTGCCATCGCTCCTTTGTTGTTTTCGCTTTCTATCACAAGTACCAAACAGAAATTGCTGCCAAATTGCCAAGGAAAGAAGTCTGTGCAAGGCTTAGCAGCAACAAGGCCATCGGTTTTTTTCGTGAATGAAAGCACCCAGCAGAGTAGCATGGCAAGGCAAGCGCAAGGACAACAGAGTGCTACTGTGTTCCCGAGCCTGTGCACTTTCACCGCTTAATTGCAGATAATGTGTAACGAACTTATATTAGCTTAGCATGCATGTTAAGGATATTAAAACATAAAGTGGACTATAATAACATATTGTAAGATGTTGTAATTCAAAGTGTGAAGATTTTAAGTAATTATTTAAATAAGTTATATAATGAACCAAATGTGATGTTTTCAAAAGTTAAATATAAATGATAAGGTTCATAGTGTGATTTCAGATTTGTTAAGTTTTAACCTAAATGGTTAGGTACTAGGTTTGGGTTATGACCTAAATGATGGGTTAAACCCATAAAGCTAATATTCATACAATTAATTGTTGTTGCGATTTCAATGATATGTGTAGGGTAATTGGAGATTATTTTACGTTTGTGTAGCTTACAATCAAGGCAAGTTCCTAAACCTTAACTCCTTATATTTGAGCAAGTTTTCTAACTTCGTTCTTTTCATATTGAATGCAAGTTTCCATTCCTATATTATTATTGTACAAGTTTTTAAAATTGAGCAAGCCTAATCTATCTTGAATATGTTTGTGCAAGCTCTTGCAACCTAATTCGTTAAATCGAGCAAGATTTACTTTCCTTATTATCATTCAAAGCATATATTGTCTAACACATTGATTCATAGAAGATTGTTCTAAACTCCTTTGAATATAGCACTTGGCATGTATATCATGTTATTCAGTTATATATATTGTTGATATCCGATCTTTAACTTTAATAGCCTTGTTCAGTTATACATTCTCGTATTAAACCTTTATTGATGGAAATTGAATAAGTGTTCTAAAATTCTAGAAACATTGATAAGCTAGTTCCAAACTAAATTTTCTTTAGTGCGGAAATTCTAAATTCAAACTGAGACGAACAACCCTAACATAGGGGATTTTGTACGTGTAACGTTTAGATGTTTGTGCACAATACATGGTACAAAGGGTCGATCCCCTGATACGTTAAGAAGAGTCATCACACATATTCTAATGATCATTAAGTTAAGGTAATAATACCTAGACACCATGGACATAGTTCGTGGTCTTAAGACCCTCAGATAATTAAAGTTCAAACTTGTTTTCTATTTTGATTTGTAGAACAAGTTCTTTATTATTCAGTATTCGTTGTTCACTCTCATGTTGTTGTTATACTATCTTTATGTCAGTGAGCAATTGTTTGCTCACTCTTGCAATTAAATAATGCAGCTAAAGTCGAAAGAGGTGATGAGCCATCTACTAGCAAGGGAAAGGGCAAGATGTCTAAGTGATGAAGAATTAGTTAAAGTTTATTTAAATGCTTGAAGTTTTAAGACTTGTTTTATTTTATAATGTATTCCGCAATATGATGTAATAATTTTAAGGTTAGATTACCTGGGATTATTTTTGAGATGATGATGTAACCCTTTAATGGGAAAGATTATTGTTTAAAGTTATTTAATGTTTTATCCTTTATTATGGGTAATTAGATGTAATTATTGTAATAGTGAGCACCAAATTCGGTGGAAATGAAGTACCCGGATTTGGGGATGTCACAGTGTTAAACTGATAAAATACAATAGACATCAAGTTTAACAGCAGCGGAACAAGCAATCCATTAGAAGAGTCAAGTAGAGCATGATATCCACTATCTTCTATGATTTAAAAGAATTTATCATCAATTTTATCGCTGAGACTCAACTTAATAAATAATCCACATCATCGAATCACCCATGCACTACGGCCAAGGATATTCATTAGTATCACGACCACAAATTATCCATGCACTACGGGCCAATGATATTCGTGTTTTCATCAAAGGTAATGATTATGCCAACAACTGTCCATCAATGCACTACGGGCCAATGAGAACTTTTACCACATCATTTGTAGCATTACGGTCACGATTATTATGACGCCCCCAAAATAGGTATACATCACCTATCTTGAGTCGCCAAATACATGGTACAAAATTCAAATACAACTTAATAATACAATCGTCAGTGTGACATAACGACAAAACATAAATCGAGAGTTTTAATACGTAATATTGTCTTCAGACAATATTCAACTCAAATGGAGTCCTCAATACATTTATTATCACACTATTTCATAGAATAGTGAGGACTACTAATGTTATCATCATCGGACCATCACTCCGCTCCCCGACTAGTCCCGGCCACGTTCTCATTTCAAGAGGACAATGAAAGCAAAAAGGGTGAGCTCAACTAGCCCAGTAAAAAATATTATGACTAAGATAATGCAGAATAATTTATCATTAGCCTTCAACAGTGTTAAACTGATAAGATATAACAAACATCAAGTTTAACTGCAGCGGAACAAGCAATCCATTAGAAGAGTCAAGTAGAGAATAAAATCTACTATCTTCTATGATTTAAAAGGTTTTCATCACTTTTATCACTCACACTCAGCCTAATAAATAATCCACATCATCCCTGCACTACGGCAAAGGATATTCATTAGTATTACGATCATAAATTATCCATGCACTACGGGCTAAGGATATTCGTGTATTCATCAATGGTCATAATCATGCCAACAACTGTCCACCAATGCACTATAGGAAAATGAGGATTTTTACCACATCATTTGTAACATTACGGTCATGATTATACCGAATAATCCCTGGTCATAATCATACCAAGTCCATCTATGCACTACAGGCCACAGATGACTTTCAACATAATATAAACAAGAGGATGATGACAATGATATAAGAATTCAATAAAACAAGTTCAAGGATAAATTTTTAAAGATTTATAATTAAATTTATCCAGTAAATCAATAACGCCTAAATTGTCAACATGATATCGCTTTTGTGGAGTAAAATTCAAGAATAATATTGTACCAAAAATAATTTGGACCGAAAATGAAATCAATTTTTTTATCATGAATAGTACCCGGGTGAATAGTACTCGAAAGTGAATAGTACCCGTGAATAATACTTTGGGAATAGTAACCCCGCTGAATAGTACTCTATTCATGAAAAAGTTAAAACTTATCAAAATGCTCGTAATAATATTTCCATGAAAAGATACTAGATGAAGCTTAAATATCAAGGATATTCTACAAATTTCATGGAGTATAGAAGCCAAAATTTTAACAAACGAGTATAGAATAGAAATAAAACTAAAACTAAATAATATTACTTACATACTACAGAGTATGGAAGAAAATATTATTTCAAGCTTAATATTGAACAAAAATAACATCCCTTACCTTGAAAAAGAAGAGTATTCCAACCGGTATATAGCGGGGATATTCTTGAAGAAAACTTTCACTATTTTCTACGCTTAAAGCTTTCTAAAACTCTAAAGAAATACGCTCAAGAATATAGAAGAAGAATTCTCTGATTCTGGTGTGATTTTCAATTCAAACTTAAGCGTCTATTTATAGGAAAATGCTAGAACGCCATAGGAGACTAATTTAATAAAATAATATATTTTCTTTTTATTTTTCCTATGCACCAACCTTGGAAAAGTATCAGCCCTCCACCTTTGAACAATTTCCAGCACATGTTTTGACAAAAACAAAAGTGGGTCCCACCCATAATTTTAATAAAAATATTTTAATTTCTGAAACTTCAATAATTCATAATAAATATCTCTTTTATCATAAAAATACGAATTTTATGTCCATTCCACACGAAATCGAATTCTCTACAACTTTGCAGAAGAAAGTTTTTCCAAATTCCAAACAAAAAATATCCGAATTCCACAAACGGACAATTTTCAACACCTCTTAAAATTCATAACAAATCATACGTTAATTTTTAACGGTTCAAAATTTGTGGACATATACTCAACTTATATATGTATAACATATCCAAAAATCACAACGATCTAACGGTCGAATCAAAATTATAACTCACGCAATAGAGCTTTAATAACACCGATTTGATTTTGAATACCTCCAATCCGACAAAATACTGATAAAATACCTCAACATTAATTCCTTCATTTATAACCACATAAAATAAATATTTTCCTATCTATCATTTATGTCCACATAAAATAAATATTTCCTTATCATATAAATCAATAATTAATTATTCATAAATAATATTACATGTAATCACAATAATGACAAGACCGGTAGCAAGAAGAAAGAGGGGATTTCGATAAGGATTTCTCCTCATCACGCGCAGCAATTAGGTGACCAAACCTCTCCTCGATGTAACTTTTTAGACATTGCCAATAATGCTATCTAATAATATTATTCAAATAATATGAATTATTGATCCGATAATGGGAAATATTGTGCGTTGATAATTATTGAAACAACAATAATATAAAATATCAACGCAAACAATTATTGAATCAATAAAATAAAATATTGAACAAGAATTATCGTAACAATTATTGAGTAAAAGTGTCTTCTTACGTAAGAATCAATAATTCAAAAATATTGTGCAATACCGTGTGCTTCTTTCTCTGCAACAACAACGCGACATCGTATTTTAACCACCAAGTATTCCAACAAATTGTTAACTGTACTAAAACTTTCGGCCGTTATTTTATAAAAGATATTTTGTCATTTTCTCAATCCGATAATAATTCCATCCATAGGGGTCCACTAATGATTGTGTGTCGTCGCATTTAATATTCCCCGTTAAAATGAATATTCCCCGACTAATCGAATAATATTATATAACAATTTGCGTACTTTGAAAAATTTATAAATATTACCCACAACTATAACATTATATCAAATTCACTCCATAATATTCGAAAATTATATTTATAGAAAATTCATCTTTATTCATAAAAGTTGGGGTTTTACAACCTCCCCTTCTTATGAAATTTCTCCCTCGAAATTAGGGTACATACCTGGTATGTCGAAGAGGTAAGGATACCTTGATTTCATTTTAGATTCTAATTCTCAGGTCATTTCCTCAACATTGTGGTTTCTCCACAAAACTTTCACTTGAGGTATAACCTTGGAGCGTAAAATATGCTCATTCTTATCCTAGATTTTAACAGGAACCTCTTCATACGTTAAATCTTCCGCTATTTTGTCCAGTTCTAACTCAATAATGTGGTTTGGGTCTTTCACATATTTACGTAACATAGATATGTGAAAAACGTTATGAACACGAGACATACTTGGCGGTAAGGTGAGTCTATAGGCCACAGTTCCTACTCGTTCGAGGATTAAAAATGGGCCAATTAATCGAGGATTGAGCTTTTCTCTCTTTCCAAATCTCGTAACTCCTTTCCATGGAGCAACACGTAACAACACATGTTCTCCAATATTGAATTCCACGTCCTTTCGATGAAGATCAACATAACTCTTTTGTCGATCTTGTGAGGTTTTTATACGTTGTCGGATCGTTTAAATCTTTTCTGTAGTCATACGTACCAACTCCGGTCCCAACAACGTTGCTTCACCCACCTCATCCCAGCATACTGGAGAACGACACTTTCTTCCATACAACGCCTCGAATGGAGCCATGCCAATACTTGCTTGATAACTGTTGTTGTAGAAAAACTCCACCAATGGTAAGAACTTGTCCCAACTTCCCTTGAAGTCAACGACACAGAGTCTTAATAGATCTTCAAGAGTTTGAATAGTCCTCTCTAACTTCCCGTCCGTTTGAGGATGATAAGCCGAACTAAATCGTAAATCCGTGCCCATAGCTTTTTGCAAACTAACCCAAAATCTTGAAGTGAATCTTGGGTCTCAATCAGAAACTATGGATACCGGCATACCATGAATCTTACAATCTCGTTTATGCACATACGAGCAAGATGTTCAAGTGTATAAGTTTCTCGTATATGTAAGAAATGAGCCAACTTGGTCAATCTATCAATAATGACCCAAATCGAATCTATGCCTTGAGAAACCTTGGGAAGACTGGTAACAAAATCCATGGTAATGTGCTCCCACTTCCATTCTGGAATTTCAAGTGGTTGCAATGGACCTTTTGGTACTTGATTCTCTGCCTTGACTCGTTGACAAGTTAGACACCTTGATATAAACTCCGCGATCTCTCTCTTCATATTGCTCTACCAAAATGTATGTCGAAGATGACGATACATTTTGGTACTCCCAGGATGGATTGCAAACGGTGTGTTTTGCGCTTCCATTATGATTTTATACTTTAAATCAGGGTCGTTAGGAACACAAAGTCTGGAGTTGACTCGAAGTATTCCTTCTTCATCGATTCTTGCTTCCTAAGATAGCACCTTCTTGCACTTTCTTCCTCATACGCATCAGCTCCGTGTCCGTAGCTTGAGCAACTTTAACTTTATCGATTAAAGTTGGTTCTACTCAGATATTCGCTATCATCACATGGGTCCCGGAGTCTTTAACTCTATCTCCATCCTTTGCAAGTCATATAAAATGGGCCTTTGCATTGACAATATCGCACTCGCAGACCAAGATATGATCTTCTACTCAACGCGCCAACTATTACGCTTCGCTTTTACCGTGATGGTATTGAATGGTATGATCATAATCTTTCAATAGTTCAAGCCAACGTCGTTACCGCATGTTGAGTTCCTTTTTGGTGAAGAAATATTTGAGGCTTTTATGAACCGTAAAGATCTCCACTTTCTCCCCATACAAGTAATGCCTCCAAATTTTAAGTGCGAAGACAAAACCGCCAACTCTAGATCATGAGTAGGATAATTTCTCTCATATTCTTTGAGTTGCCAAGAGGCATATAGGCTATGACTTTTCCATGTCGCATGAGAACATCTTATAACCCTTTCCCCAAAGCATCACTATAGATGACAAATCCTATGAGCCGATGGTATTGTCAAAACAAAGTCTTTGAAATGAGTCTCCTCTCGAGTTCTTGAAAACGTTTCTCACATTCCATGCTCCAACTGAATTTTATATCTTTCTGAGTCAGCTGAGTTAATGGAGTAACGATTCGAGAAAATTCTTCGACGAATCTCCGATAATAACCAGCTAATCTGAGAAAGCTACGTACTTCGGTCACTGATTTAGGTTGCTCCCAGCTTTGAATAGCTTCAATCTTTGCCGGGTCAACAAATATTCCATGACTTGATACTACGTGCCCAAGGAATGCTACTTCCTCAAGCCAGAACTCGCATTTCTTCAACTTGGCATAAAGCTTGTTTTCACGAAGCTTTTGGAGTATCATCCTCAAGTGTTGCTCATGATCTTCACGGCTTTTGGAATATATGAAGATGTCATCAATAAAGACGACCACAAATTGATCCAAATATTCCTCGAATACTCAGTTCATCATATCCATGAAGGCAGTAGGAGCATTAGTCAATCCAAAAGACATGACTAGGAATTCATAATTCCCGTACCGAGTTCTGAAAGTCATTTTTGGAATGTCATCGGTTCTAATCTTTAACTGATGATATCCGGAACGAAGATCGATCTTTGAAAAGAATTTGGCGCCTTGCAACTGGTCAAACAGGTCATCAATACGTGGCAATGGGTACCTATTCTTGATGGTGACATGATTCAACTCCTGATAATCAATACAAATTCGCATACTCCCATCTTTCTTCTTCACAAATAGAACAGGAGCACCCCAAGGAGACATACTAGGACGAATGAAACCGATGTCTAACAACTCCTGAAGTTGGTTCTTTAACTCCTGAAGTTCAATAGGATTCATTCGATATGGGGCTTTGGAAATGGGTTTTGTATCGGGTTCAAGGTCGATAAAAAATTCAATTTCACGCTCTAGGGGTAAGCCAGGAAGTTCTTCAGAGAATACGTCAGGAAATTTATTAACAATAGAAATATTATTCAAATCTGACGTATTTTTGTTTAAATCTGTGACATGAGCTAAAAAAGCTTGACATCCGTTTTTCAATAAATGAATAGCTTTATGTCTTGAGATGACAGTGATTGATTTTAATGGTTTGGTTGCTTGAATTCGCATAATAGGTTGGTTAGGAATATGAAAGCTAACAACCTTACGAAAACAATCAATTTTTGCATGATGAGTAGTTAACCAATCAATCCTAGGAATCACGTCAAATGAAAGTATTTTCAATGAAATAAGATCGACAGTTAATATGAGGGTACCGATTTGAACCAAACAAGACTTATAAAGAGTGGATGTAATGAAGGTTTCTCCCAACGGAGTTTCAACAGATAAGTCAAAGTCTAATTTCTCCGGAGTCAAATTTAAACGTTGAGCGCAAGTAGGAGAAAAAAAAGAATGGGTAGAACCGGTATCAAATAATGTATAGACTTCGCTAAAGTTTATGATAAGCTTACCTGTGATGACCTCGTTCGGGTTCCTTGCTTTCTGGGAGGTCAAAACAAACGCTCTCCCTTGAACTACTGGTTTTGACTTGTCTGGGACGGTATTTTGTGTCACCGTTCCAACTGGACTTGGCTTTCCCGTACGACAAAATCTAGCTAGGTGACCTTCTCTTCCATAATTGTAACACGTTTTGGACTGCTGCGCACAATTTGGACTGATGTGTCCCTCCCCTCCGCATTTGAAGCATATGATAGGTGGTCATTCTCCTTCCTTAACAACGGGTGCTGGTGATGACGTCTTTCCATCATTGTTGAATCTCCTCTTCTTGAAATGTCCACTTTTATTGTCTTGGCCATGATTACCACCGAAGTGGTTACCATTTCTGGCATGTTGATTCCCTCCACGTTTGTTGTCACCGCTTCGATGACTGCTACCACTGGTATTATCATTTTACCGGCTACTTTCTCTTTGTTGGGTTGACTCGTTATCGTGCTCTAATAATTGAGCCCTATTTACAACATCTGAATACAAACACAGTTTATGATCAATTAGATATTAATGTATCTCAGGTTTCAAACCTCTTAGAAACATCCGCGTCATTCTCTCCTCATTATCAACCAAGTGAGGCGCAAATCGGGATAACTCGACAAACTTAGCTTTGTATTGCGACACGGTCATATTGTTCTGCTCCAACTTGATGAACTCTACTTCTTTTATGTGACGAATACTTTCGGGAAAGTACTTTTCGTTGAATAGTTCTTGGAACTTCTCCCAAGACATCTTCAGTGCGGCAGGTTGAGTACGCTTTACCGATTCCCACCAGTAATCTGCCTCTCCCCGCAACATAAAGGTGGCAAAGGGAACCTTTTGATCCTCGGAGCATCCCAAGACATCAAATATCTTGGTGATCTGCTTTATCCACGCTTCCGCCTTAAGTGGTTTGGCTCTCCAATAAACTCGTGGTCCCAGCTCCTTGAACTGCTTTTAGCGGTGGACCGTCTGAGAGTTTCCAGTGTTTCCACCTACATTTTGGACAGAAGCCGCTCTCGCCTGATGTTTCATGAATTGCATAAAGCCTCTGAACATTCCATCGTTCATCATTTGGTCCGTGTTGTTGTTTGCATGAGGATTGTCGCCTTCCTGATGCACATTAACCTGATTATTGATCTGTGAAGACTCAACGGTCTCTTGTGCTCCATTGTTATTCTAAACATTCTCGGGTGCCATTTTCAAATACTGCCACAAAACAAGGGTTAATTGACATGCCACATTTTATCCCTATACTCTGACCGACCAATTAAATACCAAATAAACTTTGGTAGGTCATACTAGCGAAGGAATTCCCCGTCTCTCCCCTCCTAGTTCTAGTCTTACATCTTAGCCAGGGATCATATCCCTAAGCTTTGATACCAACTGTGACACCTCCAAAATAGGTATACATCACTTATCTTGAGTCGCCAAATATATGGTACAAAATTCAAATACAACTTAATAAAACAACTTTCATGTGACATACGATAAAACATAAACTGAGAGTATGTTTTCTAGAGAGTATTCAACTCAAATGGAGTCCTCAATACATTTATCATCACATTATTTCATAGAATAGTGAGGAATACTAATGCTATCATTTGGACCGTCACTACGTTCCCCGACTAGTCCTGGCTACGTTCTCATTTCCTGAAGAGGACAATGAAATCAAAAAGGTGAGCTCAAGAAGCCTAGTAAGAAATATTATGACTAAGATAATGCAGAATAATTTATCATTAGCCTTCAACAGTGTTAAACTGATAAAATATAACAAACATCAAGTTTAACTGCAGCGGAACAAGCAATCCATTAGAAGAGTCAAGTAGAGAATAAAATCTACTATCTTCTATGATTTAAAAGGTTTTTCATCACTTTTATCGTTGAGACTCAGCTTAATAAATAATCCACATCATCCCCCAAGACTACTGACCAATGATATTCATTAATATCACGACCACAAATTATCCATGCACTACGGGCTAAGGATATTCGTGTATTCATCAATGGTCATGATCATGCCAACAACTGTCCATCAATGCACTACGGGCCAATGAGGACTTTTACCACATCATTTGTAACATTACGGTCATGATTATACCGAATATTCCCTGGTCATAATCATACCAAGTCCATCTATACAGTACAGGCCACAGATGACTTTCAACATAATATAAACATGAGGATGATGACAATGATATAAGAATTCAATAAAACAAGTTCAAGAATAAATTTTTAAAGATTTATAATTTAATTTATCCAGAAATCAATAACGTCCGAATTGTCAACATGATACTGCTTTGTGGAGTAAAATTCAAGAATAATATTGTACCAAAAATAATTTGGACCGAAAATGAATTAATTTTTATCATGAATAGTACCCCGGGTGAATAGTACTCGAGTGAATAGTACCCCGTGAATAGTATTTCGAGAATAGTAACCCCGTGAATAGTACTCCGGCATGAAAAAGTTAAAACTTATCAAGAATGCTCAGAATAATATTTCCATGAAAAGATACTGGATGAAGCGCAAATATCATGGATATTCTACTAATTTCATGGAGTATAGAAGCAAAAATATTAACAAACGAGTATAGAATTCGAAATCTGAAACGAAATAATATTACTTACATACTATAGAGTATGGAAGAAAATATTATTTAAGGCGAATATTGAACAAAAATAACATCCCTTACCATGAAAAGAAGAGTATTCCAACTGGTATAGCGGGGATATTCTTGAAGAAAACTTTCACTAGTTTCTACGCTCAAAGCTTTCTAAAACTCGAAAGAAATACGCTCAAGATTATAGAAGAAGAATTCTCTGATTCTGGTGTGAATTTCAATTCTAACTTAAGCGCCTATTTATAGGAAAATGCTAGAACGTCATATGAGACTAATTTAATAAAATAATATATTTTCTTTTTATTTTTCCTACGCACCAACCTTGGAAAAGTATCAGCCCTCCACCTTTGAACAATTTCCTACACATATTTTGACAAAAACAAAAATGGGTCCCACCCATAATTTTAATAAAAACATTTTAATTTTTGAAACTTCAATAATTCATAATAAATAGTCCTTTTGTTAGAAAAATACGAATTTTATGTCCATTCCACACGAAATCGAATTCTCTACAACTTTGCAGAAGAAAGTTTTTCCAAATTCCAAACAGAAAATATCTGAATTCAACAAACGAACAATTTTCAACACCTCTTAAAATTCATAACAAATCATACGTTAATTTTTAACGGTTCAAATATTGTGGATATATACTCAACTTATATATGTATTACATATCCAAAAATCACAACGATCTAACGGTCGGATCAAAATTATAACTCATGCAATAGAGATTTAAGAACACCGATTTAATTTTTAATACCTCCAATCCGACAAAATACTGATAAAACACCTCAACATTAATTCCTTCATTTATAACCACATAAAATAAATATTTTCCTATCTATCATTCATGTCCACATAAAATAAATATTTCCTTATCATATAAATCAATAATTAATTATTCACAAATAATATTCTGTAATCACAATAATGACAACCAAAGCCGTTCTCCGGAAAGAGGGGCTTTTCAATAAAAATTTCTCCTCATCGCAAGCGCAATTAGGTGACCAAATCTCTCGATGTAACTTTCTAGACATTGCCAATAATGTTATCTAATAATATTATTCAAATAATATGAATTATTGATCCGATAATGGGAAATATGTGTAAGCATGTTGACAATAATTAAAACAACAATAATATTAAATATCAACGCAAGTAATTATTGAACCAATAAAATAAAATATTGAGCAAGAATTACCGTGTAATAATTATTGAGTAGTTCCTTCTTACGTAAGAATCAATAATTCAAAAATCTTTGTGTAATATGTGTGCTATTGTGCAACAATGCGACATCGTATTTTTAACCACCGTGTATTCCAACAAGTGTTAACGGTAAAACTTTCGCCGTTATTTTATAAAGAAATATTTTTTGTCATTTTCTCAATCGAATCCGATAATTAATTCCACCAATGGTCAACAATAATAATATTTCTGTTAAAACGAATATTCCCGACCAATCGAATATTATATAACAACTTGCGTACTTTGCAAAATTTATAAATATTACCCACAACTATAACATTATATCAAATTCACTCCATAATATTCAAAAATGATATTTATAGAAAATTCATCTTTATTCATAAAAGTTGGGGTCTTTCAATTATACCGAATAATTCCTGGTTATAATCATACCAAGTCCATCTATGCAATACGGGCCAAAGATGACTTTTATTACAATATAAGTATGAGGATGATGACAATGATATAAGAATTTACTTAAAAGAAAACAAAGGATAAATTTTTAAAGATTTATAATTTAATTTATCAAGAATTCAATAATGTCCAAATTATCAACATGATACTGCTTTGTGGAGTAAAATTCAAGAATAATATTGTATCAAAATTTATTTGGATCAAAAAGAAATTAATTTTTGTTATGAATAGTACCCCGTGAATAGTATTTCGGGTATAGTACTCCGTGAATAGTTCTCCAGCATAAAAAGGTTAAAACTTATCACGAATGCTCAGAATAATATTTTCATGAAAAAATACTGGATGAAGCGCAAATATCAAGGATAGTCTACTAATTTCATGGAGTATAAAAGCCAAAACTTAACAAAATGAGTATAGAATTCGAAATCTGAAACGAAATAATATTACTTACATACTACAGAGTATGGAAAAAAATATTATTTAATACGAATACTGAACAAAAATAATATCTCTTACCTTAAAAAGAAGAGTATTTCAACTGGTATAGTGGGGATATTCTTGAAGAAAACTTTCACTGTTTTCTACGCTCAAAGATTCTTAAAACTCTAAAGAAATATGCTCAATATTATAGAAGAAAAATTCTCTGATTCTGGTGTGATTTTCAATTCTAACTAAGCATCATATTTATAGGAGAATAGAAATGATACTATTTATAAATAATCACGGACGCACAGTAGTGTTGATTCACAGGCACAACCGGCGAAAACTTTTCTGAAAAATTAATTTTACTGTGCAATAAAATATTCTAATAAAACACAAACTTTAAATATAATATATTCTATTTATAATCTAATAAAACAAAACTTATATATATATATATATATAACATACCATGCCATTCACGGCATGGCATGGCATACAACATATATACACACCTGCACCCATTTTACACACACACACACACACACACACACACACACATATATATATATATATATATATATCAATTCCCTTCCTAGCAAGACAACTACACCCCCCCCCCCCAATTAACCTCCCGTACAACATATATATATATATATATATATATATATATATATATAACAAAATTGAGATAAATTCTACCGACAGTTTTGAAAAATGGTTAAATAGGGTCCAAATAATAAGCAACATTTATAACAAATACCTCATAAAAATCCCCTCAATGTTTTTAACAACCTTTATTCATAATTATTATTATTCGCAATATTTAACAATCAGATCATTCCTAGGAAAGAGAGGGCTTTCCAATAAGGATTTCTCCCTATTGGCGCGCAATTAGGTGACCAAACCTCTCCTCGACAGAACTTTCTAGACATCGTTAATATTGAAAATAATAATATGAATAACTGTATCGTCTCAATTATTGATTTAATAATATATAAAATATAGACAATAATTGAATCAAATAACGTGAGATACTATGAAGTAATTACTATAGCAATAATTGAACAAAACTGAGTGACTTCTCACGTAAGCATCATAATCAATATCGTGTGCTACTATGCAACCACGCATATTACTTTACTTTTATCACCGGGTATTTCAACAGTTAACGGTAAAACTTACATCGTTATTTTCATAAAAAGATATTTCTGTCGTTTTCTCATTCCGACAATAATTACGTTGTGGAGTCCACTAATGATTTGCGCCGTCGTATGAATATTCTCTGTTAAAATGAATATTCCCCGACCAATCGAATATAATATAACAACTTGCGTACTTTGCAAAATTTATAAATATTACCAACAACTATAACATTATATCAAATTCACTCCTTAATATTCAAAAATAATATTTATAGAAAATTCATCTTTATTCATAAAAGTTGGGGTCTTACAGATGTGGTCCAGACTCGAAGCAAAATACAAAGAGGACCACACTAAGCTGCTAAGTACAAAAGATGTTCAAGCTTAAAGACATCTTAGCAGCTCAGCACCAACAACAACAAACATCAACAACAAGAAGCCAGGGCCTGAGGGGTCCATGTCCGGAGGGACTAAATGAAGTTCCAAGCCTACTAGGCTTAAAGAGTTCCTAGGGAACTAGAGAAGTTCCAAGGCTGCTGGCCTTGAAGAGTTCTTAGTGAACTGAAGTTCCAAGGCTGCTGGCCTTGAAGGAATCTTAGTGATTCGGGGTGCTGCTCTTCCTTAGTGGAAATACTGCTAGTTGAAAGTAGAAGAGTGGATTAGGAGCTTGAGTCTCTGAACCACTTAAAATCCCTTGTGTCGTTTACTTTATATCATTTACATTATGTACCTAACTACTATAACTATTATGCATGTATTAACTCCTTACAATTTAACTAACTCTAAGAATAATGTATGTATGATTATGAATATATCAATGAAGGGGATCTTTTACTTATTTCGCTGTGCTTGAAAAGATTCTTATGTTTGTCATACGCTAAATCATTAGCAATACAAAATAAATGAGAAAAGTTTTTGAAATTAAAAAGGATCTATTCAACCCCCCCCCCCCCCTTCTAGATCTATTGTGTGCCTACTGGGAACTAGCAATACATACATTGTTCTTAGAGTTAGTTAAGTTATAAGCAGTTAATACATACATAGCCGTTATAGCAGTTAGGTACATAATGTAAATGACATAAAGTAAATGACACAATGGATTTTAAGTGGTTCAGAGACTCAAGCTCCTAATCTACTCTTCTGCTTTAACTCGCAGAATTTCCACTAAGAAAGGGCATCACCCTGAATCACTAAGATTCCTTCAAGGCCAACAGCCTTGGAACTTAAGTTCACTATGAACTCTTCAATCCCAGCATGCTTAGAACTCTTATAGTTCCCTAGGAATTCTTCAAGCCCAGTAAGATTAGAACTTCATTTAGTCCCTCCGGACAAGGACCCCTCAGGCCCTGGCTACTTCTTCTTGTTGTTGTTATTGTTGGTGTCTTGCTGCTAAGATGTCTTTAAGCTTGAACATCTTCTGTACTTAGCAGCTTGGCGTGGTCATCTTTGCATTCTGCGTAGAGTTTGGACCACATCTTCTCTGATGCAGCTGATTTTCATTCCGTTCTGCTCATCTTCATCTGATGTCAGCTGTGCATCATCACCATTTAGGTTTGCTAAGTGTTTGAGCTTTCGGTAGACTTCTTCTGACACTTAACATTCCCTGAACCCTTCTTGACTAGTTTGCAGACATGGTTCTGCACTTGTTTAATTTCAGCTTTTGGTTCATGGTGATTCGTAGAGTGGCTCTCTGGATCTTCTTTGTGCTCTGCAACTTTTCTGAATACTATCTTCTTGTCCTTCTCGGCTCTCAGCTTAGCTTCCATCTTTAGTGGCATTCTAATCTTTGTTGAGTGAAGATTTACTCTGTTTGAGTCCTTCTTAAAATCGGCTTCACTTCCACCTTCGTAGTCTCGTGTCACTGAGACTTGTTCTGTTAAGCTCTGGTGGAACTCGTAGAGTCAACAATATAGCATTCGAACAACTCAACGATTCTGTAACTTCAGCAACTCTTGATCTTTGAAGCTCTTGTTGATTTATACTCCTTCACAACCTTCCCGTTAGGATGTAGCCTTTGGGAGCTATTTAAATTGATTCCCCGTCATAGTATCCATTTTCATTGATAAAGCAACAATCTGTGCTGCCAACGCGGTTACTCCATATACCTCTAAAATCCCAGCTACCTTAGGTTGTGTCATCCTCGATGTAGGCCACTGGTAGTTATTATCTAACATTGTCTCAACTAACTCATATACTTCCTCATAGCTCTTAGCCATAAATGCTCCACCCGAAGCTGCATCGATACTCGTCCTGAGATTCCCATTTAACCCGTTGTAGAATATGTTCATCTGCAGTCATTTTGGTAATCCGTGATAAAGGCATTTTCTGAGCAATTCCTTGTATCTCTCCCATGCCTCATATAACGATTCCCCGTGCTGCTGTTCAAACATAGTAATCTCATTCCTCATTTTTGCAGTCTTTGCTGGTGGGAAGAATTTGGCTAAGAATTTTTGAGCGAGGTCTTCCCATGTAGTTATTGATCCTGATGGTAGATAATGTAACCAACTCTTCGCCTTATCCCGCAGAGTGAAAGGGAACAAGTGAAGTCTGACCGCCTCATCCGACACCCCATTGTATCTGAAAGTGTCACATATTTCCAAAACGATGACCAAGTGTTCATTCGGATCATCATTTGTAAGTCCCCCAAACTGTACCGAGTTTTGAATCATCTGAATAGTCCCAGGCTTGATTTTAAACGTGTTTGCAGCAATCGTTGGCCTAGTGATACTCGACTGAAGCTCAGTTACCTTAGGTGTAGCAAAGTCTCGTAGCGCTTTCTGGTCTTTGGTAGCCATTAATTCTTTTTTTTTAGAATTCTCAAAGTCTTCCATGGTCTCTTTGATCCACTTACTTAGCTTTTGAAAACGTTTCTCGATGTTGTCCTCCAAAGGAAACAAGTCTGGGTTTTTGGACCGGGTTTGCATAAACCGACTTTAAGAACCTGAAATAGAATGAACAAAACAAAAAGAAAAATTGTTTAAGTAAAATTGGACTAATTAAACTGATATTGCAAAATATTAAAATCTATACTACTCCCCGGCAACGGCGCCAAAAATTTGTTGGGTAAAATCTATATACGTACAACACGCAAGTATACATGGTCAACAAGTACTAAAGTGATAAGTCAAGTATCTTTCCCACAGAGATTAGCAAGAAATTAATCCTCACAATTACCAGCTTTTTATTACCAAATTTTATTAAACTATCCAATTTAAGAATTATAACTAAAAATATTAAAAGTACTAATAATACCAAACAATCGACAAACCCTAAAAACTAAAATTTCAAACAAATATTGGAGAATTAGGCTTACAACTTCACTTTAAGCATCACTCTGATTATTACACCTTATCCCAGTTTAATGCATTGTCCCAATTTATTAATCAAGAACACTCAAGTAGAACTAGCCATCTCTCGATGCACTAATACCATATTAACTCAAATCCACAATTTAGATAGAATTAAGTTAAATACCTTAAATAACTAATTCACTATATCTCTATGTGAATTAAAATCAAAGAAGGTTTAAATTCAAGTTCTCTATCCAATTACATGCGACGCTAGGCATATCTCTACCCTAACATTCATCAAGATTTCGTTCAATCACAGAATTCAAGAACACATGCTATATTGACTAAGTCTAGACTCGTATTTCCTCTCTCGAATCCGTACAAGTCCACATAAAATTGGTGATCAAGCAATTCTTAAATTCAATTACAAATCAATATAGATAAACTGAAAGTTAACTTATTAAACTGAAAATCAAAGTTACATAATCATTGTTCCACCCAAAGATCCGTTATAAGCCTAAAAAGAATTTAGTTCATCATCAATGAAATAAAAATTGAATTAATTAAAGTAAACATCATCCCAATTACAAATATTAAACTAAAGAAGAAGAATAAATCCAGAACCATCCTTCTCTCTAGCCTTAATCTGCAATTGTTGTGAAATCTCCTTCAAATTCTTCCTCCAATGCTCTTGCTCAGAAATCTCTCTTCAATGATGTTATTTGCTTGTCTAATACTTCACTCTTGTTCTTTGTTATTAATTACAAGCCAAAACATGTATTCTGACTCTAATTCCATGTACAATCGAGTTGTAAACCATTCCAATCACTAGCCTCCAATTTATTGTAGCATTTCAAGCAGAAAGGCGGTGATTTCCGTTCTCGCCTTGGGGGGTTTTTTTTAGTAAATAGCCTTTCCCGCTTTGGCTTCTGTCTTCTGTCGATTCTCTTGCACCCTTGCCTTTGGGTTTTATCTATAGAAACCCCCCACTTGACCGGCTATCATTTTGTTAGTTGTCCACTTTAGCTCCTAATCTTGCCAATTTTTTTGCCATAATTCCACCTTTAAGTCCAATTTCCACTCCACCACACCTAAACACAAAATAACACTAAACAAGTAAAAATGAAACATAAAAACAAAGAATTAACACCGTTTAAGCTTGCATTAGAAGCCGATTCGTAGGTATAAACCCACTTATCAATCGTTACATATCACCCATAACTATAACATTTATTAAATTATCACCTTACTATTTAGAAGAAAATTAAATCTTTATTCACAAAAAGTTGGGGTCTTACATAAATATTCAGTTTTACAAAGTGAATAATATTTTCATTAATTAGCATAATATTCTTTATATGAAAAAAAAAAAAAATCAGGATTACAAAAAATAAAGAGAAAAAAACAATTGTTAGGCTTCAGCCTCATCATCGGAGGAATCCAATATTAAGGGATCAAGTTCAAAGGCTTGAATTTTTTTTCTTTGTCCTTATCTCGAGCACTTTGGTAGCCATCCCCGAACTGTTGCATAACCTCTTTAGTTAGTTCAGGCGACTTTCGATACTCTGACATATTTGTTGTTTCTTCTATTTGGTAAGTAGAGGCCCGAGGGCTCTGTATTCAGAAAACTCCTTTTACTTAGCCTAGAAGAATCCGATCATGTTCTTCTTTTCCTCATGCATCCTACAGATTTGACCGATCAGAGATTTAGTGTTCTTCTTCAGTTCCTCGTTTTCTTATTTTACTATCAAGTTATCGAATAGCAGGGTGGTGTACCGTCCTTCTACAACAGCAACTTTTTGCTTCTCGACCTTTAGTTCGCCTTCAAGCTTTGTGCAGTAGAAGGTGGTGTTAGAGTGCAGACTCTTTTACTTTTCTTAACCAGCCTGGGCAACCATCATCCTAAAATTTGCGTCTTTAAGTTCCTCTTCGAGTCGGTGAACTTCGTTGAGGTCATCTTTAATTTGTTGGATTTCGACATCTAGCTCTTTCTCCCTTGCATCGGCCTGGTTGAGTCGACATATCAATCGGCTTCAAACAACAGTAACATGTGTACCGAAGTTTGGAGAGTTAGTTTTATAATAGAATAGCAATTTTTATAAGCGAAGGTGGGAGGAAAAAGCTTACTCGTCCTTGATTTATAATATCGGCGTAGATGAGTACTTGGAGGCTATTACCTTTGAACCTATCTTCATCAACAGGAAGGATAAAGTTCTCGAAGAGCTCATGAGGGTAATCTTCAAGTTCGGTTGGGCAAAGCGTCATTTTTACTCGGTTCTCATGGACTTAGCTGGTGGAGGGCCTGATTTTCAATGGAGCTCGTGTAGGTGGGGGGTTGTTTGGGGGATGATTTATTGTGAGGTTTTTTGGCCGGGGGAGGGTCATCAGAGACTTTTTTAGTCGTTTCTTAGTTAGATGTTTCCTGGATTTCAATCGTTCGGTGTTCGACTTTGGACGGGAATGATGATTGGTGTTTCAATGGTAGTCTTTACAGGATGAGCTTCTGAAGGGTTGAAGGCGTTGGTTTTGATTATTTTGGTTGCATGCTTTGTTCGCCTTTGTTTTACTCGAAGGAGGGGTGTCCTTCCGGATAGGGGCATGTCCAGAGGACTCTTCTCAGTAAATGATGGAGTCGGGATTATTGATGGTTGGGATACGTTTATGTATTGGGTTTGGTTCGGATAAGGAAGTCGGTGGACTTTCTATTGTAACAGTTAGGGGTGTGGTTTTGGTGATAATTGGTGTAGGGTTGGATTGATTAATATTTTTGGCGTTGTCATTGTGAGACCCCAGATTTTATAAATAAATATTTAATTTTTTTGAAATAATTTTTTGAATATTATAGTGTGGATTTGATATAATGTTATAGTTGTGGGTAGTATTTATAAATTTTGCAAAGTATGCAAGTTGTTATATAATATTCGATTGGTCGGGGATTTTTTTTTTTGTCGGAGAATATCCGTACGACGGTACAATCATTGGTGGACCCCACAACGGAATTATTATCGAATTGAGAAAAGCGAAAAAATATTTTATGAAAATAACTATGCGAAAGTTTTACCGTTAAAACCTGTTGAACTTCTCTAGTAAAGAAATGCGATGTCTGGCGTGGTTGCGTAGTAAGACACGGTATTGATTATTGATCGCTACATTGATAAGTCACCGGTTTTGTTTTATTGGTATTATTATGTAATAAAACGGAAAAACTTTTTATATAAAGCAGAATACTTTTATAAAGTTATTCTATAAATAGAATATATTATATTCTATTATCGATAGTATTTTGCATAGTAAAATCATTTTACATAAAATGTAATACTTTTTATAAAGTTATTCTATAAATAGAATATATTATATTTTATTACGCATAGTGTTTCATAAGTATTGCGATATAGTGTTTTGTATAGTAAAATCTTTTATATAAAATGCGAATACTTTTATAAAGTTATGCATTTTATTGTATAATAATTAGAATATATTATATTTTATTATGCATAGTGTTTGCATAGTGCTCGTGATAGTGTTTGTATAGTAAAATCTTTTATAAAGTTATTCGTTTTATTAGATTATAAATAGAATATATTATATTTTATTTAAAAAAATTATTTAAATATGGACCGTCTCGATTAAAAGTAAATCAATCAACTGTTCATGAATTAGTTCTTATGTAGTCCATTCTTCTATAAATAGAAGCTCATTCATTCATTATTTTTATTTAATTCACCTAAACTCTAGAGAGAAACTATAGAGAGAGTTCTTCTTCTATAATCTTGGCGTATTTCTTTAGAGTTTAAAGAAAGCTTTGGCGTAGTACAAGTTTTCTTCGAGTATATCCTCGCCCTACAAGCCGGAATACTCTTCTTTTGCGGTAAGGGATATTATTTATTGTACTTGTAGGGGATATTATTTGTTGTACTCGTAGGGGGTATTATTTCTTTCTTATTCATGAAGATAACTTCTATTATTCCATTCTTTATTATTCATTGGAATAACTTTGTATCTGTGGGATACCCTATACTTGGTGAAATTCTTACATTATTCCATTCTTTATTATTATGTTGGAATAACTTTGTTTATCTAAAATATATGCATACATGGTGAAATTCTTATAATATTCCATTATTTATTATTTCGCCGGAATATCACGTCAATGCGTTTACCGGACTGGTTCCATTATTTATTATTGTGTCGAATATCACATACATGCGTTTCACGCTGAGACCTAGTTTTATTATTTATTATTACATTGGGAATAACTCGTCATGCATGCGATCTATCGCACGCATGGTGAATCCTTATGTTATTCCATTCTTTATTATTCTGTTGGAATAACATGTCTATGTGGATTATCACATGCATGGTGAATGATCCTTCGTATTTATTCCTTATTAAATTATGGAAATGATCTGTCTACGTGGATTACCGCATGGCGGGTGAAAATCCATTTGCAGTTTCATATATTCTATTATACTCAGTTGGTTAAAGTTTTAACTTCTATACTCCATGAAATTAGTGGAATATCCTTGATATTTGCGCTTCATCCAGTATCTTTAATTCATGGAAATATTCTTATGAGCATTCTTAAATTTTACTCTACAAAGAAGTATCATGTTGACAATTTGGACGTTATTAGTTCCTGGATAAATTAAT
This sequence comes from Panax quinquefolius, assembly GCA_020205615.1. Lineage (NCBI taxonomy): Eukaryota > Viridiplantae > Streptophyta > Magnoliopsida > Apiales > Araliaceae > Panax > Panax quinquefolius. The sequence goes on from CM035165.1 coordinate 17,219,379, forward strand.
TGTGACGCCCCCAAAATTAGGTATACATCACCCATCTTGGGTCATGAGATCGTGGTACGTAATTCAAATACAACTTATTAATACAACTGCCGTATACAATACGACAAAACATAAACCGTGTGAGTTTGAATACAAATATTATCTACTAGTAGATTATACAAACTCAAAAGGAGTCCTCATTACAATTATTATCACACTATTTCACGAGAATAATGAGGACTACTAATGCTATCCTCTCGGACCATCACCCGCTCCCCAACTCGTCAAATTTATATTCTCATTTCACGAAGAGAACGGTGAAAGAAAGGGTGAGCTCAACTAGCCCAAAGAAGAAATATTATGACTAAGATAATGCAAAATAAATTATCATTAGTCTCCAACAATGTTAAAGCGATAAAATATAATAGACATCAAGTTTAAGCTGCGGTATGAACAAGCAATCCATTAAAAAAGTCAAGTAGAAAATAAAATCTACCATCTTTTATGATTAAAAAGGTTTTTCATCTTCATTATTCTTTGAGACTCAATTTTAATAAATATTCCACATCATCGAATCACCCTTTGACTACTACGCCGAGGATATTCTTTAATATCACGACCACAATTATCCATGACCACTACGGACCAAGAATATGTGTGTATTCATTAATGGTCATGATCATGCCAACAACTATCCATCAATGCACTCTGTGCCAACGAGGACTTTTACCACATCATTTGTAACATTACGGTCATAATTACAAGAATAATCCACCTCGTCATAATCATACCAAGTCCATCTATGCACTACAGCCACAGATGACTTTCAACATAATATAAACATGAGGATGATGACAATGATATAAGAATTCAATAAAACAAGTTCAAGAATTAATTTGTCCAAGAACTACTAATGTCCAAATTGTCAACATGATCTTTGCTTTGTAGAGTAAAATTCAAGAAGGATCGGAAGAATATTTCCATGAAAAGATCTTTGGATGAAGCGCAAATATCGAGGATATTCTACTAATTTCATGGAGTATAGAAGTCCAAACTTTAACCAACCGAGTATAATAAAGAATGGAATAACAAAAGAAATCACCATGCATGCGGTACTTAGATAGACAAAGTTATTCAACAAAATACTAAATAACGAGAACCGGTCAGGCGAAATTGCACGCATACATGATGTTCCAAATGAATAATAAAGAATGGAATAACAACGAAATCACCATGCATGTGATACTTGATGTAGGCGAGTTATTCCAATGAGAATCGATAAGGGCGGAATCAGTGCGGCGTAAAAACGCATGCATGGATATTCAATGAGAATAATAAAAAGAGCGGAACCAGTCCCACAGTAAAACGCATGTGATGAGGATATTCCAATGTAATAATAAAGGCGGAATCAGTCCGGCGAAACGCGCATGTGACGAGGATATTCAAATGTAATAGTGAAGGCGGAATAATAGAAGAATGTCACCAAGTATAGGGTAGATCACAGATACAAAGTTATTCCAAGCAGAATAATAAGCAATGGAATAACAACAGCTTCTCTTCATGAATAAGAAAGAATAACACCCCTTACTAGTAAAAGGCTGAATATAAAAGTAGTTAAGTAGCAGAATACTTTTCTTCTTTCTCTCTATAGTTTCTCTCTCTAGAGTTTCAATGAATTCATAAGAAATAATGAAGGAATGAGCCTCTATTTATAGAAGAATGGAATGAATAGTAACCAACCCATGAACGGTCCAGATTGATTTACTTTTAACGGACGGTCCAGATTGATTTACAATAAAATATAATATATTCTATTTTTTATATAAAACAAAACTTATTATATATATATATATATATATATATATATATATATACATACATATAAAATAAAAAAATGACCCCCCGTGTTCCCAGATTTCCCCCACCCCTAAATCATTAAGATTATATATATATTATATATTTATATATATAATAATGTATATATATATATATAAAACATATCTATACATGACTTTTGGAAAATCCTCCACGTGAATCACTTTGAAAAAACCTTCCCCTGACAAACCCATTTTCAACATATGGGCCCCACAGTGGGTACCCACCTATTTTATATTAAATAATTTTCTATCAATTATTTAAAAAAATGGGTAAATGGAAATCCAAATAATAAGCAAAATTTACAACAACTACTTCATAAAAAAAATAATAAAAATAAAAATCCTCTCAATATTTTTAACAACATTTATCATCATTATTATAATTCACAATATTAATCGACTAGGTCGTTCCCAGGAAAGAAGGGGCTTTCCAATAAGGATTTCTCCCTATTGGCCCGCAATTAGGTGACCAAACCTCTCCTTGACAGAACTTCTAGACATCGTTAATATTGCAAATTATAATATTAATAATTTTGTCGTCTCAATTATTGATTTTAACAATATAAAAAAATATCGACAATAATTGAATCAAATAACGTGAGATACTATGCAACAATTACTATAGCAATAATTGAACAAAACTGAATGACTTCTCACGTAAAGCATCAATAATCAATACTGGTGTGCTACTTATGCAACCACGCCAGACATCTTTACTTTTACTACTAGGAGTAGTTCAACAAAGATCAATTCAGTAAAACTTCCGTAGTTATTTTCATAAAAATATTTTTGTCGCTTTCTCAATCCGACAATAATTCTGTTGTGGGGTCCACCAATGATTGTGCCGTTTGTACTAATATTCCCTATTAAAATGTATATTCCCCGACTAATCGAATATTATATAACAACTTGCGTACTTTACAAAATTTATAAATATTACCCACAACTATTATTCAATTTCACTCCATAATATTCAAAAATAATATTTATAGAAAATTCATCTTTATTCAAAAAGTTGGGGTTTTACATTAATTCTTGAACTTGTTTTATTGAATTATTATGTCATTGTCATCATCCTCATGTTTATATTATGTTGAAAGTCATCTCGTGGCTGTAGTATGTAGATGGACTTGGTATGATTACGACTGACTGAGGGATTATTAAGTATAATCATAACCGTAATGTTACAAATGATGTGGAAAAGTCCTCATTGATTCGTAGTGCATTGATGGACGAGTTTTTGGTATGATTATGGCTATGGATTCTCTTGACCAAGGGTGCAAAGATGAATTATTTTATGGTATGATCAGACCCAGTTGATGAAAACACGATTATCTTTGGCCCGTGAAGTGCATGGATAATTCGTGGTCGTGATACTAAAGAATATCCTTGGCCAGTAGTGCGAGGATGATTTGATGATGTGGATTATTTATTGAAATTTGAGTCTCGTGATAAAAGTGATGAAAAACCTTTTAAATCATAGAAGATGGTAGATTTTATTCTCTACTTGACTCTTCTAATGGATTGCTTGTTCACCGCAGATTAAACTTGATGTTTGTTATATTGTATCGTTTAACACTTTGTTGAAGGCTAATGATAATTTATTACGCATTATCTTTGTCATAATATTTCTTCTTTGGGCTAGTTGAGCTCACCTTTCTTTCACTGTTCTCTTCAAGAAATGAGAACGTAGTTGGGACTAGTCGGGGAACAGAGTGATGGTCCAGATGGTGTATTGGTAGTCCTCATTATTCTGTTAAATAGTGTAATAATAAATGTAATGAGGACTCCATTGAGTTTGTATATTGTCTAGATGACAATATTTATATTAAAACTCACGGCATATGTTTAGTCATACTTTACACGACTATTGTATATTTAAGTTTGTATTTAAATTCTGTACCATGTATTTGGTGACTCAAGATGGGTGATGTATACCTATTTTGGGGGCGTCACAGTTGGTATCAAAGCTTAGGGATATGATCCCTAGCTGAGATGTGAGACAAGAACTAGGAGAGGAGAGATGGGGAATTCCTTCGCTATTATGACCTACCTAAGTTTATTTGGTATTTAATTGGTCGATCATAGTATAGGGATAATATGTGATATGTTAATTAACCCTTGTTTTGTGACAGTGTTTGAAAATGGCATATGAAAATGTTGGGATAAGCAATGAAGCACATGAGACCGTTGAGTCAGCTCAACCAAAAGGAAACGACCAACAACACGATAATAATCATACCGGTGGCAACGACCATTGGAACAATGATAACCATCGTGGGGGAAATTATCATGCCAAGAATGGTAACAACTTCAGTGGTAATCATGGCCAAGATAATAGAAGTGGAAATTTCAAGAAGAGAAGGTCATTTAGCGCGATTTTGTCGTATAGTGAAGTCAAGTCCGGTGGACGGTGGTACCAAAAGCGGATGACGGACAAAACAAAGTCGATGGTTTCGGGAAGAGCGTTTTTCGTGACTTCTCAAAAAAGCGAGTAACCTTAACGAAGTTAGCACGGGTTAGTTAATTATAAATTCTTGAAAGTCTATACCTTATTAGATCTAGGTTCTACCCATTCTTTTATCTCTCTTGCTTTGCGCTCAACGTTTAAATTTGACTTTGGAGAAATTAGACTTTGACTTATTGGTTGAAACTTCGATAGTAGAAACCTTCGTTACCTCCAATGTTTATAAATCTTGTTGATTCAAATCGACACTTTCACGTTATCTGTCGATCTTATCTCTTTGAAAATACTTGCCTTTTATGCGATTTTAGGAATCGATTGGTTAACTACTCATCATGCTTTTTGTAAGGTTGTTAGCTTTCATATTCCTAACCAACCTGTTATGCGAATTCAAGAAACCAAACCACTAAAGTCAATCATTGTCATATCAAGCCATAAGTAAAGAGCCCCGGTCCTTTCGTTGTTGACTTTCTTGTGTGGAATGCACCGAAGCCAGACTTTCTGTAGGCGATGTCGTGAATGACGATGGCAAGTTGATAGGTATTAATGTGATGTACTATCCAAGTCTTGGATGAGGGTCACAGTTTGAATGATATTTCTATTGTTAATAAATTTCCTAACGTATTCTTGAAGACTTCTTAGCCTGCCCCTAGAGTGTGAAATCGAATTTTGTATTGACCCCAGTACAAAACCCATTTCTAAAACCCTCAAATATTTCTTTACTTAAAACGAACGTAACATGTGCCAAAGACGTTGGCTCGAGCTGTTGAAGATTACGATCGTACCATTCAATATCATCGTGGAAATACGAACGTGGTAGTTGACGCGTTGAGTAGAAGATCGTATGCGGTTACAAGTATGAATATATGAACCCACGTGAAGATAACGAATATACGATTAGAATCGAATTTAATCGATAAAGTTAAAGTCGTTCAAGCTACATACTCAGAGCTGATGAATGTGAAGAAGAAGGTTCAAGAGGGCGTTATTCTAGAAGCAAGAATCGACGAAGAGAGGAAATCTCAACCCTCGATTTAATTGGCACATTTAAAATCCTCGATCGAGTAGGAACTGTGGCTTATAGACTCGTTTTACCGCCAAGTATGTCGCGTGTTCATAACATTTTTAACGTTTCGATGTTACGTAAATATGTGGACGACCCGAACCACATTATTAATTTAGAACCGGACGAGATAGCAGAAGATTTAACGTATGAGGAGATACGTGTTAACATCTTGGATAAGAAGGATCATATTCGACGCACAAAGGTTATACCTCAAGAGTTAGAATCTGAAATGAAGTCAAGATACCCTCACCTCTTCAACATACCAGGTACGTACGTAAATTTTGAGGGGGAAATTCCACAATGAGGGGAGATTGTGAGACCCCAGATTTTATTAATAAATATTTAATTTTCTAGAAATAATTTTTTGAATATTATGGTGTGGATTTGATATAATGTTATAGTTGTGGGTAGTATTTATAAATTTTACAAAGTATGCAAGTTGTTATATAATATTCGATTGGTTAGGGAATATTCTTTTTATCGGAGAATATCTGTACGACGGTACAATCATTGGTGGACCCCACAACGGAATTATTGTCGGATTGAGAAAACGACAAAAATATTTTATGAAAATAACGACGAAAGTTTTATCGTTAAAACTGTTGAACTACTCGGTAGTAAAAGTACAGTAATACGCGTGGTTGCATAGTAGCACACGGTATTGATTATTGATGCTTACGTAATAAATCACTCAGTTTTGTTTTACTGGTATTATTATGTAATAAAACAGAAAAACTTTTTATATAAAATAGAATACTTTTATAAAGTTATTCTATAAATAGAATATATTATATTCTATTATGCATAGTGTTTTGCATAGTAAAATCTTTTTATATAAAACAGAATACTTTTATAAAGTTATTCTATAAATAGAATATATTATATTTTATTATGCATAGTATTGCATAGTGTTCGTGATATAGTGTTTTGCGATAGTAAAATCTTTTTTATATAAAATGTAATACTTTTATAAAGTTATCTATTTTATTAGACAATAATTAGAATATATTGTATTTTATTATGCATAGTATTTGCATAGTGCTCGATAAGTGTTTGCATAGTAAAATCTTTTATAAAGTTATTCATTTTATTAGATTATAAATAGAATATATTATATTTTATTTAAAAGATTTTGCTTTAAATATGGACCGTCTCGATTAAAAGTAAATCAATCTGGACCGTTCATGAATTAGTTACTATGTAGTCCATTCTTCTATAAATAGAAGCTCATTCATTCATTATTTCTTACGAATTCACTGAAACTCTAGAGAGAGAAACTATAGAGAGAGTTCTTCTTCTATAATCTTGAGCGTATTTCTTTAGAGTTTAAGAAAGCTTTGAGCGTAGTACAAGTTTTCTTCGAGTATATCCTCGCCCTACAAGTCGGAATACTCTTCTTTTACGGTAAGAGATATTATTTGTTGTACTCGTAGGGGATATTATTTGTTGTACTCGTAGGGGTATTATTTTTTTCTTATTCGTGAAGATAACTTCTGTTATTCTATTCTTTATTATTCTGTTGGAATAACCTGTATACGCGAGATAGCCTATACTTGGTGAAATTCTTCTATTATTTCATTCTTTATTATTATGTTGGAATAACCTGTTTATGCGAAATACCGCATACATGGTGAAATTCTTCTAATATTCTGTTATTTATTATTCGCTGAATATATCACGTTCGTGCGTTCTACGGACTGGTTCCATTATTTATTATTCTGTTGGGAATAACCTGTCTATGTGGATTATCACATGCATGGTGAATGATCCTTCGTACTCATTCCTTATTAAATTGTGGAAATGATGCATTTACGTGGATTCAGATAAATGGCGTAAAATACATTTGCGTATTTCATATATTCTATTATACTCGGTTGGTTAAAGTTTTGACTTCTATACTCCATGAAATTAGTGGAATATCCTTGATATTTGCGCTTCATCCAAAGATCTTTTCATGAAAATATTCTTACGAGCATTCTTGAATTTTACTCTACAAAGAAGTATCATGTTGACAATTTGGACGTTATTAGTTCCTGGATAAATTAATTCTTGAACTTGTTTTATTGAATTATTATGTCATTGTCATCATCCTCATGTTTATATTATGTTGAAAGTCATGTATGGCCTGTAGTACATAGATGGACTTGGTATGATTATGACCAGGGATTATTCGGTATAATCATGACCGTAATGTTACAAATAATGTGGAAAAAGTCCTCATTAGCCCGTAGTGCATTGATGGACAGTTTTTGGTATGATTATGGCTATGGATTCTCTTCGGCCAAGGGTGAAAATATGAATTATTTTATGGCATGATCAGAACCGTTGATGAAAACACGATTATCTTTGGGCCGTAGTGCATGGATAATTCGTGGTCGTGATACTAAAGAATATCCTTGGCCTGTAATGCAGGGATGATTTGATGATGTGGATTATTTATTGAGCTGAGTCTCAGCGATAAAAGTGATAAAAAAACCTTTTAAATCATAGAAGATAGTAGATTTTATTCTCTACTGACTCTTCTAATGAATTGCTTGTTCCATTGCAGATTAAACTTGATGTTTGTTATATTATATCGGTTTAACATTTGAAGGCTAATGATAATTTATTCTCGCATTATCTTAGTCATAATATTTCTTCTTGGGCTAGTTGAGCTCACCCTTTCTTTCACCGTTTCTCTTCGTAATGAGAACGTAAGCTCGGGACTAGTTGGGGAACAGAGTGATGGTCCAGATAGTGTATTAATAGTCCTCACTATTCTGTTAAATAGTGTAACAATAAATATTATGAGAACTCCATTGAGTTTGTATATTGTCTAGATGACAATATTTGTATTAAAACTCACGGCATATGTTTAGTCATATTTTACACAACTGTTGTATATTTAAGTTTGTATTTAAATTATGTACCATGTATTTGGCGACTCAAGATGAGTGATGTATACCTATTTTGGGGTCGTCACAGTCATCTTCGGGGAAATCAACGGGAGGTGGATGTTTGATAAGAGACACTGCAGACAATGGGTGAGTTAAAATTAATGGCATTAGATGTTGTAAAATTACAAGGAAAGGTTTCGGGACTTACATTTATGGTCATAAAGCCAATGGGAACTTTTCAGTAGCTTGTAGTCCCATTCCTTTATCGTAAGCCTCTAAATCAATTTCTTAATTTCTATAACTTGGTTCTGTGTGAGGTCTTCGATGATGATGACGAGAGAATTCTGCCTAGTCTGGGATCTGGTAGGTTTCAGGTCCTCCGACGAAGACCTAGTGGGTGTGTTAGCCTTTGTTGCTGGATGGGGTGTTCATTAAGGATCATTTCTCGAGGTGTTTGGGTAGATTTATCTTGCTTGCTTGTTTGGTTATATGCCAGAACCCAGGTTCTCATGATCGGCTTTCTAAAAAAAGGGATAAGAAGAAGTCTATAGAAGGAGAGATGCCGAGTTCATGGCAGACGGCGATGAAGGCCATTGTTGATGTAGGAAATCGACATTAATTGGGCAAAACTCATACCTATGAACCCTAGAAGGGTGATGGTGAAGGAGTGAAGGGGAAAGCGAACCCCTTTTTCCAGAAGGGTGATCGACATGGCTATCCAACTGTCTGTTTGGTGGTACATGCGATCAGTTTCGGATGGGGCTTTTAGATCATGGGTTTTCGGGATGCGATATTGTTCCCGGAGTTTAGCAAAGTCTTATTCTTTGATAGAGGATTTGGGGTTAGGATGAGAGAATTGTGTTTCATTAGAATATTCCTTCATCATTTTTTGAACTGCCAGTTCTGCTTTAGATGTGCCTGATGTTTGGGGGGCAGAACGGGTAGGTGTGACAGTGGTGGATTTGGTGGTACTGGCAGTGACGATTTTTTGGGGATTGATAGTGGTGGATGTGGAGGTAGTCACATGAAGGGGTGGAATGGAGGAAATAGGAATCGCATTGATGAGTTCAATCTTGACAGGGTTGGAGGAAGTTAGTGTGCTTGAGGAAGTCATTGTTGATTGAGAAGACTATTGTTGGAGTTCACAGATTTGCAATAAGAAGAGAGCGGAAGGAGTTGTGATAATTTTGAAATTGGGGTAAATGTAGTTGTTTGATTTGGGGAAAGGGTTTTTAAATGAAATGTCTTTTTAAATTCACGCGCTTATTGGGGAGCGGCTACTAAATGGGAGGTTATGATTAAAAACGTGGGAGAGTGTTGTGGGCCCCTTACTTTATGTGTTGGGTTAGTTTCCGAGGAGGTGGGTTTGCGGCTTTCTTTATGATTAATTGTTGGGCTTTGTTTGAGAAACTCTTCCATTAAATGTTCCATTTAACCGAAGACTGTGAGGCAATGTTGGGGCGTAATTATTTGAGCCCGAATTATATGGTGGGCCAAAATTCATGTGGATGTATTTAACCCTACATATGAACCTATATGGGCAGTTAAGTATTTTAAGGAATCAAATATTTCCAATTGCATTTAATTTCTAACTCCTAAAAAAAGTGTCATAATATAATCCGACTTTCTGTTTTTAAGGAGATTCTGTTTAATCCCATTAAGGAATCATACCTAATGAGGAATCCTAATTCTATACGGGGAAGGATGTGTGATCACTATAAATACATGGTTATACACCCTAATCATCAGGTACACACATTCATATTATTTTACAACACTAGAACATTAACGCTCTGTTTCTGAGTTTTAAAATGGACAGAAAAGAAAAGAAATTGACGAAAAATTTAAGTTTTCTTTTCAATTCTTATGTTTTCAAGTTTTTTAATAAACGAAAAAGAAAAGAAATGGATAGAAAACTTTGCCACTTTTTCTGTTAAAGTTTTCTGTCCAAAATTGGCCCGATTTAGATGGAAAAGAAATTGGAATAAGTAATATTTTTATAATTCCCATATTATCCTCAACTTTTAATATAATAAATTTTAAATTAAAACTCATGTCCTCAATTTAAATTTTTTATCCTTTTCTATTAAAAACTCAGAAATAACACAAAAAAAACTTCAAGTTTTCTATTCTTTTCTTTTCTGTTCTAATTTAAGTTTTCTATTCTTTTCTTTTCTGTTCAAAACTCAGAAATAGAGTGTAAGTCTCAATTGTTAAACCTTATTCAGTTTGTACTTATTCTTACATCTAAGTATTACCTGACTCTGGCGGCTATCCAAACTCCCAATGCCCAAGTCATTAAGTTTCCGTGAAACTTCGTTTCTGTACAGTATTTGACGTATTTTCGTAATTGAGGTGTGTGAACGAATCTTGACGTTAATCCCTACAAAAATTCAAGATTTCACCTAGGCAATTTTTCAAATTTAAATTTTAGCAAGTTGAAGTTGTATTCTTGTGTGGGAGGGAAATGAGTTGATCAGTTTTTGGTTCCCTTGCTAGCTTGACCAATATTAGAGTTATGCATGACGCACCTTTGCATGTTTTTTTCCAAAAATACAATATTTAATATATATACAAATATTGGAAAACTTGTGAGTTTATTTTTGAAAAATATTTTGAGCCCTTTTCTTGTCGTAGAAAATATTGCTATATGAATTTATTTTTTTAACACTTAATATTAAAATTATCAAGGTCAATTAAAAAATAATATTCAATAGTTTGAAAATTATGGTTAAAGTAGGAAAATAAGTAATTTTAAAACATATATAAATATAAAAAGAAGTCCTATAGGGGAGGATTTTGTTACTCCCTCCGTCCCATAGTTATAGGCTGATTTCTTTTGGCACATAGTTTAAGAAAATTAGTTAAGTGACAATTTTTAACATAAATTTTCCACATATACCCCTTAATATGAAATTAATGAATAAGTTAATTACTCCTTACTTATCACATTGGAACTCTCAACTTCATTGATTGACGTATACTAACCATTAAAATCCATAAACTTTAACCAAAGAGAATACAACAACGTTAAATGTGGTGATAAAAATAATGATATTGAATGTTGTTTCTTCAAAAAAAAAGTAATAATTGAATATTTATTATAAGGGCATAAAAGTAAAAAATGAACCAACTAAATTTTATAAATAGTAAGTAGCCTATATATTGGGACATCTCAAAATAGAAAATCAGCTTATAACTATGGGACGGAGGGAGTATTTTTTTCCTAATAACCTATTTATTATCATCAAAATTAATTCGTAGAGGCAGAGAGCCAACAATATATATATATATATATATATATATATATATATATATATATATTTTAAATGAGAGAATGTATAGAAAAAAGTGGAAATAAATAGAACTTGGTGGCCAAGTTGGGAAAATCCCAATTAAAGAAAACACCTAAATTACAACCGAAGTAAAATAGGTAAATGGAGTGAATAAATATAGGAAAAGCAACCAAATAAAGTACATTACCAAAACACAAGTCCTCTACCCCTCCAAAAACAGTAAGCCAAATAAAATCACACCAAAAAAAATTCTAAACTACAAAGACTTTACAAAAATAGGAGTCAAACAATTCCATAATAAAGTTGAAAAAATTCCAAACGGGAACCACGTGCCAAAACCAGATTCTAAAGGTGTCCATACGAGAGAGAGAGTGTCATGCATAAAATCTACTGCCATGCAAATTTGCCGTTTTCCATCTCTTCCTTTCCATTTGGGGTTAAAAAACCTCACGCCTCTTTGTATTCATCACAACTATATTTAGAAAAGAGGGTTTATACACACACACACACACACACATATATATATATATATATATATATATATATATATAAATTGACAGGAGCGAAGCTATGGTAAATTTGTGGGATCAATTGACCCCACTCAATTTTTAAAATCACTTATAAATTTTTTTTTTTCCCACTCAATTTTTGATCTCCACTCAATTTTTGATCCCACTCCAATTTTTTTTTTTAATTAGAGGTACTCAAGCGGCCAAGCCACAAAATAGAGAGAGATGGGGCAAAGCCAAATCGCCAAAGGCAAAAGCCAAACATCAAACCATTTTTTCAAGTGGTGAAGTGGATGCTTGGTATTTGGATCATGAGCCACGTGGAGAATGGAGAATGACTCTGATACTCATTGTATTTCTCTTGTAGAGGCTTTTCAGACTCTTGCAGTAATATAAATTACTCTCTCTTCAATTTCTCCAACCTCGGTTTTATTTTCGTAAATCAATTGTGATTTCTTTTGTTAGTATTATTAAATTGGATATTTGGATGTATTTATTTAACCCGAAAGTATAAAGTATTAAAAAAAATTGGTAAAGGCCGCCTAATCCTCCGCCAAATTTTTAAAACTTACTAATAATTTTTGCATTTCATCTTGATATCGTTCCGGCTTCGCATAATTTGTAAATTGAGATTGAGAATTTTATTGGGTTTTTGATCAATTTGGGGAATCTGGGGTTGGTTTAAATCTAAAGGAGAAAAAAATGGGTAGAGGAAAAATATATATATATATATATATATATATATATATATATATATATATATAATTGACCTTTAAATGATAATTGACGTTCTAGATTTTCCATTAATCACAAAACAGCATAAGAAGAAGAAGAAGAATCGAGTTCGGTAGTCGGTAGATAAGGTTGCACGTATGTTCTAATATTTATTGTAGATTGATGGTCCCAAGATTTGGTTACTAATCTTACTTTATACTCACTTAATTCTCATTTTAAAAGAACATAGGCATAATATTGAATTTTCGAAGTTTTTAAGTCCCAAGTCAATCAGGATTAAGGAAAGGTTTGTAAAGTTATATTAGTGAGATGACTCCGTTTTTTTTCAATATCTGAATAATAACTAACTTCGTTTATTAAGGAAGTAAAGGTTTGTAAAGTTACTATGATTTACTATTTCACGCTTAGTTCTTAAAGGAAACTAAACTGAGTAAGGGAAAATTTGGGACATCTATGAATATCATTTCAATATGAAATGATTTAACCAACAATCTTAATATGAAATTTATGGAATTAATATCCAAATTAACATTTTATAGTTTGAAACCTACACGCATTGCAATATCTTCTCTTCTAATGTAACACACCTTCGACACATTGCTATATCTTCTCTTCTAGTGTCATCCCAATGTGTGCTTATAATTATCAATCATATTCCTAATTAATCAATATCGCTTCTAAATAATAAGTATGTTTAGATTAGTTTAGATATTCATCAAATCACTCTAACAAATTAAAAACGAGAAATTAAATGTTATATATAAGTAATCATATATAAATATAGAAATTTGCAAAACCTTAAACAAGGCGAGACATGAACGATTAGAAACTTTGATAAGCCACACAGAGAGAGAGAGAACTCTTTTGAGGAACAATTTTATACTATCATCAACAAAAATAGAACTCTTTTGAGGAACAATTTTTTTAAATACAAATGCTACATTTCTATGGAACGAATTAGTAAGTCTTATAGTATTAACAAATGACGATCTTCTTTAAGGAGCTTGTTGTGTATAAATTGGTTCATGTTATATATGGTGAACTTGCAGCTTAACTTTCTTTATTAATGCAGCATGAATCATATACTTGCAAGATACAGAAAATGTCTAGAATCTTCGGAAACTTCAAAAGTAGACCATAAGGCACAGGTACTTAATTCTATTTATTACTAATTGTTACAACAGTGATGTATGTACCAGAAAGTTTACAAGTACATTCTTATTCTCTATGATACTGTATTTGGGTATTATATATATATATATATATATATATATATATATATATATATATATATGTTCTGCATATAGTTGGTCTTTTAAAAATTTTGATCAAACACTTTGCTTATGGTTGGCTAGTTGGTCTTTGTACTGATGGGGGAAATAGGTCGTCAAATGATGAAAGGTGATCAAATACTGTATTCTCAGCTTAGCCTTTGATCTGGTTTATTATTATTCTGAATTGCGGTGCAAGAACTTAGATGTGTTGTGCATCCTATCATAGTTGGGTTTAATTTTCTCCTACACGATTTAACTTGCATACCTAGTCAATTTGCGTTTTTGGTAAATATGGTTTAGACTTGGTTACGGAAGCAACATAAGCTTTAATTCTCAGTTGATGACTTGAGAATCTGGGTCATTGCGGCTCGCTCATATAGCATTTTATTAAACAAGTGTCATTTATAAGTAGCTTTCTTGTATACGATTTGATTTGATGTACCTATTCAATGAGTGTTATCGACATTCCCGCCGCTTGGCTATGTGGTTTAAAGGAGAACTTGGGATCAGCCGTAAATCCGAAGTTCTTGAGTTCGACTCCCAGTAACATCAAACATAGGGGTCACGGACTGCACGCGTAAACTTGTTAGAAAATCATGTTTGGAGAGGAGAGACATAGTCTGTTTGAAAAGTCGAGAAACTCCTTTTTATCACAAAATCAAAATAAATAAATAAATCATGATTTAGACCACCATTACATAGATCTTGGTTCGATCCAGTACATGGAATGGAATTGGGAACGAATAATCACTTTTTGTGAAACAGAATACTTAGTTGGTACGAAATATGTTTTTCCTGCAACGTACCACGTTGAGAATAACTTTCTAAAAACATATAAATAATTGAGATATAATTAAAATTAGTTGACTTGTTTCTAAGCGTATTGTCACAATAAGTGTATTTGTAACGAGATTATGTTATGTCATCATCGTTTACTAGACACTCACAATTATTTTACAATCTAGGGTTTCTATTAGTGTTACAAATTAACTTATGTGATTGTTATAGTTTGTAAATATCCTGAATATTTTAGAGAGTAATAATAGATGGTCATTCTTATCCTTTTATTAGATTTAATCTTACTCAACCATTGTTTTGCTCAAGGACTATAAGGACCATATAAGAGATAGAATTTTCCTCTTTGGACACAAGATAATAAATGATTAAATAAAAAAATTTTATTAGATGAATGTTTCTCGATTGTAAATGATAAAATAAAAGAAATTAGTAAATTAAATGATATTTTCATAAAAAAATCGTTGTTATGGATCAATAGTGACGGTTTTTACCGTCACTATACATCTACAACGACATTTTTAATTTAAAAATATTAAAAAAATATTGTGGAAATATCAAATTTTGATGTTTAGAAACGAAGAATTTAGGGAAAATCTTTTTATTTTTTTATTTTTAACATATAACGTTTTAGTTAATTCTATGTTTTTTTAAACGTCTGCTCTGAAACTAAATTACTAAACCCATACCTGAAATTGAATTAGCCCCAAACAACCACCAAATTGAACTCAAAATCCAAACCCTTGCGAAATTCCGAACACAATAGAGTTAAAATCGCGATCAAATAGCACCTACAACATGATCAAATCTCAGCCAAAAATTGCGAGCTCTGATCCGGAACAGGTTACAACTGAGATTTTCAACGAAATCCACCACCATTTGAGGTATAAATCAGTGATGAACCACTCGTTTTAGTCGTTATTCTTCATTTCCAGTTTCAATTTGATGTTTCAAAGTTCATCAACATCTCACTATCGGCCGCTTTTGAATTTCCTTGGATTAATGTCTTTAATTTGTTGAATTGGCAATTTTTTTCGCTATTCTTCTCTGGTCTGCTATTTTTTTTCTTTCAGAAATCCTTTATTAGTGTTTGGATTAAAATTAGGACTGATTATATTAGTTTGGATTAATTCGTTCATATAATCTTATGTGGAAATATTTGTTTGGTGTTTGGAGCTGATTTAATTGGAAAGTGACCTTAGGTTTATGAGGATATGGAAATATTTGTTTGTTGTTTGGAGCTGAGGGTTGATCCAAATCTTGTAAATGTTGTATTAGAAGCTAAATGTTTTCAAAAATGGTAGCTTTCTTCAAGTTATGTGTTCTTGGTCATATATTGTACTCTAAAATCTAAATGGTTGTTTGCAGGCTATTTATTTGCTGTTATCTAGATGACTAATATGTGGGATAGTGGTTCCAACTATTTATGCCTATAATTTTACTTTTATATAACTTTCTTATATTTTCTTATATAGAAGAAAGGTCATGAGGTGGAAGTTCTCAAAAAGGAGATTGCGAATCTCAAATCAAAACAAATGTAAGTTTTCATTTGGCTTAGCTACACTTTTAATTGTTAATTTTTTCGCATTTTAGAACCTAAACAGTTTCAATCATAAGACATTGAACCTTAATGTCCCTAAATTTCTATAAATAAAACCTTTTGGCTTAATAATTGATTGGAGTGAGAGTATTATTTTCAGTCCTAAATATATTTGGAAGCACCGAAAATGGTAGACACGTGATTATTGTGTGATGCATGAAAAAAAGGAGGAAAAAATGGAGCCAAAATAAAAGATATATACCCTTAAAAGAATAATTGGCCATTCATTTTGGAGTCACGTGACTTATTCCAGCAAGAAATGCTAAATCTAGTGATTAGAAAGTCTTATTTATAGAAATTCAGGGACATTAAGGATCAATGTTTAAAATTGTGGTTTAATTTCTAAAATGTGAGAAACTTAAATGTTTAAAGTGTATTTGTATATTCGCATTTCCTTTTAGCTGTTCGAGTAATCAGACTTTCACATTTTGAAGAGCCTCCTTAACTTTGTTATATTTGATTGTTGTAGGCTGTTTTTGGGTAAGGACCTTAGTGGGATAGGCTTCAAAGAACTGCAGCAGCTAGAACAGCTTTTAAATGAAGGGTTACTATCTGTGAAGGACAGGAAGGTTTGATGTTGTTTCTCGTTTATTTCAAGTTCTACAAGTGAAGTGTTTATGCAGTAAATTGTCTTTTGAAGGCAGTAAAACTTAACAGAAGGTTCAACCATTTCAGGAGCAAATACTAATGGAACAACTGGAACAATCAAGAATAAAGGTACAAGTCCAATAATGTGCTTTTTCTTTGTGAAATCTAAAGCTTGATCACCTAAGGTTTTAATTTTACTAACTTCCAAGTACTTGATTGAAAATTACTTTTGAACATAATTGAAGGAAGAATAATCATCTCATAAGATCAAAAAGAAGTAGAGAATCAAATGATGAAAATATAGATATTTCCAGCTATACAGAGATAAGGTTTCAATTTTGGTTTGCTTTTACTGGAAACTTCCTTCAACTTCACTCAGGATGAAATAATATCGCCTGTAAATCTATTGCCAATGTGTATAAAGAATAAGATATTGGATTATGATCAGAGAAAGACAAAATCACAGTAAATGTTGTGGCAGTTGTTCCTGGAGTTATTAGTTCTAAAACCTATTGTCACATCATGATAAGATTTTGTCTTACTTTCTATCAGGAACAGCGAGTCATGATGGAGAATACGAATTTGCGCAAACAGGCAAATCCTTATCATCTTTCACTTATCGTTGTTATTTTTCACACCTGGCACAAAATTTCATTGATTCCTCCCCCCCTTCCTTCTTAATATGATTTTCAGATTGAGGAGCTTCGAAGTTATTTTCCAGTAATTGCAAGCCCAGTGGGAGGTTACCTTGAATACAATCCTGAAACTAGAAATTCTCCCATAAGAAATGGTGCCTCAAGTCCAGAAGCTGTCTGCAAAAGCAGAGCTGAGAATGGAGATTTAATGACAACCTTGCACCTCGGGTACTTCTTTTTCCTCCCATCAAGTTCTGCTTTACTTTTCTGTTTTTGCATCAAATTAGGCGGAATTGTTTTGGAAGGTCTCATATATGGAGTTTATCTGCTATTTATTCATATATAATTACCTTACTTGTTCTTCAGTCATTTTTATGAAGTCTTTGATGCGCAGGCCTCCATCTCATGGTCATCGAAAGAGGAAGTCACCAGAGAAAGAAACTCATTGCAGCACCTCTGAGAGTCAAATTGACATGTGATCATTTCCTTTGCTCGTTCCAAACCCTTATTCAATAGAAACAAGTTACCTGACATGAAGTTGAGATAGTTATTTTAAGTTTAGGTGTTTATTTTGAAGTAACATTACCCTTGGCCAATGAATATAATATTTTTCATATAAGTTTCCAGATGATCGAAGTCTGGTAGAGGTTTTTTTTTTCCCAAGGGGATGTTCTCTACATGGTATCAAAGATGGGAGGAAAGCTAATTTTTCTGGTCTTAACTTTTATATGCCAATTATTGGTACTTTTTCCTGTGTTACATTAGTATTTCTTGGTTTATTTGATCTGTTTAATTTTCATCCTTTGATCTATTCTTTGGTTGCTAAGAAGCAAATGCATTGAAATTTTGAAGCAATTCATAATTTCATTTTTCTTCCATCCTTTATCCCGTTTTCGCTTTTATCTTTATCTTGAAAATGAAGCCATCTTTCTTAATAGTTCATATGATGTTTTGGAGAAGTTAGAATCATTAATGTTATTTTCCTTTATTTCCTTCCATTCTTTTAGTTTATTTATTTCATTATATTTTGATGCTAAATTTAAGTACATGTGCAATTGGTAGATTTATTTCCTTTTTACCTAAGAATTCATTGTTATCTATTCTTCTGTTAGTGTGCACTACATTTTGAGTAGCATAACTGATAGTTGAATATCAAAGTCTTTGATGATCTTTTCTCTTATGCTGGAACTACTCATCTTACACAATAAATACATTCCACCATATACAAGTATTACTAATATTAATAAACATACAAATTTATATACAGTGAATTTATACACACAAAGTTATTTACAAAAAGAACTGTTCTATTGCATTTTCTGCCTGAGGATATCAAGCAATTCATTCCTACCTGCCATAACCTCAGAGAATAGCTGATTAGCTGCCTCTCCGACGCCCTTCAGAACCTTCTCAATCACTTCAAGTCTTCTCTTCAATTCCTTTGCGGAATCAACAACAGTTTTACCTTTAGCCATAGCTGAAATAAGGTAATCCACTGATTCATTTATCTCTCTAAATTCCTTTACAATTCCCCTGCTTTCCATCATCTCTTTACAAACACTCGAATCGAGAGCATTTAGTGTAGGCAATATGAATCCGCTTGCTGATTTTCTGATGTCCGTGTATGGTTTAACATCACTGCATAATCTTGATAGCAAAACACTGGATACCCATAAACCGGTACTCTCTAAAACCAACAAAGCTTGATGGAAAACAAATCCCTTTTCAGTAGAAATCTTTTGTTTGCTCTCTCCAATCCCTTTAATTCTCAAATCCTTGCAATCTTTCAGACGAATTTCCTTTAGGCGGTTTAGCTTTTCGGGGGAATTCTTGATGATGCTTAAAGCATGAGATACTGAAACCTGAGTTTGATTTAGTTGAGAGACAGCAGAACTAATGGAATTCAGGAATTCCAACAAGTTTAGGCTGTAGTTTAGATAGTCCTCGATGGAAGAAACTTCCCATTTACTAATAGGGTAGTCTATCTCCACCATCAGCTTTGAAAAAGCTTTGTTAACAATAGGCAGCTGCTCAAAACATTGTTGGAGCCATACTAGGGACCAAAATTCCGATCCAAGATCTGAATTCGGCAATAGTTTGCTTACACAATTTGATATATCAGAATAAAAAGCTTGTAAAGAAGCTGAAAAGGCTTCTGATGGGTGGTTGTGGTGGTGGTGATTCTCCAGTTTGGATGAATGTTTAGGAAAAAAGACTAGTTTTTGTACCAATAAAACCATGACAAAAACTAACAGAAAATGGTGCTTTTTTGTTTGTTTGGATTTTTGATGATCATATATTCATATTGATTTGGTGGTTGATCTTTATTTATACAAAGAAGTTTGGAATTTTTAGAGTAGTACAAGTTGTATTTGCTTCTAGATGTAAAGAGTAAACCAGCAGCTTGTTAAGAGAGGGAAAAAACGTTGGTCAAATGTTCTTATCTTGTTTGCACATTGTTTAATTGTTTATTTGTGTCAACTTGTCATCACACACGCAATTGGAGACCATTGGGTCCACTTGGTGCTTGCTTTATAGATGCTATAAAGGATTGGGAAGCATAAAGGAAGGGGAATGTTTGGTCATGTGGTTTATATATTAGAGATGGGTTTAGGGAATATTTAAATAGAATCAGCTTTGTGTGTTTTCCAGGTGATTTTAATCCATGAGCAGAAGTATCATTTGGAATAAATTACTTGTTTATGAATAATAATGTGGTTAAATATTTAAATGTAGGGAATATTATTTTTACATGGTTCTCACATGAAAGTGAGACTAACTGTATGTTCCATGTGAGAAAAAATCATATAAAAATATTAAAAATACATGTAAAAATATCAATTCTTTATATGTATTCCATAAGTTAGTACTCGAAGAAGAACTTGAACAAAAGTATTAGTGTGCAATTATTGTGATCCTATTTTTTAATAAAAATTTAAAGAGAAATAGAGGAGAAGAATCCACCTTGATTTTTTTAATTTTTATTTTATTTTTTGGAGTGGGCCGGTGGAGAGCAAATAGGGATAAAGAATCTATTCTCGGGCGGGTGGGGGATATCTTCCAATTCAATTTGAGAAAAGTCAAACATCCACTGGAGGGGATAAATCACTTTTTGGTCATTGTATTGGAGTTCGGTTTTCATTGTGGTTACCGAATTATTTTTGTTACAATCAAATAACTCTACTTTAAAAAATTACCAAAATGGCCATTCCGTTCGATTTTCGTCCAAAAATTTGACGGAAATGCTTGACTTCAAATATTTTTTAAAGAAAATATAGCTATTGAGTGTCAAACTTTAGACCTCCTCAAACTAGAAATCTTATATTCTAACTAGGGCTGTAAATGGTAACTGGAAAATTCGTATCCGTCCACATCCGTATTCGAAAAAAAGCGGATATTATTCGCATTCGGAAAAAAACGGATATATCCGTATTCAGTTTAAAAGTATCCGTAAATAAACGGATACGAATACAGATATAGGCGTATTCGTATTCGATTAACATCCGTCCGTAAATATATCCGACGGACACGGATATCCGAATTCCGATATTCGGAATCCGTATTCGAATAACTTATATACACACACACACACACACACACTTAATATTTACATTAATTAAGTTATTAATTAATGTAAATTATTAATTAATAATTTACCTATATAAGTTGTTAATAATTTAATATATACATATATATACATATATTAATATATATAATATATATGTATTTATTAATAACTTACATTCATTGATTAATCACTTACATTCATTTATATAAGTTATTAATATATACGTGTGTGTATATATATATAAATCATAACTTAGATTCATTAATTAATCACTTTAACTTATATTCATTAATTAATAACTTACATATACATTTATATATATAGTTAGTTATATATATATATATATATATATATATATATATATATATATATATACACACATATATATTAATAACTTACATTCATTAATTAATCACTTACATTCATTTATATAAGCTATTAATATATATTTATATATATATACACGTATATATTAATAATTTACATTCATTTATATAAGTTATTAATATATATATATATATATATATAAATATATTAATAACTTACATTAATTAGTTAATAACTTATATATATGTGTGTGTGTGTGTGTGTGTGTGTGTGTGTGTGTGTGTGTGTGTGTGTGTGTGTTAAATTGTGTTTAATTAATATGTATGATTTAAACTTTAATTTTTTTTTCGTAAATATTTTGAATGAATTTTATAACAATCTTATTCATTTATTAATAAAAAGTATTAATTTATTAAAGGCTTTTAATTATCTACATGATCTTTGTTTTATAATATGTGATAAACCCATAGTTTTAAGCAATGCTTTTAGAATAATGATGATGATCATTCTAATGAGATCTAAATTCTTAGAAAGCTTAAAAACTAAAATAGTTCCCAATCATTGGATTACTAAATTGGGGATTAGTGAATCCGGATAGATTGGTACATACGTTAACTTCTTTCATTGGATGAGGATGATTGATCTCATGATCATTTGTGTGGAGACACTAAAGCAAGTATGTAGGTGCTTATTAGAGAATAAGTTCATTTGAGCATTGGCTCATTAAGGAATACCTAATGGAGTTTTACTTGCATTGTCAATAGAATTCTGTAGTGATAGTAGAAGACAGTGATCATTGGACTTGAGATCATCATAGTATCTTGTGTATGATGAGTTATACTTTGACTTATTCCTTAAGACCCTTAGGGTATATCAAAGGGTATGCTTGGGTATAATAAGTTGTACATGGAGATAATGTATGATCGATAAAGAATCTACCACTCTAATAAAAGAAGAGAAATGTCTATGTGATTCGATAAATGACAACCTGGTAGTCCTTGGTTGGGTAGTAATGAAATTAGAAAGGAGTTTCTAATTTGCATTATTTGAGTTCATGCATTTAAGGATCGAAATACATATAATTAAATAAAATAAGACTTGTGAGTAATTCCATGTCTTATATTTAATTGGGACATTGTATGGTGGAAGGATTGAATTATCGGTAACTATTTATTCAAAGGTTCTTTTATGATTAATGTTGAAATCTATATTATCACGGAAAGTCGTTGATCGCTAGGGAGGCTTATCCCTATTGTAGAATAAATATTATTTATTTATTAAATTAATTGTTTAATTTATTTATTTAAATAATATTAGAATTGTTCTAATTGATTTATTCACAATAGGTTTAATATGGAGAACCTAAAGGGTCACACCATAAAAGGAAGAATAATTATTTAAGAAGTTAATGGCATAATCGTAATAATATGTTATGTATACTTAATTTAATCTATGGTGATAGAATAAATTAAATAGCTTAATATTTATTATTTAATATTTTAGAAATATTAAATATAAATTAATAAGAGAGTCTTATTAATATTATTACAATTATTATTATTTTAATTTCTAAAAGAGTTTAGGAATTAATTTAATATAAGTACTCTCATTTATTCCTAATAGGATTAGGAGGAAAATTAATTAAAGGAGATTAATTAATTATCCCTAATAAGATTAGGGAGCCCATTTAATTAAAATAGTTTAATTAAATAATACCTTATTTTAATAGGGTTACTTGATATCCATATAAGAGTAGTTTTATATCAGATATCAGATAGACGTTATATTTCCAATGGTTGGAGAGTACGCTCCTTTTCTATAGAGATAGAAAAACTAGGGTTTAGCCAACCACCCTTCTTCTTGAAAATTCTTTTTTCTTGGTGGATCACCTCTAGAGGCCAAACACTTGGGTGGCTAACGTTGATCAAAGGAAAGAACCAAACCCGGTGATTTCAAGTTGAACGCGAAAGGATTTGGAGGTGAACTTGTACCTGAGGAAGCTCGATCTTCAAGGGTATGATTTTATTCTTTATCTTTTCGTTTAATTAATAATTGTGCATAAAGGGTGATCCGGGTATATGGTTTGTAAATTTTTTTTTAAACTCTGTTTTTTTACACGTTTCTACTAATTTTTGCAATTTGATTGCATTCATGAATATTACAAACCTAACAGGCTTGACCTTCTGGGGTTATCTTCGGGGATGGAACTGAGTGTCCCGGGGTTGTCTCCGAGGTTGAAACTGACTTTTACGGGGTTGTCTCCAGAACTTGGACTGGATCCCTCGGGGTTATCTCCGAGGTTGGAATTGAATCTCCCAGGGTTGTCTCTAGGATTGAAACTGAATATCCTGGGGTTGTCTCTGAGATTGAGAACTGGACTTCCCGGGGTTGTCTCCGGGGTTGAATTGATTTGACTTCCAGGGTTATCTCTATAAGACGATTCTGCCCTCCTGTAGAGTTAGTAACAGGAACACAAAATTTTGAGTGTCTACAGATGTCTCTCTTTATCATATTCATGCAATGTAATGGCCTGGATAGGATAAAGATCACTAGACAATTGAAATGTGACAAGACAAAGCATGATGAAAATGTAATGCAACATAATGTAATGTATGCTGAATGTTGTTTATTGGAATGATTTCCAACAGGATGTGATAACTTCCTTCTCCTACCGCTTTTGTTGGGGGATGGAGTTGTCAATGACGACCCTGTTGAACTGCTTGGATGTCTACTCGACCAGTAGTTTCCAAAGCTTTTACACAGGAATCTCCTGATGCAATGCTGGGGTTATCGCTAGTGGTTTGAACCGTCCATCAGTGCTATTTGAGCTTGATTTGCTGATAAGTTGGAAAGATGTCCTCAAAATCTTTGGAGGTTTCTCCATGCTTGAGACCACATGATGTTGACATTGGGGTTATCACCAAAGTCTTTAATCCTCATCGCAGGCTTTCCACCGAAGATGCTCTTCTCATGTGCAAGAGACTCTTGGGGAATTGTGCTTTGATTGTCGAGGATCTGGATGAGTGGGTTTTATACCTACGAACCAACCTCTAATTCGAGTTTAAACTATGTTAACTCGTTATAATTATGTTTATTTTTACTTGTTTAGTGTTGTTTTGTGTTTAGGTGTGGTGGTGTGGCATTGGGACTTAAAAAGTGGATTCATGGCAAAATTTGGAAAAATCAAGAGCTAAACTCGGATAATAGCAGAAGGCACCCCCGTTGGGGTGGACCTTGTACATGAAAAACCCCCGCCGGGGAGGGGATACTTAGTACTTAGTCCATTAATGAAGCTTTAGTTGTTTTGAAGTAGAAGTACAGAGAAAGCTAAGTCTCTCTAGATTCGATTGGAATGTTTGTAGTGACGTGAAGGCTAGTGGTTGACATGGTGTGGAACTCAATTGGGCGTCGAATTATGGTCAGAATACAGGTCCTGGGTTGGTTAAAAAACAACAACAATGGAGATAACAGAAATAAACAATCAATTAAGAATCTGAAGACCTAAAATTGAGTAAGAGCATTGGAGGGAAGACTTGAAGAAGAAATTCACGATAATTGCATATTGGAGCAGAAAAAAGGGTGGTTCTGGATTCATTCTTTTTCTTTAATTCAATACTTGTAATTGGGATGATGATGTCTTTGATAATTTTAGTTTTTATTTCAATTATGATGAACTAAATTCTTTATTAGGCTTATGACGGATCTTTTGGCTAAACAATGATTATGTAACCTTTCCATTTAGGAGAATGTCTTTTGGCTTGTGTAATGCACCAGCAACTTTCCAAAGATGCATGATGGCTATCTTCTCAGACATAGTGGAAAAAGAGGTAGAAGTTTTCATGGATGACTTTTCAGTCTATGGAAACACTTTTGATAAGTGTTTGGAAAATTTGGTCATGGTGTTAAAGCGATGTGTGGAAACTAATTTGGTACTTAACTGGGAGAAGTGCCACTTTCTGGTTAAAGAAGGAATAATATTGGGGCACAAGGTTTCGGTGAAACGATTAGAGGTGGATAGAGCAAAGCTGGAAATAATTGAAAATCTACCAGCACCAACTACAGTCAAGGGAATCCGCAGTTTTCTGGGACATGTGGGATTCTACCGAAGGTTCATTAAAGATTTCTCTAAGATTGCAAAACCATTATGCAGTCTCTTAGAGAAAGATTTAGTGTTCAAGTTTGATGAGGATTGTAAGATAACTTTTGAGCAATTAAAGAAAAAAATTGACTACAACTCCAGTGATCATCGCACCGGATTTGAATATGCCCTTTGAGTTAATGTGCGATGCGAGTGACTATGCAGTAGGGGCTATTTTGGGTCAACACTGAGAGAAGATATTCCATGCCATATACTGTACAAGTAAAACTCTTACGGATGCACAATTGAACTATACAACTACAAAGAAAGTGTTACTTGCGGTGGTATATGCCTTTGACAAATTCTGGGCATATTTAATTGGAACAAAGGTGGTGGTTTATACGGATCACTCGGTAATTCGATATTTAATTTTGAAAAAGGATGCTAAGCCTCGACTTATCAGATGGATCCTCCTCCTACAGAAATTTGAAATAAAAGATAGAAAGGGGATAGAAAATCAAGTTGCAGATCATCTTTTAAGGTTAGAAAATCCGAACAAAGACGGGGCAGATAAGTGTTTAATAAACGAGTCATTTTCGGATGAGCAGCTGTTTGGAGTCAACATAGAATTTCCATAGTATGCAGATTTTACCAACTATTTGGTGACCAACGTCTTTCCCCCTGATCTTACACGTCAACAAAAGAAGAAGTTCCTACATGACGTCAAGTGGTACATGTGGGATGAGCCGTATTTATTCAAACAGTGCGCAGATAAAATGATTCGTCGATGCGTACCATACAGCGAAGTAAAGAATATATTGCACGAGTGTCATTCATTTGCATACGGGGGACATTATGGAAGTGAGAGAACAGCAGCCAAAGTTCTTCAAGTAGGTTTCTATTGGCCTACAGTGTTTAAGGATGCCCACCAGTTTATGAAAAGTTGTGACAGATGTCAAAGGGTGGGCAATATCTCAAAAAGTAACAAAATGCCACTTAATACAATCATGGAAGTAGAAGTTTTTGATGTGTGGGGAATGAACTTTATGGGACCTTTTCCTCCCTCATTCAATAACTTATATATATTACTTGCTGTGGATTATGTAACAAAACGGGTGGAAGCTATAGCACTCCCTACGAACGATGCCAAAGTTGTTCTCAAGTTTCTACAAAAGAACATCTTCACACGATTTAGCACACCAAGAGCAATCATAAGCGACGAGGGAAGTCACTTCTGCAATAAAGCATTCACAACTCTCTTGGCAAAATACGGAGTAAATCATA
Source organism: Panax quinquefolius (assembly GCA_020205615.1). Classification (NCBI taxonomy): domain Eukaryota; kingdom Viridiplantae; phylum Streptophyta; class Magnoliopsida; order Apiales; family Araliaceae; genus Panax; species Panax quinquefolius. The sequence goes on from CM035165.1 coordinate 17,246,330, forward strand.
TGGTTGTAACAACATACCACCCTCAAACAAGTGGTCAAGTTGAGGTCTCCAACAGGGAAGTGAAGAAAATCTTAGAGAAGGTAATCAACCCGAACAGAAAAGACTGGTCTCTAAAATTAGACAACGCACTATAGGCATACAGGATAGCATACAAGATGCCAATTGGGATGCCTCTGTAAAAGTTGGTCTATAGAGAAGCGTGTCATCTACCTGTGGAACTACAACATAAAGCCTACTGGGCAATTCAAGAAACTCAACTTCGATCAAATAACGACGGGAGAAAAGAGGCTACTTCAATTGAATGAACTTGATGAGTTCCGACTACAAGCATATGAGAACTCGAAGTTGTATAAAGAAAAGATCAAGAAATGGCACGACCAGAAAATCTTGCAGAGAAAGTTCAAACCAGGGTAGTTAGTACTATTATTCAATTCAAGACTGAGATTATTTCCCGAAAAGCTCAAATCTAGATGGTCGGATCCATTTACTATCAAAAGGGTCTTCCCACATGGCGCCGTTGAGTTATACAGTAGGAATTCATTGGAGACGTTCAAAGTCAACGGTTAACGGCTGAAGCATTATTGGGGTGGCGAATCCAACACTGAGTTAGGGTTCATATAGTGCGAATTTTGAAAGCCAAAATAGGGGAAATTTTACAATTTGTTCATACACTAAGGTTAAGTGGTTGTTCCTACAATTCTGAATCACATATCACCATACTTGAAGTCCAATGATTAAGTTTAGGGGAATTGTAAGTTAAGCACGCCAAGTGTTCGACAATTTGTTTGAGTGAAGTTTGGGGAGAAATTGGCTTGAAGTTCATCCATTCTAGTACCATGGCACCAAAACCAGCGGGGAAACGACAACAAGGCGAGAGTTCCAGGTCTGCACCACCGACTAGAGCTTTTGATAGGAGAAAGTTCATAAGTGCAGCCGCCGTCTATCGTTACGACTACCTAGTGACTAAATCACTCACTCCAGAGCATGGCTTGGCACCTGAACAGGTCGACGGAAAAATGATGCAACAAATCTATGAAAAAGGATGGAATACGTTCACTGTAGAGCTGGAGTCTGTAATTGTCAATATAGTGAAGGAATTATATGCCAACATGGAGGATAAGGCCCCTTTCATAACATTTGTGCAGGGCAAGCAGGTTCCTTTCGGCGCTGATGCCATTAACCAGTACTACCAATTGCGAGTTTATAGAGAGTGCCAGTATACCTATTTACATGACCATGATCCCGACTATGAGGCCATTCTAACCGAAATAACAAAGTCGGGCACCACATGGGTCAGGGGCGAAGAGGGGGCACCATATTCCAAAGTAAAGATCTCAGCTGGTATGGTAAGATATGGTATGCATTCATGTGCGCCAAGCTATTCCTGTCCACATATATAACATAGGTGACCAAGTAGAAAATACTTCTCTTATATGCCATCGTTCAAGATTTTCTCATCGACGTAGGCGCTATCATCAGTTTTTCCATTTGAAGATGCCTACGAGGGCCATTTTCTGATGGCTTGCCACACCCATCTCTCATATATGGGTTATGTAGGTAGGCGAGAATTAGATGGTCTGACAATGAGACCACCCAGATGTTGCTTCAGACTTTGGACACGAGGATGATTGCACGATATTCAGTTTGGCCCGGGGGCGAGTCGCACCCCAGAGGAGTGGGGTTCATATTTCCACCAGCCTCGGAGGATGGGGCTGATGCTAAGGACACCTCTGATGACGACGAGTTCCAAGTGGATGAGACGATGGGAGAGCAGGCTACTGAGGGAATGCAGCAGACCGACGCTACATTTAGCCCTAAATTTCAGAGCCTCCAGCGACAAGTGGATGGGTACAATAAGGAAGCCACCATACAGATGAGGAAACTCGCGGCCAGACAGGACCATATGTTCGAGGCCATGAACATGTCCTTCGTCTCATTGAATGCGACGCTCCAGAGTTTTAATCCAACTGCACAATTTCCATACCAGCAACCAGCCCCAATGTCAAGGTTTCCACCGTCCGATTTTGATAATGAAGAGCAACAACCACCACCACCTCCAACTTAGACATTACAGCGACGTCCTCTTACACTTATTGCTTTTTTTTTACAATGAGGACATTGTAGTTGTCTAGTTTGGGGGATTTAGTTTAATGTTTATGTTTATGTTTGCATACATGGTTAATTTTATTAGTTAAATTTGCATATATTAGTTTCATGTTAGTTTAGGTTCATTATATGTTTGCATGCATGTTGTGTAATAGTTGCATAGTAGTTTGTAAATAGTTTTTAGTACCTTTTAATTATGTTATGTTTATTATCTATAAAAAAAATTTAGTTAAGTATTGTGTTATCTTGCATAAGTCCAGCAGTTATATTTAGTTCAGTTTATTATGGCCAATGATGAGATTGGGATTGAGTTGACAAGTACAATACTAATTATTAGAACTTTGACGTAATTTTCTGTTATGAATTGGATCTTTTGTCTGTTTGAAATTGGTATAATAAGGTTAACACAATAATAACACCTATGTGGATTGATTTAGTTCAAATTGATACATAAAGGACCTCTAAAGGATAATGCTAGTTGAATGAAAGAATGGCAAGGATAGGCAGTGAAGGCGAAAAATTAGGCATGAATCTAAGTTTGGGGGAAAAAGTGGGGTATATAAGCTTCTACATATAAAAAAAAGAAAAAAAACAGAAAGAGAATAAACACCGTGGCATGCTTGTCTAGTTTTGTGGCCTTTGTTACTTGAGTAAGTAAGCCCGAGGGGATTGTCTTTACACATAGCGCCCTAAGGTCTTAATGGTATGAGAGTCATTTGTCGAAAGCTCGTTAAGGTAGCATTGAAAAGCCTAAGGGAATAAGACATTGCATAACTATGTGTATAAAAAAAAAATATGAATAAAACATGAAATAAGAGCGAAAAAGCCCCCGTAAATGAAAACTAAAGCATAAATACCCTATTTGGACCTTTAATATTGGTAATTGTTTGATTTTAGTTGAATTTTTCTATTTTTGAAAGTCTTGAGTTTACACTGTATGATGCCTTCTAAGAGATTTTTTATGTATTAAATTTGAATTTGCATCAGTTAGCATGGGTGTTGAGCACACACGCACTATACCAGTAATAATAGTTTAAGATTTGAGGATTTATAAGAATTATTGATTGGTTTTGATATGAAGTGTTGTCGTGTTTGCTTGATTTCTCTGAGGCCGGTAGAACAGACTTGATTCTATTGCTACTGCTGGATTCGTAGGTATATAGATTAGTTGCATTACATTTCATTGCATTGCATAGCATTTTTGTGTTGTTTTGTGCTTGAGGACTAGCACGTGTTTAAGTTTGGGGGAGTTTGATGAGTGGGTTTTATACCTATGAATTGGCCTCTAATTCGAGCTTAAACTGTGTTAACTCGTTATAATTATGTTCATTTTTACTTGTTTAGTGTTGTTTTGTGTTTAGGTGTGGTGGTGTGGCATTGGGACTTAAAAAGTGGATTCATGGAAAAATTTGGCAAGATCAGGAGCTAAACTCGGACAATAGCAGAAGGCACCCCTGCTGGGGAGGACCTTGTACATGTAAAACCCCCACCGGGGTGGGGATACTAAGTCCATTAACATAAGCCTAGCCCGTTGGGGCGGGGGTACGAGACATGCTAAGTCTTCTTGTTCAGTTGGAATGCTGTAGTGACGTGAAGGCTAGTGGTTGACATGGTGTGGAACTCAATTGGGCGTCGAATTATGGTCAGAATTATGATCCTAGGCTGGTTAAAAAATAACAACAATGGAGATAACAGAAATAAACAATCAATTGAGAATCTGAAGACCTAAAATTGAGCAAGAGCATTGGAGGGAAGACTTGAAGAAGAAATTCAAGATAATTGCAGATTGGAGCAGAGAAGAAGGGTGGTTTTGGATTCATTCTTTTTCTTTAATTCAATACTTGTAATTGGGATGACGATGTCTTTGATAATTTCAGTTTTTATTTCAATTATGATGAACTAAATTCTTTATTAGGCTTATGACGGATCTTTTGGTTAAACAATGATTATGTAACCTTTAATTTAGTTTAATAATCTATCTTTCAGTTTATCTATAGTGATTTGTGCATGAATTTATGAATTGCTTGATCACCAATTTTGTGTGGAATTATATGGACTTGAGAGATGAAATATGAATCTAGACTTATTTACTTTAGAATGTGTTCTTGAATTCTGTGAATGAATGGAATCTTGATGAATGTTAGGGTAGAGATATGCTTAACATCACATGTAATCAGATAGAGAACTTGAATTTAAACCTTCTTTAATTGTAATTCACATAGAGATATAGTGAATTAGTTGATTAGGGTGTTTAACTTAATTCTATCTACTTTGTGGATTTAAGTTAATATGGTATTAGTGCATCGAGAGGTGGCTAGTTCTACTTGAGTGTTCTTGATTAATAAACTGGGATAGTGCATTAAACTGGAATAGGGTGTAATAATTAGAGTGATACCTAAAGTGAAGTCGTAAGCCTAATTCTCAATTATTTGTTTGAAATTACAGTTTTTAAGTTTGTTAATTGCTTATTATTTTTATGTTTTTCGTTTTTAATAATTATAATCACTGATTATGATAGTTTAATAAAAATTGGATTAATATAAAGCTGGTAATTGATAGGATTAATTTCTTATTAAGTTTTTGTGGGAACGATACTTGACTTATCATTATATTACTTGTTGACCACGTGCACTTGCGTGTGAGCGTATATAGATTTTACCCAACAGATCTGTATAATAGATTCCATTATCGGTCGTCCTCGATGAGAATGATTTTCCACGGTTAGCATCGTCAGGTCTTTCTGATGCTTCGCTTGAGTTACTACCAACGGCTGGTGATGTCAGGGTTGCCTGACCCTCGTTGAGAAGTCTTTCAACGGCTGGAATCATCGGACCACCTCCAATGCTTCGTTAGAGTTATCACCAACACTGGTGATGTCAGGACTGCCTGACCCTCGTTGAAATGGCTTTCAACAGCTAACATCATCGGACCATCTCTGATGCTTCGCTGGAGTTACTGCTAACGGCTGGTGATGTTAGGGTTGCCTTACCCTTGTTGAAATAGCTTTCAACGGCTAACATCATCAGACCATCTCCAATGCTTCGCTGGAGTTACTGCCAATGACTGGTGATGTCAGGGCTGTTTGACCCTTGTTGAAATAGTTTCAACGGCTAAGGATGTATGAAACCTCCGCTGGAGATGGATTTTTGACGAGATGTATGCTTTTGATTGCAATTACAACCCCAGGTTGATGGCATCAGACCGTCGCGAGGTATTGCCAAGGGTAGCTTTCAACAGCTTTGATCATTGGTTTTTTTGAACCCTGTGTTTGGGCAAATACCAATGATTGATATGTAGATCCGCAGTTTGGTCTTTGAAAATCAGGATTTTAGGCTTTTCCGCTTAATCGCGTATCATCTTTTTTCCTGATTTGACTTTTCAGCTTATGGGACCTCTTTTGTAACTCAAATTTAATCTAGCTGAATGGGGTGGGAATTACCCAGGGTAGATGCAGGTAGACCCGCGACTTCTGCGAGTATACCTGCGGCCACCTGTTGGCTATATCTCACTTCTTTTTCCCTTTTACAAGTCATTTTCAACTTGAAGCCGCACAGAGAATCCGAGATTTCTTTTTCTGATCTACTGAGTTCGGGTTGTTTTTTGCAAAATTCGTCACCGTATAATCGTTCTCCACTATCATGGTAACGTTTACATGTTTTCTTTTCCAGTTTTGACCGTTGGAAAGTGAGATATCATACAAAATGCTTCAAAACATATAGTAGTGAATATGCATGCTCATATTACTTGATAAAAATTATTTAACATAGTAAATGTTAGTATTTTACCATGCTGAACGTATTGATGTGAAAAAAATTAACTTTTCAAACAGTCAATTTGGCACCTTTTTCTACTAGTTTTTCATCTTATTTGAGGATAAATGAGCAAAGTTTTTGAAGAAAAGTAATCCTGGTAATTAGGCTACCCTTACGGATTTTTACTTTGATATTTTTCATGCGTATAGGATGTTTATGACTTTGAGTTGGTGTGCTACTGAATATCCCCCTATTCATGCCTACTCGCATGTGGATAGTCCTTTTAACAAAGGACACTATGGCGAATTTTTTTCACGAGTCTAGGCATTGAATGATCATGCATTTTTAATTATATTATAGACGTATGTTAAAGTAATGCATGCATGCATATAGCTATAAAATGCATTTAATAAGCTCCAGATTAGACTTTACCACACCCTTTTTGAGGTGATTTGGAGATTTTTGTCCAGATATATGGATCCAGACCAGCCGAGTAGCTCCCGTAGGACTTCTTCAGGTGTGAGGAGGAGAGCTTTAGATGTGCCTCAGGGGTGCTTGACCCGACAAACCTTTGCTTGCTTATCTGAGTTAGTGATTAAATCTATCCGGGTTGAGAGACCAGATGTCGAGGACGAGGAGGAGCACATACCCGTTGTGGATCCTGCTCCTTCTTCTATTCCCCGCAGAGAGTTTCCAGCTATAAATGTGATAATTCCAGAGCTTCTGAATGATTTGAGTCATCACCCCTCGATCTATCTTCATGCGAACGAGGTAAAAGCCGTGTTGATCTTCCTTTTCCCATTTGTGGGGTTAAGGGTTCTGATGTTAATTTTCATTGTGATGCAGGTTCCCAGCTTTACGTAGCCCATAAATCGTCGACATATACATGTCGGACCTTTTCAAACTTGTTTTTTCAAACAAATCTCACCTAACATGAGAACACTGTAAGACCCCGATTTTTATGAAATGAAAGTATTAAATTTTCTAATAATTATTATTCTATTTAGTAAATGGTTAAATTGATAAAAGGTTTAAGTTAAGGGTGATATTTGAAAATTTTGCAAAGAAAGCAAGTTGATATAAAACATTCGTTGTGTCGGGGAATATTCGTTTTAACAGGGAATACTCGTACGATGACACAATCATTGGTGGACCCCACAACAGAGTATTGTCGTAGTTAGAAAACGATAAAATTATCTTTTTATAAAAATAACGGCAAAAGTTTTACCGTTAAACTGTTGAAATACCCGTTGGTAAAAGTACAGTAATACACGTGGTTGCATAGTAGCACACGGTATTGATTAGTGATGCTTACGTGAGAAGTCACTCAATTATACTCAATTATTGCTACAGTAATTGCTGCATAATATCTTTCATATTATTGATTCAATAATTGTCACATTATTATCTGCATTGTATTTTATATTATTAAATTAATAATTGAGACGATAAAGTTATTCATATTATTATTTACAATATTGACAATGTCTAGTAGTTCTATCAAGGAGAGGTTTGGTCACCTAATTGCGCGCCAATAAGGAGAAATCCTTATCGGAAAGTCCCTTCTTTCTTGGAAATGATCTGGTTGTTAAATATTGTGAGTTATAATATTAATGATGAATAAGTTTGTATTGATTAAAGATGAAATTGATATTTCCATTGTGTTGGGATTATTAGTGTTAATGGAAATGGACATCTATTTCGATAATAATGGATGTCTGGAGGTTATATTGACCAATCGGGTAATTAATCGGATAAATGAGCAATTAATTGCTATTAATTCACATGCTTATAACTATTTGTTCATATGTGTGTACTATTTATTCACATGCATGTACTATTAGGGGAGGTGGTGCAAGATTGATAATACTTGCATGGCTAAATTAAAATTGGAGATATAGATGAAGGTACTATACTGTAATTTTTTTTCACATGATTGTACTATTGATTCACAAGATGTACTATTAGGGGAGGTGGTGCAAGTTTGATAATACTTGTAGGACTAAATTAAAAATGAAGAAAAAGATGAAGGTATTATACTGTAATATTTTGAGCCCAATAACGTGCAATTATCAAAACTATATTTTCCTATAAATAGAAGCTCATTCTTCTTTTATTCTCACCAATTCACTAAGACTCACAAGAGCAATTATAGAGAGAGAAACTATAGAGAGAAAGAAGAAGAGTAGTCTGCTACTTCACTATTCCAGTATCCAGTATTCTTTTGAGGTAAGAGATATTATTTTGTTCAGTATTCATAGGAATAATATTTTCTTCCATACTCTGTAGTATGTGAGTGATATTATTTAGTCTCGTATTCCTGATTATACCCTCATTCTGTTAAAGTTTTGCTTCTATACTTCGTGAAATTAGTAGAAATCTTTAAAATTTACGCTTCATGTAATATCGTTTCACAAGGATATTTTCTGCACATTCTTGTTAAATTTTAAGTTTTTCATGCCGGAGTACTGTCCATGAGTACTATTCATTTATACATTACTATTCACAAAAGTACTATTCACGGGTACTATTCACAAAGTACTATTCATGAGTACTATTCACAAAGTACGATTCACGGAGTACTATTCTTGAAGTACTATTCACTCCAGTACTATTCACCCGGAGTACTATTCATAACAAAAATTGATTTTTTTTCGGTCTAAATCATTTTTGATACATTATCATTCTTGAATTTTACTCCACAAAGCAGTATCATGTTGACAATTTGGACAATATTGAATTCAGGATAAATTAAATTATAAATCTTTAAAAATTTATCCTTGAAATGGTTTTATTGGATTCTTATATCATTGTCATCATTCTCATGTTTATATTATGTTAAAAGTCATCCGTGGTCTGTAGTGCATAGATGGACTTCGTATGATTATGACCAGGGATTATTCGGTATAATCATGACCGTAATGTTACAAATGATGTGGTAAAAGTCCTCATTGGCCCGTAGTGCATTGATGGACAGTTGTTGGCATGATCATGACCATTGATGAATACACAAATATCCTTGGCCCGTAGTACATGGATAATTTGTGGTCGTGATACTAAAGAATATCCGCCGTAAGTAGTGCGGGGTGATTCGATGATGTGGATTATTTATTGTCGAGTCTCGGTGATAAAAGTGATGAAAAACCTTTTAAATCATAGAAGATAGTAGATTTTATGCTCTACTTGACTCTTCTAATGGATTGCTTGTTCCACTGCAGTTAAACTTGATGTTTATTATATTTTATCAGTTTAACACTGTTGAAGGCTAACGATAATTTATTCTGCATTATCTTAGTCATAATATTTCTTACTGGGCTAGTTGATCTCACCCTTTTGCTTTAATTGTTCTCTTCAGGAAATGAGAATATAGCTGGGACTAGTCGGTGAACGGAGTGACGGTCCAGATGTTTGCATTAGTAGTCCTCACTATTCAGTGAAATAGTGTGATAATAATTGTAATGAGGACTTTATTTGAGTTTGGATACTCTCTACGTTTTATCGTACTGTATAAAAGAAGTTTGTATTTAAATTTTGTACCATATATTTGGCGACTCAAGATGGGTGATGTATACCTATTTTGGGGGCGTCACAAACACCAAAAAATAAGAACAGAAAGGGACAAATAAAAATCTTGATGCGATAGGTGGCGACTCTGTTGGGGACACCCGTAAGAGAGCTTAAGTTGTTATTCATGCTTTTCAAAACTTTTATCTGCTTTTGTGGGGATGCTGCATTTACATTTGAATGAATGTGTACTAATGCTTTATTTACTGCACATAGCGCTTCACACCCTATCTGTATGTGACATTAGTACTTCACACATGTCATCATTTCCATACGGTGAGACGCGATATATGTGAATGTATGTTGTGTGGTCCCTCCACCAGAAGGCTATCCCATTGGTGTTTGATTACTGGACTCGTTGGGAGACTAATTCCACGAGGCTCAGGAAAGGCACCACCCAGATTCGATTCAGTTGAAAGATCGGATTAACTTCCCATTGAGTAAATTGCGATGATCTGGGGACCTTCATGCCAAAAAGCCGCGAGAGTAGACTAAGGTAGGCCAGCCTCTAATAAACCAAACGCGGAGGGAAGTCTCTTCATACTTTCCCATTTCAATTACTTGTAATTTCATTTCCATGTCAATCTCAATGTAATGGGAAATATAATGGAATATGTGAACATGCATATCAAAACATGTCATGTTATCCTGTCATTAAAACAGCTGGGATGAGTTAGCCCATGCTTTCCTCAGTCAATATAGTTTTTAAACTCAGATGGCTCTAGACCGGTATTAAATTACCAAGGTCAAGAAACAAGTCAATGAGTCATTCAGAGAGTATGCCCAAAGATGGAGGCGTCTTGCTGCTCAAGTTATCCCATCCATGACAGAGTCTGAAATGGTGATGACCTTCATAGATATTCAAGAAGCTCCATTTTATGAGAGGGTCCTACCTGGAATAGGAAAACCATTCTTAGAAATGATTAAGCACAGAGAAATGGCATAAATGGGATTGAAATCAGGGATGATTCAAGACCTTGCCGCGTTAAAAGCCGTAGCTGAGCATATCCAATCTGGAAGTTATGGGAACAACCCCTGAAGGGTCCATAAGAAGAAAGAAAATGATGTTTCATTGATACTGCAAGGACAAAAAGGAAATCAAAACTTGCCTATTCAGAGGAGAAACTATTCCCCTTTTCAAGCACAGTCTTTAAACCCTCCATTTCCAAAGAGTGGAGAAGTTAGACATAAAAGAGTGTTCACACCCTTAGGGGACTCACTCGAAAACATTCTCAAACTTCTGACTGCTCAGATGAATATCACTCATCTCCTTCCACTAGCCAACCCTAGTGGAAAGGGTTTCAATACAAGCAAGAAGTGTGCTTACCATGCTGGAGCTCCAGGCCATGACACTGGGCCCTTAAGCATAAGATCCAGGACTTAATTGACAGTAGTTAGATCGTGGTGACCAAGCCCGACCAACCACATGTTCAAGACAACCCTCTCCCTCAATACAAGGAAGATGAGTCTAACATGATCAACAGGGGCAGTGGAGAAAGCTTCAGATACCTCAAATATGTGGGTGGTTCATCCCAAATTAGCAAGGATAATGACGACAAGTGGGATTATTCAGAGTTCCAGTTTATGATGGAACGAGAGTTAAAATCTCTTGGAGAACAAGTCAATCAACTGGCAGAACCGGTGATTCAACAACACCAAGTCACACGACAGTTGTTCTGTCAGGAGCATGCTAGACTCCTTTCTCTTATCACAAATACTCTATCACTTACCCAAGCAAGTGAAACCTTGGAGGAAAAGTTTGCAAGAAAAACAAAAGATAAAGCCCATTGGGACTTTGCCAACAAAAGGGAATTCACCTATTTAGGCCAACTGATGGAAGAAATATTGTAGATGATGATCAATAAGGGAAAAATCACAGCACTGCTACCTCTAGGAAACCCACACTATAAAAGGTTTGATGCTACTGGAGTATGCCCAGACCACTCCCATTCTCGTTGTAACAAGACTGAGGAATGCTGGGCACTCCACCATCTTATCCAAAATATGATTGACAAAGATGACTGATAAGTGGATTTTATATCCACAAATCGATTTCTAATTCAAGATTAATCGGTGTTAATTCCTTGTGTTTATGTTTATTTTTACTTGTTTATTGTTGTTTTATGTGTAGGGGGGTTGGTGTGGCAAGTAATCAAAAAGGGAGGCATTTTGGGCGAAATTGTAGAAAGTTTGGAGTTTAACCTAAGTCGAGGAGGACGGTGTCTTGCTTAGCCACGGGCGATCCTGCTTCAGATCTTACCCCAGCCGCCTGTATGGGGTCTTCATGATCAGTCGACAGGAGCCTAGCCCGCTGGGGAAGGCGTTTCCCAAGATAATACCCCCGCCGAGTCGGGGGGTACCGAGTTTGGGCAGTCCTTTGTTGATTCAAACACTGCTAAAGTGTGGACTTTAGTACTTGCATAGCTTTGGGACTCTGCATAAGCGAGGGTTGCATTCAGATTGTGGTTGTAAACATATAATTACATCCAAAACAACTAGATCAAAGGGGACAGAAGGCAATTTACAGAGATTAAGGACATATTTTCATAGCGAGCATTGGAGTGAAGATTTTGAAGAACTTTCATATCGATTGTGAATTAAGGCTAAAGTGAAGAGTGTTCTGCATTATCTTCTTCTTTAGTTTTATATTTATAATTAAAAAGATGATATCTTTAATTTATTCAGTTATTATTTCATTTATGATGAACTTAATACTTTTTAGGCTTATGACGGATCTTTAAGTGGAACGATGATCATGTAACTTTGATTTTTAGTTTAATAATCTATTATCCAGTTTATCTATATTAATTTGAGCTTGAATTTATGAATTGCCTTATCAACGATTCTTTGTGGATTTGTATGAATTTGAGAGATGAAATACGAGTCTAGACTTAGTTAATATAGCATGTGTTCTTGAATTTTGTGAATGAACATAATCTTGATAAATGTTAGGGTAGAGATATGCTTGACATCGCATGTAATCAGATAAAGAACTTGAATTTAAACCTTCTTTAATTGTAATTCACATAGAGATATAGTGAGTTAGTTGATTAAGGTGTTTAATTTGATTCTATCTAATTTGTGGATTTGAGTTAATACGGTATTAGTACATCGAGAGGTGGCTAGTTCTACATACGTGTTCTTGATTAATAAACTGAGATTGTGAATTAAACTTGAATAAAGGTGTAATAATTTGAGTGATGCTTAGAGTGAAGTCGGAAGCCTAATTCTCCATTATTTGTTTGAAAATTTAGTTTTTAGGGTTTGTTGATTGTTTGGTGATTGTAATATTTTTTACACTTTTAGTTACAAACTTTAAATTGTTTAGTTTAATAAAACTAGGATTAATAGGAAATTGGTAATTGTGAGGGTTGATTTCTATTTAAAGTCTCTGAGGGAACGATACTTTACATACTATTATATTACTTGTTGACCACATATACTTGTGTGTTGTGCGTAATTAGATTTTACCCAACAAGTTTTTGGCGCCGTTGTCGAGGACTTAAGTATAGATTTTAATAATTTGCAAAATCAGTTTAATTAGTCCAGTTTTACTTAAACCTTTTTATTTTTGTTTTGTTCGTCTTATTTTAGGTTTTTGAAGTTGGTTTATGCAAACTCGATCCAAAAATCCAGACTTGCTTCCTTTTGAGGACGACATTGAGAGACGCTTTCAAAGGCTAAGTAAGTGGATTAAGGAGACAAGGGACGACTTCAAAAATTCTAAAAAAGAAGAAGCAATGGTTGTCGAAGACCAGAAAGGGTTGAGGGACTTTGCTACACCTAAGGTGACTGAGCTGCAGTCGAGTATCACCAGGCCTGCTATAGCTGCGAACACATTTGAGATTAAGCGTGGGACTATTCAGATGATCCAAAACTTGGTTCAGTTTGGGGGACTTGCAAATGATGATCTGAACGAGCATCTGATCAGCTTTCTGGAGATATGTGACACGTTCAAGTACAATGGGGTGTCAGATGAAGCAGTCATACTTCACTTGTTCCCATTCACTCTGCGGGACAAGGAGAAGAGTTGGTTACACTCTTTACCATCGGGTTCAATAACAACATGGGATGACCTGGCTCAAAAAATTTTAGCTAAATTTTTCCAGCCAGCGAAAACTGCTAAGATCAGAAACGAGATTACTATGTTTGATCAACAACATGGGGAGTCGTTGTATGAGGCGTGGGAGAGATATAAAGAATTGCTCAGAAAATGCCCACATCACGGATTGCCTAAGTGGTTGCAGATGAACACATTTTACAACGGACTACATGGGAATCTCAGGACTAGTATTGATGCAGCGTTGGGGGGGGGGGGGCTTTTATGGAAAAGAATTACGAGGAGGCGTATCAATTGATAAAGATAATGGCAGCGAACAACTATCAGTGGCTCACGACAAGAATGACACAGCCTACGGTAACTAGAATGTTAGAATTAGATGGAGTGACGGCAATAACACAACAGATTTTAGCATTCTCTAAGAAGTTTGACGCTTGGTCAGGGGTACAGACACAACAAGTTGCAGTTATTTGTGAATTGTGCGCGGGTGAACATCCTACGGATCAATGTGCAATTAATCTAGAGTCAGTACAATTTGTGGGTAGCTACAACAGAATTCCACAGAATACGTACCAGAATACATACAATCCGGGGAATATGAATCATCCTAATTTGTCGTGGAATAATAATCAGAATCAATAATTTCTACGCCCGTCGTATCCCCCACGATTTCAGAATCAACAACAACCAGCTCAATGCCAAGAAAGGAAATCGGATTTAGAGGAGTTGTTATCAAATTATATAACAAACAATGAGGTAGCTATGAAAAATCAAGTAATGGCCATCAAGAATTTAGAAAATCAGATGGGACAGATAGGTTTTGCATTAAACAACAGGCCTCAAGGAACGTTGCCGAGCGATACGGAAAAGAATCCAAAGGGAAATCACGAGTAATGTAATGCTATTACGCTTAGGACCGGTAATGAGTTAGTTTCTAACTTGGATAAGAAAACCAGTATAGGAGATGAATGTGAGGATGAAGGGAGGGAATTAGAAAAGAAATATACAGAGAAAGTGGTGAAAAAAGCAAAGAAAGATAAACAACTTAAAGTTACACCACCTGCACCCTTTCCTCAAAGGCTAGAAAGTGACAGTTAAAGAACTAGTTTTCGAGGTTTATGGATATATTCAAACAATTACACATTAATATTCCATTTGCCGAAGCACTTGAGCAGATGCCGCATTACATTAAGTTCATGAAAGATACTGTCGAAGAAACGCAAGCTCCAGGACTTCGAAACAGTGGCATTGACCGAGGAATGTAGTGCAATACTGCAGAAAAACCTTCCTCCTAAATTGAAAGATCTGGGAAGTTTCATAATTCTTTATGCAATTGGCAATCAAGATGTGGGGAGAGCTCTATGCGACCTAGGAGCGAGTATAAATCTTATACCACTGTCCATTTACCGAAAGCTGGGGTTAAAGGAAACAAAACCAACCAATATTAGTCTACAGCTGGCTGATAGATCATTAATATACCCATTAGGAATAGTTGAAGACATATTGGTTAAGGTTGATTCATTGATCTTTCCAGCTGATTTTGTGGTGCTAGATTTTGAAGAAGATAAGAACATCCCTATCATCTTGGGATGACCATTCCTGGCGACTGGACGAATACTGATTGACGTGACTAACAGAGAACTGATTATGAAAGTGTTTGATCAGGTAGTAAAGGTGAAGGTGTTCAAGGAAATCCCAATCCCGACTGACAAGGAAGAGTGCGAGTTGCTTGAGAAATCTACACGTGTCAATTTTAGGGATTGCAAAGAGGATAGTGGTCTTAAGGCATTAATTGATGATAGAAAGTCAAATTCATCATCCAACATGCAAGTGAACGGGCGTGCAATACAATAATGTTGGTGTTGCACGATAAATAATCATCATGCCGCGGATAGCCCAACCGATCAAAGATGAACCAGGGAGTAGTCAGACTGAACGACTAAAAATCAAGCGCTAATTGGGAGGCAACCCAATCGTCTTTTTTATTTTTCATATTTTTAGGCATGCTAGTTAGATTATTGAGTAGATTAATTAGGATATAATAAGTTCATTAAGTAGTTATTAAGTTGAATAGTTCTTGAGAATCTCTCTACCATGCTTGAAATGCTCAAAATTTACTCATAGTTATGTTTCATGGTTTGCAGGTACTTAATATGATAATGGTTTGGAGTAGCAAGGAAGAAAAAAATAGAACAGAGTCCAGTTAACAGAACCCACCCCCACCGAGGCGGGCCCCTTCAAGCATAAACCCCCCGTCGGGGCGGGGGTCTCTCACTTTCAATAACAGTGCACATGCCCGCCGGGGCGGACTTCATAGGCTTACTACCTCCCGCCGGGGCGGAGGTCCTGAATTTGAACATACATTTTCGGCAGTTACAACTACAATAACCCACCTCCCCACATCTTCATTCCACTACTAGTTCTTCCTCACATACAATTCCAAATCTCATCACTTCTCTCCCACTTTTTGAAAAAGTAAACTCCATCATACCACTTTATTAGCACAACACACAACCTACCCACTACTACACTCCATTACTTCCACTTATATCTCTCTATCTCTATAAAACCTCTCCACCCTAACCCAATTTCACTACTCAAACTCAGAAAGCTACGAATTAGGGTTCTTTGTGGAAGGAAAACATACAACAATTGAGATTGAGCATTGTCTACTAATTCATCCTCTCCTATCACTATTTGGTAAACAAAAATCATTAAGTTTGGGGGGATTAACCACTGTGCACACCAAGTGTTCGATAGATTGTGTGAGTGAAGTTCGGGGGGGAAATATTTGTGTTAAGGCTTCCTGAATTCAATGGCATCTAAACCGACTTCGAAGAGGCAACGGGGAGAGAGTTCTGGCACAACGCCATCATCACAAACCTTCGACCGACCAAATTCAAAAGTGTCACCGCCACCGACCGTTATGACTACATGGTGGCTAAAGCACTTACATTGGAGCGGGGGTTGGCACCGGACCATGTCGACGGTGAGATGATGCAACAGATATATCAGAAAGGGTGGAACAAGTTCATGGAGGAACCCGAGGCCGCCGTTGTAAATGTGGTCAAAGAATTTTATGCTAACGCTGAGGACAAGTCCCCCTTCAACGCTTTTGTGCAGGGTAGATTGGTTCCATTCGGTGTCGATGCCATCAACACTTATTACCAGTTACAAGTGCCTAGACAATGCCAATATGCTCATTTACGTGATTTCGATCCTAACTTTGAGGCTATTCTCAAAGAAATGACTAAGCCAGGAATAACATGGATAAAGGGTCGGAAAGGAGGCACAATTTTTCACAGCAAGGATCTCAGCAGGTATGGGAAGATATGGTAAGCCTTCTAATGTGCGAAGCTATTTCTGTCCACACACACCTCTGATGTGACCAAAGAGAATATACTACTTTTATATGCGATTGTGCAAGATTTCATTATCGACGTTGGGGCTGTAATAAGTTTTTTAATTCACTGATGCTTACAAGGAAATTTCTCGGGTGGCTTGCCACACCCATCACTCATGGGTTATGTCGCCAAGCAGGTGTTAGATGGTCTGATGATAAACCCACTCAGATGCCGCTTCAGCTAGTAGATTCCAGAATGATTGCGCAGTATTCGGTGTGGGCCGGAGGTGATTCACATACTAGAGGGTTAGGCTTTATTTTTCCATCAGCTTCGGAGGACGAAGTTGACGCTGAAGACACCTCAGATGATGAGAACGAGATGATGGGAGAGCAAGGAGCATAGGCGGAACCACATTCTAACGACATATCTAGTCTTCAGTTTCTTGCATTTCAACACCAAGTGGATGAGCATAACAAGACAGCACGAAGAGAGATGTGGTGACTCGCAGCGAGGCAAGACCACATGTTTGGCGCGGTGAATACGTCCTTCGCTTCTTTGAATGTGATGCTCCAGAGTTTCAATCCAACTGCCCAATTCTCATACCAGCAGCCAGCTCTTATGCCAAGATTTCCACCAAGTGACTCTGAAGAAGAAGATTAGCTACCACCACCACCCCAGACTTAGGCGATTACGGGGAAGTCCTCACACATTTTATTACGTTATCCATACAATGAGGACATTGTAGTTTTCAAGTTTGGGGGATTTAGTTAAATTTATGTTTACATGTTAATGTCATTAGTTAGGTTTGTAGTTGTTATTGCATGTTTAGTTTTGCATGCTTAGTTTTAGGAATTTTAATGTTGCATTCATGTAATCATATAGTTGCATAGTAGCTTAGGAGCAAGTAGTTTTATTTATTGTTGCATTATGTTAGTTGTTATTTCTTTTTGCATGATGTTATGTTATTTTTGAAATATATATTTAAAAAAAATTAGTTAAAATTGTGTTGTTTTGCATATGTCCAACAGTCATCGTAGTTCATTTTATTGTGGCCAATGATGAGATTGAGATTAAGTAGATAAATGCAGTACCTAGTATTAGAACTATGATGTAGTTTTGAGTTATGAATTGAATCTTGAGCATGTTTGAAACTGGTATAAAAATGGTAGCACGTTAATAACATCTGTGTCGACTGAATAGTTTAAATTGATACATAAATAGTTTTTAAAGGATGAAGCTAGTGTAAATAAGAAAATGACAAGAATAGGTGATGAAAACGATGAATTAGGTAAGAACCTAAGTTTGGGGGAAAAAGTGGGATATATAAGCTTCAAAAAAAATAAAAAAGAAAAAAAATATCTAGTTGAGTCTTGTGGTGGGTTGAAAAGAAATACTCCCCATAAACACAGGTGTGAGATGGAGCGTAAAACATACTTACCAACCATCTATTGAAAAAAAAGAGAAGAAAAATAAGGAGAAAGACGGGAAATATGGGCAAAGAACCCCCGTAAATGAAAAAGAAAACATGAATACCCTATTCGGACCCCTAATCTTGGTAAATGTTTGATTTTAGTTGGAACTCGTCTATTTTTGAAATTTTTGAGTTTATTCTGTATGATTCCTAATAAGAGATTGGTTATGTATTGAATTTGAATTAGTATCAGTTAGCATAGATGTTGATCACACACACACTATATCAGTGATGACAGTCTAAGATTTGAGGATTGGTAAGAAGTTATTGATTAGTTTTGATATGAAGTGTTGTAGTGTTTGCTTGATTTTTCTGAGGCCAAAGGAATACATTTGATTCTATGATATTGTTGGATTCGTAGACATGTAGATTAGATACATTACATCTCATTGCATTGCATTGCATTGCATCACATGTTAGTTTGTTTTGTGCTCGAGAACTAGTACGATTTAAGTTTGGGGGATTTTGATAAGTGAATTTTATATCCACGAATCAGTTTCTAATCCAAGCTTAATCAGTGTTAATTCCTTGTTTTTATTTTTATTTTTACTTGTTTATTGTTGTTTTATGTGTAGGTGGGTTGGTGTGGCAAGTGATCAAAAAGGGAGGCATTTTGGGCGAAATTGTAGAAAGTTTGGAGTTTAACCAAAGTCAGAGGATAGTGTGCTAGCCCGCCGGGGCGGGCCTATTTTAGTCTTACACCCCCGCCGGGGCATGGGGTCTTCATGGTCAGTCGACAGGAGCCTAGCCCACCGGGGCGGGCGTTTCCCAAGCCAATACCCTCGCCGGGGCGGGGGGTGCCTAGTCTGGGCAGTCCTTTGCTGATTCAAACAGTGCTAAAGTGTGGACTTTAGTACTTGCATATCTTTGGGACTCTACATAAGCGAGGATTGCATTCAGATTGTGGTTGTAAACATATAATTACATCCAAAACAACTAAATCAAAGGGGATAGAAGGCAATTAACAGAGATTAAAGACATATTTTCATAGCGAGCATTGGAGTGCAGATTTTGAAGAACTTTCATATCAACTGCGAATTAAGGCTAAAGTGAAGGGTGTTCCGCATTATTCTTCTCCTTTAGTTTTATATTTGTAATTGAAAAGATGATATCTTTAATTTATTCAGTTATTATTTCATTTATGATGAACTTAATACTTTTTAGGCTTATGACGGATCTTTAAGTGGAACGATGATTATGTAACTTTGATTTTCAGTTTAATAATCTATTATCCAGTTTATCTATATTAATTTGAGCTTGAATTTATGAATTGCCTTATCAACAATTCTTTGTGGATTTGTATGAATTCGAGAGATGAAATACGAGTCTAGACTTAGTTAATATAGCACGTGTTCTTGAATTTTGTGAATGAACAGAATCTTGATAAATGTTAGGGTAGAGATATGCTTGACATCGCATGTAATCAGATAAAGAACTTGAATTTAAACCTTCTTTAATTGTAATTCACATAGAGATATTGTGAGTTAGTTGATTAAGGTGTTTAATTTGATTCTATCTAATTTGTGGATTTGAGTTAATATGGTATTAGTGCATCGAGAGGTGGCTAATTCTACATACGTGTTCATGATTAATAAACTGGGATATTGAATTAAACTGGAATACATGTTTAATAATTTGAGTGATGCTTAGAGTGAAATCGGAAGCCTAATTCTCCATTATTTGTTTGAAAATTCAGTTTTTAGGGTTTGTTGATTGTTTGGTGATTTTAATATTTTTTATACTTTTAGTTACAAACTTTAAATTGGTTAGTTTAATAAAATTAGGATTAATAGGAAATTGGTAATTGTGAGGGTTGATTTCTATTTAAAGTCTCTGAGGGAACGATACTTTACTTACTATTATATTACTTGTTAACCACGTATACTTGTGTGTTGTGCGTAATTAGATTTTACCCAACAATGACCTGCAAATGGCAGACAATGACGTTGTATCATCTGAGAGTGGGAACATATTTCCTCCAAGATGGAAGGAAATTATAGCAATTATATCCTCTGAGGGAGATTTGGCTGCCACACCACGTATAATTCAACCAATTCAGCTCAAAGGAGTTTAAAATCCTTTGAAAATGGCTGCACTAAAGCCAATCATATTGTCGTTCAGGCCACAATATCCTATCATCAGCCTTAAGAAAGTCCCATGGAATTATGGAGAGGCTGAAGGATCAACATCAAACACAACTGTTGTAGTGTCTAAAGAAAATCCAATGTATCTCCCTCAACGAGTGATGAAGCGTATCATCAGATCTAAAGGGAAAGTGCCCAAGGAGAAGATTGAAGAATTCCTCTGCAAGATGGGACATAATGAAGCCAAGGTGGTTCATAGCTTGAAGGAAGCTCCAATCTAGATCTCTATTCTGGACTTGGTTTTCTCTTCAGAAGATCACTAGAAGGTCTTACTAAAAATATTAGAAGAAGCCCACTTGCCAAACACAATGGAGGTTAAAAAATTCCATCATCTGGTTGATCACATCTTCAATAGCAATGTGATATCCTTCACTGATGATGACATACCTCCCGAAGGGATGAGTCATTATAAACTGTTGCACATAGCGGTGAAGTCTTCTGGATATGTGGTCGGATGAGTTCTAATAGATGGAGGATCATCCCTAAACATCTGCCCCTATGCCGCATTGGAAAAAATGAACATCAATCTCAACATGATTCGAAGCAGCCATATAATAATCAAAGCCTTTGATGGATCTCGACGAAATGCTATCGGAGAGATTGAATTACCAGTGGAAATTGGTCCACATACATTCTATGTATCCTTCCAAGTGTTCAAAATCACTACAGGATATAATTTACTGTTAGCAAGACCTTGGATTCATATGGCGGGAGCCGTCCCATCCATTCTTCATTAGCAGCTCAAGTATATCATCAACAGTAATCTAGTCACTGTCAATGTTGAGCCAGAATGTTCTATTCAAAGTAATATACCCCTTATTAGTTTCAATGAAGAAGTTGAGACTGCCAGCTTCCAGGCTTTTGAGGTGAGCAACACTCACTATCAACCCATCGGGGCTCCACCTATGATACCCAGAGTTTCTGTCGAGGAAATGTCGGCAAGTCAAGAAATGATATCATTGGGTTTTCAAACTAGACAAGGGTTAGGAAATGATCAACAAGGAATTAAATGCCCAATTCAAGTTCCCAGCCAGACAGGAACAGTCGGACTAGGCTACTCCTTTGGGTCCAGTCATAGGAACCCGCAGAAGCATACACCGGTTTCTTCATCTACTAGGTTGTTGCCTAAACCTACAGGTGCTAATCCTGTATGACCTCTACGGAAAGTTCCTACCCCTATGGTAGCTATGCTGTTTCCTAAGCCGATACCAGTTAAAGGAAAGGAAGTCCCGATTCCAGACCCGGATGTGGAGAAAAAGAATCAAAGATGTAAATAAGACATTAAGAGGTGGTTATCAAAGATATACTTCCTGGCACATACTGAGGGTATGAACAAGGATATCTTAGATGACGACTGTCTAGACATCATGGTCATCATTCAAGAGAAGGAGGACGATAACATTACCTTCATCATAACCGTCCACTAGGACTTGACCCTTGGAAATTGGAGCAGCACTCTTTATATTTGCCGATAAGGGTAAAAAGGGCTGAAAATCCCTCTGCCCAGTAGATAGAAATAACTGCTTATTTTTGTTGCATAGTATTAGCAGTTTTTTTGTCATTTCATGCTAACACTTTGTATGATTAAATAGTTTTATATATTAAGTGAAAGCATTTTGTTTCAGGACTCTAAAGTTAGATGTGCCTAAACTATCTGATGAGGTGCATATTCTTCACAAGGACTGTAACTTTGATGTAAAGTTGGACTCTTACTTGATGGAGATTGAGCAAGAGGACTAAGAGATACCTTAAGAAATCAAAGAATGGGTCAAAGATAAACCCAAGCTAAATCTTGATCAAACAACCTCTTTTAACCTTAAAACCTCAGAAAACCCCAAACAAATCAAGATTGGTACAGACCTTACTCCAAGCCAAATGAATGACATGGTTACTCTATTGACCCAATTCTAGGATATGTTTGCATGGTCTTATGAAGACATGGTCGGTTTGTTAACTGACATCGTCATTCATCGCCTTCCCATCAAAGATGGATTTAAGCCAGTCAGACAGAAACTCAGGCAATTAAAACCTGAGTGGAGTTTGAAAGTCAAAGAAGAAATTGTGAAGCAATTTCAAGCCGACATCATTATGGTATCAACATACCCTGAGTGGCTATCCAACATAGTCCCCCTGCCTAAACCTGGAGGGAAGGTGTGAGTTTACATGAATTACAGGGATCTGAACAAAGCTTACCTCAAAGATAGCTTTCCCATAGCGTTCATTCACATACTCATTGATAATATAACTCAGTATGACATGTACTCCTTTGCTGACTACTTTGCAGGGTACCATCAAATCATGGTTGCTGAAGAGGATCATGAGAAGATTGCATTTATCACTCCTTGGGGAACCTTTTGTTATAGACGGTTGTCATTCGGCATCATCAATGCCGGAGCTACCTATCAGCGAGCCATGATGGCTCTTTTCTATGATCTAATGCATAAAGAGATAGAAGTCTATGTGGATGACATCATTGTCAAATCCCAAAGGGAAGAAGACCACCTACATCATCTCAAAAAGCTCTTCAGCCGATTGCGTAAGTAAAACTTGAAGCTGAACCCAACAAAATGCGTCTTTGGCATTAAATCAGGCAAGTTGCTAGGATTCCTAGTAAGCCACAAAGGCATTGAGCTGGATCTTTCATAAATCCAGGCCATCACGGAGATGTCCATACCCTAGACAGAGAGGTAAATACGAGAATTTTTGGGAAGAATCAACTTCATCAGCCGATTCATCTCCCAACTCACAACAACTTATGAGCCCATCTTCAAGTTGTTAAGGAAGAACTCCTACAAGAAATGGAACGAAGAGTGTCAAAAAGCCTTCCTTACTATCAAAGAGCAGCTAATCAAATCTCATGTTTTGGTACCTCCCAGGGATGGTGTTCCCCTATTTATGTACCTGTCAATTAATGACAATGCTATGGGCTGCATGCTGGGACAGAAAGATGATAGAGGCCAAGAAAGAGCTATCTATTACCTCAGCAAAAGATTCAGCATCAGTGAACACAAGTACACTCTGATTGAGAAAACTTGTTGTGCTTTAGCATGGGCTTCCATGAGATTACAACATTATCTCCATGGTCACACAACCCATCTCATATTCCACGTGGATCCTCTCAAGTACGTGTTCAACAAACCCATGTTGAATTATCGAATGTTCAAATGGTAGTTTATCCTCCAGCAAGTTGACATCATCTATGTGACTAAAAAGGCTATCAAAGGTCAAGGTATTGCGGATCAAATGGCCTCTGTACCTTCAGGGGATTTCAAACCTTTGGAAAAATATTTTCCCGATGAAGGGGTAATGACAGTTCAACAACACTATCAGAACAGTACACACCAATCATGGAGGATGTATTTTGATTGAGATGTAAACGTGGAAGGTTCTGGAGCTGGAGCAGTTCTAGTATCCATTTCGGGATAGCAGTATCCCGTTGCCATCAAATTGCAGTTTTTCAACACCAACAACATAGCTGAGTATGAAGGCTGTATCATGGGGTAGAAACTCGCCCAATCCATGGGCGTCAGACAATTAACTGTCTTTGGAGATTCCGAATTGGTAATTAAACAAACCACTGGGGTCTATCACACCAAAGAATTACATTTGATGCCTTACCATCGACAAGTCATCCAGATGGCTTTGGAGTTTAAAGAAATATCTTTCCTCCACATTCTTCGGAATAGGAATGATTTTGCGGATGCACTATCAACTTTGGCCTCATTGATTAACATACTTAATAAGGAAGACATGCCAAATATCACATTTGCCCGGCAAAAGGCACCAGCCTACGGGAACTACATTGGAGAAGTATCGGATGAGCTGCCTCCCATCCAACACCCTTGGTATCAACATATCAAAGAGTATTTGCGAGATGGATCTACACCCACTGAGGCGAGTCAAGCGGAAAGAAAGCAGATCCATAGAATTGCCATGAAATTCTATATGAGCGAAGACACACTTTATAAAGGAGATGCAGAACTAGGCCTTCTCAGATGTCTAGATAAAGACCAAGCTCAGAGGTGTAGTCTGCGGCCCACACATGAGCGGCCCTCTACTTGTCAAGAAGATCCTAAGAACATGGCATTACTGGCTCTCTCTCAAGGCAGACAGTGATGATCATGTCAAGAGATGTTACCAATGCCAAATTCATGGGAATACTATCCACGCCCCTCGAAGGGAGCTCCACAATATGAGTTCGCCCTGGCCCTTCTCAATATGGGGAATGGACGTGATCAGGCCCATCGGGCCCAAAGCCACTAATGGTCATCGGTTTATTTTCACTATGATCGACTACTTCACCAAGTGGGTAGAAACAGCCTCTTCGCCCAGGGTCACTAAACAAGTGATCATTAGTTTCATTAAAAACAATGTCATTTATTGATATAGACAACCAGAGGTGATTTTATCAGACAATGCTAAAAACCTCAACAACCAAATGATGGAGGAGTTATGCAGTAAATTCCACATCAAACATCTCAACTTAGTCATCTAGCGTCTAAAGATGAATGGTGTTGTTGAAGAGGCTAATAAGAATATCAAAAAGATCATGCAAAAAATGTATGCCAATCACAAAGAATGGCCTGACTTGTTGCCTCTGACTCTATTAGCCTACAGAACGTCAATTCGCACTTCCACTGGGGCAACCCCCATACTCATTAACCTATGGCATGGAAGCAGTGTTCCCCATAGAGGTGGAAATGGAATCCCTCAGAGTGTTGAAAAATGCTTAGCTAGATGAAGACCAATGGTTACAAGATTGGTACCACCAATTGTCTCTAATAGATGAAAGGAGGGTCGCAACCATCTTCCATGGTCAGTTATATCAACCGAGGATCGCTCGGTCCTACAACAAGAAAGTCCGGCTATAGAAATTCAAAGAACATAACTTGGTTTTGAAAAAGGTTTTTGACAACTAAGTTCAATCTAAAGGAAAATTCTCCCCAAACTGGGAAGGCCCGTTTGTTGTCAAGGAGGTATTGACAGGAGGAGCCCTCAGATTGCAAGAGATGAATGGTGAGTAATTTCCCAACTCATCAACTTGGACACCGTGAAACGGTACTATATCTGAAGTTACCTGCAAACTAGCATCCTGGTTCTGGATCATCAGATCCCCAGTCAATTCAGGTTTTCAAAACCTTTCACTGTATACAACCTTTCATCATATTAGTTTGCCCCATCAGGGACAAACATACCTTCCAACCAGCAGCCTGGTTCTAGATTATTAGATACATCCCTCAATTTAGGTTTTCAAAACCTTTCTCATTATACCTTTCACAATTTCAGTTTATCCCGCCAGGGATAAAACTTTTCACTCCTTCAGTTTGGCCCACCAGGGAATAAAACATTTCCTCACAACTTTAGTTTGTCCCATCAGGGGTGATCTACGCAGACCTGATCTCCCCAATACATGGGAGTACGTAGGCAACCATTTTTATGGTCCGGTCTAACTACAGAAAAAATAAAAAAATAAAAAAATCTCTACACCCTCTTTACCACCTACAACTTTCAACCTTTTAACGCTAGGTTGGAACTACGCAGACCTGATCTCCCCTCATCAATGGGGGTATGTAGGCAACCATTCACGGTGTGGTCTCACCCCCTACCAAAACACAAAAACTTATCAATGGTACTGGGATCCTTCTTCAAACCTTCAAACCACACCTCATCGGCTTAGACCAAAGGGATGGAACTACCTGGTCTCCCCACACAAATGGGAGAACTGACGACCATCTAAGCTGCGGTTGAGTTGTCAAAAAGAAACACTAATCCATAAGAGATGGAACTACCTGGGGTTCCCAATACAAAGGAGTACCGACAACCATCTGTGGGGAGGTCAGCCATAATCCTCTCCATAACCACATACATAAACGAGTCCCAAGACACCAAAAGGTAGGGAATACATGGATCAACGATCTATTCTGAAAGATCCTGAGACATCTCAATGTCCATCCATCAAGGGGGAGTTCAGAATACATCTAGATCACAAGCCCTGGAGAACATGCAACTATCAAGCAAGTAATAAGGCATAACTAAAAGGGAAGTGAATCAAAAAATATTTCCTTGTCATATAATACTGTTTGATATATACAATGTGTTTTGTACATGACAAAAATGGCTAAGCTAGTCTATACAGGAAAATCAAAGCTAATCTAAAAACCCGTGGATAAGCGAGCCATCAAGTCTAACATGGCATCCCTCTCAGAAGATGGGGGTAACTCTATGAGCTCTTGCCCTAGGGTATCTACACGAGTCAAGAGATCTACAACCATATGTATGGTGACACTATGCTCATCAAAAAATGTGCTCATCTGTGCAAAGATATCAGCAGTATGGGACCTCAATGCAGTACTATCTGTAGTGACGCCATCTCGGGCGGATAGAGTACTATCTCGCTCAATAACAGCTACATCCCTATATGATTGAGCCTCATCCCGCTCAGCAACATCGGTGTGTCTATGAGCTAGAACATCATCTCTCTTAACTAGAGCGGCATCTCTATCAAAAAGAGCTGTCAACATCAAGGCCCTAGCCTAACCCCTCTCAAATGTTATCAGATGCAAACTCTGCTCTAAATACTCTGCAGAATGTGGAGTCACAACAGTAGGAATACTAGGAGAATCTACTAGAGTTGTCGTCCATCCAGCAAACAGCTCATCCTCAGTGGGAAAATCAAGATCTTCCATAGGCTCCCCACTGTCAGAATCGATACCCGGCTCCATGGATACATTAATTTATGTGGACTATAATAAGTAAGGGATTACATTAATTTGGGCTTAAAATTAATTACGTCTAATTTATATTTGTGTAATATTAAAATCTTATTAAAATTAGGAGAGATAATAAGATATATAAATAATAAGCTAAACCTAACTTCATCATTATATCTTATACGATCTGGGGAGCAGAGGAAGAAAAGGAAAAGGAAAAGGCTGTGAACTATAATTCGAGGAGGCGATCGGGTTAGAAAAGAGAATACTAGTAATACTAGTATTAATATTCATATTATTTATTATTATTATTATTAATATAAATATTATTAATACTAATATTAACATTAATATTAATAATATTACAAAATATTATTATTAATATTTTTAATATAAATATTATAAATACTAATATTACAAAATATTAATATTAGTATTAATAATATTACAAAATATTAATAGTAACATGTCCCTATAATTTGTAACAGCTGGGACATTTAATAGTGGCATGGTTTTTTTTGATTGCTCTCAGCAATCGATTACACACACACACACACACACACACACACACACACACACACACACACACACACACACATATATATATATATATATATATATATATATATGGGTATTCATCCATGGCAAACGTTTTTCAAGGACACTATTCAGCAAACAAGTTGATTACCGTTGATTTGGACAATGGGAGGCTGAGATTGGTCAAATTTTCTCCCTGCCGCTACAGCTTGTAGCAGTCCCTTTTTCTTTTTGCCCGTTAGCCTATTACATTATTACCCCTAACTTATAATACATGCCTGCCGCTACAGGCTGTAGCGGCAGTGTGAGTCCCACCCATATGGCTATGTAAAGATAAGTTTACATTTATGTATACATAATGTAAAAATAAAAGATAATGATACATAATATAAAAATAAAAGATAATGATAAGATAAGTCTGAATAAAAGATAAACTTATTTTTATAAATACATAATGTAAAAATAAGATAAGTTTGAATAAAAGATAAATTTATCTTTTATAATAAAATAAATTTATCTTTTATTATAAAAACATAAATTTATCTTTTATAATAAAATAAAAGATAGTTGAGAGTTTTAATATGAATATTGTCTCGTAGACAATATCCAAACTCAAATGGAATCCTCATTAAAATTATTATCACACTATTTTATAACATAGTGAGGACTACTACAGCCACCATCTCGAACCGTCACTCCATTCCCCGACTAGTCCCAGCTATGTTCTCATTTCCTGAAGAGAACAATGAAAGCAAAGGGTGAGCTCAAAAGTAAAGAATATTATGACTAAGATAATGCATAATAAATTATTGTTAGCCTTCAACAGTATAAAACTGATAGAATATAATAGACAACAAGTCTAACTGCAGTGGAACAAGTAATCCATTAGAAGAGTCAAGTAGAGCATAATATCTACTATCTTTTATGATTTAAAAGTTCATCATCAATATTTTATCATTGTAACACAGCTCAATAAATATTCCACATCATCGTATTATCCGTGCACTACGGGCCAAGGATATTCGTTAGTATCACATCCATGAATTATACATGCACTACGAGTTAAGGATATTCATTATTATCATATCAATGATTTATCTATGCACTACGGGCCAAGGATATTCGTTAGTATCACCAGTGGTCATGATCATGCCAACAACTGTCCATCAATGCACTACGGGCCAATGAGGACTATTACCATATAATTTGTAACATTACGGGTCATGATTATACCGATACATAATTCCTGGTCATAATCATACCAATCAGCAGTCCATCTATGCACTACGGGCCAAAGATCACTTTCATCACAATATAAGCATGAGGATGATGACAATGATATAAGCATCAATCAAATGAAATCAAGGATAAATATTAAAGATTTTTAATTTATCCAGAGTTTAAAAATATCCAAATTGTCAACATGACATTTTCTTTGTGGAGTAAAATTCAAGAATAATATTCATGTATCAAAAATAATTTGGACAGAAAAGAAAACAATTTTTGTTATGAATAGTACCCCGGGTGAATAGTACCTCGTGAATAGTACTTTGTGAATAGTACTCTGTGAATAGTACCCCAACATGAAAAGATCAAAATTTAACAAGAATATTTAGAAAAATATTCTTGTGAAACGATACTAGATGAAGCGCAAATTTTAAGGATATTCTACTAATTTCAAGGAGTATAGAAACAATACTTAACAAAATGAGTGTAGAATTAGGAATATTAAACGAAATAATATTACTTACATACTATAGAGTATGGAAGAAAATATTATTTCTTACGAATATTGAACAAAAATAATATCACTTACCTTAAAAGGAGAGTATTTCTGAATGGTATGGCGGCGGGGATATTCTTGAACAAAATTTGCATTGTTTTCTATACTCAAAGGTTCCTTAAACTCTAAAGAAATACGCTCAATACTATAGAAGAAGAATTCTCTGATTCTGGTGTGATTTTCAATTCTAAACTAAGAATCCTATTTATAGGAGAATGGTAGGATACTATTTGGACGCACGGTAAAGGAAAAATCACGGGTGAATAGGAACTTTATTCACGGACGATTTCTTCGAAATAATTTTGATTTTACTATGCAACTCTATGTAAACACTATACAGTACTATGCAACACTATGCAATA
Source organism: Panax quinquefolius (assembly GCA_020205615.1). NCBI lineage: Eukaryota > Viridiplantae > Streptophyta > Magnoliopsida > Apiales > Araliaceae > Panax > Panax quinquefolius. The sequence continues at coordinate 17,276,163 of CM035165.1, forward strand.
CTATGCAAAATAAAATATAACATATTTTATTTTACATAAAAAACAAAACTTATATAATATATGTATATATAACATCCACTCACACACACATACCATATCACACACGTAACACACACCCCCCCACACATATATATAATACGTGTATATATATATATATATACACACACACACACACACTGACATATATATAAAACTTTCTACCGACGATTTTGAAAAATGAGTAAGGGGGGTAGGAGTCCATGTAACAAGCAAAATTTATAACAAATACTTCAATAAAAACCCCTCTATTTATCTCAATTCACTTGGCTTTACAAAACACATTTTTAAGAATATTTATTCATCATTAATATTATAACTCGCAATATTAACAACCAAATCATTCCGAGGAAAGAGGGGACTTTCCTATAAGGACTTCTCCTTATTGGCGCGCAATTAGGTGACTAAACCTCTTTTCTCGACAGAACTTTCTAGACATCATCAATAATGAAAATAATAATATGAATAACTTTGTCATCTCAATTATTGATTTAATAATATAAAATATTGTGACAATAATTGAATCAATAATGTGAGATATTATAAAAAAATTAATGTGGCAATAATTGAATAAAACTGAGTGACTTCTCACACAAGCATCAATAATCAAAGATATTGTACAATACCGTGTGCTACTATGCAACTGCGCGTATTACTATATTTTTACCACCTGGTATTCCAACAGTTAACGGTAAAACTTTTGCCATTATTTTTATAAAAAGTTATTTTTGTCTTTTCTAACTCCGATAGTAATTCCGTTGTTGGATCCACCAATAATTGCATCGTCGTACGAATATTCCCTGATAAAATGAATATTTCTCGACCAAACAAATATTTTCTGACAACTTGCTTACTTTACAAAATTTGTATATATTACCCCCAACTATAACATTATATTAAATCCACACCTTATTATTCAAAAATAATATTTAGAGAAAATTAATCTTTATTCATAAAAGTTGGGGTCTTACAACCTTCCCTTCTTATGAAATTTCATCCTCAAAATTGGTGTACGTACCTGGTATGTCGAAGAGGTGAGGATACCTTCATTTTATTTCAGATTTTAACTCCCGGGTCATTTTCTTAACATCGTGGTTTCTCCATAAAACTTTGACATGAGGTATAACCTTGGAGCGTAGAATATGTTCCTTCTTATCCAAGATTTTAACAGGTACCTCTTCATACGTTAAATCTTCCGTTATCTCATCTGATTCTAATTCAATAATGTGGTTCGAGTCTTCCACATATTTACGTAACATAGATATGTGAAAAATGTTATGAACACGAGATATACTTGGCGGTAAGGCGAGTTTATAGGCCACCATTCCTACTCGGTCGAGGATTTCAAATGGGCTAATGAATCGAGAATTGAGCTTTTCTCTTTTTCCTTATCTCGTAACTCCCTTCCATGGAGCAACACGTAACAACACATAATCTCCAACATTGAATTTCACGTCCCTTCGATGAAGATCAACATAACTCTTTTATCGATCTTGTGAGGTTTTAATACGTTGTCGGATCATTTGAATATTTTCCGTTGTCATACGTACCAATTCCGGTCCCAACAATGTTGTTTCATCACCTCGTCCCATCATACTGGAGAACGACACTTGCGTCCATACAATGCCTCGAATGGAGCTATGCAAATACTTGCTTGATAACTATTGTTGTAGGAGAATTCCACTAATGGCAAGAACTTGTCCCAACTTCCTTTGAAGTCTAGGACACAAAGTCTTAATAGATCATCAAGAGTTTGAATAGTCCTCTCCGACAATCCGTCCGTATGATGATGATATGCAGAACTAAATCGTAAATCTGTGCCCATAGCTTTCTGTAAACTAACCCAAAATCGTGAATTGAATCTTGGGTCTCGATCAAAAACTATGGATATTGGCATACCATGCAGTCTTACAATCTCATTTATGTATAAATGAGCAAGACGTTCAAGTGAATAAGTTTCTCGTATAGGTAAGAAATGAGCAGACTAGGTTAATCTATCAACAATGACCCAAATTGCATCTATGCCTTGAGAAACTTTGGGAAGACCAGTAACAAAATTCATGGTAATGTGATCCCACTTCCATTCTAGAATTTTAAGTGGTTGCAATTGACCATTTGGCACTTGATGCTCCATCTTGACTCGTTGACAAGTTAGACACCTTGAGATAAACTTCGTTATCTCTCTCTTCATATTGCTCCACCAAAATGTATGTCGAAGAGCACGATACAATTTGGTACTCCCAGGATGGATTACAAACGGTGTGTTGTGCGCCTCCATCATGATTTTATACTTCAAATCAGAGTCGTTAGGAATCCAAAGTCTGGATTTGACTCGAAGTATTCCTTCTTCATCGATTCTTGCTTCTGGAATAGCACATTTTTCCATTTTCTTCTTCATACGCATCAGCTCCAGGTTCGTAGCTTGAGCAGCTTTAACTTTATTGATTAAAGTCGGTTCTACTTGTATATTTGACATCATCACGTGGGTCCCTGGAGTATTTAACTCGATCTTCATCCTTTATAAGTCATACAAAATTGGCCTTTGCATTGATAATATCGTATTTGTACCCGTATATGATCTTCTACTCAACGTGTCAGCTACCACGTTCACTTTTCCCAGATGGTATTGAATGGTATGATTGTAATCTTTCAACAGCTCAAGCCAACGTCATTGCCACATGTTGAGTTCCTTTTTTGTGAAGAAATATTTGAGGCTTTTATTATCTATATAGATCTCCACCTTCTCCCCATATAGGTAATGTCTCCAGATCTTTAGCATAAAAAATGACTACTGCCAACTCTAGATCATGAGTAGGATAATTCCTCTCATATTCTTTGAGTTGTCGTGAGGCATATGCTATGAATTTCCCATCTTGCATGAGAACATATCCTAAACCTTTGCCTAAAGCATTGTTGTATATGACAAATCCCTTCGAACCAAATGGAATTATCAAAATAGGTGCTGAAATGAGTCTCCTCTTGAGTTCTTGAAAACTCTTCTCACATTCCTCGCTCCAACCGAATTTTGTATCTTTTTGAGTCAGCTGAGTTAATGGAGTAGCGATTCATGAAAATCTTTCCACGAATATCTGATAATAACCAGCTAAGCCCAGAAAGCTACATACTTTGGTTACTGACTTAGGTTGCTCCCAGCTTTGAATTGATTTAATCTTCGCTGGGTCAATAGATATTCTGTGATTTGATATCACGTGCCCAAGGAATGCTACTTCCTCAAGCCAGAACTCACTTTTCTTCAACGTGGCATATAACTTGTTTTCACGAAGCTTTTGGAGTATCAGCCTCAAGTGTTGTTCATGATCTTCACGGCTTTTGGAGTATATGAGGATGTCATCAATAAAGATAACCACAAAATGATCCAAATATTCCTTAAATACTCGGTTCATCATATCCATGAAGGCAACAGGAGCATTGGTTAATCCAAAAGACATGACTAGAAATTCATAATGCTTGTACTGAGTTCTAAAAGATGTCTTTGGAATGTCATCAGTTTTAATCTTTAACTGATGATATTCGAAATGAATATCGATCATTTAAAAGAATTTGGCACCTTGCAACTGGTCAAATAGGTCATCAATGCGAGGCAACGAGTACTTATTTTTGACGGTGATATGATTCAACTCCTGATAATCAATGCAAAGTCGCATACTCCCATCTTTCTTCTTTACGAATATATAGAACATGACCACCCCAAGGAAACGTACTAGGACGAATGAAATCGATGTCTAACAGTTCCTATTGTTGGGTTTTTAACTCCTAAAGTTCAATAGGAGCAATTCGATATGGGGTTTTGGAAATGGGTTTTGTACCGGGTTCAAGGTCAATACAAAACTCGATTTCACGCTCTGGGGGTAGGCCAGGAAGTTCTTCAGGTAATACATTAGGAAATTTATTAACAATAGAAATATCATTCAATTCTGACGTATTTTTGTTTAAATCTGTGACATGGGCTAAGAAAGCTTGACATCCGTTTTTCAATAAACGAATGGTTTTATGGCTTGATATGACAGTGATTGACTTTAGTTGTGACGCCCCCAAAATAGGTATACATCACCTATTCTGAGTTGTCAATACATACAGTGCGAAACAACTACAACTTTATTATTACAACGATAAAGCGTGAGTTTGAATACAAATATTATCTTCTAGACAATATCTATACTCAAATAAATCCTCATCACATTTATTGATACATTATTTTACCAAAATGGTGAGGACTACTAAACAATCCTTTCTAAAACCTTCATTCCATACCCAGGCTAAATTTTCATTTATATTCTCGCCTCACGAGAAAAATGGAACAAAAAAGAAAAGGGTGAGCTCAACTAGCTCGATAAAGAATATTATGACTAAGATAATATACAACAAATTATCGTTAGTCTTCAACGAGAGGGGAAAAATATAATAGAATACTGATAGACAACAAATTTTAAATCAATATTCGCAATGAAATAATAATTCATTAGAAGAGTTAAGTAGAGAATGCAAACTACTATCTTCTATGTATGAATTTAAAAGTTCATCGTCTATCTTTTATCCTGTAACATCAATCAATATACATCGGAATCAAATATTCATCTTTGCACTTCTGGGCCAAAGATATTCATCGATTGGTCATATTCATTTAAACACTGTTCATCTTTGCACTACGGGCCAAAGATATTCTTGATAATCATTCATCTTTGCACTCTGGGCCAAAGATATTCATCGATTAGTCATGTTCATTTAAACACTGTTCATCTTTGCACTACTGGCCAAAGATATTCTTGAAATCATTCATCTTTGCACTACTGAGCCAAAGATATTCTTAAGAAATCATTCATCTTTGCACTCTGAGCCAAAGATATTCCATAATATCATCATTTAAGGCGAGGATGATGAAAATATTTTTTAAAGAAAGCGAATCGAGTGAAACAAAATGACAAAGATTAAGGATTAAGGATTAGTACTTGGTTTTATCACGTCCAAAAATACCTCAAAAATAATCATAGTGGTGTAAAATTCAAGAATGATCAAAACATGGATACAATCGAGTTAGTATCCGAATAGATGTTTTAGACGAAAAGAAGAAATTTATTTTTAAATTGAATAGTACCAGTATCGTGAATAGTCTTCAGTATCGTGAATAGTCTTGCATATCGTGAATAGTAACTCAGACACCAAAAGATAGAAATTCCACAAAAACATCTTCACGCTTCATGAATAGTACTCGTGAATAGTAACTCGTGAATAGTAACTCATGAATAGTAACTTCGTGAATAGTAACCATTGAATAGTAACCCATGAATAGTAACTTGAGCATGAAAAAGTTCCAAATTTGATAAAAACTTTGGATCAACATTTCAGTATAATGATATTGAAGAAATAATATCATTACGAAAAAAATAATATCCCTTACCTCGAAAGATCAGTACTTCTAGCTAGAATACCGGGTATAGTGTTGAAGGAAACTTGCACCGTCTAGCAATACTCAAAGTATACTCAAAATACTCACAAGAATAATTTCGATAATATAGAGAGAAAACTTGATTTTACGGTGTGATTTTCAATTCTAACCTAAGCACCATATTTATAGGAAAATGCTTAGAACACCAAAGTAGAAAATTTAATAAAATAATAATATTTCTTAAAAATATTCAAGCCCACCTTAGAAATCTGATTTCAGATCATTTATAACACATGTGAGCCACTCAATTACAACAAAAAACGTTTTTCTTACAAAAAATATTTTAAACTCCCAAAAATCAATTATTTCGGAGCTTCGAAACTTCAATAATTCATAATAAATAGCCCTTTCATCAGAAAATTTGAATCTCGCGTGTTTTTATAGGAATTTCAATTCTCTACAACTTTGCAGAAGAAAGTTTTTCCAAATTCCAAATAGAAATTGACCGAAATCCACAAACAGGAGATTTTACGGGTTATAATCAAATTTCAGTCAATAAATGGGGTCCACCGACATGTTTAACATGTTTTAAACATTTATTGCAACAAAAATACTCTTCCTCCTCATATACTCATATATCCCACATTCGTTGTAAAAATATCACAATTAATATATTATTAAAATAATATATTTAAATGAATTATTTTATCGAGAAAAAGATAAAATATTAATTTTCAACAATTGTCATTTTAAAAATTTTCTCCATCTATATCCACATAAAATCAATATTTTCCTCATCATATAAATCAATAATTAATTATTCTCAAATAATATTCTGAGAATCACAATATTGACAACGAGCGGTTCAGGAGAAAAGGGGCTTTCAATAAGAATTTCTTCTTCTTGGCGCAATTAGGTGACCAAACCTCTCCTTAGAGCAGAACTTTCTAGACATTGCCAATAATGTTATCTAATAATATTATTGAGGATAATATGAATTATTGCTTGATAATGAAAAATCTTGTGTAATGACAATTATTGAAACAACAACAATATAAAATATCAACGCGCAATTATTAATTATTCGATAAAATCTTTGAGCAGTAATTACGTAACCATTATTGAGTAGTGCCTTCTACGTAAGAATCAATAATTGGTGCAATCTGGCGTCTTCTCTTCAACAATAGCGTATTAGTGTGTTTTTAAACATAGGGTATTCCAACGATGATTACTTGGTAACAACTACGCCAGTTATTTAAAAACAACTTATATTTGTCGTTTTCTTCATCCAATTGCTTTAGTTATGGGGCCCACACATGGTCTGCTTGGCGTCGTCGTCACGAATATTCCCAAACGATACGAATATTCCACGACCAAACGAATATTCCCAAGACGATAATGAATATTTTATAACCACTTGCTTATTTTGAAATATTTGCGTATTTAACCCTTAACTATCCACATTAATCAAATCAACCCTTACTATTTCAAAATAATAAATAAAGGAAATTCCTTTTATTTAAAAATTTGGGGTCTTACAACCTCCCTCCTTATGAAATTTCGTCCTCGAAATTGGCGTACATACACAGTGTTTGAAAAGGTGTGGATACCTCGCTTTCATTTCCGTTTCCAATTCCGGTCATTTCCTCTATAGCATGATTCCTCCACAAAACTTTAACTTGTGGTATGACCTTTCTGCTAGCGTAGGACATGCTCCTTCCTATCCAAGATCTTGGCGGTACCTCCTCAAACGTTAAGTCTTGGCTATCTCGTCCGGTTTCTAACTTCGATAGCGTGGTTGGGTCTTTCACATATTTCTGATACGGATATGTGAAACACATTATGAACACGAGACATACTCGGAGGTAACGCAAGTCTATAGGCTACATTTCCTACTCGGTCAAGAATTTGAAATGGACCGATAAATCATGGATTGAGCTTTCCTCTCTTCCCAAATCTTGTAACTCCCTTCCATGGAGCAACTTCGCAACAATACATGATCCCTACATTAAATTCCACATCCTTTCGATGAAGATCGCATAACTCTTTTGTCGATCTTGTGCGTTTGTATCGTTGTCGAATCATTTGGATCTTTTTTCGGTGAGTCATACGTACTAACTTCGGGTCCCAACAATGTTGCTTCACCCACCTCATCCCAACATATTGGAGAGCGACATTTTCGTCCATATAATGCTTGAATGGAGCCACACCTATACTTGCACGATAAGCTGTTGTTGTAGGAGAATTCCACCAATGGTAAATACTTATCCCAACTACCCTTGAAGTCTAGGACACGAGTCTTAATAGATCTTCAAGAGTTTGAATAGTCCTCTCGATTGTCCGTCAGGTTTGGGGATGGTATGCGAACTAAATCGCAAATCCGTGCCCATAGCTTTTTGCAAGCTAACCCAAAATCTTGAAGTGAATCTTGGGTCACGATCCGAAACTATGGATACGGGCATGCCATGCAACCTCACAATCTCATTCACGTACATACTAGCAAGGCGTTCAAGGAATAAGTCTCCGTATCGGCAAGAAATAAGCGGACTTGGTTAATCTATCAACAATAACCCAAATAGCATTGATGCCTTGAGAAACCGTAGGAAGACCCAATGTGAAATCCATAGTAATGTGTTCCCACTTCCATTAGAAATCTCAAGTGGTTGCAGCGGACCCTTAGGTACAAGATGCTCGCCTTTACACGCAGAGTTAAACACATCGAGATAAACTTTGCAATCTCTCTCTTCATATTGTTCCACCAAAATGTATGTCGAAGATCACGATACATTTTAGTACTTCGAGGATGGATTGCAAATGGCGTATTGTGTGCCTCCATCATAATCTTGTACTTCAAATCAGTCGTTAGGAACACAAAGTCTAGAGTGGACTCAAGTATTCCTTCTTCATCAATTCTCGCTTAGGAATAGCTCCTTCTTGTACTTTCTTCTTCATACGCATCGACTCAAGATTCGGTGGCTTGAGCAACCTTAACTTTTTCTATTAAAGTTGGCTCTGTCGTATACTTGACATCATCACTTTTCGTTCTCGCATATGATCTTCTACTCAATGCGTTAGCTACCACGTTCGCTTTACCGGGATGGTATTGAATAGTGTGGTCGTAGTCTTTCAATAGCTCGAGCCAGCGTCATTGCTAGCGCATGTTGAGTTCTTTTGAGTGAAGAAATATTTAAGGCTTTTATGGTGCGAATATATCTCCACTTTCTCCCCATATAGATAGTGCCTCCATATTTTAAGTAGCGAAAGCATTGCTTTGCTGACTCTAGATCATGAGTAGGATAATTCCTCTCATACTCTTTAAGTTGTCATGAGGCATAGGCTATGACTTTCCCACGTTGCATGAGAACACATCCTAACCCTTTTGCACGAAGCATCATTTGTAGATAACAAATCCATCCAAACCGGATGGTATTGTTTAGAAACAGTCTTAGAAATAAGTCTCCTCTTAAGCTCTTGGAAACTTTTCTCGCATTCTTCGCTCCAAGCGAATTTTGTATCCTTCCGAGTTAATTTGAGTTAATGGAGTAGCGATTCGAGAAAACCCTTCCACGAATCTCCGATAATAACCGGCTAAGCCCAAAAAGCTACGTACTTGATCACCGAGCTTGGTTGCTCCCAACTTTGTATTGCTTCAATCTTCACGGATCAACAGATACTCCATGTTTTCGACACCACGTGCCCAAGGAATGCTACTTCCTCAAGCGAACTCGCATTTCTTCAATTTGGCATATAGTTGGTTTTCACGAAGCCTTTGGAGTACCGACTTCAAATGGTGCTCATGATCTTCACGGCTTTTGGAATATATGAGGATGTCATCAATAAAGACAACAACGAATTGATCCAAATATTCCTTGAATACTCGGTTCATCATATCCATGAAAGCCGCAGGAGCATTAGTTAGTCCGAAAGACATGACTAAGAATTCATAATGCCCATACAGGAGTTCTCAAGGCGGTCTTTGGAATATCCACGATTCTAATCTTGGTGATGATATCTCGAAGCGAAGATCGATTTTTGAAAAGAATTGTGCCCCTTGCAATTGGTCAAACAAGTCATCAATACGAGGTAGAGGATACCTATTCTTGATGGTGACATGGTTCAATTCCAGATAGTCAATACAAAGTCGCATACTCCGTCTTTCTTCTTTACAAATAAAGCAGGAGCACCCGAGGAGATGTACTGGGGCGAATGAAAGCCGATGTCCAACAATTCACGTAGTTGGACCTTTAACTCTGAAGTTCAATAGGAGCCATTCGATATGGGGTTTTAGAAATGGGCTTTGTACCGGGTTCAAGATCAATAAAGAATTCAACTTCACGTTACGGGGTAGGCGGGAAGTTCTTGAAATCGTCGGGAAAAGTCAATAACAACGGGAATATTATTCAAATTTGGCGTGTCTTTATTCAAATCCATAACATGGGCTAAGAAAGCTTGACATCCGTTTTTAATAAGCGAATAGCTTTATGATTAGATATGAGCGGTGATCGATTTTAATGGTTTAGTAGCTTGAATTCGCATAACACGGGTTGGTTAGGAATATGAAAACTAACAACCTTACGAAAACAATCAATTTTGGCATGATGAGTAGTTAACCAATCAATCCTAAAATCACATCAAAAGCAAGTATCTTTAAAGAGATAAGGTCAATAGGTAAGAGTAATGGTGCCAACTTGAATCAAACAAGATTTATAAGCGGTGGATGTGATGAAAGTTTCTCTAGCGGAGTTTCCACAGATAGGTCAAAGTCTAATTTCTCGAGTCAAGTTTAAGCGTTGAGCACATGCGGGAGAGATAAATGAATGGGTATGCCGGTATCAAGTAAGGTATAAACTTCACAAGAATTTATAAATAGCTTACCGTGATCACCTCGTTTGGGTTCCTCGCATTATGACCGATCCACAACAAACGCTTTTCCGGAATCGTTGACTTTGACTTTTACGGGGACGATCTTTTGAGTCACCGTCCCCATTGAACTAGGTTTCGCTCTTTTGTGTACAATCTCGGCGATATGTCCTTCCTTTCCATAATTATAGCATACCTTGAGCTGTTGTGGGCGGTTTGGTGATATGTCCCTCTTTTCGCATTTGTAGCATATAATGGGTGGTCGTTCTCCTCCCTTAGAACCGATTCTTCTTAAGCCTTGCATCATCTTCACATGGTCGTTGTTAAATCTCCTCTTTTTAAAATCTCCTCGACTCGCTTCTTCTATTTTCATGGCCATGATTACCACAGAGTGGTTACCATTTACTGTCCGTCTGTTTCTTTCTCATGGGTTATCATTATTACATTGTTGCTATCTACGATCTGATCTGGTTGTGGTCCTCGGTTGGTAGTACTCGTTATCTCGCTCTAATAATTGAGCCACATTTACAACATCTGAATAAAGAGAAAATTTATGAGAAATGAGATCTTGGCGTATCTTGGGTTTCAAACCTCTAAGAAACATCCGCGTCATTCTTGAGACTTTTCGTCATGTTATTTTGTTCAATCGATGAACTCCACTTCCTTCATATGAGCGAACACTTTCGAGGAAAGTATTTGTCATTAAATAGCTTTCTGAAACGTCTCCCAAGACATTTGAGTGCGTTTGGATGGGTACGCTTCTGAGACTCCCACCATGATGATCCGCCTCGCCACGGAACATAAAGGTGGCGAATGGAACCTTCGTTCCTCCGTGCATCCCAAGACATTGAATATCTTGGTAATTTATTTGACCCATGTTTCCGCCGTGATCGGATCGGCTTTCCCTTAAATTCGGTGGTCCCAACTCTTTGAAGCGCTTGCATTTGTGACAACCGTGAATTGCTATCATTTCCTCTGTATTTTGAACACACGAGTTTCCTAAATGCGATTTTGCATGAAGCGCAAAAACTTCTAAACATCCCTCGTTCATCATCGCTTCAATGGTGTTGTTCACGGGAGGAACATTGCCCGACTGTTGCACGTTCTCCTCGTTGGTGAGTACTGAGGCATCTCCACGGTCTCATTTCCATTGTTAATATTCTCGATCGACATTCTCAAATCTGTGACCCTCATGGTGCTTCAACCACGGCACCTCACAATGGTACCTATATCTTTGCCACCACAAATAGGCGTCCCCTACGGAGAGTCGGAAGCGGTGCATCCCCCATAAGCGAAGTCTCCCCCGGTGAGAGGCTCGGGGCTCTTTACTTATACGACCTACGATACTAATTGTGGCGCCCCCAAAATAGGTATACATCACACATTACGAGTTGTCAATATATGGTACGAAACAACTACAACTTTATTATTACAACGAAGAAAGCGTGAGTTTGAATACAAATATTATCTTCTAGACAATATCTATACTCAAATAAATCCTCATCACATTTATTGATACATTATTTTACAAAATGGTGAGGACTACTAAACAATCCTTTCTAAAACCTTCATTCCATACCCCAGGCTCGTACTCGCTTATATTCTCGCCTCACGAGAAAAATGGAACAAAAAGAAAAAGGGTGAGCTCAACTAGCTTCGGTAAAGAATATTATGACTAAGATAATATACAACAAATTATCGTTAGTCTTCAACGAGGAAAAATATAATAGAATCTGATAGACAACAAATTTTAAATCAATATTCGCAATGAAATAATAATTCATTAGAAGAGTTAAGTAGAGAATGCAAACTACTATCTTCTATGTATGAATTTAAAAGTTCATCGTCTATCTTTTATCCTGTAACATCAATCAATATACATACGGAATCAAATATTCATCTTTGCACTACTGAGCCAAAGATATTCATCGATTAGTCAGTGTTCATTTAAACACTGTTCATCTTTGCACTACGGCCAAAGATATTCTTCAGAAATCATTCATCTTTGCACTCTGAGGCCAAAGATATTCTTAAGAAATCATTCATCTTTGCACTCTGGGCCAAAGATATTCCATAATATCATCATTTAAGGCGAGGATGATGAAAATATTTTTAAAGAAAGCGAATCCGGTGAAACAAAATGACAAAGATTAAGGATTAAGGATTTCGTACTTGGTTTTTTATCACGTCCAAAAATACCTCAAAAATAATCATAGTGGTGTAAAATTCAAGAATGATCAAAACATGGATACAATCGAGTTAGTATCGAGAATAGATGTTTTAGACGAAAAGAAGAAATTTTATTTTTCGATTGAATAGTACCAGATATCGTGAATAGTCTTTAGTATCACGTGAATAGTAACTCAGTAACACCAAAAGATAGAAATTCCACAAAAACATCTTCACGCTTCATGAATAGTACTCGTGAATAGTAACTCGTGAATAGTAACTCATGAATAGTAACTCGTGAATAGTAACTCATGAATAGTAACCCATGAATAGTAACCCCGACATGAAAAAGTTCCAAATTTGATAAAAACTTGGATCAACATTTCAATTATAATGATATTGAAGAAATAATATCATTCTGAAAAAAATAATATCCCTTACCTCGAAAGATCAGTACTTCTAGCTAGAATACCGGGTATAGTGCTGAAGGGAACTTGCACCGTCTAGCAATACTCAAAGTATACTCAAAATACTCACAAGAATACGCTCGATAATATAGAGAGAGAAAACTTGATTTACGGTGTGATTTTCAATTCTAACCTAAGCACCCTATTTATAGGAAAATCTTTAGAACACCAAAGCGAGAAAATTTAATAAAATAATAATATTTCTTAAAAATATTCAAGCCCACCTTAGAAATCTGATTTCAGATCATTTATAACACATGTGAGCCACTCAATTACAACAAAAACGTTTTTCATAAAAAAATATTTTAAACTCCCAAAATCAATTATTTGAGACTTGAAACTTCAATAATTCATAATAAATAGCCCTTTCATCAGAAAATTTGAATCTCGCGTGTTTTTATAGGAATTTCAATTCTCTACAACTTTGCGAGAAGAAAGTTTTCCAAATTCCAAATAGAAATTGACCAAGAAATCCATAAGCAAAGCGATTTTACTGTTTATAATCAAATTTCGGTCGATAAATGGGGTCCACAGAGCATGTTTAACATGTTTTAAACATTTATTGCAACAAAATACTCTTCCTCCTCGTATACTCATATATCCCACATTCGTTGTAAAAATATCACCAATTAATATATTATTAAAATAATATATTTAAATGAATTATTTTATCGAGAAAAGATAAAATATTAATTTTCAACAATTGTCATTTTAAAAATTTTCTCCATCTATATCCACATAAAATCAATATTTTCCTCATCATATAAATCAATAATTAATTATTCTCAAATAATATTACGAGAATCCTGATATTGACAAACGAGGCGGTTCAGGAAAGAGGGGCTTTCAATAAAATTTCTTCTTCTTGGCGGCGCAATTAGGTGACCAAACCTCTCCTTTAGAGCAGAACTTTCTAGACATTGCCAATAATGTTATCTAATAATATTATTAGGATAATATGAATTATTGCTTGATAATGAAAAATCTTGTGTAATGACAATTATTGAAACAATGACAATATAAAATATCAACGCAAACAATTATTAACTCGATAAAATCTTTGAGCGATAATTATCGTAACCATTATTGAGTAGTGCCTTCTTTACGTAAGAATCAATAATTGGTGCAATCTGGTGTCTTCTTGTTCAACAACAGCGTATTAGTGTGTTTTAACCATAGGGTATTCCAACAAGATGATACTTGCAGTAACAACTACGCCGTTATTTAAAAACAACTTATATTTGTCGTTTTCTTCATCCAATCGCTTTCCAGTTATGGGGCCCACACATGCATTCGCTGCCGCAGTAAATGCGAATATTCACAAATGATCTGAATATTCCACGACCAAACGAATATTCCGAGCGATAATGAATATTTTATAACCACTTGCTTATTTTGAAATATTTGCATATTTAACCCTTAACTATCCACATTAATCAAATCAACCCTTACTATTTCAAAATAATAAATAAAGGAAATTCCTTTTTATTTAAAAATTTTGGGGTCTTACATTAGTGGTTTGGTTTCTTGAATTCGCATAATAGGTTGGTTAGGAATATGAAAACTAACAACCTTACCAAATAATCAATTTTAGCATGATGAATAGTTAACCAATCAATCCCTAAAATCACATCAAATGCAAGTATTTTCAAAGAGATAAGATCGACATGTAACGTGAGGGTGCCGATTTGAATCAAACAAGATTTATAAATAGTGGATGTAATGAAGGTTTTTCCCAACGGAGTTTCAACAGATAATTCAAAGTCTAATTTCTCTGGATTTAAATTTAAATGTTGAACGCAAGTAGGAGAAAAAAAAGAATGGGTAGAACCGGTATCAAATAAAGTATGGACTTCGCAAGAGTTTATGTTTAGCTTACCCGTGATAACCTCGTTCGGGTTCCTCGCTTTTTGGGAGGTCACGACAAACGCTCTCCCTTGAACTACTGGCTTTGACTTGTCTGGGACGGCCTTTGGTGTTTCCATCCCAGCTGGACGTGACTTCACTACATGACAAAATCGGGCTAGATGACCTTCTCTTCCGCAATTGGAACACGCTTTGGGTTGTTGCGTACAGTTTTGACTGATGTGTCCCTCCCCTTCGCATTTGTAGCATACGACCGGTGGTCGTTCTCCTTCCTTGAAAACAGGTGCTGGTGCTGCTATTTTTCCATCATTATTGAACCTTCTCTTCTTAAAATTTCCACTTCTATTATCTTGGCCATGATTACCACAGAAGTGGTTACCATTTATGGCATATTGATTTCCTCCATGTTTGTTGTCACCGATTCGATGACTGCTACCACTGGTATTATCGTTTTGCCGGATGCTATCTTTTGGTTGGGCTAACTCATTATCGCGCTCCAAAAACTGAGCCATATTCACAACATCTGAATACAAGCAAAGTTTGTGAGAAATGAGGTATTGACGTATTTCGGGTTTCAAACCTCTTAGAAACATTCGTGTCATACGCTCCTCATTATCTACCAAATGGGATGCAAACCGAGATAACTCTGCAAACTTAGCCTCGTACTATGATACGATCATATTATTTTGCTCCAGCTTGATGAATTCTACCTCCTTCATGTGACGAATACTTTCGGGAAAGTACTTGTCGTTGAAAAAATCTTGGACCTACTCCCAAGACATCTTTAGTGCGGCAGACTGAGTACATTTTACAGATTCCCACCAATGATCTGCCTCTCCTCGCAACATAAAGGTGGCAAAGGGAACCTTTTTCTCCTTGGAGCATCCCAAGACATCAAATATCTTGGTGATCTGCTTAATCCATGTCTCTGCCTTAAGTGGTTCTGGCTTTCCCAAAAACATTGGTGGTCCCAGCTCCTTGAATTGCTTAGCGGTGACCAACCATGAGTTGCCAGTGTTTCCACCTACACTTTGCACAGGAGTCTCTCTCGCCTGATGTTGCATGAAATTGCAGAAAGCCTCTGAACATCCCATAGTTCATCATTTGGTTGTTGTTGTTATTTACCTTAGGATTATTGTCTTCCTAATGCACATTAACCTTGTTATTGATCGTCGGTAACTCAACGGTCTCATGTGCTCCATTGCTTAATTATCTCAATATTTTCAGATGTCATTTTCAAACACTGCCACAAAACAAGGGTTAATTGACATGCCACATATTATCCCTATATTCTGACCGACCAATTAAATAACAATTAAGCTTAGGTAGGTCATACTAGCGTAGTATTTACCCGTCTCTCCCCTTCTAGTTCTAGCCTCAAATCTCAGCCAGGGATCATATCCCTAAGCTTTGATACCAACTATGACGCCCCCAAAATAGGTATACACAACCCATTCCGAGTCGCCAAATACATGGTACAGAATTCAAATACAAACTTAATTATACAACTGTTGTAAGACCCCGAATTTTATAAAATAAAAGTATTCAAATTTTCTTATAATTACAATTCAGTAAATGATTAAATTGATAAAAGTTTAAAGTTAAGGGTGAGATATGAATTTTTTTCAAAATACGCAAGTAGTTATAAAATATTCAATTGTTGGGGAATATTCGTTTGGTCGTGGAATATTCTTTACGTCGAGAGAATATTTCGTATAACTGGTAGCGACCATTTGGGGCCCATAACTTGAATAAAAGAAAAGCGACAAAATTTGAGTTTTTATAAATAACGGCATAATCATTACTGAATTAACATTTGTTGGAATATTGGGTAAAGTAAAAATGTCTGGCGTTGTTGACAAGAGTGCTTTGCAGTATTGCATGATATTTTTGAATTATTGATTCTTACGTAAGAAGGCACTACTCAATAATTGTTATGATAATTCTTTGTTCAATATTTTATTTTTTATTTATCCAATAATTCTCTGCGTTGATATTTTATATTATTGTTTCAATAATTATCACTGCATAGTATTTCCCATTATCAGATCAATAATTCATATTATTTGAATAATATTATTAGATAGCATTATTGGCAATGTCTAGAAAGTTACATCGAGGAGAGGTTTGGTCACCTAATTGCGGCGCCGATGAAGGAGAAATTCTTATTGGAAAGCCCCCTCTTTCCTGAGAACTGCCTGGTTGTCATTATTATGATTCTGTAATATTATTTGTAAATAATTAATTATTGATTTATATGATAAGAAAATATTTATTTTATGTGGATATAAATGATGGATATATTTATTTTTATGTGGATAAAAATAAAGGAATTAATGCTGAGATGTTTTATCAATATTTTGTCGGTGTGGAGGTATTAAAAATCATCCGTTTGTGGATTTCGGATATTTTTGGTTTGGAATTTGGAAAACCTTAAAGCTACAAAGTTGTAGACAATTCGATTTCAGGCAGAATGGACATAAAATACATATTTTTCTGATAACCGTGCTATTTTCTATGAATTATTGAAGTTTCAGAAAATAAAATAATTTTTATTAAAATTATGGGTGGGACCCACTCTTATTTAAAACATGTGGGCTACTTGTTTTTCTTCCAAGTTGGTTGCTAGAATTTTCAGATGGGTGGCGTAGAAATTTTGTTTAAAAATAATAATTTTTTATTATTTTAGTCTCCTATGGCGTTCTAGCATTTTCCTATAAATAGGTGCTTATGTTAGAATTGAAAATCACACAAGAAACATAAGTTTTCTCTCTCTATATTATCAAGCATATTTTTGTTTGTATTTAGATATCTTGAGTGTTGCTATCTGTACTTAAGTTCGATTCAAATCGATTATATCCGATATTCAAGTCGTAAATCTTTGCTTCTTTTGAGGTAAAGGATTTTAAGGGTTATTATGTTTTTCAGTTCGTACTTCAGAAAATTCTGGAAAAATTTGAAATGATATTTTGATGAGTTTTATTGATTATTTCCAAAAATGACGATTTTTGGATGTATAGATTAAGAGTTATGAATTTTACGAGAAAAGACTATTTTAAAAGTAACCGCTTATAACTCCTTGTGATTAACTCCAAAATTGATGAAATTTGTATTGGAAGTATGTCTATATAATATCGATTATGTATTTGTGAATTTTAATTTTTGGATAAAATTACAATTTATGATAAATGTCTATATATTAAATGGTTTTGGCCATTTGAAAATAGTAAATGAATTTTAAAAATTAGGAGAAAAATATATGTTCAATATGAAACTATATTCGCTAAATCGAGAAAAGAAATATTTTGGAACCGATTTGGTATTTTTCATAAAAATGGTCTAGTTATGAGTAAAAAGAATTAAATATGTTATGTGAAGTAAGAAAATTAAAAATATGATTTTATGGCTTGAGAATCATACATGAGTTATATGCAGATTTTTGATGAGGGTTTTGGTTATTGGTGATGAAATCTTATGAGTTTAGTATTTTAGAATGATTAAATGCATTATTTAATAAAGTGTAAACAATTAAAATAAATTGTTTATAAGTTTAAGAAATGTTATTTCAATATCATTATACCGAAATATTGGTATGAATTTTATTGTGAAATTTCTACCTTTTTGTGTCGGGTTTACTATTCATGAGTTACTATTCACGAGTTACTATTCATGAATTACTATTCACGAGTTACTATTCATGAGTTACTATTCACGAAGTTACTATTCATGGGTTACTATTCATAAGTTATTATTCATGACAAAATTAGTTTCTTTTTCTAACCAAATTATAGTTGATTTATGAATATTACTCTTGAGATTAAAACTATATGTTGATCATATTATTTTTATTATCATATATAACATTTTTATAACCCTAATGATGACATTTCTCTTTGACTTGAGTGTAAAGATGGGTAGATTTTTGGTATGATCATGACTATGGGTTCTCTTTGGCCAGTAGTGCAAAGTTGAATTGTTGACTGGTATGATCATGACCATTGAATTTATAATTGAATATCTTTAGCTTAAGTGCAAAGGTGAAATGATCAACATGGTTATAATTATTGTTTATATAAATTCTGAAATGATTATATTTTCTTTGAGATATTAATATATTTGGTCTGTAGTGCAAATATGAACTGTTGATGAATATATTTGGCCTGTAGTGCAAATATGAACTGTTGAGGAATATCTTTGGCCTGTAGTTCAAAGATGAATTGTTGATGAATATCTTTGGCCCGTAGTGCAAAGATGACCTGTTGTTGAATATCTTTGGCCTGTAGTACAAAGATGGTCTGTTGATGAATATCTTTGGCTCGTAGTGTAAAGATAAAATTGTTAGTATGATTATAAACATGAACTGTGATTTGGTATAACCATGATCTTTGATGTTTCAGGAAAAGACATGTGATAAAAATTATCTTCGTCCTGGATGCGAAGAGAAATTTAGAATCCCAATTATGACACTACAAAAAAATGGGCCTTTAGCAACGATTTTTCGGGCAACGGCTTTATAAGTCGTTGCTAAAAGTATATGTTTAGCAACGAAATTTGTCCTTCATTGCAAATTGTGTCAAGCTTTTACTTTTTGAAACAAAATTCATAAGTCGTTGCAAAATTTCGTTGCTAATTCATTGGCGGGAAAAAATTTCATTAGAAAATTGTTGCAAAAATTTTTGGCCACTTGATTTCCCGTCATCGTGGGCAATGAAAGTTTTTTTGTTACTAAAAATGGGGCTTTAGCAACAATTTTTCAAGCAACGACTTTATAAGTCGTTTCTAAAAGTGTATGTTTAGCAATGAAACTTGTCCTTTGTTGCAGATTGTGTCAGGCTTTCGCTTTTTGCAATGATATTCTTAAGTAGTTGCAAAATTTGGAAACAAAATTCATTAGAAAATCGTTGCAAAAATTCTAACCACTTGATTTCTCCTCATCGTGGGCAACGAAAGTTTTTTTGTTGCTATATTTCGTTGCCTAATATAGACCACAATCATTGGCAACAATTTTTATTTTTGTTGCATGTTTTATACAACTTTTTGCAATAACTATTAAAATGTTGCCTTAAATTAAGATAATAATAATAATAATAATAATAATAATAATAATAATAATAATAATAATAATAATAATAATAATAATAATAATAATAATAATAATAACAATAACAGTAATAATAATAATAGTAGTAGTAGTACTACTACTACTACTACTACTACTACTACTACTAATAATAATAATAATAATAATAATAATAATAATAATAATAATAACAGTCAGAATAATAATAATAGTACTAATAACAACAACAACAACAACAATAATAACAATAATAATAATAATTTTTTATTTTATTTTACACGTGGACGGGCTGACGTGGCGAATATTAAACTCTATCCCAAAAAATATGTTGAAGCAAAGATTCGAACCCAAGACCTCTAGTTTGAAAAATTAATCTAATGACCACCCAAGCACATGGACTTAGTTGCTATTATTTTGCAAGGAATAGTATTTATAGCTAAACAAATCATTTCCTCCAAATAAAAACATATCCCCTTTCCTTAGATTTGTTACGTACATACATAAATGTACATAACTAAATACGTGATAATAATAATAATAATAATAATAATAATAATAATAATAATAATAATAATAATAATAATAATAATAATAATAATAACAACAACAACAACAATAATAATAATAATAATAATAATAATAATAATAATAATAATAATAATAACAAGAATAATAATAATAATAATAATAATAATAATAATAATAATAATAATAATAATAATAATAATAATAATAATAATAGTAGTAGTAGTAGTACTACTGCTACTACTACTACTACTACTACTACTACTACTACTAATAATAATAATAATAATAATAATAATAATAATAATAATAATTTTTATTTTATTTTACACGTGGACGGGCTGACGTGGCGAATATTAAAGTCTATCCCAAAAAATATGTTGATGCAAAAATTCAAACCTAAGACCTCTAGTTTGAAAAATTAATCCAATGACAACCCAAGCACATGGACTTAGTTGATGTTATTTTGCAAGAAATAATATTTATAACTAAACAAATCATTTCCTCCAAATAAAAACAGATCCCCTTTCCTTAGATTTGTTACGTACATACATAAATGTACATAACTAATTACGTGATAATAATAATAATATTAATAATAATAATAATAGTAATAAGAATAATAATAATAATAATAATAATAACTGTACTAATAATAATAATAATAATAATAATAATAATAATAATAATAATAATAATAATAATAATAATAATAATAATAATAATAATAATAATGTGGAGATTTAAGATGGGTATATATATAGGGAAATGTTCCATAGAATACGTCAAAGTGATCTATCTAGAAATGATCATTTCCTATTTCTAGATAGAAGTATGATATACTTACAAGTACTCCCTCACTCTGAGAATGAAAGTGATGATTATTTTATGGGAATTTAAAAAATGTCAAATGATAAAATTATTCATATTTAAATTCTCATCTAATTGAATATTTTCTATACATGACTAGTAGTGTATTATATAAATATTTATAAATAATAAAATTATGATATTTAATACTAAGGATATTACGCATAAATTATTGTAAAAAAATAGATTATTTAATATAAGTAAATATTTAACTTAAGATTACATAAAATAATAAATTTTTATTCTTGGACGGAGGAATAACTTAAATCATGAACATATTTTTAAGTCCAAAAATAAAACATAAAAATAAGAACAGTAATGGTATACCCCTAGCTATTCCTAGTTCTCCTTTTTCTTTTTTTCCAAATATAATATAAAATTAAATTATAATACTATCAGGTAGGACTGAGCAAAAAACGGGTAAATTCGAATTGTCGAACCGAACCAAAATAATTTAACCAATTTTTTATAATAATTTAACCTAATTGATAAACGAATTCGGATACCCGAATAATCGAATAATCTGTTCGTTCGAATAAAATAATTAGAAAACGATATTCTCCATAATCGGACATTATTTCGAATACTGAATACGGATAGTATTTTTAAAATCAGTCGAATATTGGATACGAATACGGATATGATATTATGACTTGAAATGTTTTTTTAAATATTAATTTTTTACATAATTATAGTTAATAAATTGATATATACATTAGTTTACTAGAAATATTTTTTAAATAACAAAGGTATATAATTTTTTTTATAAAATAATATATTATATGCTATAATAAATTTATAAGTATATGTACATTATCTTGATTAAATATTACAAGACAAAGATAATAGTTGGTAAAATAATTAATTATACAAATAAATTAAAAGTTAATTTTAAAATATATCTTAATTTTTCAAATTAAAATTTTATATTACTTATGCTTAAAATAAATATGAGCCTTTATAGGTAAAAATATAAATTGATCGGATGAAAAGTTGGTTAATGACAACTATCTAGGATTGAGCAAAAAGCGGGTATAATCGAATTATCGAACCAAGATAAAATAATTTAACCAATTTTTTTTATAATTCGATTATTTTTAACATTTCAGTTATATCTGAATTTTTTTACGATTTTTGATTAATTTGTACGGGTTTCACTTTTTGATTAGAACAAACTTTGCAAAATTGAAATAATAATATAACCGAACAAAACACACTTGGTAAAATAATAAGCCCCACTCTGAACTGAAGTCTCCGATCTTGAATTCTCTAGACCCTGAGACTTAGATTTTGAACTCTCAAACCCAAACCCAGATCTCGAACTCTCTCTCAAACTCAGATCCGTCACACCTCCTTTCTTCAGGCACGACCCTCTCTCTCTCTCCTCCGTACAAACCCTAGGAATTATATCGGCATCAAAGCAAGCCCTAACGATTCCTTTACAATCCGATCATCTTCGAGCTTACAAGTACCTCTAGATGAAGTTTCATCAGAGGATAGAGAAAATGTAAGACCCCAGCTTTTATAAATAAAGATGAATTTTTCTATAAATATTATTTTTGAATATTATGGAATAAATTTGATATAATGTTATAGTTGTGGGTAATATTTATAAATTTTGCAAAGTATGCAAGTTGTTATAAAATATTCGTTTGGTCGGGGAATATTCTTTTGTTAGGGAATATTCGTCACAATGGCTCAATCATTGGTGGACCCCTAATGTAATTATTATCGGATTGAGAAAACGACAAAAATATTTTATAAAAATAACGGCGGAGGTGTTACCGTTAAAAGCTGTTGAACTACCCAAAGTGGTAAAAATACGATGAATCTGGCGTGGTTGCATAGTAGCACACGGTATTGATTATTGATGCTTACGTGAGAAGTCACTCAGCTATGCTTAATTATTGCTACAGTAATTGCTGCATCGTATCTCTTATATTATTGATTCAATTATTGTCACAGTATCATCTGTATAATATGTTATAGTATTAAATCAATAATTGAGACGACAAGTTATAAATGATTAATAATTGTTGAAAGATTAAATATGTGTTGATGAAAAATAAAATGATTTGTGGTAAGTTTGATTATTTTATGGGGGGCTCATATGTCATCATCTAAGAGTCTCTTCGTCAATAGTAATTACCTTTGTGAATAGTAATTACCTTCGTCAATAGTATTTACCTTCGTCAATAGTAATTACCTTCGTCAATAGTAATTACCCTTGTGAATAGTAATTACCTTCGTCAATAGTAATTACCTTTACCAGACGTCTAACCACTTGTCGTTTCACATTATAGGCGTCGAACCACTTGTCGCTTCACATTACAAAGCGCCGAACCACTTGTCGTTTCACATTACAAAAGGCCAAACCACTTTTCTTTTCACATTATTAGTCGTCGAGCCACTTGCCTTTTCACACTAAGTAAGTGCTAAGCTAGAAATCTTCTATAAATAGAGGCCTAGTACTTCATTATTTTTCATTTAATTCATTCAAGCTATATAGAGAGAGAAAGTATAGAGAGAATAGAGAGAAAGAAGAAGAGTATTCATTACTACCTTTCTTGCGAGATTCAATCTCCTACCAAAAGTAAGGGTGTTATTCTTTCTTATTCATGAAGAGGACTATTGTTATTCCATTGCTTATTATTACATTGGAATAACTTTGTATCAGCTGATTTACCCTATACTTGGTGACATTCTTCTATTATTCTCATTGGAACATCACATTCGTGTGTTTTACAGGACTGGTTAAAATCTTTTATTATTATTACGTTGGAACATCACGTGCGTGTGTTTTACACGGACTGGTTAAAATCTTTATTATTATTCATTGGAACATCCATGCTCATGTGTTTTACACCGGACCGGTTAAAATCTTTATCATTCTGTTGGAATATCCTATCTCGTGTTTTTTACACGGATCCTGGTTCCATCTTTATTATTCTGTTGGAACATCCCGCTTGTGTGAATTTCACACGACCGGTTCCGTTATTTATTATTCTCGTTGGAATAACTCATTCTGCATGCGGTCTATCGCATGCATGGTGATTTCTTTTGTTATTCCATTCTTTATTATACCCAGTTGGTTAAAACTTTGACTTCTATACTCCATGAAATTAGTGGAATATCCTTGATATTTGCGTTTCATCCAGTATCTTTTCATGGAAATATTCTTCTGATCATTCTTGAATTTTACTCTACAAAAACAGTATCATGTTGATAATTTGGACGTTAATAATTCCTGGATAAAATAATTCTTGAACTTGTTTTATTGAATTCTTATATCATTGTCATCATCCTCATGTTTATATTATGTTGAAAGTCATCGTGGCGCCTGTAGTGCATAGATGGACTTGGTATGATTATGATGACAGAGACTATTCGGTGTAATCATGGTAGTAATGTTACAAATGATGTGATAAAAATCCTCGATGGTAGTAGTGCATTGGTGGACGATTGTTGGCATGATCATGACCATTAATGAATACACAAATATTCTTGGCCGTAGTGCATGAATAATTGTGGTCGTGACACTAAAGAATATCCTCGTCAGAAAAGGGGTGATTCGATGATGTAGAATATTTATTAAAGTCGAGTCTCGGCTATATGATGATGAAAAACCTTTTAAAACCTAAAAGATAGTAGACTTTTATTTTCTACTTGACTCTTTTAATGGATTGCTTATTCCACTGCAGATTAAACCGGTTGTCTATTGTATTTTATCGGTTTAACATTGTTGAAGACTATTGATAATTTATTACGCATTATCTTAGTCATAATATTTTTCATCGGGCTAGTTGAGCTCACCCTTTCTTTCACCGTTCTCTTGTGAAATGAGAATATATTTGGGACGAGTCGGGAAACGAGTGATGGTCACGAAGATAGCATTAGTAGTCCCTCATTATTACGTGAAATAGTGTGATAATAATTGTAATGAGGACTTTTTTTTGAGTTTGTATAATATCTAGTAGACGATATTTGTATTTAAACTCACAGTTTATGTCGTATTGTACACTTACGCTTATGTTAATAAGTTGTATTTAAATTACGTACCATGTAAGTGGCGACCCAAGATGGGTGATGTATACCTAATTTTGGGGCGTCACGGTTAGTATCGAGCATGAGGATATGATCCTGGCTAAGATGTGAGAATAGTACTAGGAGGGAGAGGCAGGGGAATACTTTATTTAGTATGACCTACCTAAGTTTATGTCTTTATTTTATTGGTTGGTCGGAAGATAGGGATAATTTGTTAAATGTCAATTAACCTTTTGTTTTGTGGCGGTATCTAAAAATGACATCCGAGAATGTTGAGAATAGCAATGGGTAGCTTGAGCGATCGTTGATTCACCACATATCAATAATCGAGGATAATGTGCATCGAAGGCGCGATAATCCTCATGCAAACAACAACACCGACCAAATGATGAATGATCAAATGTTCGAGGCTTTATGCAATTTATGCAACAAAGAAAGTGAGAGCGACTCTCGCCCAAAACGTAGGTGGAAACACGAAAAACTCTCGAGGCGGTCACCGCTAAACAATTCAAGGAGCTGGGACCACCGGAGTTTAAGGTTGAGCAAAACCACTTCGGCGGAAGCATGGATAAAGCATTACCAAGATATTTGATGTCTTGGGATGCTCCGAGGAGCAAAAGGTTCCTTCTTTGCCTTTATGTTGCATGAGGCAGACATTGGTGGGAATTCCAGAAGCGTACTCAACCTGCTATACTGAAGATATCTTGGGAGAAGTTCCAGGAGCTGTTCAATGACAAATACTTTCTTGAAAGTATTCGCCACATGAAGGAGGTGGAGTTTATCAAGTTAGAACAAAACAATATGACCGTATCGCAATACGAGGCAAAATTTGCAGAGTTATCACGATTTGCGTCCCACTTGGTGGATAATGAAGAAAGAATGGCGCGAATGTTTTTAAGAGGTTTGAAGTCGGAGATACGTCAACAACTTATTTCTCATAAACCGTGTTTGTATTGGATGTTGTAAATAGGGCTCGATTAGTGGAACGCGATAATGAGTCAACACAACTAAAAGAGAGCGATCGGCAAAATTATAATACCAAACCGGAGAGTAGTCATCGAGCGGTGACAACAAGCGTGGAGGGAATCAACGGGCCGGATATGGTAACCACTTGATTGGTAATCAAGGCCAAAACAATAAGAATGGACATTTCAAGAAACCGAGATTCAACAATGATGGAAAGACGCGTTAGACCAAAGATTTTATTGTTAAGGAAGGAGAAAGACCACTATCTATCATATGCTTCAAATGCGGAGGAGAGGGACACATCGATCAAACTGCGTCATGTCATCCAAAGCATGTTATGATTGTGGAAGAGAAGGTCACTTAGCTCGATTTTGTGCGTTTCGAAGACAAATTCAAGCTAGGATGGAGGCACCAAAGGCCATCCCAGAAAATTCAAAACCAGAAGTGTCTGTGGAGAGGCGTTTATTGTGACCTCCCAAAGAGCAAGGAATCCGAATGAGGTCATCACGGGTAAGCTTATCATAAACTCTAATGAAGTCTATACTTTATTTGATAATTGGTTCTACCCATTCTTTTATTTCTCCTACTTGCGCTCATCGATTAAATTTGACTCAGGAGAAATTAGACTTTGACTTATCTGTGGAAACTCCGTTGGGAGAAACCTTCATTACATCCTTCGTTTATAAGTCTTGTTTGGTTAAAATCGGTACCCTCACATTACTGTTGATCTTATTTCATTAAAAATACTTGCATTTGACGTGATTCTAGGGATTGATTGGTTAACTACTTATCATGCAAAATTGATTATTTTCGTAAGGTTGTTAGCTTTCATATTCCTAATCAACCTATTATGCTAATTCAAACGACCAAACCATTAAAATCAATCACGGTCATCTCAAGCCATAAAGCTATTCGTTTATTGAAAAAGCGGATGTCAAGCTTTCTTAGCTCATGTCTGATTTAAACAAAATACGTCCGTTTTGAACGATATTTCTATTGTTAATAAATTTCCGACGTATTCTCAAGAACTTCTGGCCTACCCCAGGCGTGAAATTGAATTTTGTATCGACCTTGAACCTGCAGACAAAACCTATTTTCAAAGCCTCATATCGAATGGCTCTTATTGAACTTCGAGGAGTTAAAGACCCAAACCGCAGGAATTGTTAGACATTGGCTTTATTCGGCCCTAGTACTTCTCCTTGGGGTGCTCTGTTCTATTCATGAAGAAGTAAGATGGGAGTATGCGACTTTGTATTGATTATCTAGTTGAATCATGTCACCATCAAAAATAGGTATCCATTGCCACGTATTGATGACTGTTTGACCGATTGCAAGGAGCCAAATTCTTTTCAAAGATTGATCTTCGTTAGGATATCACCAATTAAAGATTAGAACCATTGAAATTCCAAAGACGGCTTTCGAACTAGAAGACGGGCATTATGAATTCCTAGTCATGTCCTTTGGATTGACTAATGCTCCTGCCGCCTTCATGGATATGATGAACCAAGTATTCAAGGAATATTTAGATCACTTTGTGGTCGTCTTTATTGATGACATCCTTATTTATTCCAAAAGCCGTGAAGATCATGAAAGCAACACTTGAGGTCGACACTCCAAAAGCTTCGTGAATATAAGCTTTATGCCAAGTTGAAGAAATGTGAGTTCGGCTTGAACAAGTAGCATTCCTTGGGCACGTGGTATCAAGTCATGGAATATCTGTTGACCAAAGAAAGATTGAAGCTATTCAAAGTGGGAACAACCTAAATCGATGAATCAAGCACGTAGCTTTCTCGGTTTATTTGGTTATTATCGGAGATTCGTGGAAGGATTTTTCGAATCGCTACTCCATTGACTCGGTGACTCGAAAAGATACAAAGTTCGGTTGAGCGCGAAGAAGAATGTGAGAAGAGTTTTCAAGAACTCAAGAGGAGACTTATTTTTCAAAGTTACGACAATACCATCTGGCTCGGAGGATTTGTCATCTACAAAGTGATGCTTGAGCAAAAGGGTTGGGATGTGTTCTTATGCAACATGGAAAAGTTATAGCCTATGCCTCGCGACAACTCAAAGAATATGAGAGGAATTATCCTACTCATGATCTAGAGTTAGTACCGTTATTATCTTCACTTAAAATTTGGAGGCATTACTTGTATGGGGAGAAAGTGGAGATCTTTACGGATCATAAAAGCCTCAAATATTTCTTCACTCAAAAGGAACTCAACATGCGACAACGACGTTGGCTTGAGGCTGATTGAAAGATTATGATCATACCATCCAATACCATCCCGGAAAAGCGAGCGTGGTAATCGACGCGATTGAGTAGAAAATCATATGCAAGCACGAAAAGTGCGATATTGTCAACGCAAAGGCCCATTTTGTGTGACTTGCAAAGGATGGAGATAGAGTTAAAGACTCAGGGGACGCGTGTGATGATAGCAAGTATCTGAGTAGAAGGCAAACTTTAATCGATAAAGTTAAAGTCGCTCAAGCTCGACACTGGAGGCGATGCGTATGAGGAAGAAAGTGCAAGAAGGTGCTATCTTGGGAAGCAAGAATCGATGAAGAAGGAATACTTGAGTCAACTCTGCACTTTGTGTTCTAACGACCACGATTTAAAGTATAATATCATGATGGAGGCGCACAACACACCATTTGCAATCCATCTGGGAGTACCAAAATGTATCATGATATTCGTCATACATTTTGGTAGAAGCAATATGAAGAGAGAGATAGATATATTTGTTTATCTCAAGGTGTCTAACTTGTCAACGAAGTTAAAGTGGAGCATCAAGTACCAAAAGGTCCATTGCAACCACTTGAAATTCCAAAATGGAAGTGGGAGCACATTACCATGGATTTCAATTATCGATCTTCCTAAGGTTTCTCAAGGCATTGATGCGATATGGGTCATTGTTGATAGATTGACCAAGTCCGCTCATTTCTTACCGATCACGAGAAACTTATACACTTGAACGTCTTGCTCGTATGTACATAAACGAGATTGTAAGATCGCATGGTATCTTGCGGTATCCATAGTTTCGATCGAGACCCAAGATTCACTTCACGATTTTGGGTTAGTTTGCAAAAAGCTATGGGCACGGACTTACGATTTAGCTTCTAAGCATATCATCCTCGAGACAGACGGACGATCGGAGAGGACTATTCAAACTCTTGAAGATCTATTAAGACTCTGTGTCCTTGATTTCAAGGGAGTTGGGACAAGTTCTTACCATTGGTGGAGTTTTCCTATAACAACAGGTTATCAAGCAAGTATTGGCATGGCTCCATTCAAGCATTGTATGGAAGAAAGTGTCGTTCTCCAAAGATGCGAGGGATGATGTGGGTGAAGCAACGTTGTGGGGACCGGAGTTGGTACGTATGACTACGGAAAAGATTCAAACGATCCGACTAAACGTATAAAAACCTCACAAAATCGAGCAAAGAGTTATCTTGATCTTCATCGAAAGGACGTGGAATTCGATATAGGAGATCATGTGTTGTTAAGAGTTGCTCCATGGAAAGGAGTTACAAGATTTGGAAAGAGAGGAAAACTTAATCCTCGATTCATCGGTCCATTTTAATCCTCGATCGAGTAGGGCGTGGCCTATAGACTCACTTTACCGCCAAATATGTCTCAGTGTTCATAACGTCTTTCACATATCTATGTTACGTAAATATGTGAAAGACCCGAACCATATTATTGAGTTAGAACCAGGACGAAATAGCGGAAGATTTGGACGTATGAAGAGGTTCTGTTCAAATTTTGGATAAGAAGGAACATATTCTATGCTCCAAGGTTATACCTCAAGTTAAAGTTTTGTGGAGGAACCACGATGTTGAGGAAATGACTTGGGAGTTAGAATCGAAATGAAATCAAGGTATTCTTACCTCTTGACATACCAGTACGTACCCTAATTTCGAGGGCTAAATTTCATAAGAAGGGAGGTTGTAAGACCCAAACTTTTATAAATAAAGATGAATTTTCTATAAATATTATTTTTGAATATTATGGAATAAATTTGATATAATGTTATAGTTGTGGGTAATATTTATAAATTTTGCAAAGTATGCAAGTTGTTATAAAATATTCGTTTGGTCAGGGAATATTCTTTTTGTTAGGGAATATTAGACAACTACTCAATCATTGGTGGACCCCATTAATGTAATTATTGTCGGATTGAGAAAACGACAAAAATATTTTATAAAAATAACGGCGGAGGTGTTACCGTTAAAACTGTTGAACTACCGGTGGTAAAGTACAAAATGCGATGTCTGGCGTGGTTGCATAGTAGCTACGGTATTGATTATTGATGCTTTACGCGAGAAGTCACTCAAATTTATGCTTAATTATTACTCTGATAATTCTTTGATCGTATCTCTTATATTATTGATTCAATTATTGTCGTGATTATCATCGTATAATATGTTATAGTATTAAATCAATAATTGAGACGACAAGTTATAAATGATTAATAATTGTTGAAAGATTAAATATGTGTTGATGAAAAATAAAATGATTTGTGGTAAGTTTGATTATTTTATGGGGGCTCATATGTCATCATCTAAGAGTCTCTTCGTCAATAGTAATTACCTTTGTGAATAGTAATTACATTCGTCAATAGTATTTACCTTCGTCAATGTAATTACCTTTCGTCAATAGTAATTACCCTTGTGAATAGTAATTACCTTCGTCGATAGTAATTACCTTTACCAGACGCCGAACCACTTGTCGTTTCACATTATAAAGGCCGAACCACTTGTCGTTTCACATTACAAAGGCCGAACCACTTGTCGTTTCACATTACAAAAAGCGATCAAACCACTTTTCTTTTCACATTATTAGTCGTCGAAAGCCACTTGCTTGCCTTTTCACACGGCAGTGCTAAGCTAGAAATCTTCTATAAATAGAGGCCTAGTGCTTCATTATTTTCACGAATTCATTCAAGCTATAGAGAGAAAGTATAGAGAGAATAAGAGAAAGAAGAAGAGTATTACATTACTACCTTCGCCAAAGATTCAATCTCCTACCAAAAGTAAGGGGTGTTATTCTTTCTTATTCATGAAGAGGACTATTGTTATTCCATTGCTTATTATTACATTGGAATAACTTTGTATAAGCGGTTTACCCTATACTTGGTGACATTCTTCTATTATTACATTGGAACATCACATGTCGTGTGTTTTACACCGGACTGGTTAAAATCTTTATTATTATTACATTGGAACATCCCATGCATGTGTTTTACACCGGACTGGTTAAAATCTTTATTATTATTCTGTTGGAACATCCGTCTGTGTGTTTTACACCGGACTGGTTCCGCTCTTTATCATTACATTGGAATATCCTATTCGTGTGTTTTACACCGGATCTGGTTCCATCTTTATTATTACGTTAGAACATCCCGCTTGCGGTGAATTTCACCGATCGGGTTCCGTTATTTATTATTACATTGGAATAACTTTTGCATGCATGCGGTCTATCGCATGCATGGTGATTTCTTTTGTTATTCTATTCTTTATTATACCCGGTTGGTTAAAACTTTGACTTCTATACTCCATGAAATTAGTGGAATATCCTTGATATTTGCGTTCATCCAAAGATATCTTTCATGGAAATATTCTTTTGATCATTCTTGAATTTTACTCTACAAAACAAGATCATGTTGATAATTTGGACGTTAATAATTCTCGGATAAAATAATTCTTGAACTTGTTTTATTGAATTCTTATATCATTGTCATCATCCTCATGTTTATATTATGTTGAAAGTCATCATGGCACTCAGTAGTGCATAGATGGACTTGGTATGATTATGACCGAGAGACTATTCGGTGTAATCATGACCGTAATGTTACAAATGATGTGATAAAAATCCTCGATGGGTAGTAGTGCATTGGTGGACGAGTTGTTGGCATGATCATGACCATTAATGAATACACAAATATTCTTGCCCGTAAAGTGCATGAATAATTGTGGTCGTGATACTAAAGAATATCCTTGGCCAGTAGTGCGAGGGGTGATTCGATGATGTGGAATATTTATTAAAGTTTGAGTCTCAATTATATGATGATGAAAAACCTTTTAAAACCTAAAAGATAGTAGACTTTATTTTCTACTTGACTCTTTTAATGGATTGCTTATTCACCGCAGATTAAAATAATTGTAATGAGGACTTTTTTTGAGTTTGTATAATATCTAGTAGAGGCGATATTTGTATTTAAACTCACGGTTTATGTCGTATTGTATACTGACAGTTATGTTAATAAGTTGTATTTAAATTACGCATGCCATGTAAGTGGCGACCCAAGATGGGTGATGTATACCTAATTTTGGGGCGTCAGCGGAAAAAGTTTAATTTGAGCTACGAGATTCGCCCTTTTTCGACGATTAAGGCAACGAAGAGGATCGTCTTTGGTGAGGCACAGGCAGAGAGCACGTGGAACGAGGAAGGGAGGATTCAAGGAATTCTAATATCTCTGTGCTCACTCGTAAAGGGGAGTCTCGGTAGAAACTTCTCGACAAATGCTTATTGATGATTCCTTTGATATCTCGCTTCTCAAGGTTCTATTTTCTTGTTTAATTTCATTTTTTGAAACCGTGTTTTGTTGTATTGGGGTCTTAATTTTGAATTGCAGAGTTTTCACTAGAGTTTTCACTAGATTTCACTAGATCTAGTTAAGTATTCGCCATGTCTCCGCTTATTCTTTCATCAAGTAGGATATAGATCAATTTTTGCGATTTGATTTTGTGGTACTTAATTTGTTTGGAATCTTGCACTGCTTTCATGAGTCTAGCAGAGCTAATTTTGTAAAGTCTTAATGAATTTAGGCATAAACAAATAAAGTAGTGGAGCAAACTCTTTTATACAATCAACCAAGCAAAAATGACATAAATTAGGTTGTATTTATAGTGAAGAGTGTAACCATTTTGGGTTTTATTACATGAAAGTCTTTTGGTTTTGTAAAACATTGGAGAATTCGAGTTGGTGATTTTGAAAATTGGAGAAGCCCTTTTAACTCTTCTATTAATTTAGAACTTGGTGTACTACTTAGTATAACCACATGAAAGTAGTTAAGAGCTCTAGAAACTAATTAAATGGCACCAAACTATATAAAAAAACATAAACCCATTATCGAACAACTTAAAATTCTTTTCTGTTACTTATAAGTTTAATAGTTTGGCTTGGCTCTACTTTAATCTCATATAAGAATTATGATAACTTTCATGTGATTTCTGAGTTGGTGATTACTAAAATTTAGGTATGTTTCGTCTCATCTCTTAGGTTTTGTTTGATTAACTTTTACTACAACATTGGTGGAATGAGCATGTGGATTTAATTTATTTTTTATTGTTGCATCATTTTAAGAGTAACTTGTGTGTGTATGTTCTAAATCGTCAATCGTATATAAAATGTGTCGAGGTGCTAACTTTTAGAGATTATTAAGTTTACTTGAAGGTGTACTTCGCTCTCTTTTTGGACCTTAATGTGTGTTGGAATGCATTTTTTACCATTTTTTATCAAGAAAAAAAGAGGTAAAGGCAGATCACCGTGCTTTTATTAATGCATCTGTGTTGCCTTTTCCTAAAATATTGACTATAATGTAAAGTGAGGGTTGTCTACTTGTCTTCAAGTTTCTGTAGGAACGAGTTGTTTTAATCTCTCATGAGAAATGTTATAGAGCATCATGTTATTTGTGTAATGTGTATATGAATATTAAGCTCGTCTCTCATTTTGTAGTTGTAACTTGAAAGCATAATTTTTTTAAAAATGATCATTATTGAAATTTTGAGTTGTTGATAAGTGATAACTGAATTACTGATTATGATGGAAATAGATAGAAGTATAGAGATTGATCTCTGTTTTTCTTGAATGTTAGGTTCTGAGAGAAAATCCCATGAACAAACAGTTGAATTCAAGGCCTTATCGATTGAGTTAAGTGACCACAAGATAAACAATCAATTGTCGATAGATTCTATACTCATCAAGAAAATGGAAACCACAATACCCCAGTTGACGTAGTTCTAATTTTTGGGGATTCTTTTGATGACTTTGAGGAAGAGAGGATGTCCATAATAGAGCAGCTCAAGGTTTTAGAAGATAAGCTTTTAACATTGAGCGAAGATGAACAACATTTGAAGGATTTAAGGCCAATTGGGCGTTTTTATCAAGAGAATGGCAAACATTTGGATGAGAGTTCTGATTTCAATGGTGAAGAAGCTAATGGGGTGGAAAATAGTTATTACACCAAGGAAATGAATGGGAAACATCACCAAGAAGGAAGAATTATGGGTGCAAAAGCAAAGAGACTTCTTCCTCTTTTGATGCAAGCGATTCGAGAAAATGAAAATGGGGTATTGAATGGACATGACAATGGTTTTGAATCTGTTGTCATGAGATTTGAATTAGAGGACAGGTTTGAAAGTAGTATGCACACAAGCCAATCATGTTTGATGATAAAGCATATACTTTGTAACAATCTTATTCATTTATTAATAAAAAGTATTAATTTATTAAAGGCTTTTAATTATCTACATGATCTCGTTTTTATAATATGTGATAAACCCATAGTTTTAAGCAATGCTTTTAGAATAATGACGATGATCATTCTAATGAGATCTAAATTCTTAGAAAGCTTAAAACTAAAATAGTTCCCAATCGTTGGATTACTAAATTGGGGATTAGTGAATCCGGATAGATTGGTACATACGTTGCTTGCTCATTGGATGAGGATGATTGATCTCATGATCATTTGTGTGGAGACACTAAAGCAAGTATGTAGGTGCTTATTAGAGAATAAGTTCATCGAACGTGGCTCGTTAAGGAATACCTAATGGAGTTTTACTTGCTCGTCAATAGGAATTCTGTAGATGATAGTAGTACAAGTGATCCTTGGACTTGAGATCATCATAGTATCTTGTGTATGATGAGTTATACTTTGACTTATTCCTTAAGACCCTTAGGGTATATCAAGGGTATGCTTGGGTATAATAAGTTGTACATGGAGATAATGTATGATCAATAAAGAATCTTCCACTTCTAATAAAAAAGAAGAGAAATGTCCTATGTGATTCGATAAATGACAACCCAAGAGTCCTCGGGTTAAGGCGAGAATGAAATTAGAAAGGAGTTTCTAATTTGCATTATTTGAGTTGTGCATTTAAGGATTGAAATACATATAATTAAATAAAATAAGACTTGATAAAGTAATTTCATGTCTTATATTTAATTGGGACATTGTATGGTGGAAGGATTGAATTGTACATCAGAACTATTTACTCAAAGGTTCTTTTATGATTAATGTTGAAATCTATATTATCTCGGAAAGTCGTTGATCGCCAGTGGGAGGCTTATCCACATTATTGTAGAATAAATATTATTTATTTAAATAAATTAATTGTTTAATTTATTTATTTAAATAAGATTAGAATTGTTCTAATTGATTTATTCACAACCGGTTTAATATGGAGAACCTAAAGGGTCACCATAAAAGGAAGAATAATTATTTAAGAAGTTAATGGCATAATCGTAATAATATGTTATGTATATTTAATTTAATCTATGGTGATAGAATAAATTAAATAGCTTAATATTTATTATTTAATATTTTAGAAATATTAAATATAAATTAATAAGAGGAGTCTTATTAATATTATTACAATTATTATTATTTTAATTTCTAAAAGAGTTTAGGAATTAATTTAATATAAATACTCTCATTTATTCCTAATTGGATTAGGAAGGAAAATTAGTTAAAGGAGTTTAATTAATTATCCCTAATAAGATTAGGGAGCTTAATTAATTAAAAGAATTTAATTAATTAAATAAATCCCAATTCTTTAATTGTTAAGGTAGGTTGCCCACATCTATAAATAAGAGAGTCTTATTATGGGTGATGGGGTGGTTGATTTTAACAACATACTGACATAGTTCCAATTTTTGGAGAGTACGCCTTTTCTATGAGATAGGAAAACTAGGGTTTGAGCCAATACCCTTCTTCTTGAAAATTCTTTTTCCTGGTGGATCACCTCTAGAGGCCAAACACTTGGGTGGCTAACGTTGATCAAAGGAAGGAACCAAACCGGTGGATTCAAGTTGAACGCGAAAAGGATTGGAGGTGAACTTGTACCGAGGAAGCCCGGATCTTCAAGCGGTATGTTTCTTATTCATCTTTTTCGTTTAATTAATAATTATGCATAAAGGGTGATCCGGGTATATGGTTTGTAAATTTTTAAACTCTGATTTATCTCGCTTCCGCTTATTTTTGCAATTTGATTGCGTTCTTGAATATTACAAACCTAACAAGGTTAACCTCGAGTCAAATGTATTTTCTATTCTATTGTCGTGGAAATTATTTTTAATCAAAATTTGACCATGCATGTGAGCAGCCATACTGTTTTTTATTATTTTGATTCTTACTATCCTTGCAATCATATATGGAATTCCTAAATTTTTTTGTTTCAGTGATGATGTTGAGATGATGATGAGGTTTATGCTCAGATGACTCGCAACCGCTTAAACCCAAAGATGTCATGCCGACTTGGTCAAGTTCTCGCTTACTTTTTTTTATTATTTTTTATTATTAAATATCTCAGATTCGTAGGAAGAGCAAAAGGAGGCATTCTTCCAGCAGACTTGGGTAACCCCAAAGAAACAACCAACTAATTATTTATGTAAAACATCGATTGGCTAGCTTACACACAAGTACTCATGGTGGTTTTTCGGTCCCTCGTCAGCATAAATTGAAAAAGTTTTCCTCCATTGGTACATCTTTAGTCTAAAAATGGTTTGTTTTGAGATACCCTTCATTTGACTACCTTTTAATGTAACATTATGTTTTTGGCTTATAGGACTTCTCCCAACAACCTCCTGCTCAAGAGTTGATTGCAAGAGATCTACATGATAATGAATGGAAATTTAGACATATTTCGTGGTGAGTTTTATTAACAAAAACTTATTTTACAGAATTAGGAAGCAACAACATCTATTATTTGTTATGGTTATTATCACTTTTAAAAATGTGCTGGGCCTTTTCAGTAGTAATTTGTTTACAATCAGTTTTATCACTTTCTATATTAGTTTCAAGTCACCTTGTTTTCTCTCATGTATAGCTGACCTTGTTTTCTCTCACGATAGTCATTGCAGCATTTACAATCGTGGATTTGTCTTCTTTTATTGTTTTGCTCCTAAAATTTTCTTTGTTTCGGTTTTAATAGTTCGAAGTCATTTTCTGGTTGATTTTCTGATGTTTGGAAACTAGATGGATGTCATTTGAGTTTGTTTGTACTAATTTGCTTCTTCAATTAAAATGCATAACAATGTGAAATATTTGAGTATTCTCATTTGTTTCATGATTTTTATGTTAATAATGCATGTTGAAAGGGAATGCATGATCTTTATATTGAGTGAGAGTTTTGACGTTTTAGTATTCTGCATACCTCACTGAATTGAGGTTGTATAAAGATTACTTGATGATAATAGTCATTTGTGTCATGTTTTCCTTTTCCAGTTGTTTGCTTATGATGTTGTGTATGTTTGCTTTACATTTTTTTTGGTGTTTATGTGAGTTTTAAATCTTTGTGAAATGCTTTTAAGGGCTATGTATTATTGGGTTTTTAGTTTATGGTTAATTGAATGGTTCTTTTTGTAGGGTTATGGAGCACAATCAATCAAGAGAAACAAAGGCTTTTCAAACTAATGAGAAACGTTAATCTAAAACGGGGAATCTGGTTTCGAGCCATATACTCCAACCGCCCAAAGTTTCGGTGGAATTTCTTTGTCGGATGGATTTTATTCTCCCGAGTTCGTGGGGATTTTGAGTCGGTCTTTTGGATCTTCATGCTATGGATGACACGTAACTACTATCGGACGTATGAAATTGTTTTTTCGATTTTTTTAATTGTTGGAAAATCATTTTTCGGTTATAAAGTTTCCTATTGTATGTTTTAAGTGCTATGAGAATTCTATGAATGCAATAGAAGTGACTTAACTTGATTGTATTGCATAACACTCGTTGTGGGTGATTGTGAGTTTTCAGTTACCTTGCCATGGTTCGTACCATCACGGGAGATATGTTTTGGAAATATAATGCAACAACACAAGGAACTTATTATAAATGAAAGGTGCCTCGTCCGGACCATCCCGATACTTATTGTATATCTTTTGGTGAATTTTTCTTAAGAATGTCTCTTTTCTTTATTGATATAATTTATGTGCATCAGATTACTTGGAGCAAGTCGAGTATGACTCTGGTAACCATATAGAAGACCCAAAGCGCATTCCTTGATGCGCACTACTTAACAATCCAAAACTTCAAGTCGCATGTCCACTTCCATTTGATGAGGCCAAATTGTGGCAAGGACAAAATGGTCCCGAATCAAGCAAAGCAGATTCAAAAGCAATTTAGAGATATTAGGTTTCTACCGAACTTTTCATTGAAAAACAAAATAAAATTATGTTTCGCATAAAAGGGCTAACTTGCCTTGCTATCCCGATTTTAGAGGACCTTCAAGATTATATTGCGGTTGTGATACGCTTAATATGACATCAATTGATATATGATTCTCGTGAAAGCAGATCCATAATATTGTCATACTCTATCCACTATTCAAGTCATCACAGAACCGCATGAAGTTTCAAATTGTTCCTTTTATCTTGATAATTTATTTAATTATGTTAAACATAGTCAGTAATTATGACTTTTCATGTCAGTAGTACTTCGATGGACCGTGTAGGATGTGAGAAATGTCGCTGTGGGGAAAGCTGCAGGTTCTTGGTCTTGGCTGCGTTAAACATCCTCTTCTCGGTTGATGGTCAAAATAACCCAAATTTCAAATTTCGTGAGTTTATGTGCTACTTTTTTTATGGTTTCCAAAATATTCTTGCATCATTTCTACAATCCTCTTTAGATCAATCTCTTGCATCATATGGTATCTTCGGAGATAACACCACCCTAAGTTATTAGGAAAAAATAATATACAAACTTATTGCATATGTTGATGTAATTAAAGAATGACAAATGACTAACACCTATAACAAACATTACTACATAGATTAAGAAAATAGTTTACCATGATAGTTATCAAGATAAACGAATAAACTTTAAAAGATGATTACAATTACGGGTTCATCGAAAATAATTTCTTCTATTTACTTTTTCCCATTTTGAGAAAGCAGGGAAGAGATGAAAAGAGAAGGATTTCAACCTTCTCACTTTAAATGTAAGAATAAAAAGAGGCGAAAGTCAAAACTCTAGGCAAAGTTCTCCGAAACTGTAAAACTGTTTGTATTGTTATTAAAGCTTTTCAGTCTTCTATCCTAGGTTAATTTTTTCATGTATACATATACATTCTGGAAGATATCAAGACTAAAAACATACCATCAGCAGGCTCAATCGACAAGAGATTTGCAACATGTGCGGCTGCAGCATCTTAAGCCCTCTAGATCATCAGGCGCATCTTCTGAAATTTCTCCTACATCACACCCTGGTATAATTTGAGTCAGCATTATAGTTTTTGATTGAAGAACTATGGTAGCTTTAGATGGTTAATTTGTAAAAATAATGAATTATTATGTAGTGGATGATTTTATTAAGTTAATAATATTTTAGTTTTTTTTTATTTTTGCCATTATTTGTTATGGGGACATTGAGCCAGTCAGGTACACAAAAAGAATTTCAAATTTTGATTTGACAACAATATAATTCGTTATCAAAGCATTCAATAAGTTTTAATATAGCAACAATTTTTTATACATTTAGCAACAATTTTTCGTTGCTAATGACATTAAAAATATAATATTTGGTAACGAAAAATTAACC
Organism: Panax quinquefolius; assembly: GCA_020205615.1. NCBI lineage: Eukaryota > Viridiplantae > Streptophyta > Magnoliopsida > Apiales > Araliaceae > Panax > Panax quinquefolius. Next base: position 17,316,267 of record CM035165.1, read on the forward strand.
TAATAACAAAGGAGAGGATATTGTTACTAATACTAAAATAAAAGGCAACATTTTTTATCGTTGCAAATCATATTAACTTTCGTTGCACATATAAAGAAATGGCAACATATAATGTCGTTGCTAATCGACGACTTTCTTTGTTATTGAAAAATAACCAAAGAACAAACATTTTCGTTGTTGATTCAAAGATAATGTCGTTGCCAAATAATATAATCAAAGAACTAAAATCATTGCTAAAAAGTTTACATTTCGCAACTAAAGCAAGCTTAGGCAACAATTTTCATAATTTCATCGCAACTAAAAAAATGTCGTTGCAAAATGGTGTCAATTGCAACGAAAATGCATGGTCATGAAAAAAAAAAAGAGTTCATTTCGTTTGCCAATTAGAAGGCTTTTGCAACGAAATAGGCTTTTTAGCAACAAAATTTTAATTAGAATCGCAACAATACATTTTCAAATTTGCTAAAGAATCGATGTCTCTGGCACGAAGAAAGTCAAATTTCGTTGCAAAATGTATTACTTTTGGCAACGAAAAAAAATACAATTCGTTATGGAACAATTAGCAACGCTCATCACAAGAACATTTAAAGATTATGAGTTATTCATATGAACGACAATAAAGTCGTTACAGGAAAACCCTTTGGTGGAACGAAATTTGGCACCTTTAGCACTCGAAAATGGATCGCTTCGTTGGTTGTTCTTTGAAGCCCCATTTTTTTGTAGTGAAGTTATTGATAATTTAATTATGTTAATTTAAATATCTTTAGTGATATTCTTTATGGGTCTGGATTGACTCTTCTAGTTGTGCTCACCCTCATGGTTGAAATTTTTATTTCTACAATTCCGATTTATTATTTGAAGGTAATAATTTAATTATCTTTGTATGATATTCTTTTATCGGCTCGCTCACCCTTCCGTTTCACAAAGAGGGAATAAATAAGGTAACAGGGAATAATAAGGTGGTCATCATTTAGTAGTTATATTTGGTGAATCAACTAGGGTGAGGCTTAACCCAACGTTGGAAGGGTGTTTTGCCACTATCATACAAGATGTCTAATGACATACAACCTCGTGTCATCATAAAATGTGGTTGTGCTCATCCACTCTTCGAGTATATTTACTGAGCACTACCTATATAATCTTGGTATTTGTTTGAAGTATAATTCTCATTTAGAGACAGTGGAGATAATGATATATCAAGAGAAGACTCACCATTGGAAAGAATATGATAGTAATCTTCTCGTTTTTCTTTGGGGTTTATTGGGTCAACCAAGGATAATTCTGTGACCATATGATATCTATCATAACCTAGACGCATGGCCTCCCATGTACGAAGGTTTCCTTGAGCACTTCCCAAAGATTCTAATTTCTAAAACAGTTTTTGACTATACCTTTATGTAAGGTGTCATTGTGACATTCTATCCAAGGTTGGGATGAGTGTCACAGTTGGTATATATTTGTATCCAAACTCACAGCATATGTGTTGTTGTATTTTGCACGACAATTGTTGTAATAAAGTTATAGTTATTTTATGTACCATGTATTTGGTGACTCAGAATGGGTTGGATGGAATGGACCTATTTTGGGGTTGTCACATTTGGTATCAGAGCTTTGGGATATGGTCTCTGGCTGAGATCGGGAAATATAACTAGGAGGGGAGAGATGAGTAAATCCTTCGCTAGTGTGTCCTACCTAAGCTTATTTGTTGGTTAGTCATAATATCGGGATATTATGTGATATGTTAATTTGTTTAAATTAACCCTTGTTTTATGGCAGTATTTAAGAATGGCTACTGAGAATGTTAACAATGGAGTGAATGAGACCATGGGGATACCTCTAATCACTAACCAGGATAATGTGATATCAGGCGAAGAAGGAATTAGAGAAATCAATGTGGTGAGTGAAGAATTGATAGTTGCACCCGAGATAGTCGCAGAGGTAACAGCTGAGAGTGAGGAAGAAGAGGAAGAAAAGGTACCTGAGGAGAATTTATTAGAGGTATTATATGATCAAAATGTAGAATTGAAAAATCGTGTTCATGAGTTAGAAGAGCAGGCTGAAGAACGGCAGACGGTTGTGGAACAAAAGGATGCAACAATTCAAGCTTGTGTTACCCGATATGTGATGCTTGAACAGAAGCATTCTTTGGCAAAGTATAAGATGATAAAGATGGAATCTGAGCTGAAAAAAGAAAAAACTAAACGAGTGAGAATAAGTGATGCATGGGCAAAAGCTGCACGACACGTGGATATTGTGGAAAGAGATGTCCGATCTAAGAAGGCTAAAATAGATGATATGAATTTCTCTTTTTGGAAAGCAATTGGGAGAACCCAACATCGAAGTTTTGAATTACCCATGACAGAAGCGGTCAACCTGAATTCGATATGGATCGAAGATTAATGATTCAGATCATGAATCGAGAGTACGATGAGGCAATTGAGGGAGGAATATGTCCTATAGAAAAGTATATTCCAACAGTAGTGATGACGCTAAATGTCGCCTCTGCATAAGTCAAACCGTAGTTCGAGGGATGGCGGTTGTCATGACTTCCTAACAAGTGAAGAACCCAAATGAAGTTATCACGGAGATGAGCAACGCGTAAATCATGATGACCCGGAGATAGAATCGAAATGAAAACAAGGTATTCTCAACTTTTGAAATACTGTGCACGTAAATTTGTGGGACGAAATTTCATAAGGAGGGAGATTAGTAACCCCAATTTTATGAAATAAAAGTATTCAATTTTTCTTATAATTACAATTTAGTAAATGATTAAATTGATAAAAGTTTAAAGTTAAGGGTGAGATATGATTTTTTTTTCAAAATATACAAGTAATTATAAATTATTCAATTGTTGGGGAATATTCGTTTGGTCGTGGAATATTCTTTCTGTCGGAGAATATTCGTAATTACTGGCCGCAAATGCCCATTCAGTAGGCCCCATAACGAATAAAAGAAAACGACAAAATTTGAGTTTTTATAAATAACGACGTAATCGTTACCGTTAACACTGTTGGAATACCCGGTGGGTAAAGTAAAGTAATACGGCGTTGACAAACAAGATTACCAGACGGTATTAAAGATTTTTGAATTATTGATTCTACGTAAGAAGGCACTACTCAATAATTGTTACAGTAATTACTGTTCAATATTTTATTTTTTATTTATCCAATAATTGCTGCGTTGATATTTTATATTATTGTTTCAATAATTATCACGCACAAGATTTCCCATTATCGATCAATAATTCATATTATTTGAATAATATTATTAGATAGCATTATTGGCAATGTCTAGAAAGTTCATCAAGGAGAGGTTTGGTCACCTAATTGCACGCCAAAGAAGGAGAAATTCTTATTGAAAGCCCCTTTTCCGGAACCCACTGGTTGTCATTATTATGATTCGTAATATTATTTGTGAATAATTAATTATTGATTTATATGATAAGGAAATATTTATTTTATGTGGATATAAATGATGGATATATTTATTTTTATGTGGATAAAAATAAAGGAATTAATGCTGAGGTGTTTTATCAGTATTTTGTCGGTGTGGAGGTATTAAAAATCATCCATTTGTTGATTTCGGATATTTTTGGTTTGGAATTTGGAAAAACTCAAATCTACAAAGTTGTAGAGAATTCAATTTCAGGCAGAATGGACATAAAATTCATATTTTTCTAATAACCAGGCTATTTTCTATGAATTGTTGAAGTTTCGGAAAATAAAATAATTTTTATTAAAATTATGGGTGGGACCCACTCTTATTTAAAACATGTGGGTTGCTTGTTTTTCTTCCAAGTTGGCTGCTAGAATTTTCAGATGGGTGGCGTAGAAATTTTGTTTAAAAATAATAATTTTTTATTATTTTAGTCTCCTATGGCGTTCTAGCATTTTCCTATAAATAGGTGTTTATGTTAGAATTGAAAATTACACCAGAAACATAAGTTTCTCTCTCTCTCTCTCTCTATATATATATATATATATATATATATATATATATATATATATATATTATCAAGCATATTTTTTTTAGTATTTAGATATCTTGAGTGTTGCTATACGACGCAAGTTCGCTTAAATAATTGTATCCGATATTCAAGTCGTAAATAACGCTCTTTTCGAGTAAAGGGATTTTAAGGGTTATTATGTTTTTCGGTTCAGTATTTCTTCCGTCCTTCAGAAAATTTTGGAAAAATTTGAAATGATATTTTGATGAGTTTTATTGATTGTGTCCAAAATGTTGATTTTTGGATGTATAGATTAAGAGTTATGAATTTTACGAGAAAAGACTATTTTAAAAGTAACCGCTTATAACTCCTTCCCAAGTTAACTCCAAAATTAATGAAATTTTATTGGAAGTATATCTATATAATATCATTGTACTACTGTGAATTTTGGAATGTTTGGATAAAAGTACAATTTATGATAAATGTCTAAATATTATGGTTTTGGTATATATGAAAAATAGTAAATGATTTTTAAAATTTCGAGAAAAATATATGTTCAATATGGGACTATATTACGCTAAATCCCGTAAAAGAAATATTTTGGAACCGATTTGGTAGTTTTCATAAAAATGGTCTAGTTATGAGTAAAAGAATTAAATATGTTATGTGAAGTAAGAAAATTGAAAAATATGATTTTATGGCTTGAGAATCATACATGAGTTATATGCAGATTTTTTATGAGGGTTTTGGTTATTAGTGATGAAATCTTATGAGTTTGGTATTTTAGAATGACTAAATGCATTATTTAGTAAAGTATAAACAATTAAAATAAATTGTTTATAAGTTTAAGAAATGTTATTTCAATATCATTATACCAAAATATTGGTATGGATTTTATTATGGAATTTCTACCTTTTTGTGTCGGGTTTACTATTCATGAATTACTATTCACGAGTTACTATTCATGAGTAATTCACGAAGTTACTATTCACGAGTTACTATTCATGACAAAATTAGTTTCTTTTTCTAACCAAATTATAGTTGATTTATGAATATTACTCTTGAGATTAAAACTATATATTGATCATATTATTTTTATTATCATATATAACATTTTTATAACCCTAATGATTATATTTCTCTTTGACTTGAGTGTAAAGATGTGTAGATTTTTGGTATGATCATGACTATGAGCTCTCTTCGCCGAAGAAAGGCAAAGTTGAATTGTTGACTGGTATGATCATGACCATTGAATTTATAATTGAATATCTTTAGCTTAAGTGCAAAGGTGAAATGATCAATATGGTTATAATTATTATTTATATAAATTCTTAAATGATTATATATTTCTTTGAGATATTAATATATTTGGCCAGGTAGTGTAAAATATGAACTGTTGATGAATATATTTGGTCTCAGTAGTGCAAATATGAATTGTTAAGGAATATCTTTGGCACCAGAGTGCAAAGATGAATTGTTGATGCATATCTTTGGCCCGTAGTGCAAAGATGAATTTGTTGTTGAATATCTTGGCTCAGAAGTGCAAAAGATGGTCTGCATTGATGAATATCTTTGGCTCGTAGTGCAAAGATGAAATTGTTAGTATGATTATAAATCTGCATCGTGATTTGGTATAACCATGCTCTTTGATGTTTCAGAAAAGACATGTGATGAAAATTATCTTCGTCCTGGATGCGAAGAGAAATTTAGAATCCCAATTATGATTATGAGTTATTCATATGATTGTGGACCAGAACTGTTGATTGATGTTACAGGGATAAAATATTGTTGATGGATTTTTAACATAGAGAAGATGTAAGACCCCAAATTATTAATAAATGAAATTTAATTCCTCTATTTATTATTTTGAAATAGTAAGGGTTGATTTGATTAATGTGGTTAGTTGTGGGTAAAATGCGCAAATATGTTAAATAAGCAAGTGGTTATAAAATACTCATTCTTTTCGGAGAATATTCGTTTGATCGTGGAATATTCTTACTGTCGGGGAATATTCGTATGACGGCGCAGTCTTGTGTGGGCCCATAACGGAAAGCGATTGGATGAAGAAAACGACAAGTATAAGTTGTTTATAAAATAACTGGCAGTAGTTGTTACTGATTATATTGTTGAATATACGTGATTAAAACACAAGAATACGCGTTGTCAGACAAGAAGTATACCAGTATTGCACCAATAATTGATTCTTACGTAAGAAGGCACTACTCAATAATTGTTACAATAATTAATGTTCAGTATTTTATTTTATTGATTCAATAATTGCTGCGTTGATATTTTATATTACTGTTGTTTCAATAATTGTTATTATACAGTATTTTCCATTATCGGAGCAATAATTCATATTATCTGAATAATATTATTAGATAACATTATTGACAATGTTTAGAAAGTTCTGTCTAAGGAGAGGTTTATTCACCTAATCAAGGCTACCAAGAAGGAGAAATTCTTATTCGAAAGCCCCTCTTTCCTAAGAACTACCGGTTGCCAAGATCTTGTGATTCTCGTAATATTATTTGTGAATAATTAATTATTGATTTATATGATGAGGAAAATATTGATTTTATGTGGATATAGATGGAGAAAATTTTTAAAGTGACAATTGTTAAAATTTGATATTTTATCTTTTCTGATAAAATAATATTTTATTATATTATTATAATAGAATAATGATGATATTTTTATAATGAATGTGAGATATATGAGTATATGAGGAGAAAGAGTATTTTGTTGCATTAAATGATTAACACATGTTTTTGTGTGTTTGGTGAACCCATTTCTCGATCGAAATTTGATTATACCAAAATCGCTCGTTTATGGATTTCGGTCAATTTCTATTTGGAATTTGGAAAAGCTTTCTTCTGCAAAGTTGTAGAAAATTGAATTTCCTATAAAATGATGCGAGATTCAAATTTTCTGATAAAAGGACTATTTATTATGAATTATTGAAGTTCTGAAGTTCTGAAATAATTGATTTTTGGAAGTTTTATTAATTTTTTTTAAGAAAAACGTTTTTGGTGAGTGTCCCACATGTGATATAAATGTGTTGAATGCTGAATTCAGTTGGTAAAAGTGGGAGTAAGAAATTTGTAAATATATATTATTATTAAATTCAATTTTCTGCTTTGGTGTTTTAAGCAATTTCCTATAAATAGGGTGCTTAGGTTAGAATTGAAAATCACACCAGAAACTAAAGATTTCTCTCTCTTTCTCTCTCTATAATATTGAGCGTATTTTGTGAGTATTTTAGTACTTTGAGTATTGCTATCCGGTGCAAGTTCTTTCAGCACTATATCCAGTATTCCAGTCAGAAGTACTATTCTTTCTGAGGTACGGGATAGTAAGGGATTGTAAGGGAGATTATTTTCTTCATAAATGATATTATTTCTTCAATATCATTATGCCGAAATATTGGTTTGAACTTTTTATCAACTTTGGAACTTTTTCATGTCGGGGTTACTATTCATGAGTTACTATTCATGAGTTACTATTCATGAGTTAGTATTCATGAGTTACTATTCACGAGTACTATTCACGAAGCATAATGATCTTTTTTGTGAAATTTCTATCTTTTAGTGTCGGAGTTACTATTCACGTATACGACACTATTCACGTATACGACACTATTCACAAATACGACACTATTCACCGAAAAATGAAATTTTCTTCTTTTTGTCCAAAATATCTATTTTGGATACTATCTTTGATTGTATCCATGTTTTGATCATTCTTGAATTTTACTCCACTATGATTATTTATGAGGTATTTTTGGACATGGAATAGCTGAAATATGAATCCTTAATATTTATTCTTTTGTTTCACTAGATTCGTTTTCTTTAAAATATTTTTCATTATCCTCAGTCCTAAATGATGATATAACTGAATATCTTTGGCAGTAGTGCAAAGATGAACATGTGTTTAAATGAACATGATCAACTGATGAATATCTTTGGCCCGTAGTGCAAAGATGAACAGGTGTTTAGATGAACATGACCAACTGGTGAATATCTTTGGCCTGTAGTGCAAAGATGAATATTTGATTTATGATGTATATTGATTTATGTTACAGGGATAAAATATTGATGATGGACTTTTAAATTCATAGATGATAGTAGATTTCATTCTCTACTTAACTCTTCTAATGAATTGTTGTTTCTGCTGCAGTTGTTGATCTAAAACTTGTTGTCTATTGTATTCTATCAGATTTTTCCATGTTGAAGACTAAGGATAATTTGTTGTACATTATCTTAGTCATAATATTATTTACTTGGCTAGTTGAGCTCACCCTTTTCCTTTTTGTTCCATTTTTTTCTCAGGAGACGAGAATATAGCGGGAACTAGTCGGGGTGTGGAGTAATGGTTCAAGATAGTTGTTTTAGTAGTCCTCACTATTTTGTAAAATAGTGTATCAATAATTGTAATGAGGACTTATTTGAGTGTGGATATTATCAGAAGACAATATTTGTATTTAAACTCACAAAGATAAGTGTTGTCGTATTTTGCACGACAATTGTAATAATAAAGTTGTAGTTGTTTACGTACCATGTATTTGGCACTCGAGAATAGGTTGGGTGGATTGGACCTATTTTGGGGTGTCATCATGATTGGTATCGAGCTTAGGGATATGATCTTCAAGCGGAGATCGGGAATAGAACTAGGAGGGAGAGACGAGTAAATCCTTCGCTAGTGTGTCCTACGTAAGCTTATTTTTTGTTTCATATAATATAGGGTATTATGTGATTTGTTAATTTGTTTAATTAACCCTTGTTTTATGGGCAAGATTTAAGAATGTCGACCGAGAATGTTAACAATGGAGTAAATGAGACCGTGGAGACACTTTTTTGCTCACCAACGAGGATAACGTGGCAATGAGTTTAGTTTGTTCCTCCTGTGAACAACACCACTGAGCAGATGATGAACGATGGTATGTTTAGGAACTTTCTAGAATTCATGCTAAACCAAACGAGAAAAACTACTGTTCAAAATGCAGGTGGAAACACTGGTAACTCACGGATGGTCACCGCTAAGCAGTTCAAGGAGTTAGGACCGCCAGAGTTTTTGGCAAAGCCAGAACCACTTACGGCAGAGACGTGGATAAAGCAGATCACTAAGATATTTGATGTCTTGGGATGCTTAGGCAAGCAAAAGGTTCCTTTCGCCACTTTCATGTTACGAGGAGAGGATTATTATGGTGGGAATCCTAAAAGCGTACTCACCATCTTGATTTGAAGATGTCTTGGGAGAAGTTCCAAGAATTGTTCAACGACAAGTACTTTCCGAAAGTATTCGTCACATGAGGAGGTAGAGTTCATCAAGTCGGAGCAAAACAATATGAACGTGTCGCAAAGACGAAGCTAAGTTTTCCGAGTTGTCCGCTTTGTATCCCATTTGGTTGATAATGAGGAGAGAACGACGCTAATGTTTCTACGAGGTTTGAAACCCAAAATTCGGCCAATACCTCATTTCTCACAAACTTTGTTTATATTCAGATGTTGTGAATAGGGCTCGATTATCGAGTGCGATAATGAGCCTGGCTCAATCAAGAATATTGACCAACAACTCGATGATAATCGTACGGTAGCATGCATTGGCCATCGAACAATGATAACCATCGTGGAGGAAATTATCATGCCAGAAATGGTAACCACTTTAGTGGTAATCATGGCCAAGATAATAGAAGAAATAACTCAAGTGGAAATTTCAAGAAGAGAAGATTTAACAACGACGGAAGACGTCGGCAGCAAAGACCAAAGACCAAAGAACAAATTCTAGGGGAAAAGAACGACCGTCAGTTAGATGCTACAAATGCGGAGAGGAGGGACATATAAGTCCAAACTATTCACAGCCTTCCAAGGTATGTTTTAGTTGTGTAAAAGATGGTCACATAGCTCGATTTTGTCCTGTAGCGAAATCAAGTCTAGTTGGAACGGTGGCACCAAAGGCGGATATGGAAAAGACAAAGTCAACGGTTCCTGGAAGAGCGTTTGTCGTGACCGGTCAGAATCCGAGGAACCCAAACGAAGTTAGCACGGGTTAGTTAATTATACCTTACTAGATACCGGTGCTATCCATTAATTTATCTCTCCTGCTTGTGCTCAACGTTTAAACTTGACTCCGGAGAAATTAGACTTTGACCTATCTGTGGAAACTCCGTTAGGAGAAACTTTCGTTACATCCACTGTTTATAAATCTTGTTTGATTCAAGTTGGCACCATCACATTACTTGTTGACCTTATCTCTTTAAAGATACTTGCATTTGACGTGATTTTAGGGATTGATTGGTTAACTACTCATGTGACGCCCCCAAAATAGGTATATATCACCTATTCTGAGTTGTCAATACATGGTACAGAAACAACTACAACTTTATTATTACAACAATAAAACTGTGAGTTTGAATACAAATATTATCTTCTAGACAATATCTATACTCAAATAAATCCTCATCACATTTATTGATACATTATTTTACAAAATGGTGAGGACTACTAAATAATTCTTTCTAAAACCTTCATTCCATACCCGACTCGATTTGCGCTTATATTCTCACCCTCCCGAGAAGAAAAATGGAACAAAAGGAAAAGGGTGAGCTCAATTAGCTCAAGAAAGAATATTATGACTAAGATAATATACAACAAATTATCGTTAGTCTTCAACAGGAAAAATCTAATAGAATACAATAGATAACAAATTTTAAATCAATATTCGCAATGAAATAATAATTCATTAGAAGAGTTAAGTAGAGAATGCAAACTACTATCTTCTATGTATGAATTTAAAAGTTCATCATCTATCCTTTATCCCCGTAACATCAATCAATATACATATGGAATCAAATATTCATCTTTGCACTACGGGTGCCAAAGATATTCATCATTGGTCATGTTCATCTAAACACTGCTCATCTTTGCACTACAAACCCAAAGATATTCTTCGAAATCATTCATCTTTGCACTCTGGTGCCAAAGATATTCAATAATATCATCATTTAAGAGTGAGGATGATGAAAATATTTTAAAGAGACGAATCCAAAGGAAACAAAATGACAAGGATTAAGGATTAAGGATTCGTACTTTGTTTTATCCATGTTCAAAATACCTCAAAAATAATCAAAGTGGTGTAAAATTCAAGAATGATCAAAACATGGATACAATCAAAGCTAGTATCCGTAATAGATATTTTGGACAAAAAGAAGAAATTTTATTTTTAGGTGAATAAGTGTTGTATACGTGAATAAAGGTCAGATACGTGAATAGTAACTCCCACACCAAAAGATAGAAATTCCACAAAAACATCTTCACGCTTCATTAATAGTATTCGTGAATAAGAACTCGTGAATAGTAACTCATAAATAGTAACTCGTGAATAAGAACTCATGAATAGTAACCCGACATGAAAAAGTTCCAAATTTGATAAAAGTTCCAACCAATATTTCAAAGATAATGATATTGAAGAAATAATATCATTCGAGAAGAAAGTAACATCCCTTACTCGAAAGATCAAGACTTCTAATTAAACAACAGGACATAAAGGCTATGACTTGGACTTGCACCAGATAGCAATACTCAAAGTATACTCAAAATAATCGACAAGAATACGCTTCGATAATATAGAGAGAAAACTTCAGCTCCGTGTGATTTTCAATTCTAACCTAAGCACCCTATTTATAGGAAATCGCTTGTAACACCAAAGCAAAAAAATTTAATAAATTAATAATAAACTTCCTACACATGCCTAGAATCTGATTTCACCATCAAACACATGCCACATTCTAGAAAAGTAAGAAAAACGTTTTCTAATTTTAAATATTTTAAACTTCCAAAATCAATTATTTGAGCTTTAACTTCAATAATTCATAATAAATAGCCCTTTCATCGAAAAATCAATCTAGCGAAGTTTTTATAGGAAATTCAATTCTCTACAACTTTGCGTAAGAAAGTTTTCCAAATTCCAAATAGAAATTGACCGAAATCCACAAACCAAGCGATTTTACAAAGTTATAATCAAATTTCACCAATAAATGGGGTCCACCGACATGTTTAACATGTTTTAAACATTTATTGCAACAAAAATACTCTTCCTCCTCAGATACTCATATATTCCACATTCGTTGTAAAAATATCACCATTATTATATTATTAACATATAATAATATATTTAAATGAATTATTTTATCGTAAAAGATAAAATATCAATTTTCAACAATTGTCACAATAAAAAATTTTCTCCATCTATATCCACATAAAATCAATATTTTTCTCATCATATGAATCAATAATTAATTATTCACAAATAATATTACGTAATCACAATATCGACAACCGTGAGTAGCCTGTGAAAGAGGGGCTTTCAATAAGAATTTCTTCATCTTGGCGCCGCAATTAGGTGACCAAACCTCTCCTTAGATGTAACTTTCTAGACATTGCCAATAATGTTATCTAATAATATTATTCGGATAATATGAATTATTGCTTCGATAATGAAAATACTCGATAATGACAATTATCAAACAACAACAATATAAAATATCAACGCAGCAATTATTAACTCAATAAAATACTTTAACAAGAATTATCTGTAACCATTATTGAGTAGTGCCTTCACGTAAGAATCAATAATTGGTGCAATACTGGTGCTAAGCTACTCGTGTTTTAACCAACCGGGTATTTTAATAAAGATAATTCAGAATAACCACGCCGTGCTATTTTTAAACAACTTATATTTGTCGTTTTCTTCATCCAATCGCTCAGTTATGGGCCCACACACGGTCGCTACTTCGTCGCATTTAATATTCCCGACAAAGATTTAATATTCCCACCTAAACGAATATTCTCCGAACAACAATGAATATTTTATAACCACTTGCTTATTTTGAAATATTTACATGTATTTTACCCTAACTATCCATATTAATCAAATCAACCCTTACTATTTCAAAATAATAAATAGAGAAAATTAAATTTCATTAATAATAAGTTGGGGTCTTACAACCTCTCCTCCTTATGAAATTTCGTCCTCTAAATTGACGACGACTGGTATTTTGAAAAGATGAGGATACCTCACTTTCATTTCCGCTTCCAATTCCTGTGTCATTTTCTCTATAGCATGATTCCTCCACAAAACTTTAACTTGTGGTATGACCTTTCATGGCTCGGATATGCTCCTTCCTATCCAAGATCTTCGACAGTACCTCCTCATACGTTAAGTCTTCTGCTATTTCGTCTTAGGTTCTAATTCTATAACGTGGTTTGGGTCTTTCACATATTTATGAAATACGTGATATGTGAAACACATTATGAACACGAGACATACTTGGAGGTAACGCAAGTCATATAGGCTACATTTCCTACTCGGTCAAGAATTTGAAATGGACCAATAAATCGTGGATCGAGCTTTCCTCTCTTCCCAAATCTTGTAACTCCCTTCCATGGAGCAACTCGCAAGAATACATGATCCCCACACTAAATTCCACGTCCTTTCGATGAAGATCTCGCATAACTCTTTTGTCGATCTTGTGCCGCTCAGATACGTTGTCGAATCATTTGGATCTTTTCCGTAGTCATACGTATCAACTCGGGTCCCAACACCTGTTGCTTCACCCACCTCGCCCCAACATACCGGAGAGCGACACTTTCGTCCATATAATGCTTCAAATGGAGCTACACCTATACTTGCTCGATAATTGTTGTTGTAGGAGAATTCCACCAATGGTAAATACTTATCCCAATCGCCCTTGAAGTCTAGGACACGTAGTCTTAATAAATCTTCAAGAGTTTGAATAGTCCTTTCGATCATTCGTCCGCTTTGAGGATGGTACGCCGAATCAATCGTGAAATCCGCTCCATAGCTTTTTGCAAGCTAACCCAAAATCTTGAAGTGAATCTTGGGTCACGATCCCAAACTATGGATACTGGGCATGCCATGCAACCTCACAATCTCATTCACGCACATACTAGCAAGACGTTCAAGTGAATAAATCTCTCGATGACGGCAAGAAATGAGCAGACTTGGTTAATCTATCAACAATAACCCAAATAGCATTGATGCCTTGAGAAACCGTGAGAAGACCCGAAACTAAATCCATGGTAATATGTTCCCACTTCCATTTCGGAATCTCAAGTGGTTCTGAACGGACCCTTAGGTACTAGATGCTCCGCCTTTACACGTTGACAAGTTAAACACATCGAGATAAACTTTGCAATTTCTCTCTTCATATTGTTCCACCAAAATGTATGTCAAGATCACGATACATTTTAGTACTTCCGTGATGGATTGCAAATGGTGTATTGTGTGCCTCCATCATAATCTTGTACTTTAAATCGAGTCGTTAGGAACACAAAGTCTAGAGTGGACTCAAGTATTCCTTCTTCATCAATTCTCGCTTCCTAATAGCTCCTTCTTGTACTTTCTTCTTCATACGATCACCTCCGGATTGGTGGCGAAAGCAACCTTAACTTTTTCTATTAAAGTTGGCTCTATCGCGATACTTGACATCATCACACTCGTTCTCGTGATATGATCTTCTACTCAAACGCTACCACTACCACGTTCGCTTTTACCGTGATGGTATTGAATAGTGTGGTCGTAGTCTTTCAATAGTTCGAGCCAACGTCATCTGCTGCGATGTTGAGTTCTTTTGAGTGAAGAAATATTTAAGGCCTTTATGGTCCGAATATATCTCCACTTTCTCCCCATATAAATAGTGCCTCCATATCTTTAAGCGAAAACGATCGCCGCTAACTCTAGATCATGAGTAGGATAATTCCTCTCATAGTCTTTAAGTTGTCGCGAGGCATAGGCTATGACTTTCCCACGTTGCATGAGAACACATCCTAACCCTTTGCTCAAGCATCGTTGTCAGATAACAAATCCATCCGAACCAGATGGTATTGTTAGAACAAAAATAAATAAGTCTCCTCTTAAGCTCTTGGAAACTCTTCTCGCATTCTTCGCTCCAAACGAATTTTGTATCCTTCCGAAAGTTAGTCAAGTTAATGGAGTAGCGATTCGAGAAAACCTTCCACAAATCTCCGATAATAACCAATTTAAGCCCAAAAACTACGTACTTGACCACCGACTTTGGTTGCTCCCAACTTTCAGATTGCTTCAATCTTCGCTCGGATCAAAAGATACTCCATGTTTCGACACCACGTGCCCAAGGAACGCTACTTCCTCAAGCCGTAACTCGCATTTCTTCAATTTGGCATATAGTTTGTTTTCACGAAGCCTTTGGAGTACCGACTTCAAATGGTGCTCATGATCTTCACGACTTTTGGAATATATAAGGATGTCATCAATAAAAACAACAACGAATCGATCCAAATATTCCTTGAATACTCGGTTCATCATATCCATGAAAGTCAGCAGGAGCATTAGTCAATCGAAAGACATGACTAAGAATTCATAATGCCCATACCGAAGTTCTAAAGGCGATCTTTGGAATATCCTCGCCTAATCTTCATGATGATGATATCCGTAAGCTAAGATCGATTTTAAAAGAATTGTGCCCCTCTCGCGGGTCAAACAAGTCATCAATACGAGGTGAGGATACCTATTCTTGATGGTGACATGGTTCAATTCCGATAGTCAATACAAAGTTGCATACTCCCGTCTTTCTTCTTTACAATAAAACAGAGCACCCCAAGGAGATGTACTAGGACTAATGAAACCGATGTCCAACAATTCTGTAGTTGGACCTTTAACTCTGAAGTTCAATAGGAGCCATTCGATATGGGGTTTTAGAAATGGGCTTTGTACCAGTTCAAGATCAATAAAGAATTCAACTTCACGCTCGGGGTAGACCAGAAGTTCTTGAAATACTTCGGGAAAGTCAATAACAACGGGAATATTATTCAAATTTGGCGTGTCTTTATTCAAATCCATAACATGGGCTAAGAAAGCTTGACATCCGTTTTTCAATAAAGCGAATAGCTTTATGATTAGATATGACGGTGATTGATTTTAATGGTTTAGTTGCTTGAATTCGCATAACAGGTTGGTTAGGAATATGAAAACTAACAACCTTACGAAAACAATCAATTTTGGCATGATGAGTAGTTAACCAATCAATCCCTAAAATCACATCAAAAGCAAGTATCTTTAAAGAGATAAGGTCAATGTGTAAGGTAATGGTGCCAACTTGAATCAAACAAGATTTATAAACAGTGGATGTGATGAAAGTTTCTCTAACGGAGTTTCCACAGATAGGTCAAAGTCTAATTTCTCCGGAGTCAAGTTTAAACGTTGAGCACATGCAGGAGAGATAAATGAATGGGTAGCACCGGTATCAAGTAAGGTATAAACTTGCAAGAATTTATAAATAGCTTACCCGTGATCACCTCGTTTGGGTTCCTCGCATTATGACCAATCACAACAAACGCTTTTCCCTAATCGTTGACTTTGACTTTTCTCGGGACGATCTTTTGAGTCACCGTCCTCATTGAACTAGGTTTCGCTATCAGCATAATCTCGGCGATATGTCCTTCCTTTCCACAATTATAGCATACCTTGAACTGTTAGGGACGGTTTGACCGATATGTCCCTCTTTCCGCATTTTGTAGCATATGGACGGTGGTCGTTCTCCTCCTTTAGAACTAGTTGTCACGTAAGACTATCGTCTTCACATGGTCATTGTTAAATCTCCTCTTTTAAAATCTCCTCCCGACTCGCTTCTTCTATTTTCATGGCTATGATTACCACCCGAGTGGTTACCATTTTTTGTCCGTCTGCTTTTCTTCCTCCATTTGGTTATCATTATTCGTTGATCGCTATCTCGGTACGATCCCGGTTGTGGTCCTCACCGACCGTATTTCGTTATCTCGCTCTAATAATTGAGCCACATTTTTACAACACATCGAATAGAGAGAAAGTTTATGAGAAATGAGATACCGACGTATACGGGTTTCAAACCTCTAAGAAACATCCGTGTCATACACGTTCCTCATTCTCCACCAAATGAGGTGCAAACACGGATAACTCTTCAAACTTTGCCTCAGATTGAGACACCGCCATGTTGTTTTGCTCTAATCGATGAACTCCACTTCCTTCGTATATGACGAACACTTTCGGGAAAGTATTTGTCATTAAATAGTTTCAAACGCTTCCCAAGATATGCCGAGTGCGTTTGGATGGGTACGCTTCACGAGACTCCCACCAGTGATCACGCCTCGCCACGGAACATAAAGGTGGCGAATGGAACCTTTCTGCTTCTCCGTGCATCCCAAGACATCGAATATCTTGGTAATTTGTTTGACCCATGTTTCCGCTTATGATCGGATCGGCTTTCCCTTAAATTCGGTGATCCCAACTCTTTGAACTGCTTGCATGTTGTGACAACCCGTGAATTGCTATCATTTCCTCCAGTATTTTGAACACGAGTCTCCACAAATGCGATTTTTGCATGAAGCGCAAAAAGCTTCTAAACATCCCTCGTTCATCATCTCGCCGATTGGTGTTGTTCACAGGAGGAACATTGCCACTGTTACACGTTTCTCCTCGTTGGTGAGTACAAAGGCGTCTCCACGGCCTCATTTCCATTGTTAATATTCTCATCGACATTCTCAAATACTATCATAAAACAAGGGATAATTAAAGAAATCAATATATCACATAATATCCTTATATACTTGACCAACTAAAAAATAATAAGCTTAGGTAGGACACACTAGCAAAGGATTTACTCGTCTCTCTCCCTCCTAGTTCTATTCCCGATCTCCGCCAGAGATCATATCCCTAAGCTCGATATTAATCACATGACACCCCCAAAATAGGTATACATCACCTATTCCGAGTTGTCAATACATATGTAAACAACTACAACTTTATTATTACAACAATAAAAGCTGTGAGTTTGAATACAAATATTATCTTCTAGACAATATCTATACTCAAATAAATCCTCATCACATTTATTGATACATTATTTTACAAAAATGGTGAGGACTACTAAATAATTCTTTCTAAAACCTTCATTCCATACCCAGGCTTCGTACTTCATTATATTCTCGCCTCGAGAAGAAAAATGGAACAAAAGGAAAAGGGTGAGCTCAACTAGCTCAAGTAAAGAATATTATGACTAAGATAATATACAACAAATTATCGTTAGTCTTCAACGAGGAAAAATCTAATAGAATACTGATAGACAACAAATTTTAAATCAATATTCATAATGAAATAATAATTCATTAGAAGAGTTAAGTAGAGAATGCAAACTACTATCTTCTATGTATGAATTTAAAAGTTCATCATCTATCCTTTATCCCTCGTAACATCAATCAATATACATCCGGAATCAAATATTCATCTTTGCACTGGGCCAAAGATATTCATCGATTGGTCATGTTCATCTAAACACTGTTCATCTTTGCACTTCTGACCCAAAGATATTCTTCGAAATCATTCATCTTTGCATTACTGGGCCAAAGATATTTAATAATATCATCATTTAAGACCGAGGATGATGATGAAAATATTTTAAAGAGACGAATCCATTGAAACAAAATGACAAGGATTAAGGATTCGTGATTTTGTTTTATCCATGTTCAAAATACCTCAAAAATAATCATAGTGGTGTAAAATTCAAGAATGATCAAAACATGGATACAATCAAAGCTAGTATCGAGAATAGATATTTTGGACAAAAAGAAGAAATTTTATTTTTCTATGAATAGTGTAGTATCGTGAATAGTGCTAAAAGTATACGTGAATAATAACTCCGACACCAAAAGATAGAAATTCCACAAAAATATCTTCACGCTTCATGAATAGTACTCGTGAATAGTAACTTCGTGAATAGTAACCCGACATGAAAAAGTTCCAAATTTGATAAAAAGTTCCAACTAATATTTCAAAGATAATGATATTGAAGAAATAATATCATTTGAGAAGAAAATAACATCCCTTACCTCGAAAGATCAATCTTCTAGCTAAAACAGGATATAGGCTATGACTTGGACTTGCATCAGTATAGCAATACTCAAAGTATACTCAAAATACTCGACAAGAATACGCTCGATATATATAGAGAGAAAACTTGAGTTTACGGTGTGATTTTCAATTCTAACCCAAGCACCTATTTATAGGAAATTGCTTAGAACACCAAAGCGTAAAATTTAATAAATTAATAATAAATTTCCTACACATGCCTAGAATCTGATTTCAGCCATCAAACACATGCCACATTCTAGAAAAGTAAGAAAAACGTTTTTTCTAATTTTAAATATTTTAAACTTCCAAAATCAATTATTTCAGAGCTTGAACTTCAATAATTCATAATAAATAGCCCTTTCATCAGAAAATTTGAATCTCGCTTGAGTTTTTATAGGAAATTCAATTCTCTACAACTTTACAGAAGAAAGTTTTTCCAAATTCCAAATAGAAATTGAAGAAATCCACAAACGGTCGATTTTAAAATTTATAATCAAATTTCAAATAATAAATGGGGTCCACAGACATGTTTAACATGTTTTAAAAATTTATTGCAACAAAATACTCTTCCTCCTCGTATACTCATATATCCCACATTCGTTGTAAAAATATCACCATTATTATATTATTAACATATAATAATATATTTAAATGAATTATTTTATCGGGAAAAAGATAAAATATATATTTTCAACAATTGTCACAATAAAAATTTTCTCCATCTATATCCACATAAAATCAATATTTTTCTCATCATATGAATCAATAATTAATTATTCACAAATAATATTACAGAATCACAATATTGACAACCAGGCAGCCTCAAAAGAAGGGGCTTTCAATAAGAATTTCTTCATCTTGGTGGCAATTAGGTGACCAAACCTCTCCTTAGATGCAGAACTTTCTAGACATTGCCAATAATGTTATCTAATAATATTATTAGGATAATATGAATTATTGCTTCGATAATGAAAAATCTTTGTGTAATGACAATTATTGAAACAACAACAATATAAAATATCAACGCAAAGAATTATTAACTCAATAAAATCTTTGAGCGGTAATTATCGTAACCATTATTGAGTAGTGCCTTCTTCACGTAAGAATCAATAATTGGTGCAATGCAGGTAATGCTACTTGTGTTTTAACCATAGGGTATTTTAACGATATTAACTGTGAATAATACTTCTGCCGTTATTTTTAAACAACTTATATTTATGCGTTTTCTTCATCCAATCGCTTTCAGTTATGGGGCCCACACATGCATTTTTGTTGGTCGTAAATACGAATATTCCCAAAAGATTTGAATATTCCACGACCAAACAAATATTCTCCGACAACAATGAATATTTTATAACCACTTGCTTATTTTGAAATATTTGCGTATCTTACCCCTAACTATCCACATTAATCAAATCAACCCTTACTATTTCAAAATAATAAATAGAGAAAATTAAATTTCATTAATAATAAGTTGGGGTCTTACAACTCATCATGCCAAAATTGATTGTTTTGATAAGGTTGTTAGTTTTCATATTCCTAACCAACTTGTTATTCGAATTCAAGCAACCAAACCATTGAAGTCAAACACTTTCATATCAAGCCATAAAGTCATTCGTTTATTGAAAAACGGATGTCAAGTTTTCTTAGCCCATGTTATGGACTTGAACAAAAATACATCAGATTTGAATAATATTTCTATTGTTAGTAAATTTCCTGATGTATTTCCTGAAGAATTTTCTTGGCGTACTCCCAAAGTGTGATATTGAATTTTGTATCGACTTTGAACCCGGTACAAAACCCATTTCTAAAATCTCATGGCTCATATTGAACTTGAGGAGTTAAAATTCAAACCGTAGAAGTTTGTACCGAGCCTTTATCCGGTGACTTCCTTTGTGGAATACACCGAAGCCAGACTCTCCGTAGGGGATGCCATATTCGTGCGATAGTAAACTGATAGGTGTCATTATGACGTGCTATCCAAGGTTGGGATATGAGTCACAGTTGAGAACAACCTAAGTCGGTAATCGAAATACGTAGCTTTCTAGGCTTAGCTGGTTACTATTGGAGATTCGTGGAAGGATTTTATCGAATCGATACTCTATTAACTCAGCTGACTCGTAGAGATACAAAATTCGAATGGAGCGAGGAATATAAAAAGAGCTTCCAAGAACTCAACATGCGACAACGACGTTGGCTCGAGCTGTTGAAAGATTACGGGCATACCATTCAATACCATCCTGGAAAAAACGAATGTGGTAGCTTATGCGTTGAGTAAAAGATCGTATGCGTTTACGAGTGCGATATTGTTAACACAACGACCCATTTCGTATGACTTACAGAAGATGGAGATAGAGTTAAAGATTCCAAGAACCTGTGTGAAGATAACGAATATACGATTAGAATCGACTTTAATCGATAAATTGCTCAAGCTACAGACCTGGAGTTGATGAATATGAAGAAGAAGATGCAAGAAGTTGTTATTCCAAAAGCAAGAATCGGTGATGTGAGGAAAGCTCAAACCTTCGATTTATTAGCACATTTGAAATCCTCGATCGAATAGGAACTGTGGCCTATAGACTCGTTTTATCGCCAAGTATGACGCGTGTTCATAACGTTTTTCACGTATCGATGTTACGTAAATTTGTGGACTAACCGAACCATGTTATTGAAGTTAGAACCGGGACGAGATAGCCAAGACTTAACGTATGAAGAGGTAAATTGTCAAGATTTTGGATAGAAAAGAGCATGTCCCACGACGTCAATTTCGAGGATGAAATTTCATAAGGAGGGAGGTCAGAAGACCCCAAATTATTAATAAATGAAATTTAATTCTCTATTTATTATTTTGAAATAGTAAGGGTTGATTTGATTAATGTGGTTAGTTATGGGTAAAATAAAATTAAATATTTTAAATAAGCAAGTGGTTATAAAATACTCATTGTTGTTCGGAGAATATTCGTTTGATCGTGGAATATTCTTACCGCTTTGTGAATATTCGTGACGACGGCCAAGTAAACCTTGTGTGTGGGCCCCATAACGAAAAGTTTATGGATGAAGAAAACGACAAGTATAAGTTGTTTATAAAATAACAGAACAGTAGTTGTTACTAATTATCATCGTTGGAATACCCTTGGTTAAAACACAAGAATACGAAGTTGTTAGCACAAGAAGACACTGCAGTATTCGCACCAATTATTGATTCTTAACGTAAGAAGGCACTACTCAATAATTGTTACAAAGAATTAATGTTCAAGATTTTATTTTATTGATTCAATAATTGTCAGATTGATATTTTATATTATCGTTGTTTCAATAATTGTCACTACACAAGATTTTCCATTATTGGAGAAATAATTCATATTATCCGAATAATATTATTAGATAACATTATTGGCAATGTCTAGAAAGTTTTATTAAGGAGAGGTTTGGTCACCTAATCAAGCTACCAAGTAAGGAGAAATTTTATCGAAAGCCCCTCTTTCCTCGAACTACCTCGTTCACAAGAATATTGTGATTCTCGTAATATTATTTGTGAATAATTAATTATTGATTTATATGATGAGAAAATATTGATTATATGTGGATATAAATGGAGAAAATTTTTAAAGTGACAATTGTTAAAATTTGATATTTTATCTTTTCTGATAAAATAATATTTTATTATATTATTATATAGAATAATGATGATATTTTTACAGTGAATGTGGGATATATGAGTATATGAGGAGAAAGAGTATTTTTGTTGCATTAAATGATTAACACATGTTTTGTGTGTCGGATGACCCATTTCTTGACTAAAATTTGATTATAGCCTGTAAAATCACCCGTTTATGGATTTCGGTCAATTTCTGTTTGGAATTTGAAAAAACTTTCTTCTGCAAAGTTGTAGAGAATTGAATTTCCTATAAAAAGATTCGAGATTCAAATTTTCTGATAAAAGGGATATTTATTATGAATTATTGAAGTTCTGAAGTTCCGAAATAATTGATTTTTGGAAGTTTTATTATTTTTTTTAAGAAAAACGTTTTTGGTGAGTGTCCCATATGTGATTTAAATGTGTTGAATGCTGAATTCAGTTGGTAAAAGTGGGCGTAAGAAATTTGTAAATATATATTATTATTATATTCAATTTTCTGCTTTGGTGTTCTAAGCAATTTCCTATAAATAGGGTGCTTAGGTTAGAATTGAAAATCACACCAGAAACTAAAGATTTCTCTCTCTTTCTCTCTCTATAATATCGAGCGTATTTTGTGAGTATTTTTAGTATAATTTGAGTATTACTATATGGTGCAAGTTCTTTCAAGACTCTATCAAAGATTCCAAATGTAAATACTATTCTTTCCGAGGTAAGGATCGAGGTAAGGAGATTATTTTCTTCATAAATGATATTATTTCTTCAATATCATTATGCCGAAATATTGGTTTGAACTTTTTTATCAACTTTGGAACTTTTTCATATCGGGGTTACTATTCACGAGTTACTATTCATGAGTTAGTATTCATGAGTTACTATTCACGAGTACTATTCATTTAAGCATAATGATCTTTTTTGTGAAATTTCTATCTTTTAGTGTCTGAAGTTACTATTCACGATAATGATAATTATTCATGATACTACACTATTCACAAATATTAAGACTATTATCTAAAAATGAAATTTTCTTTTTTTTGTCCAAAATATCTATTCGGATACTAGCTTGATTGTATCCATGTTTTGATCATTCTCGAATTTTACTCCACTATGATTATTTATGAGGTATTTTTGGACATGGATAAAACAAAATAACCTTAATCCTTAATATTTATTCTTTTGTTTCATCGGATTCGCTTTTTTAAAATATTTTTCATTATCCTCACCCTAAATGATGATATAACCTGAATATCTTTGGCAAGAGTGCAAAGATGAAATGTGTTTAAATGAACACGATCAATCGATGAATATCTTTGTCCCAGAAAGTGCAAAAAAGATGAACAGTGTTTAGATGAATAACACGACTAATCGGTGAATATCTTCGGCTGTGAGTAAAAGATAGATATTTGATTTATGATGTATATTGATTGATGTTACAAGGATAAAATATCGATGATGGACTTTTAAATTCATACATGATGATAGTAGATTTCATTCTCTACTTAACTCTTCTAATGAATTATTATTTTCTGCAATATTTGTTGATCTAAAACTTGTTGTCTATTGTATTCTATCGATTTTTCTCTCGTGAAGACTAAGGATAATTTGTTGTACATTATCTTAGTCATAATATTCTTTTACTGGGCTAGTTGAGCTCACCCTTTTCCTTTTTGTTCCATTTTTTTTCTTCAGAGGAGACGAGAATATAAATGAACTAGTCTGAGGTATGGAGTAATGGTTCAAGAGAGAGTTGTTTTAGTAGTCCTCACTATTTTGTAAAATAAGTGTATCAATAAATGTAATGAGGACTTATTTGAGTGTGGAGGCAATCATGTTTGATGATAAAGCATATACTTTCAGAATAATCTTATTCATTTATTAATAAAAAGTATTAATTTATTAAAGGCTATTTAATTATTAATTATCTACATGATGTCGCTTTTATAATATGTGATAAACCCATAGTTTTAAGCAATGCTTTTAGAATAATGATGATGATCATTCTAATGAGATCTAAATTTTTAGAAAGCTTAAAACTAAAATAGTTCCCAATCGTTGGATTACTAAATGGGGATTAGTGAATCCGGATAGATCGGGTACATACGTTGTTTTGCTTCATTGGATGAGGATGATTGATCTCATGATCATTTGTGTGGAGACACTAAAGCAAGTATGTAGGTGCTTATTAGAGAATAAGTTCATCGAACGCGGGCTCGCTAAGGAATACCTAATGGAGTTTTATTTGCTCGTCAATAGGAATTCTCAGAGTGATAGTAAGACAAGTAATCCTTTGACTTGAGATCATCATAAGATCTTGTGTATGATGAGTTATACTTTGACTTATTCCTTAAGACCCTTAGGTATATCAAAGGGTATGCTTGGGTATAATAAATTGTATATGGAGATAATGTATGATCAATAAAGAATCTACCACTTAATAAAAGAAGAGAAATGTCCTATGTGATTCGATAAATGACAACCCAAGAAGTCCTGGGGTTATAGTAATGAAATTAGAAAGGAGTTTCTAATTTGCATTATTTGGAGTTGTGCATTTAAGAGTCGAAATACATATAATTAAATAAAATAAGACTCGACAAAGAATTCCCATGCCTTATATTTAATTGGGACATCAGATGGTGGAAGGATTGAATTGCATTTAAGAACTATTTACTCAAAGGTTCTTTAATGATTAATGTTGAAATCTATATTATCCGGAAAGTCGCTGATCGCTAGTGGAGGCTTATCCCTATTGTAGAATAAATATTATTTAAATAAATTAATTGTTTAATTTATTTATTTAAATAAGATTAGAATTGTTCTAATTGATTTATTCACAACCTGCTTAATATGGAGAACCTAAAGGGTCACACCATAAAAGGAAGAATAATTATTTAAGAAGTAAATGGCATAATCGTAATAATATTGTTATGTATATTTAATTTAATCTATGGTGATGTAATAAATTAAATATTTTAATATTTATTATTTAATATTTTAGAAATATTAAATATAAATTAATAAGAGGAGTCTTATTAATATTATTACAATTATTATTATTTTAATTTCTAAAAGAGTTTAGGAATTAATTTAATATAAGTATTTCATTTATTCCTAATTGGATTAGGAAGGAAAATTAGTTAAAGGAGTTTAATTAATTATCCCTAATAAGATTAGGGAGCTTAATTAATTAAAAGAATTTAATTAATTAATTAAAACCCAATTCCTTAATTGTTAGGTGGGTTGTCACATCTATAAATAAGAGGAGTCTTATTATGGGTGGTAATGGGTTGTTGTTTTTTTACAACGTAATAATTCCAATTGTTTTGAGAGTACACCTTTTCTATGTAGATAGAAAAACTAGGTTTAGCCAACCACCCCTCTTCTTGAATTTTTTTCTTCCTCGTGGATCACCTCAGAGGCCAAAACACACATGGGTGGCTAACGTTGATCAAAGGAAGGAACCAAACCCTATGGATTCAAGTTCGAACGCGAAAAGGATTGGAGTGAACTCAGAATTCGAGGGAAGCTCGATCTTCAAGGGTATGATTTTATTCTTTATCTTTTCGCTTAATTAATAATTACGCATAAAGGATGATCCGTATATGGTTTGTAAAATTTTAAACTCGATTTTACCACGCTCAAGATTTTTTATGCAATTTGATCAAGTTATGAATATTACAAACCCCAATAAAGCCAAGATCGAGCCAAACCTTTACGCTAATTATTAATTGTTCAAATTTAATTTATATATCGATATGTGTTTAGTAATAATTTAATTGGGCATAATTTTATCAGATAAAAAAAAAAAAAAAAAAAAAAAATGCTGCCTTGAAAAACCGTGCACTGCTCCAAATTAAATGCTTTCGTTTTTTTTTTTTTTCGCACGGAAATTGATGCAAACTCACGGAATCAACACAGGCACGCTAAAAAAACAAGGCCAGCTGCCGTTTTTTTTTTGATACAAACTGCTGCACGGAAATCTAGGCTGCAAGATCTGATCTTTTTTTTTTTTTTTTAGTTACGCACGGAAATCGAGACAAAAGATGATTAGCTAATGATGGCATGATTGGATGATTGGATGATGATTGTTAATGATTGCTAATGATTATCCAATAATTATCTAATGATTATATATATATATATATATATATATATATATATAATGGCCATGGATTAGCAATTTAGCAGATTTAAAAAGGAAATCAGCAGCTTTTTTTTTTTTTTTAAAACAGCGTACGGTTTTGTAAAAATAAAAGGAACGGTTATTATATATATATATATATATATATATATATATATATATATATATATATATATATATATATTATTCTTAATTATTTTATAATTAAAATAAAATGTTTATTTTAATTTTAAAATAAAAAGTTTATTTTAATATTAAAATAAAAGGAGTTTATTTTAATTTTAAAATTGAATATATATATATATATATATATTTTTTTTAATCTTAAAATAAAAGTTATTTTAATTTTAAAATAAAAGGTTTATTTTAATCTTAAAATAAAAGGTTTATTTTAATTTTAAAATTAGAATTTCATGCTAACTAATTAGAGTTGGAATTGGATTCCATGATAACTAATTGGAGTTGAAATTGGATTTTATTTTTCCTTAAATAAAGGAGTTTTTATTTATATATGAAATAAGATTTCATATTATTTAAATAAAAGAGTTTTTTTAGATATGAAAAAAGAAATTCATATTATTCAAAATAAAAGAGTTTATTTAAATATGAAATAAGATTTCATATTATTCAAAAATAAAAGAGTTTTTATTTAAATATGGAATAAGAATTCATATTATTCAAAATAAAAAGAGTTTTTATTTAGATAATATGAAATAAGATATCATATTATTCAAAATAAAAGAGTTTTTTTTGAATGGAAAGATTCCATAATTAATTAAAATAAAAGAGTTTATTTTAATTAAAATTTTTTTTTTTTATATGGAATTCGATTCCATAATTAATTAAAATAAAAGAGTTTATTTTGATTAAAGATTTTGATTAAAATAAAATAGTTTATTTTATTCAAAATTGGATAAATTAAAATAAAATAGTTTTATTTTGATTTAAATTTGGATTAAAATAAAGGAGTTTATTTTGATTCAAAAATAGATTTTATACTAACTAAATTTGCCCATTAAATGATATCAATATATATATTAAATGTTTATTATTCATGAGATTAATGTTATTTATTGATGCATATGGTGATGTGTATGATAATAAATGGGATTGATTATGGACTATCAACCAATGCGATCGGATTTTATTTTAGTTGGATGCACGAATGTATGGGTTTTATTAAATGGGGTCTCACAGATTGCCTTCTCTAATTTTTCTTAATGTAAATTCTATCTCCTCCTATGCATTTCCCTCGATCACGATCAAGGTTTCTATTTATTTTAAATAGTTTTGTAATAGGAATAGTTAGAATTAATTTTGAAAAATTGGAGATCAAGGACAAGGAGCGCTTGAAGACCCCGCTTGTAATGGAGCCCTAAGTTTAAATGTAATAGTTATATTTAAATATTATTTTCGCACCCCTAGAGTTTGACCTTTTGGTTCACTTGGTGGCTCTAGTGAACCAAACTAGAATAAAAGTCCATAATCAATCCGTAGTAATATAAGATTCTATATGTGCATGCTTATACTATATATATATTATATATTATGCAAACATGCTTCGATGTTAATTAATACGACGCGTATATTTTATATATATATATGTATGCATACGCTTAAACAAGATGAGACAAATTAATAACAAAACCCTCAATTTTTATATTAAGTCCTAAGCGCTCAAAGATATTTGGAATATCGAACGTCGCTTTCTAGCATGATAAAATTAATAGAGTATTAAATATTTAATATGAGTTTGTTGTGTCACCACAAGGCAAGTATTAAGTATTTAAGATGTTAATTTATCACATTTGATGCTTATAAAGAAAATTGAACAATATTGTTTTGTCAGGTCACCACAAGGATGATATTTTTCTTTTTGAATATATGGAGTGCTAGGTTTGACTTAACTTGGATAATTTTGATTCTTGGATGTGCCACCACTGATCAAAATAATCTAAGAGGCAAAATACAAGGAGTCAGATATAGTTGATGTAATCGACAAAAGTTGTCTACCTATTTATTTATATATAGTTTGTTGTGTCACCACAAGGCTATATACATTTGAAATGGGATCCTTATTCTCACTAGCAAATCTTTAATTAGATTTTTGCCGAACTATATAAGTGAGGGTAATATAGTTTGAAGAAAATAGTGGGAGATACCAATTTAAAACAAGACCTAAATTATTTTGGTAATTAATAAAAGAATGTATGTTAAAATGTTGTTAATTACAAATTCATTTACGTAATTTTACAATGTCTAAAATTACTATCATCGCAAGCATATTAGATGCTAAATTAATCGTAATCAATTAAACGGATTGGTTAAGGAATTTGAGAATAGTTCTCATAATGAAAAAGCTATCTTATGTCCTTAATACGCCTATCCTCGCAATGGTTGCGCATAATGCCTCCGAGGAAGAGATTGCTACTTTTAGAAAGTGGCAAGATGATGCACATTGGCTCAACGCATCATGCTCGATCCACGAGTAACGAGCTTCAAGCCACAAGATGAAACTATGGATGCTCCTACTATATTCCCCGCACATCAAGTAGTGATGGTGAGGAAAGTAGACCGATAGATATCGATATCTAAGGAGCTCTTCCGATCTAGAATCACCGATGACACTACAAAGATGCATAAAAAGTTCTTAACATAATCAATTTGATTGATCAATTAGATAACGGGTTTTGTCATGGATGGAGAGTTGAGCTAAGATTTGATCTTCGCACTCACCCCAGGACTCCTTTCATTAATTGTTGTGAATTTTTCATATGAACAAGCTAGATATCGCCTCACCGATTTGCTTAACATGTTGAAAAATGTCGAGAGTCACTTTCCAACCAAGAAAGACCATGTCTTACCGGTAGGGGCCAAAGGATCTTCTCAAAAGAAGAACGATTCAAAGAAGGTAAATAGAAAGGCATAAACAAAGGATAATAAGAACAAAATCGACACGGATATAAAAGGAGTTTGCTTCCACCGTAATAAGCCCGACACCGGAAAGAAATCATGAGAAGCATTGCAGAGGCTAACCAAAGAAGCTTAGTGAAGTTTTGTTATAAATACAAATTTGTTCATGATTTAAATAAAAATTTTCTTTAAGTCAAGGTTCTACTGGGTATTGGATACCGACTTTTGGTTATCATAAATATAGATTTATGAAAGGACCAAACAGAAGTAGAAAGCTAAACAAATATAAGTAATCCTATATGTGGAAATGTAACAAAGGTTGCTACATTAGCCATAGAAACTTATAGTTTAGCAATGCCTACGGCAAATCTATTAAGTCAATAAGTTGTTATTCAGATTCTAGTTCTTGTTAGAAATATTATTTCTATTTTATTGTTGGACAATAAAATTGTTGGTATTATAATTAAGAACAATTGTTGTTCTATTTATAATAATAATGTTTTGTATAGAACTCGAATATTACTTAATGGATTTTGTATACTGACTTACATGAAAATAATTTTGCATATTGAACAAATTAGTATAAGAAAAGGAGATGATCATTCAAAGAGTTGAATGTGTGTATTTGTCGAATACAAGTATGAATTATTTGAAAGGTTCAAAGAATTCAGAAATGAAACAAATTGACAAAGTATTAAGATTCTTTGATCAGATCAAGGAATAAATACTTGTGCAATAAGTTTCTAGATCATCTCAAATGGTTTTTCTCATAATGGACACCTCCTGATACACAATAATTGATTGATGTATCCGAATGAAAAATCGCACTTGTTGGACATGGTGCGGTCCATAATGATTTTACCGACATTCCAAAGATCCTTCGGGATAATGTCCTAGAAATGGTCAGATATCTATTTAAAAAGGTAACCTCAAAATCCGCCCCAAGACTCCATAAAAGTTATGGATAGGAGGATTCCTAATCTTAAGTATGTTAAGATAAGGGGTTGTCCAACTTATGTGAAAAGGTTTCAAAGGATAAGCTTGGGACAAGATTTGACAAGTGTCGATTTGTGGGACATCCTAAAGTAAGTTTAGGTATATGTTCTATAATCCTACTTAGCAAAAGGTGTTTTGTTACTTAAACACGCTTCCTTCTAAGATAAAGGTGTTTATCATTGAAAGGGCTAGTGGGAGGATAATAGATCTTCAAGAGTTCAAGAACCACAAAACACTATAAGTCAAATAAGAGGAACTCGTAGATGTAATTCTATCATACCACAACCCAATCAGAATCGAATAGTATCAAGATACCCAGTGGAGGTATGGATTCATCATGGATGATGATGATGAGGTACGCATCATAGAAGATGATGATCCAGTAGTTACATATACACGATGAGGTAAGAGTTCTAAGTGTACAAAAGGATTTTATCAAAATAAGAAGCGCTCTTGACATTCCTAATATTATATGTTGATATATACTACTGGATAAGGAATGACATACCAATGCTACAATCAAGAAAGATAAAGTTGTCTAAACATTCCTCCATGAATGATTGGGAAGAGTATCTTAATTGGGGATATAAATCTATATAGATAGATTTAAAAGGATGCTCAACTTAACCCAAGGAACGATATTCATTTGATGCTAAAGTCGCTTAGCATGGCAACTCCAAGAGATGTCTCATGTTGATGAGCCATGGAGTGTATCTCTCTTAATAGTCCCCATAGACTCCAAAGAAGAGAGATCGCATGAGTGACAATCATGTATGCAATGAAATATACGAGACCCGATGTCGATCACCATATATTCGAGAAGATCACTATGAAGATGCTGAAAACATCTAAAGTTCTTAACCCAAGACTAAAGATGTGAGCATACATGGTGGGTCCGAATTAAAACTAGAGGGCTTAATGCACTCAAGTTTTTCGCATGCACTAAGAGATGATGTAAAATCCACTTTAAGGTAAAAGCGTTATCTTGAATAGTGGCAAAGTTGAATTCGAAAGGTTCCAAACAAAGAAAGAGTTGTTGGTTTAGTGATAAAGACAAAGTATATAGCTATAAATGAAGTCGCAAGTTGATTGTTTGGATTATAAGTTCATTACGTAACTAGGAATAGTTCCCAAGTCTCATCTTCGATCTAAACATGTGTTGTGGCACTTTCATTTGATTATTAGAATCATTGAAAGATGGGAAATCACTATAGTAGATAGTGGACTCTCAAGAACAACATTACATATCCATTAACTAAAGCTTATCCAATGCCAGGATAATCGCCACTTAGAGAAGAAGAAGTATGAGATACCACGACGATTGGCTTTAGTGCAAGTGGGAGATTGAAAGTAGTATGCACACAAGCCAATCATGTTTGATGATAAAGCATATACTTTGTAATAATCTTATTCATTTATTAATAAAAAGTATTAATTTATTAAAGGCTATTAATTATCTACATGATGTCGCTTTTTTATAATATGTGATAAACCCATAGTTTTAAGCAATGCTTTTAGAATAATGATGATGATCATTCTAATGAGATCTAAATTTTAGAAAGCTTAAAACTAAAATAGTTCCCAATCGTTGGATTACTAAATTGGGGATTAGTGAATCCTGATAGATTGGTACATACGTTGTTTGCTCATCGGATGAGGATGATTGATCTCACGATCATTTGTGTGGAGACACTAAAGCAAGTATGTAGGTGCTTATTAGAGAATAAGTTCATCGAACGTGGCTCGCTAAGGAATACCTAATGGAGTTTTATTTTGTCTCGTCAATAGGAATTCTCAGAGTGATAGTAAGACAAGTAATCCTTCGACTTGAGATCATCATAGATCTCGTGTATGA
The DNA here is from genome assembly GCA_020205615.1 of Panax quinquefolius. Classification (NCBI taxonomy): domain Eukaryota; kingdom Viridiplantae; phylum Streptophyta; class Magnoliopsida; order Apiales; family Araliaceae; genus Panax; species Panax quinquefolius. The sequence continues at coordinate 17,348,695 of CM035165.1, forward strand.
TGAGTTATACTTTGACTTATTCCTTAAGACCCTTAGGTATATCAAAGGGTATGCTTGGGTATAATAAATCGTATACATGGAGATAATGTATGATCAATAAAGAATCTACCACTTCTAATAAAAGAAGAGAAATGTCCTATGTGATTCGATAAATGACAACCCAAAGAGTCCTGGGGTTAAGGCGTAATGAAATTAGAAAGGAGTTTCTAATTTGCATTATTTGGAGTGTGCATTTAAGAGTCTAAATACATATAATTAAATAAAATAAGACTCGACAAAGAATTCCATGTCTTATATTTAATTGGGACATCAGATGGTGGAAGGATTGAATCAGACAGAACTATTTACTCAAAGGTTCTTTAATGATTAATGTTGAAATCTATATTATCCGGAAAGTCGTTGATCGCTAGGAGGCTTATCCCTATTGTAGAATAAATATTATTTAAATAAATTAATTGTTTAATTTATTTATTTAAATAAGATTAGAATTGTTCTAATTGATTTATTCACAACCGGCTTAATATGGAGAACCTAAAGGGTCACACCATAAAAGGAAGAATAATTATTTAAGAAGTAAATGGCATAATCGTAATAATATGTTATGTATATTTAATTTAATCTATGGTGATAGAATAAATTAAATAGCTTAATATTTATTATTTAATATTTTAGAAATATTAAATATAAATTAATAAGAGGAGTCTTATTAATATTATTACAATTATTATTATTTTAATTTCTAAAAGAGTTTAGGAATTAATTTAATATAAGTATTTCATTTATTCCTAATTGGATTAGGAAGGAAAATTAGTTAAAGGAGTTTAATTAATTATCCCTAATAAGATTAGGGAGCTTAATTAATAAAAAAGAATTAATTAATTAAAACCCAATTCCTTAATTGTTAAGGTGGGTTGTCCACATCTATAAATAAGAGGAGTCTTATTATGGGTGGTAATGGGTTGTTGATTTTTTACAACGTAATAATTCCAATTTGTTGAGAGTACACCTTTTTCTATAGAGATAGAAAAACTAGGTTTTAGCCAACCACCCCTCTTCTTGAATTTTCTTCTTCCTCGTGGATCACCCCAGAGGCCAAACACATGGGTGGCTAACGTTGATCAAAGGAAGGAACCAAACCCGGTGGATTCAAGATGAACGCGAAAAGGATTGGAGGTGAACTCACTAAATACCGAGGAAGCTCGATCTTCAAGGGTATGATTTTATTCTTTATCTTTTCGCTTAATTAATAATTATGCATAAAGGATGATCCGTATATGGTTTGTAAATTTTTAAACTCGATTTTACCACGCTCGCTCCACTTTTTATGCAATTTGATTGCATGTTATGAATATTACAAACCTAGTTCCACGAAGAAAAATTAGCAAAAAATTTAACTTTATAATTACCAATTTTCTATTAATCCTAATTCTATTAAACTATTCAATTCAATGGTTTAAAATTATAGAAACTAAATTAATAAATAAATAAACTATCACAAAACAATCACAAATATCAAAATCCGGAAGTTCAATCAATCGATGGAGAATTAGACTTATGATTTCACCCTAAGCTTCACTCTGATGTTCAAACATTTATTCCAATTCAATTCAATATCCCAGTTTATTAATCAAGAACACGAATGTAGTACTAGCCACCTCTCGATGCACTAATACCGTATAAACTTAAATCTACAATTTAGATAGAAACATGTTAAACACCTAAATTAACCAACTCACTATATCTCTATGTGAACTAAAATTAAAGAAGGTTTAAGAATAAGTTCTCTATCCGATTACATGTGATGTCAAACATATCTCTACCTTAACAAAAATCAAGATTCTGCTATTCACAAAATTCATGACACATGTTATATTAACTAAGTCTAGATTTGAATATCCTCTCTCGATTCCATACAAATTCACAAAAAATTGTTGATCAAGCGATTCATAAATTCATGCTCAAATTAACATAGATAAACTAAAAATATTTTATTGAACTGGAAATCAAAATAATAAAATCATCGTTTCACCCAAGGATCCATCATAAGACTAATAAGCAAATTAGTTCATAACGAATGATATAAAAACTGAATAATCTAACGAAAACATCTGTGCCATTACAAATAAAAGACTAAAGAGAAGAATAATGATGAACACCCTTCACGTAGCCTAGAATTGCAATTGTCACGAAAATCTCTTCAAATTACTCCTCTAAAGCTTTTTGTGAAAAATCTGGAAATAGTCTTCGTCAATTGCACTTGTGTGTTGCTCAATTGTGTTATTCGTCGAGTAATGGGCGTGCCCTTTAGTGTCCCAAGTCGAATCCTCTTTTCTCTAGAGTCCATATACGATCACATCACTAAAAACCATGTAGCAAAGACAAGCCCTAACTCGGAACAGACAATCAATGAATCGAGACTTTCATTTTTACGGGTGCACATGCAAAAAAGGTGCCTTCTGTTAATTTTTCCAAAAAGTTGCCGAGTGAATTTTTCCTTTCCTTCACGAATTCGTCCCGAAATGATCCCAATTGACTCCAAATCTTATTAAATGCTACAACGACCACCCTTCACATAAAAAAACACAAAACAAGGGAAAACAAACACGAAACAAGAAAGTAACAACAAATTTAAGCTTGAAAGGAACATCGATTCGTGGATATGTTTAAGTTGTGTAAGACTTAATATTTATTTATGTTTCCGCATTTGAGATTTAAGGTTAGTATGACCTGGGATTGATGTATTTATTTTCAGATGTTGTAACTCCATAAGGAGAGGATTTATTTCTATCTATTTATGGTTTTTATTTATTATGGGTAGATATATACATGATGTTTGGACAGTGAACACCAAATCCCGTGGGAATTGAAGTACCCGGATTTGGGGGTGTCACAGGTTGGTATCAAAGCTATAGGTTATGAACCTTAGGTGGGAAAACAACCTTAGGTAGTAGCCTTATAGGAAGAATATAGTGATGGAAAACTCTTATTGAGTTCTAAGAAATGAATTTCTTAATTCATTGAAGATAATAAAAGACTTTATGTGCTTATCTGTTAAATTATGTGCTCACTAGTACGACTTAGTAACTAAAACTTGAAACTGTGTTGTCAGGATGTCGGATGTTAGAGGAGCTAGTCGAGTTGGGGAGGAGGAACCCCGAGTACCTACAGAGGAGGAGCCCCGAGGCATTCATGTCGTCAAGGACCAGTTGGTACAGAGAGAACCATCTCCATTGATCACTGTTGTTGGTCAGGAGCATGAGCCTGAGACTGATCCAGAAGAGGATCCTTAAGAGGAAGAGGAAGAAGAGGTTTTACCACCGAACTCCATTGATGCTTAGATGTACGACGAGTTATATGACCGTAACGTAGAGTTACGTGACACTGTTCAGGATCTGACTGAGCGGGTGATTATTCAGCAGATTACCATCGAGTAGAAGGATATGGAGGTTGTGACTCTTCACACACGTCTAGGGAACGTGGAGTGGGATTTGGTTCACGAGAAGGGTCAAACCGTGGAGAAGTCTGAAGAAATAGAAAAGTTGAAGAAGGAACTAAAAAGAGAGCTCAGAAAGACTGACCATAGCAGAGGAGGGCAAGGTAAGATAATCACGTCGTGCTGATCTTACAGAAGAGGATTGTCGTGCGAAGAAGGCTAAGCTTGGGGAGACGTACTCTACACTTCAAAATACAATGGATGAGGCCCATGATCGAAGTTATGAGGTACCCAATCCAGCCTCAAGGACTACCATCGATATGCTAGATCACGGACGATGTCCCGCATCATGGAAGAGGAACGAGTAAGGTTATTCAAATACTTAACAGCAAAAGTGATATGATTTGTTTAATTATGTGAAAAACTTTTCTCGTGTTAGATGTAAATTCGATGTGTTTATAAACAAAGGAATATTTTAATGTTTTAAATCTCGTAGATTCTTTATCTGGATAGTTGATGTAAATAGCGTTGATGCTATCGCTTAATGTTAAAACTTTCGATTTGAATAAATATATCGTGGTTTATTGAGATAATGTGTTAAGTGATTATGTTTAAATGTTTTAGTTAAGCCTTAAATATTTAAAGAATTGAATAAAGACCTAATAAGCGTATATTCTTATCAAAAACATGCCACCGAGAAGACGACCAAATCGTCGACTAGCCCAGGAAGGGTCAACTAATAACAACAACAACAACTATGCCAATGCTGACCCTGTTCAGCAGTTTGTGAACTTACTAGCTGGAGCAATGAATAATCCACCTCAAGCTCCACCAAACACAACGTTTAAGGATTTCAAGGCGGTGGGACTGCCAGAGTTTAAAGGCTCCATGAACCCGATCTAGGCTCAAATGTGGGTTATGGAGATGGAAAAAGTTTTTGACGTCGCCAGAGTCAGAGAGGACCGTAAAATCGCTTCTACGATTTACGCTTCATGCCGAAACTGCCGCTTATTGGTGGCAAGCAAATAAGGTCCGGGGAGGTGAAGGTGTGATTACTTGGGAGAGGTTTAAGGAGAGGTTTTTCGAGATATATTTTCCGACTAGCTCGCAGAACCAAATGGAGGTCCAATTTCTGGAGTTGAAATAGGGAAATATGTCCGTACCAGATTATGCGGCAAAATTTAATGAGTTGGCTAGGTTCGCCCTGTATCAAGTACACACGGATGAGAGAAAAACAAGAAGGTTTGAACAAGGACTGAAGCCCTGGGTATATAGCAAAGTATCAACGTTTCAACTAAACACTTTTACTGGAGTACTGGAAAAGGCCATCCTCGCTGAAGGTGAGAACGATGAGGTGGCCAAGTACAATCAGAATCAGAATAAGAAGAAGAGTGAAAATGAGGGAAATAACAAAGCCAGTGGCAGCAACATGGGAGGAAGTATCAATCAGAAAAGGAGGTGGACTAACAACTCGTCAACTGGAAATCAGCAAGGAGGTCAGAAGAAGAGGATCGAAGCGTGCCCGACCTGCGGGAAAGCTCACCTAGGGGTTTGTATGAAGGTAAAGCGGGTGTGCTACAATTGTGGTCAGGAGGGCCACATAGCACCTAACTGTCCTAACCCAAAGAAGGGAGCCTGCTTCACTTGCGGCTCAAAGGATCATCTGGCAAGGGATTGTCCCAAGAAGGGATCTAGAGGGGCAGGATCAGGAGGGAACATGGGAAAAAGCGGTGGAAGTGCTTTAACTATCATGGGACCAACCGCAACCAACTAACCGACCGCCAGGACATTCAACATGACAGTGCAGGATGTTATGCAGTCTCGTGATGTGGTGTCAGGTATCATTCTGATCAATAAAGTTAATGCTTATGTATTATTTGATTCAGGTGCTACTTGTTCATTTATATCCGATGAATTTGCTAAGAACTTAGAATTGCCTAATAATGAGTTAGAACACCCCATGAACATAGAAATTGCGAATAGAGAAATAATCCATGTTAAGTACGTACATAAGAACTGTAGAGTGCATATTAAGGTTAATATCATGAACGTAGATCTTATCCCTATTCGACTTGGAGAATTTGATGTTATTTTGGGTATGGACTGGTTATTCAATCACGGAGCCGTAATTGATTGCCAGAAGAAGCGTATTAACCTCATGACTCCGTTAAAGGTGGTGTTTTATAGTAGCAAGTTGCCTAGACAAATGATTTGTCTGACGATGATGCAGGCCAGGAAGTTGTTAAGACAAGGCTGTGTAGGATATCTAGCTTACATAGTCGACAGTCGTAAAGAGAATCCAAAAGTAGAGGAGATACCAGTAGCGAGGGACTTCGCAGATGTATTTCTAGACGATTTGCTAGGACTTTCGCCAGATATAAAGGTTGAATTTGTGATCGATTTGGCCTCAGGAACGACTCCAATATTGAAGGCATCGTACCGAATGGCACCGATAGAAATGAAAGAATTGATGGTACAACTACAAGAATTACTGGACAAGAAGTACATTCAACCGAGCGTATCACCATGGGGAGTTCCAGTGTTATTTGTGAAGAAGAAGGACGGGACGATGCGACTCTGCCTTGACTACAGAGAACTGAATAAGGTCACGATTAAGAATAGATATCCATTATCGAGGATTGACAACTTGTTTGATCAATTGAAGGGAGTAATATACTTTTCCAAGATAGACTTGAGGAGTGGTTATCATCAACTGAAGGTGCGGCCAGAGGATGTATTGAAGACAGCATTCAGAACACGATATGGTCACTACGAATTTTTGGTAATGTCATTTGGTCTAACGAATGCTCCTACAACATTTATGGGCCTAATGAATGGAGTGTTCAAGCCATTTTTGGACAAATTCATAGTGGTATTTATAGATGACATTTTGATATTTTCAAAAACCAAGGAAGAAGATGAAGAGCATTTGAAGTTAACGTTGGAAGCTTTAAGAATGGAGAAGTTGTATGCCATGTTTTCGAAATGTGAATTTTAGATCGAGCGGGTACAATTTCTTGGATATGTGATTGATATAGACGGAATTTCGGTAGATCCATCCAAAGTCGAAGTCGTGATAAATTGGGATCAGCCTAGAACGTCGTCGAAAGTACGAAGTTTTCTTAGATTGGCAGGATATTATAGAAGATTCATTCAAGACTTTTCCAAGATCGCAACTCCGTTAACGAATTTGACTCGAAAAGCTGTGAAATTTGTTTGGACGGAGAAGTGTGAGGAAAGCTTTCAAGAATTGAAGAAGAGGTTAAGTACATCACCCATGTTGTCTCTTCCGGATGATACATGAAATTTTGTTGTTTATAGTGATGTGTCGCATAAAGAACTTGGCGCGTGTCTTCGATGCAAAATGGCAGAGAGTCATCACAGCATTATGCATTTGACAATTGAAGGATTATGAGAAGGGATATCCGACCCACGACTTGGAGTTAGCTGCAGTGGTTTTTGCTTTAAAAATCTGGAGGCACTATTTCTATGGGGAGAAGTGTGAAATATATCCACACCACAAGAGTCTGAAATATATTTTTACACAGAAGGACTTGAATATGCGCCAAAGAAGATGGTTGGAGTTAATTAAGAACTATAATTGTGAGATTTTATACCATCCGGGTAAGGCAAATGTGGTTGCCGACGCCTTAAGTAGAAAGGGTCGGGAGAAATTGATGTTGTTGACTGCTCAGGAGGAGCTAATTACAGAAATGGAGAAACTAAAATTGGAAGTGAAGTATCTTATGGAAATTGATGAGAAGCTATTTTAGATGCAATCTGGTACAACCCTACTAGATAAAGTTAAGGAGGCTCAACTTCAGGACGAAGAATGTAAAAAGGTGAAAAAGAAGATATCCGAAGGAACCGAACCAAGATTTAAGATGGATAAGGAAGGAATACTGAGATTTGAAAGTAGAATTTGGGTACCGCCAGTAACAGAGATTAAGGAAAACATTTTGAGCGAGGCTCATAGTTCTCGATATTCAATTCACCCTGGTAGTACCAAGATGTACCAAGATCTTCGAAAACATTTCTGGTGGCCAAATTTGAAATGAGATGTTGCAGAGTGTGTTGCCAAGTGTTTGACATGTCAAAAAGTGAAAGCAGAACATCAGAGGCCGAGTGGGTTACTATAACCTTTAGAGATTACAGAATGAAAATGGGAACATATTACAATGGACTTCGTGGTTGGCCTTTCGACAACTCAGAAAGGCTATGACGCAGTATGGGTTATCGTTGACCAACTGATGAAATCCGCACACTTCCTTCCGATCAAAATTAGATTCAACTTAGATCAGTTGGCAATGTTATATGTGAAAGAGATTGTTTCGAGGCACGAAGTTCCGGTGTCAATTGTTTCCAATAGAGATCCACGCTTTACATCAAACATCTGGAAACGTTACAAGAATGTATGGGTACGCAATTGCGAATGAGTACATCATATCACCCTTAGACAGATGGATAGAGCGAAAGAACAATTCAGACATTAGAAGATATGCTAAGAGCCCGTGTGATGGACTTTAAAGGAAATTGGGATGATCACCTACCGCTCGTAGAGTTCGGCTACAACAACAGTTACCACGCTAATATTGGCATGCCGCCTTATGAAGCGTTATATGGCAGAAAGTGCAGAACTCCGCTATACTGGGATGAAGTTGGCGAGAGACAATTACAAGGCCCAGAAGTAGTACAACAGACAGCAGAAATAGTCAAAGTGATCCGAACAAGACTGGTAGCAGCTCAAGATTGACAGAAGAAATACGCCGATCCACATCGTAAAAATGTTGAGTTTGAATCGGGTAGTTATGTGTTCTTGAAGGTCTCTCCCTGGAAGGGGAAGATCAGATTCGGAAAGAAAGGAAAATTAAGCCCAAGATTTATTGGTCCTTTTGAAGTACTGCGAAGGATCGGAGAAGTTGCGTATGAGGTAATCCACACCATAATATTTAAAAAAAAATATTTCGAGAAAATTAAATCTTTATTCATAAAATCTGGGGTCTCACTGTGAGACCCCAGATTTTATGAATAAAGATTTATTTTTCTCAAAATAATTTTTTTTTATTATGGTGTTGATTTGATGTAATGTTATAGTTGTGGGTAATATTTACAAATTTTTCAAAGTAAGCAAGTGGTTGTATAATATTCGATTGGTGGGGAATATTCTTTTTGTGGGGAATATCAAATGACGACAGTACAATCATTAGTGGACCCCACAATGTAATTATTATTTGGAGAGAAAACGACAAAAATACTTTATAAAAATAACGGCGGAAGTTTTACCGTTAACTGTTGAAACACCCGGTGTTAAAGTAAAAGAATATATCTGGTCATTGGTTAAAGAGTAGCACCAGATTGATTATTGATGCTTACGTGAGAAGTCACTCGGTTATACTCAATTATTTCTACGATAATTCTTTGCAGATCATATCTCTCATATTATCGATTCAATTATTGTTACAAAGATCATCTCGCATAATATGATATATTATTCAATCGGGTATTCGGGACACTTTTCGTGGTTGGAGTACTATTCACGAAGTTACTATTCATGAGTTACTATTCACGAAGTTACTATTTATGAGTTACTATTCACGAGTTACTATTCACCCTAAGCATTATTCACTCTAGTATTGTGCATACGGGTATTTGGTTACAATATTATTCTATGAGGAGATGTGCTAATTTTTCAGACCGTTGGTTGAAGATATAATAGTAAGTCAATATGGACCTACCTGGTGGAGTTATAATAGTAAATCAATATGGATCAATTTGGTTTAAAGTTTTAATAGTAAATCAAGATGGACCGTTGTTTTAAGTTTTAATAGTAAACCAATATGGACCGTCCGTTTAATAGTAAATCAATCGAACTGCTCATGAATTAGTTACTATTCATTCCATTTTCCTATAAATAAGCTCGTTCCTTCATTATTTCATTTAATTCACCGAAACTCTAGAGAGAGAAATTATAGAAAAGCTATAGAAAAGTATTCGCTCCTTCCCTACTCTTATATTCGTTTCTTTTACTAAGTAAGGGATGTTATTTGTTGTACTCTATGAAGAGAACTTCATTATTCCATTATTTATTATTCTATTGGAATAACTTCGATACGTGGGCTACCCTATACATGGTGACATTCTTCTAATATTTCGTTCTTTATTATTACGCCGTAATATCCTCGTCTCACGCTTATTAAGGACGGGTTCCATTATTTATTATTCTATCTAATATATCGTCTGCATGCGTTTATGTCGAACTCGGTTCCATTATTTGTTATTCTCGTCGTAATATCATGTCTGCGCTTACGCAGGACTCGGGTTCCATTATTTGTTATTCGTCGAATATCCTCATGCGTGCGCTTACGCCTTGGGACTGGTTCCATCCTTTATTATTCTATCGAATAACCCGCCTGCAAGGTCTATCGCATGCATACGGTGATTTCTTTTGTTATTCCATTCTTTATTATACTCGGTTGGTTAAAACTTTGACTTCTATACCCATGAAATTAGTGGAATATCTTTGATATTTGGCGCTTCATCCAGTATCTTTTCATGGAAATATTCTTCTGAGCTTTCTTGAATTTTACTCTACAAAGCAGTATCATGTTGACACTTTGGACGTTATCAGTTCCTAGATAAATTAATTCTTGAACTTGCTTTATTGAATTCTTATATCATTGTCATCATCCTCATGTTTATATTTTATTGAAAGTCATCGTGGGCTCTGTAGTGCATAGATGGACTTGGTATGATTATGACGAGTGATTATTCTTGTAATCATGACCGTAATGTTACAAATGATGTGGAAAAAGTCCTCATTCGCCCGTAGTGCATTGATGGACGCTTTTTGGTATGATTATGGCTATGGATTCTCTTTGGTCGAAAGTGCAAAGATGAATTGTTTAATGGCATGATCAGAATGGTTGATGAAAACATGATTATCTTAAGTCAAAAGTGCATGGATAATTCGTGGTCGTGATACTAAAAAATATCCTTGGTCAGAAAAGTGCGGGGGTGATTCGATGATGTGGATTATTTATTAAGCAGAGTCCCAAATGATAAAAGTGATGAAAAACCTTTTAAATCATAGAAGATAGTAGATTTTATTCCCTACTTGACTCTTCTAATGGATTGCTTATTCCGCTGCAGTTAAACTTGATAGTTATTATATTTAATCAGTTTAACACTGTTGAAGGCTAACGATAAATTATTCTGCATTATCTTAGTCATAATATTTCTTACTGGGCTAGTTGAGCTCACCCTTTCTTTCACTGTTCTCTTCAAGAAATGAGAACGTAACTGGGACTAGTCGGGGAACAGAGTGATGGTCCTAGATGGTGCATTAGTAGTCCTCACTATTCTGTAAAATAGTGTGATAATAATTGTAATGAGGACTCCTTTTGAGTTTGTATAATCTCTAGTACACAATATTTGTATTCAAACTCACAGTTTATGTTTTGTCGTATTGTACACGACAGTTGTATTATTAAGTTGTATTTGAATTCTGTACCATGTATCTGGCGACTCAAGATGGGTGATGTATACCTAATTTTGGAGGCGTCACACTCACAATCTCCCCTCCTTATGAAATTTCGCCCTCCAAATTTACGTACGTACCTTGTATGCCGAATAGGTGAGGATACCTTGACTTCACTTCAAATTCTAACCCTTGAGGTATAACCTTTGAGTGTCGAATATAATCCTTCTTATCCAAGATTTTAACACGTATCTCCTCATACGTTAAATCATCCGCTATCTCGTCCGGTTCTAAATTAATAATGTGGTTCGGGTCATCCCCATATTTAAGCAACGTCGATACGTTAAAAACGTTATGAACATGCGACATACTTGGCGGTAAAACGAGTCTATAAGCCACTGTTCCTACTTTTATCGAGGATTTTAAATGGGCCAATTAAATCGAGGGTTGAGATTTCTTCTCTTCGTCGATTCTTGCTTCTAGAATAACGCCCTCTTGAACCTACTTAATTCTTCACATTCATTAGCTCCAGGTGTGTAGCTTGAGCAGCTTTAACTTTATCGATTGAAGTCGATTCTACTCGTATATTCGTTATCTTCATGGAGGTTCGTATATTCGCACTTGTAAACTCATACGATCTTCTACTCAACGCGTCAGCTACTATGTTCGCTTTCCCACGATGGTATTGAATGGTACGATCGTAATCTTCAACAGCTTGAGTCAACGTCTTTGGCGCATTATACGTTCATTTTGGTTGAAGAAATATTTGAGGGTTTAAGAAATGGGTTTTGTACTGCGGTCAATTCAAAATTCGATTTCACGTTCTAGGGTAGGCTAAGAAGTCTTCAAGAATACGTCAGAAAATTTATTAACAATAGAAATATCATTCAAAACTGTGACTCTCATCCAAGACTTAGATAGTACGTCACATTGATACCTATCAACTTGATATCGTCATTCACAACGTCCCCTACGGAAAGTTCGGCTACGGTGCATTCCACACAAGGAAGTCACCAGCGAAAGGCTTGGGGCTCTTTACTTATAGCTTGATATGACAATGATTGACTTTAGTGGTTTGGTTACTTTGAATCGCAAAAAAGGTTGGTTAGGAGTATGAAAGCTAACAACCTTACGAAAAGCATGATGAGTAGTTAACAAATCGTTTCCGAAAATTGCATCAAAGGCAAGTATTTTCAAAGAGATAAGATTGACAGGTAACGCGAAAGTGTCAATTTGAATTAAACAAGATTTATAAATAGTGGATGTAACGAAGGTTTCTAATATCGAAGTTTCAACCAATAAGTCAAAGTCTAACTTCTTTGGGGTTAAATTTAAACGTTGAGCGCAAGTAAGAGAGATAAAAGAATGGGTAGAACAAGTATCTAATAAGGTATAGACTTCGTAAGAATTTATAATTAACTAACCCGTGCTAACTTCGTCGTCAGTTACTCGCTTTTGAGAATCACGAAAAAATGCTCTTCCGAAACCACGAGACTTTGTTTTGTCATCAGATTCCGCCTTTGGTGTCACTGTTCCAGCTGGACTTAACTTCACTATACGACAAAATCGAGCTAAGTGACCTTCTCTTCTTGAAATTTCCACTTCTATTATCTTGGCCATGATAATTTCCCCCACGATGGTTATCATTGTTCCGATGGCCGTTGCCACCGATATAATTATTATCGTGTTGTTGGTCGTTACCTTTTAGTTGAGCTAACTCAACGGTCTCATGTGCTTCATTGCTTACCTCAACATTCTAATATGTCATTTTTAAATACTGTCACAAAACAAGGGTTAATTAACATATCACATATTATCCCTATACTCTGACCTACCAATTAAATACCAAATAAACTTAGGTAGGTCATACTAGCGAAGGAATTCCCCGTCTCTCCCCTCCTAGTTCTTGTCTCACATCTTAGCCAGGGATCATATCCCTAAGCTTTGATACCAACAGTGACGCCCCCAAAATTAGGTATACATCACCCATCTTGGGTCGCCACTTACATGGTACATAAGTCCAAATACAACTTAATAATACAACAGTCGTGTACAATACGACAAAACATAATTTGTGAATTTTAATAAGAATATTGTCATCTAGACAATATCCACACTCAATGAAGTCCTCATTACATTTATTGTCACATTATTTCACAGAATAGTGAGGACTACTAATGCTCCATCTAGGACCATCACTGTTCCCCGACTAGTCCCCAGACACGTTCTCATTTCCTCAAGAGAACGGTGAAAGAAAGGTGAGCTCAACTAGCCCAAAGAAGAAATATTATGACTAAGATAATGCAGAATAAATTATCATTAGCCTTCAACAGTGTTAAACTGATAGAATACAATAAACAACAAGTTTAACTGCAGCGGAACAAACAATCCATTAAAAGAGTCAAGTAGAGAATAAAATCTACTATCTTTTATGATTTAAAAGATTTTTCATCACTTTTATCGCTGAGACTCAGCTTAATAAATAATCCACATCATCAAATCATCCCTGCACTACAGGCCAAGGATATTATTTAGTATCACGACCACGAATTATCCATTCACTATGGGCCAAAGATAATCGTGTTTTCATCAACGGTCCTGATCATACCATAAAACAATTCATCTTTGCACGCTTGGCCGAAGAGAATCCATAGCCATAATCATACCAAAAACTGTCCATCAATGCACTACGACAAATGAGGATTTTTACCACATCATTCATTATATTACGGCCATGATTACACCGAATAATCCCTGGTCATGATCATACCAAGTCCATCTATGCACTACAGGCCACAGATGACTTTATCCACATCATTTGTAACATTACGGTCGTGACTACACTGAATAATCCCTGGTCATAATCATACCAAGTCCATCTATGCACTACAGGCCACAGATGACTTTCAACATAATATAAACATGAGGATGATGACAATGACATAATTTTCAATAAAATAAGTTCAAGAATTAATTTATCCAGGAACCAATAACATCCAAATTGTCAACATGATACTGCTTTGTGGAGTAAAAATTCAAGAATGCTCAGAAGAATATTTACATGAAAAGATACTGGATGAAGTGTAAATATCAAGGATATTCCACTAATTTCATGGATTATAGAAGTCAAAACTTTAACCAACTGAGTATAATAAAGAATGGAATAACAAAAGAAATCACCATGCATGCGATAGATCGCACAAAGGTGTTATTCCAATGTAATAATAAATAATCGGAATTCAGTCCCAAGTGAAAAACGCATGCATGTGATATTCCAATGTAATAATAAAGAATGGAACCAGTCCGATGTAAAAACGCACCGGCTACATGATATTCCAAAGTAATAATAAATAACGGAACTAGGTCCTGCCAGAAAACGCATGCAGATGTGATATTCCAAATGTAATAATAAAGAATGGAATATTAGAAGAATTTCACCATGTATGCAAAGATTTGCATGAGATAAAAGTTATTCCAATATAATAATAAAGAATGGAATAATGTAAGAATTTCACCAAGTATAGGGTAGCTTGGCAGACACAAAGTTATTCCAATGTAATAATAAAGAATGGAATAATGTAAGTTCTCTTCTTGAATACAAAAGAAATAACACCCTCACCGTAAAAGAAATTGGATATAGGAGTAGTGAAGTAGCGCATTTCTTCTTCTATAGATTTTTTCTCTATAGCTTCTCTCTATAATTTCTCTCTATAATAAGTGCTCTATAGCTTTAGTGAATTGGTGAGAAATGAAGGAAGAATTAGCTTCTATTTATAGAAAAATATAGTTTTGATAATTGCACATTTTGGGGCTCAAAAAATTACAGAACAATACCTCCAACTTTTCTTTCATTTTTAATTTAGTCCTGCAAGTATTATCAATCTTGCACCAACTCCCCTAATAGTAAATCATGTGAATCAATAGTATAATCATGTGAATAAATAGTATAATCATGTGAATAAATAGTATAATCTTGTGAAAAAATTAATTACAGTATAGTACCTTCAACTATACCTCCATTTTTAACTTAGTCATGCAAGTATTATCAATCTTGCACCACCACCCCTAAAAGTATAAGAATATGAATCAATAGTACCCCGTGAATAATAATTCATGAATAGTAACTCGTGAATAGTAACTCGTGAATAGTACTCTGACACGAAAAGTGCTCCGAATACCCGAGTAAACAATATAACCTCCAAACATCAATTATCAACGAAATAAATGTCAATTTCCACTAACACTAATAATCCCAATACAATGGAACAATCAATTTCATCTTTAATCAACACCACTTATTCATCATTAATATTATAACTCACAATATTTAACAACCAGATCGTTCCTAGGAAAGAGGGGGCTTTCCGATAAGGATTTCTCCTTATTGGCGCGCAATTAGGTGACCAAACCTCTCCTTGATAGAACTTCTATACATTGTCAATATTGAAAATAATAATATAAATAACTTTGTCATCTCAATTACTGATTTAATAATAATAAATATTATGCAGATGATACTGTGATAATAATTGAATCAATAATATGAGAGATATAATGCATCAATTACTGTAGCAATAATTGAGTATAACTGAGTGACTTCTCACGTAAGCATTAATAATCAATACCGTGTGCTACTATGTAACCACGCGTATTACTGTACTTTTAACACCAGGTGTTTCAACAGTTAACGGTAAAACTTCCGTCGTTATTTTCATAAAGTATTTTTGTCGTTTTTTCAATCCGATAATAATTCGCTTGTGGGTCCACTAATGATTGTATCATTGCATGACGGATATTCCTCGACAAAAAGAATATTCCCCGGTTAATCGAATATTATATAACAACTTGCGTACTTTACAAAATTTATAAATAATACCCACAACTATAACATTATATCAAATCCACACCATAATATTTTAAAAAAATTATTTCGAGAAAATTAAATCTTTATTCATAAAATCTGGGGTCTCACATAGCCACTGATAAGAGTGGGCTTAGCTCTGAGTACCGTAGTGGGGTTGAACTGTTTCTCAATTTTGCATTTGAGCAAGTCAGCGGCGATGAGATCAGATGTCCTTGTAAGAGGTGTGTGAATGAAGTGTGGAAGGAAAGGAGTGATGTCATGTGCGACTTATTTGCATATGGGTTCAAGCAGGGTTATACGACATGGATCTATCATGGGGAAACCTGGTTGGATGAACATGAATTAGAACTGGAATCTAGAGGTGACGAAACCTTTGACTGTATTAACATGATAGTCGAAGCTGCTGGTTCATACTTCCAGTGGAATACATACAGGGATGGAAGTAGCGTCGAGTAAGAGCCAAATGATGGGGCTAAGGGTTTCTATGAGTTATTGCATGAAGCAGCGACACCACTGTATGACGGGCACAAAAAGCACACCGTCTTATCTGCAGTGACTAAGTTTTTACACTTCAAGAACGAGTATGACTGTAACGAGGGAGGTTTTAATGAACTGCTAAACATTGTTAAGGAGTGCTTACCTGCAGGCAATAAGTTATCGGAGTCGTACTATGACGTGAAAAAAATGGTCAAAAGGCTCAATCTAGGGTATGAGAAGATTGATGCTTGTGAGAATGATTGTATGTTGTATTACGGTGATGTCAATAAAGATAAGAGGTCATGTGATATTTACGGTACAAGTAGGTACTATGAACAACACAAGAAAAAGAGAAAAGACGTGTCGAGAAAGATCTTGCGTTACTTTCCTATTGCTCCGAGGCTTCAGCGGTTGTTCATGTCATCACATACCGCCGAGTATATGAGGGGGCACTCTACACGAGACATAGTCGAAGGTCAACTGACGCACCCGGCAGATGGGCTTGAGTGATTTTTTTTTTGATAAAAATCACCCCTCGTTTGCTGAAGAGGTTTGCAATGTTAATCTTGGACTTGTTACGGATGGGTTTAATCCGTTTAATGGGCCTTACACCAAGCCCTACTCAACTTGGCCAGTGATTATTGTTGTGTATAACCTCCCGCCTTCGATGTGCATGAAAGATCCCTACATGTTCATGCCTTTACTGATTTCGGGTGATAAGAGTCCGAGTAAAGACATCAAGGTATACCTCAGGCCGTTAGTTGATGAGTTGAAGATGTTGTGGGATAAAGGGGTTCAAACTTATGATGTATCTCTTAAATAGAACTTTAACATGAGGGTAGCTTTACTATGGACCATAAATGACTTCCCGACATTAGGAATGATCAGTAGATGGTCGACTCAGGGGGGCTTGTCATGTCCTATGTGCATGGGGTCAGTTAAAGCTATACGACTCAAACATGGGGGGAAAATGAATTTCTTTGTAATATCCCGACAATTTTTTTCCAATTGAACATCGTGATCGACGAATGAGTAGACAATTCAATCAAAAAACAGAGAAACATCAAGTACCTGGCCGTCTTTCTGGGACAACAATGTTGAGTTGGATTACTCACTTGAATTTTCTACCTCCAAGGAAGAATCGTAGATTAGAGAAAACTTATGGTTACGACAAGGTTCATAACTGGACACACAGATCCATGTTCTTTGACCTGCCTTATTGGGCTACACTATGCATCTGTCATTATTTAGATTTGATGCATACTAAAAAGAATGTATTTGATAATATTTTTTATACAGACCTAGATGCAAGTGGTAGAACAAAGGACAAGAACAAGTTGAGGCTTGATTTGGTAGAAATGAACATTAGGGAACATCCTTGGCTGTATCGGGAGGGTAGTAAGACGGTAACGCCTAAAGCTGATTATACTTTGACCAGGGAACAGTTGCTATTGATATGTAATTGGATCGGTGGACTGAAGCTCCCAAATGGATATTCTTCGAATATAGAAAGGTGTTGTAAAGTCAAAGAGCTGAATTTTTGGGGTCTCAAAAGTCATGATTGTCATGTATTCATGCAGAAGTTGATCCCCGTGGAATTTATCGACTTGTTACCGAAACATGTGGTTGAAGCACTGACGGAGCATTCTAATTTCTTTAGAGATCTATGCTTAACGGAGCTCCAACTCAAAGATATAAATAAAATGGAGATACAGATAGTGGAAATAATGTGCAAGTTAGAAATGATCTTCCCTCCATCATTTTTTGATTCAATGGAGCATTTGCCTATTCACTTGCCATACGAAGCTAAGTTTAGCGGTCTCGTGCAATATAGATGGATGTATCCATTCGAGAGGTAATGACATTAATGTTTTTACTACTCTAAAATGTTAATTCTTGTTTAGTAATGTATACATGCATATATAACACATAGGTATATGTAACGTCTAAAACAAAAGGTGAAGAACAGAGCCCGTGTAGAGGGGGCAATTGCTGAGAGTTATGTTATAGAGGAACTTTTTAGTTTCTGCTCATAGTACTTTGAGTCTGATGTTCAAATGAGGCACAATCGCTTACGTCGGAATGAGGTTGTCACACACGAGGAAAATGGAGAATTAACAGCCTTTAGTCATCCTGTAGAACCATTTAGCGGGAAAAAAGCGATTCTTGACCGAAAGTGAGTATACAGCTGCCACATTGTATGCATTTGTCAACATAAATGAAGTAGCGCCACACATTAAGTAAGTAGCCATAACTATATATATATATATATATATATATATATATATATATATATATATATATATCTTTGTGTTATCGCTTATAAGTTCCTTCCATACACATTAAGTATATAACTGTATTGCAGTAAATATGATGTTGAGATACGTTAATAGAATCTGATTATATCAGACGGGGATTTGCAAAATTTGAGGAATAGAGAATTTGTGCAATGGTTTAAAGATCATGTAAGTCTAACTAATTAACAGTTCAATGAATCTACCATCATAGACATAATCTTATGGCGTCATTAATTTTAGAATATGTTGTGTTTATGTACATTAGGTCCTCACAGATGAGTTAGCTGACATTCAGCTAAAGCTTATAGTCGACTGCCCTGAAAGATTTGTAGATACTTATACATGCTGCATTGTCAACGGTTACAGATTTAAGTGCTGCGATATTGGGGAAGTCGCTTCTTCTGATTCTGGTGTTGTGGTTAAAGGTAGCTGCTACAATAATCTTTGGGAAGACTGGTATGTACGATGGCTAAAAGTTTTTGTTCTCAAATATTGGGGTCATAAAGAGTTAGTTTGCTTCAATTGTCATTGATTTGATGTTGAGAATGGAGTTAGAGTAGATAAAAATTCAGGATTGGTGACTGTTAATGTTAAGTCAAAACTAAACTCAAATGAAACTTTTTTTTAGCAAGTCAAGCAACATAGGTGTACTACGCACAAAGTGTTAAGACTTCTGCAAGCCCATGGTATGTTGTTATAAACACCAAAACGCAAGGTTTTCAAGGCACAGCTCCTCGTCTAGACGATGAAACTTTACAAGTCGAGTCTACTAGTGTCACACCTGCTGATGTGACAATTATTAGTGAGTCTAGTGAAAAAGAGGATGATGTCGTCGCTGTCAAAAGTGAAGACGATGTTCTTGAGGAGGTAGATATAATTGAAGAAATCGTTGAGGATGAAGAAGATGGTGATGACAACGATATTGAAGATCTACTGCTCGAAGATGAAGATTCTGATATTGATGGCTTTGGCGATTAAATGATTATGAGTATGTACTTTTTGTGTCCTTTTAGTTGTATTCAAATATAATAGTTTGTAGTAGTGCAATCATTATCTGAAACTTATATTAATCTACTAAATAAGGTGTTAGTTGTTTTAAGTTATTATTTATGTTGTATCCTTTTAGGTTACTATTTATGTTGTATTCTTTTAGTTATATCTGTATGTTATCCTCTTTGTTACTGTTCAAAAATATTGTGCTTATAAATGTCTAATAATATTTTTTTGATGATTTGAAAGTATATATATATATATGGCACATACACCAAACGACGATCGTGGTGGGCGTGCAGGTCGTGGGGGTCGTGGAGGTAGTGGGGGTGATGATCAGGCCGGATCATCAGGTATAATTACATGTTTTGTTGTTATACATCTTATTATTTTTTATTTTATATAGTATTGACATTATATTCGTTTATATAAATATTAATGTATTTCACTACATAGGTGATCGACGTAGGCCTCCACGTTGACTAGCACGTGGCTTGCTAAGGAATCCACCCCAGACGTCGCTTATTTGTCGTGTTAAGACTAATTTTGTAACAACCCGATATTTTCTATTTAAATAAATAAGAAATTTTGCGTATAATTTTTTTTTTTTAAAGATGAGGATTTGTACAAGATAATGTATATATGTATTTATGTGGTAAATAAAAATATATTTATTACATGAATATTTACAAATAATTTTATTTTAGAATTATTGATTATTAAAAAGTATATTCTTATAATAATTACTTTTATTGTAGAAATGTTTTATTAATTATTTTCCATGAAAATATAGTTTCATATTATTTAAATAATATAGGAAATGATTTCTTTGAATAATTATCATAATTATTTTATTATATGAATTTTAGTATGATTATTAAGTTAATTATTTTACCTTAATTAATAAGGTTAAATATGGAAGAATAATCAGATATGGAATCCAAACCCTAATTTTGGATTTTTATCAAGGAATGAGAATAAAAATATAATAATATTATATTTTGATTTTTCAGTGCTATAAATATGTACGGTATGTACGTACTGTTAATGATTGGTCAATAATGGTACAATATTTGAAAACCCTAATTTTACTGTGTTAAATCGTAACTTGAAACTCAAATTGGAGTTTATGATTGGTAAGAAATTGTGTTATTTGATTAATGTTGAGTATTATAGAATTTAAGGTTAATTAGAAACCCTAATTATTATTTAGGAACCCTAATTATTTTAAAACCCTAATTTTCTATTAAAACCCCTAATTTTAATTAGTGTGGTCAAATTTAAATTTTATTAAAATTTAAACTTCAATTTTTAAACCCAAGAAATTATTTGGTAAACCTTAAGGTCTAAGATCTATTGATTTTAACCTAGATTCAAGCATCATGGACTAAAATACCCTTAAAATACTTTGTTAGTTTACTAAAATAGCCTTTTTGGTATTTATTTAATGAGCTAGAATGCAAGTCACCACTCTAGATTTATAGCACATGCCTAAAACTCATTCAAGCTTATCTCAATTGACACCTTGCATGTTAGATACATTGAATCTATGTAGTATAAATAGATCAAGAGAGAGAGAATTCATTTTGTTAGCCATTTTTTTTAAACACTCAACCAAATTCTCTCAAGCTCAAAACCCACGAAAATACTTGCTAGATCAGATCCCAAGACCAGTCCCACGCATACTAGTAATAGATCAAGAAGCTAGAAATCAAAATTTATCAAAGAAAGGTATTAAACCCTAATTCAAAATCTGTCCAATGATCCTTTGTTAGATATTATGATTCAGTGTTAAAATATGTTGTTAGTAGTGTATAATCATGTTCTGGGTTGCTAGATGTTAGATCCATAACATCTAGAGGATCAGATTTAATGTTCTTCAAAAACTGTAAAAAAAATTCTTAGTGGTCTGACAACGAATGTCAGTGGCCACCAATCTTTTTCTGTTATGTGTTTTTGTTGTTTGTAGCTTTGCTCTTGTAGTATGATATAATATCTTTACTCTAGAAGTTGAATCAAGGTCAGATCTTCAACAGATTACAAGTTATTGTTATTCAAAAGTCGTTGACCGACCATGACTGGACAAAATTTGGGTAACCCAGATCTTGCCCAGAAATGGTCTGACAAGAATTTTGAGGCCTCTGATCTCGTAACTTATTAATGATTTGTGTTTGTTGTTGTGATATGGTTATTATATGATAGTTATACTACATTCTGATGCTCTTAGATCGATTTTATCACCATCACACTAGAATTTGGAGGATGGTCAAACCAAGCAGAAGTTCACGGATGAGCTTTCTGGGTAACCCAGAAAGTTCACGAGCGTGAATTCTGACATGGTTTGACCGGACCTGTTTTGACTATTATGTTGTTATTAGGACAATGTTTGATGATAGATCTGTAGTACTACATGTGTTCTACAACCTGGACCTCTTAAATCACTAAAACAGCACCTAGATCACAAGTTGTGGAAGCCCAAAGATGCATACTCGAACTGTTCTTTATTTCTAGGTAACCTAGAAATGAAGAACAGCTCTGACAGCCACTTTGGACGATTAGATCGCCTTTGTTAGTTGCTTTGTGATCATGTTGATTGTTGGAGCTTGTAGTATGTTACTAGTACTACAAGGTATGTATTGACAGTAAATCCCGTAAACTTAACGAAGCTAAGATCTACACGTGGTCAAACGTGCTCACTTGTTAGCTCAAGCTATGAATGTTCCGAGGGATCAAGAACACCTACTGAGAGCGTCATTACTAAAGGCTATAATGACAGATTTAATAATTATATTTATTTTAATTTTGAAAATTATTTAAAAATAGTTATTAATTTCCAAAAATTAAAAAATTATTAAAATTATTTTATGTTATAAAAATTAAATATTAATAATTTGAAATATTTTTCATAAATATTAGTATTTATTTAAATATTATTAATAATTAATTTATTTATTAAATGCATTAAATAAATTAATTAAAATGATTTTATTATATTAAAATCATTTTAAATGATAATAAGTTATTTAAAATATTTTATGTTATAAAATATAACTTTTAATATTTTAAAGCAAATTTCATTAATTATTTAATATTAATGATCATTAAGTTATTTACTAAATGAATTAAATAAATTAATTAAAAATGATTTTGTTATATTAAAATCATTTTAAATAATAATAAGGTATTTAAAAATATTTTAAGTTATAAAATATAACTTTTAATATTTAAAGATAAATTTCATTAATTATTTATTATTAATGATATTAAGGTTATGTAATAATTATATTAAATAAATTAATTTAAAAATGATTTTATTATTATAAAAATCATTTTTAATGAAAATAAAGTGTTTAAAGATATTTTAAGTTATAAAATATAACTTTTAATATTTAAAGGATAATTTCAATAATAATTTAATATTAATAATTATTAATTTATTATTAATGATATTAAATTTATTTAATAGTTATATTAAATAAATAGTTTTAAAATGGTTTTATTAATTTAAAATCATTTAAAAGGATATAAATGAATTAAAATATTTTAAGTAATGATTAATGACTTTTAATATTTTGATAAATAGTACATTAATATTTAAATATTAATGGTAATTATTTAAAAATGATTTTAAATGTTTTAAAAATCATTTAAGGGCAATATTAATACTTTAAAAGTATTTCAAGTTATTATAAATAACTTTAACATTTTAGAAATGATGTGACGCCCCCAAAATAGGTATACATCACCCATTCTGAGTTGTCAATACATGGTACAGAAATAACTACAACTTTATTATTACAACAGTAAAACTGTGAGTTTGAATACAAATATTATCTTCTAGATAATATCAATACTCAAATAAATCCTCATCACATTTATTGAAATATTATTTTACAAAAATGGTGAGGACTACTAAACAACTCTCTCTCTAGAACCTTCATTCCATACCCCGACTCGTACTTGCTATATTCTCGCATCCTGATAAGAAAAATGGAACAAAAAGGAAAAGGGTGAGCTCAACTAGCCCAGTAAAGAATATTATGACTAAGATAATATACAACAAATTATCGTTAGTCTTCAACAGGAAAAATCTAATAGAATACAATAGACAACAAGTTTTAAATCAATATTCAATGAAATAATAATTCATTAGAAGAGTTAAGTAGAGAATGCAAACTACTATCTTCTATGTATGAATTTAAAAGTTCATCGCTCTATCTTTTATCCCCGTAACATCAATCAATATATATCTAGAATCAAATATTCATCTTTTCACTATGTGCCAAAGATATTCATGGGTTGGTCATGTTCATCTAAACACTGCTCATCTTTGCACTCTGGGCCAAAGATATTTATCGAAATCATTCATCTTTTGCACTATGTGCCAAAGATATTCAATAATATCATCATTTAAGACCGAGGATGATGAAAATATTTTAAAGAAACGAGTCCAATTGAAAACAAAATGACAAGGATTAAGGATTAAGGATTCAGTACTTTGTTTTATCCATTTCCAAAAAATACCTCAAAAATAATCATCTTTGGTGTAAAATTCAAGAATGATCAAAACATGGATATAATCAAAGCTAGTATCCGTAATAGATATTTTGGGACGAAAAGGAAAATTTTCATTTTTCGATGAATAGTGTAGTATTTGTGAATAGTACTAGATTTACGTGAATAAGGTCAGATACGTGAATAAGTAACCCGACACTAAAAGTTCCAAATTTGATTAAAAAGTTCAGATCAATACTTCTAAGATAATGATATTAGAATAAATAATATCATTAAAAAATAATATCCCTTACCTCGAAAGATCAAGACTTTAAATTTAAACACCAGGATATAAGCTATGACTTGAACTTGCATCGTATAGCAATACTCAAAATATACTCAAAATACTCACCGAATAAACTTCGATAATATAGAGAGAAAACTTCAGTTTCTGGTGTAATTTCAATTCTAACCTAAGCACCCTATTTATAGGAAAATGCTTAGAACACCAAAGCCAAAAATTTAATATAATATTAATATATAAATTAAATTTTCCTACGCCCAACCTTCCAAGAACTGAATTCAGCTCATTCAACACACATGTGTAACACACCATAATGAAAAAAACGTTTTTGTTATTTAAAATATTTTAAACTTCCAAAAATCAATTATTTCGGAGCTTCGGAACTTCAATAATTCACAATAAATAGCCCTTTTGTCAGAAAATTCAAAACTCACGGCTTTTTATAGGAAATTCAATTCTCTACAACTTTACAGAAGAAAGTTTTTCTAAATTCCAAACAAAAATTGACCGAAATCCACAAACGGACAATTTTACAAACTATAATCAAATTTCAGTCAAGAAATGGGGTCCACCGACACATAAAACATGCTTTAAATATTTTTGGTAACAAAAATACTCCTCCTCCACATATACTCATATATCCCACATTCATCGTAAAAATATCATCATTATTATATTATTAAAATATAATAATATATTTAAATAAATTATTTTATCAAAAAAAAGATAAAATTTCAATTTTCAACAATTGTCACATTAAAAATTTTCTCCATCTATATCCACATAAAATCAATATTTTCCTCATCATATGAATCAATAATTAATTATTCACAAATAATATTACATAATCACAATATCGATGACAACAGGCGGTTCTCAGAAAGAGGGGCTTTCAATAAGAATTTCTCCTTCTTTGGCGCCGCAATTAGGTGACCAAACCTCTCCTTAGATGTAACTTTCTAGACATTGCCAATAATGTTATCTAATAATATTATTCAGATAATATGAATTATTGCTTCGATAATGAAAAACACTGTAATGACAATTATTGAAACAACAACAATATAAAATATCAACGCAACAATTATTAAATCAATAAAATAAAATACTAACAAAGAATTATCGTAACCTTTATTGAGTAGTGTCTTTCACGTAAGAATCAATAATTGGTGCAATCTGCAGTGCTACCTTGTGTGTTAACCATTTAGTATTTTAACAAGATAATCTGTAATAACTACTGTTATTTTTAAACAACTTATATTTGTCATTTTCTTCATCCAATAGCTTTTCAGTTATGGGGCCCACACAAGGTTGCTTGTATGTCTTATTTAATATTCCCCGACAAAGAAGAATATTCCACGACCAAACGAATATTCCCCGACAAAAATAAATATTTTATAACCACCTGCTTATTTTGAAATATTTGCGTATTTTACCCATTACTATCCACATTAATCAAATCAACCCTTACTATTTCAAAATAATAAATAGAGAAAATTAAATTTCATTAAGAATAAGTTGGGGTCTTATAATCTCCCCTCCTTATGAAATTTCGTCCTCGAAATTGATGTACGTACCTGGTGTTTCAAAAAGGTGAGGATACCTCGCTTTCATTTTCGTTTCCAATTCCCAGGTCATTTCCTCTATAGCATGATTCCCACAAAACTTTAACTTGTGGTATGACATTTGCGCGTAGGACATGCTCCTTCCTACTCGGTCAAGAATTTGAAATGAACCAATAAATCGTGGATTGAGCTTTCCTCTTTTCCCAAATCTTGTAACTCCCTTCCATGGAGCAACTCACAACAATACATGATCCCCTATACTAAATTCCACGTCCTTTCGATGAAGATCCGCATAACTCTTTTGTCGATCTTGTGCCATTTGTATACGTTGTCGAATCATTTGGATTTTTTCCGTAGTCATACGTATCAAACTCGGGTCCCAACAATGTTGCTTCACCCACCTCGCCCCAACATACCGGAGAGCGACATTTTTGTCCATATAATGCTTCAATGGAGCCACAATTTATACTTGCTCGATAACTGTTGTTGTAGGAGAATTCCACCAATGGTAAATACTTATCCCAACCGCCCTTGAAGTCTAGGACACGTAGTCTTAATAGATCTTCAAGAGTTTGAATAGTCCTCTCTCGATTGTCCGTCTGTTTGAGGATGTTATGCCGAATCAATGAAATCCGTGCCCATAGCTTTTTGCAAGCTAACCCAAAATCTTGAAGTGAATCTTGGGTCACGATCCAAACTATGGATCTTGGCATGCCATGCAACCTCACAATCTCATTTTATATATATAATAGCAAGACGTTCAAGGAATAAGTCTCCAGACGGCAAGAAATGAGCGAGACTTGGTTAATCTATCAACAATAACCCAAATAGCATTGATGCCTTGAGAAACCGTAGGAAGACCCGTGAACTAAATCCATGGTAATGTGTTCCCACTTCCATTTCAGAATCTCAAGTGGTTGCAACGGACCCTTAGGTACTAGATGCTCCACCTTTACACGTTGACAAGTTAAACACGTTGAGATAAACTTTGCAATCTCTCTCTTCATATTGTTCCACCAAAATGTATGTCGAAGATCACGATACATTTTGGTACTTCCAGGATGGATTGCAAATGGTGTATTGTGTGCCTCCATCATAATCTTGTACTTTAAATCAGAGTCGTTAGGGACACAAAGTCTGGAGTGGACACGAAGTATTCCTTCTTCATCAATTCTCGCTTCTGGAATAGCACCTTCTTGTACTTTCTTCTTTATACGCATCAGCTCCGGGTCGGTGACTTGAGTAACCTTTACTTTTTCTATTAAAGTTGGCTCTATGCTTATACTTGACATCATCGCACTCATTCCTGCATATGATCTTCTACTCAATACGTCAGCTACCACGTTCGCTTTTCTAGGATGGTATTGAATAGTGTGGTCGTAGTCTTTCAATAGCTCGAGCCAACGTCGCTGCCGCAAGTTGAGTTCTTTTTGAGTGAAGAAATATTTAAGGCTTTTATGGTCTGAATATATCTCCACTTTCTCCCCATATAGATAGTGCCTCCATATCTTTAGCGCGAAAACGACTGCTGCCACCTCTAGATCATGAGTAGGATAATTCCTCTCATACTCTTTGAGATGTCGCGAGGCATAGGCTATGACTTTCCCACGTTGCATGAGAACACATCCTAACCCTTTGCCTAAAGCATCGTTGTAGATAACAAATCCATCTGTACCAGATGGTATTGTTAGAACAGGTGCCGAAATAAGTCTCCTCTTAAGCTCTTGGAAACTCTTCTCGCATTCTTCTCTCCAAATGAATTTTGTATCCTTCCGAGTCAGCTACATTAATGGAATAGCGATTCGAGAATATCCTTCAACGAATCTCCGATAATAACCAACTAAGCCTAGAAAGCTACGTACTTCAGTCACCGACTTCGGTTGCTCCCAACTTTGTATTGCTTCAATCTTCACCAGATCAACAGATACTCCATGTTTCGACACCACGTGCCCAAGGAATGCTACTTCCTCAAGCCAGAACTCGCATTTCTTCAACTTGGCATAAAGCTTATTTTCACGAAGCCTTTGGAGTACCAGCTTCAAATGGTGCTCATGATCTTCACGACTTTTGGAATATATGAGGATGTCATCAATAAAGACAACAACGAACTGATCCAAATATTCCTTGAATACTCGGTTCATCATATCCATGAAAGCCGCAGGAGCATTAGTCAATCCAAAGACACGACTAAGAATTCATAATGCCCGCATCGAGTTTCAAGGCGTCTTTTGAATATCCTCGTTCTAATCTTCACCGATGATATCCGTAATGAAGATCGATCTTTGAAAAGAATTGTGCTCCTTGCAAATGGTCAAACAGTCATCAATACGAGGTAGAGGATACCTATTCTTGATGGTGACATGGTTCAATTCCGATAGTCAATATTAAAGTCGCATACTCCCGTCTTTCTTCTTTACTTAATAAAAAACAGAGCACCCCAAGGAGATGTACTAGCCGAATGAAACCGATGTCCAACAATTCTCGTAGTTGGACCTTTAACTCCTCAAGTTCAATAGGAGCCATTCGATATGGGGTTTTAGAAATGGGCTTTGTACCGAGTTCAAGATCAATAAAGAATTCAACTTCACGCTCGGGGGTAGACGGGAAGTTCTTCAGAAATACGTCGGGAAAGTCAATAACAATGGGAATATTATTCAAATTTGACGTGTCTTTATTCAAATCCATAACATGGGCTAAGAAAGCTTGACATCCGCTTTTTCAATAAACTAATAGCTTTATGATTAGATATGATGTTGATTGATTTTAATGGTTTAGTTGCTTGAATTGCATAAAAACAAGTTGTTTAGGAATATGAAAACTAACAACCTTATTTAAAACAATCAATTTTGGCATGATGAGTAGTAGTTAACCAATCAATCCCTAAATTCACATCAAAAGCAAGTATCTTTAAAGAGATAAGGTCAATTGGTGTAAGGTGATGGTGCCAACTTGAATCAAACAAGATTTATAAATGTTGGTGTGATGAAAGTTTCTCCTAACGGTGTTTCCACAGAGATAGGTCAAAGTCTAATTTCTCCCGAGTCAAGTTTAAACGTTGAGCACAAGCAAGAGAGATAAATGAATGGGTAGCACCCAGATCAAGTAAGGTATAAACTTCGCAAGAATTTATAAATAGCTTACCCGTGATCACCTCGCTTGGGTTCTCGATTTTGACCGGTCACAACAAACGCTTCTTCCAGAACTGCTGACTTTGACTTTTCTCGGGACGATTTTTAAGTCACCGTCCTCATTGAACTAGTTTCTCTACCGCATAATCTCGAGCGATATGTCCTTCCTTTCCACAATTATAGCATACCTTGAACTGTTGTAGGCGCGTTTAGACCGATATGTCCCTCTTTCCCGCATTTATAGCATATGACCGGTGGTCGTTCTCCTCCTTAGAACCGATTTCGCTTAAGACCGCTGCCTTCACATGGTCGTTGTTAAATCTCCTCTTTTTAAAATCTCCTCCCGACTCGCTTCTTCTATTTTCATGGCCATAATTACCACCGAGTGGTTACCGCTTTGTCCGTATTCTTCTTTCTCCGTTGGTTATCGTTATTATTCGATGGATCGCTATCTTCTAGATGATCACGGTTATGGTCCCTCGGTTGAACGTATTTTCGTTATCTCGCTCTAACAATCGAGCCCCATTGACAACATCCGAATAGAGAGAAAATTTATGAGAAATGAGATATCGACGTATGCCGGGTTTCAAACCTCTCGAAACATCCGCGTCATCGTTCCTCATTCTCCACCAAATGAGATGCAAACTGGATAACTCCGCGAACTTCGCCTCGATCGGGACACCGCCATGTTATTCTCGCTCCGCCTAATAAACTCCACTTCCTTCATATGATGAATACTTTCGTGGAAGTACTTGTCATTGAATCTGCTTCGAAATGTCTCCCAAGACATCTTTGAGTCTGCGGAATTTGGATGGGTACGCTTCACGAGACTCCCACCAAGAGTCACCTACCGCCACGAAACATAAAGGTGGCGAATGGAACCATCTGTTCCTCCGTCCGCATCCCAAGACATCGAATATCTTGGTAATTTGCTTGACCCATGTTTCCGCCATGATCGGATTTGGCTTTCCTTAAATTTCGTGGTCCCAACTCTTTGAATCGCTTGGTTTGTGACAACCCGTGAATTGCTATCATTTCCTCCTCAGATTTTGAACACGAGTCTCCTCGCCTCGATTTTGCATGAATCGCAAAAAGCTTCTAAACATCCCCTCGCTCATCATCTCGCTTCAATGGTGTTGTTCACATGGGAGGAACATTGCCACTGTTGACGTTCTCCTCGTTGTTGAATACAAAGCGTCTCCACGGCCTCATTACCATTGTTAATATTCTCACGACATTCTCAAATATCGTCATAAAACAAGGGTTAATTAAGGAAATTAATATATCACATAATATCCCTATATATCGACCAACTAACAAATAAGCTTAGGTAGGACACACTAGCGAAGGATTTACTCGTCTCTCCCTCTTAGTTCTATTCCCGATATCCGCCGGAGATCATATCCTAAGCTCGATACTAATCTGTGACGCCCCCAAAATAGGTATACATCACCCATTTTGAGTTGTCAATACATGGTATGTAAACAACTACAACTTTATTATTACAACAAGAAATCGTGAGTTTGAATACAAATATTATCTTCTAGACAATATCTATACTCAAAAAAATCCTCATCACATTTATTGATACATTATTTTACAAAATGGTTAGACTACTAAACAACTCTCTTTAGAACCTTCATTCCATACCCAGACTGTACTTTCGCTTATATTCTCGCATCTTGAGAAGAAAATGGAACAAAAAGCAAAAAGGTGAGCTCAACTAGCCCAAGAAAGAATATTATGACAAAGATAATAAACAACAAATTATCGTTAGTCTTCAACAGGAAAAATCTAATAGAATACAATAGACAACAAGTTTTAAATCAATATTCGCAATGAAATAATAATTCATTAGAAGAGTTAAGTAGAGAATGCAAACTACTATCTTCTATGTATGAATTTAAAAGTTCATCGCTCATCTTTTATCCCCGTAACATCAATCAATATATATCCGAATCAAATATTCATCTTTGCACTACTGGTGCCAAAGATATTCAAATAGATTGGTCATGTTCATCTAAACACTGCTCATCTTTGCACCACGGGCCAAAGATATTTATCGAAATCATTCATCTTTGCACTCTGTGCCAAAGATATTCAATAATATCATCATTTAAGACCGAGGATGATGAAAATATTTTAAAGAAACGAATCCAAAGGAAACAAAATGACAAGGATTAAGGATTAAGGATTCGTACTTTGTTTTATCCATGTCCAAAAATACCTCAAAATAATCATAGTGGTGTAAAATTCAAGAATGATCAAAACATGGATACAATCAAAGCTAGTATCCGTAATAGATATTTTTGACTAAAAGGAAAATTTTCATTTTTCGATGAATAAGGTCGTATTCGTGAATAAGATCAGATATCGTGGATAAATAGAATACGTGAATAAGAACCCCATTAATTAAAAGTTCCAAATTTGATTAAAAGTTCATATCAATACTTGGCATAATGATATTAGAATAAATAATATCATTAAAAAATAATATCCCTTACCTCGAAAGATCAAGATTTAATTAAAAAACAGGATATAAAGCTATGACTTGAACTTGCACCGATATAGCAATACTCAAAATATACTCAAAATACTCACAAGAATACGCCGATAATATAGAGAGAAAACTTCAATTTCTTGTGTAATTTTCAATTCTAACCTAAGCACCCTATTTATAGAAAATGCTTAACACCAAAGCGTAAAATTTAATATAATATTAATATATAAATTAAATTTTCCTACGCCTAACCCTCCAAGAACTGAATTCAGCTCATTCATCACACATGTGTAACACACCATAATGAAAAAAACGTTTTGTTATTTAAAGTATTTTAAACTTCCAAAATCAATTATTTTGAGCTTCTAATTTTAATAATTCACAATAAATAGCCTTTTGTCGGAAAATTCAAACTCACGGCTTTTTATAGGAAATTCAATTTTCTACAACTTTACTGTAAGAAAGTTTTTCCAAATTCCAAATGTAAATTGACCAAATCCACAAACGGGCAATTTTACAAGCTATAATCAAATTTCACCAAGAAATGGGGTCCATTTAACACATAAAACATGCTTTAAATATTTTTGGTAACAAAAATACTCCTCCTCCACATATACTCATATATCCCACATTCATCGTAAAAATATCATCATTATTATATTATTAAAATATAATAATATATTTAAATAAATTATTTTATCAAAAAAGATAAAATTTCAATTTTCAACAATTGTAACATTAAAAATTTTCTCCATCTATATCCACATAAAATCAATATTTTTCTCATCATATGAATCAATAATTAATTATTCACAAATAATATTACGTAATCACAATATCGACAACCGTGCGCCTTCTAAGAAGAGGGGCTTTCCAATAAGAATTTCTCTCATCTTGCCAGCAATTAGGTGACCAAACCTATCCTTAGATGTAACTTTCTAGACATTGTCAATAATGTTATCTAATAATATTATTCAGATAATATGAATTATTGCTTCGATAATGAAAATACGTGTAATGACAATTATTGAAACAACAACAATATAAAATATCAACGCAAAGAATTATTAAATCAATAAAATAAAATAACCGAACAAAGAATTATCGTAACCATTATTGAGTAGTGTCTTCACGTAAGAGTCAATAATTGGTGCAATACCGCAGTGCAGCTAACTTGTGTGTTAACCACCGAAAGTATTTTAACAAGATAATCTGTGAATAACTTACCGTTAGTTATTTTAAACAACTTATATTTGTCGTTTTCTTCATCCAATCGCTCAAGTTATGGGGCACACACAAGCTCGCTACCGTGCATTTAATATTCCCGACAAGAAGAATATTCCACGACCAAACGAATATTCCCCGACAAAAATAAATATTTTATAACCACCTGCTTATTTTGAAATATTTGCGTTTTTTACCCATTACTATCCACATTAATCAAATCAACCCTTACTATTTCAAAATAATAATAGAGAAAATTAAATTTCATTAATAATAAGTTGGGGTCTTACAAATGATTTCATTAATAATTTAATATTAATTAACTATTAATGATAATAGAATTGTTTAATACTTAAATCATTTAATAATGATTCCGATGTTTGAAAATTCATGATAAATTATAATAAATTTTTAAAAATTATTATAAGTCATTTAAAAATAATATGACTAATACTAAGTTACAAGACAGAGTCTTAGACTCGATAATTACCCGATAAAGCTGTCGGTACACCAACATGTTTCAGAAATTGAGCTGGACTTAGATAATTTAATTAGATATGTGATTATTTGTGATTCAATGGTTGTTAAACATGGGTAATAATGGGATTAGGTTATGTGTCGATCGCGAAATGCAAAGATCGTGTGTTATAGTATATTGTTCTAATCGAACGAATGATCTGATTAATGATAGGTCGTGATATAAACGATAAAACTAAGCTGTGAACTGTAAGCAGCGCATCAGGAAAGTATCTTACCTTTGCATTTTCTTTATGCAATGGACATGGGTAAGAATGTTTCTAAATTATATTATTACTGTACAACTTATTAACCCTATATTATATACGCTCATTGATTATCAACATGTTAGTATATGGTAATTAAGATATATATATTCTGTTCGTTAATTTCTATATATGGTTATACAAGTGTCCTCACTTGGATAATCATTGTATTTAATCGCATGTTGATATATCATTGTCAATTACCCGTATATATATATATATATATATATATATATATATATATATATATAAATATATATATATATATATATATATATGTTGAATTATAGATTATTGTTGAACAAGATAAAACCTTTGATTTGGAACCTGCATAAGTATGAATATCCCTACACGAGAAAACTTTTGCGCCTAAGTAACAGAGTGAACGATACCCTCGTTTCGCACGTAGTATTGATCAATGTAGGGCATAATGGGTTGATCACCCCCGTGCGTCTCGTAAGTTATGATTTGCCATGATGAATTTCTATTTAACCTATTTGAAAATTGAAAACAATGTTCATAGCATGTCACCTAAACCCTATTTATAGTCAGTACGTAGTTTTAAAAATTTGGTATAGAATTGATATATTATTATCATTGGTACAGATTACTTCACAACTGTTGAATCGTTGTAAAAGGGTAGTATAAAGAAAACATTTAAATTCTTTCAGCTTATATATATAATTGCTATTACTTTTGGGCACTCAAATGTTCATCCTTGCTTAATTTAAATATTTTCAGCTAAGGGTGAACAACCAGAGAGCTCTGCTAAGAACAAAGGAAAAGAGAAAGTTGTTGAATAAGTGTTATGCTATATATTATGTAATAGTTTAGACGTCATTAAGACAAATATGATATATATTATCTATCATGGGTTGTAATAAATGTTTAAAGGTTACGTACTTTGGATTCAGACTCTGATGATATGTAAATTAAGTTGATCTTTATATTATTGTTATTATTATTAGTATTATTCCGCTCATAGAAATGGTATCGTAAAGTTAACCGAGTTCGGGTTTCAAGCACCAATTTTGGGGCCTTCTGAGTTGGTATCGAGCTTTAGGTTAAAAACCTTAGGTGGGTTAGACCTTAGGCTATAACCTTAGAACAGAGGGAAATGTTGAAAATATAAATAACTCATATAGAGTTTAAAAAGAGATGAATTGAATAAATTCATCGTCAAACAAAATAAAAGATAACTTATATAAAACTCTTGTTTGCTGTGTGTATATACTATATGCTAATCAAGATAATTTATGTGTGTAGATGTCTGGTGGAAAAGGCTTGTTATATGCTTATAGCATGAAGAATGATCAAACCCATACACCCGGGCTGATATCGAAGCCAATAGCTGAAATAGAGGCTCACAATGAAAATAACTCGGACGAGGTAGTTATCATAGAAAACGTAGTACCAGATCTGGAGATGGTGGAGCTGACAGATAGTGATTCGGACGCTATAGTTGAAGCTGATCAAGCATCAACGGAGGTGCAGGATCTGAGGAACAAGGTTTCTTCTCTGGAAAGGCCGTGGGAGATAGAAAAGATGTTAAATAGTCAACTGCAACATGCGTTAATAGAAACAATGGAAGGGCAGGATAAGCTTAAAATCCAAATTGATCAGATGGGAGCCTCAAGCAACACATCGTGTGCAGCTCTGAGCAAGAAAGGGAAAAGAAAGATAGAAGATCAGGACTTAGGAAAATCCGATAAGAAAAAAGGAAAAGAATATGTTACCTTTGCGGCTATGAAGGACATACCACTCTGTATTTTCCTGACTATAAACTAGGAGCATGTTTTATCTGTGGGATAGAAGGTCATCAGACGAGAGGTTGTCCAAGAAAAAGGTGTAATAAATAGGTAGTATAGGTTCTGTTGTGTAGATGTGTTTAATATAACATATATAATAAGTATGTCTGTTTAATGTAATGTTCCCAACTTTTGTAATGATCAAGTTTGTAAATCCCGACTTTTGCAGTCACCAAGGGATAACTGATGTTTAAAGCATTATGTGTTATGTTATGTAAAATATTCGTTAAATGAATATGAATCTATGTTTGAGAAATGAAACAAGTTTAATATATTAAACTT
Source organism: Panax quinquefolius (assembly GCA_020205615.1). Classification (NCBI taxonomy): domain Eukaryota; kingdom Viridiplantae; phylum Streptophyta; class Magnoliopsida; order Apiales; family Araliaceae; genus Panax; species Panax quinquefolius. Next base: position 17,384,320 of record CM035165.1, read on the forward strand.
TTGCAATAAGGTTTAGAATGTAAGTTAAATTTATGATTTCATTTAATCAGATAATGCCGCCAAGACGACGAATTCGCAATCAAATGGCAGAAGAATCTGTCAACAACGTTTAGGGACAATAACAAGCAGACCCGATGCAACACTTTACAAACATGGTAGCACAAGCTATGCAGTAAGGAATACCAGTCGCTGGAAATCAGCCGGATAACCGCTTGGCAAATTTCAAAGACTTTAAGGCTGTAGGACCGCCGGAATTTAAAGGTACAACTGACCCTGTTGAAGCCCAGACTTGGGTTAAAGAGATTGAAAAGGCGTTTATGGTAGCTAGGATAGCTGAGGGGCAAAAGACCGCTTTTGCCACCTATATGATAAAGGGGGAGGCAAACTTTTGGTGGGAAGCGAATCAGGTGAGGGCAGGAGAAGGTGTAGTTACATGGGATAGGTTCAAAACTTTGTTTTTCGAAAATAATTTTTCACCTAGTATGCAGGCTAGGATGGAGGTAAAATTTTTAGAGTTGAAGCAGAAAAATATGACGGTGTCAGAATATGCCGCGAAATTTAATGAGTTAGCTAGGTTTGCCCCGTATCAAGTTGATACGGAGGCTAGGAAAGCGAGAAGGTTTGTAAATCCCTACATTTGCAGCACTCATGGAGAAAGATATTATTGATGAGGAGGGGAGTGAGGCTATGAGCCTCTACAACAAGGAGAAGAAGAATAAGGGTAAGACCGAAGGAGCTGGGAAGGTGGAAATTAATAGTGGGGATAGGGGTGGTAGTAGCAAGAGGAAGGGGAGCAGTTTTGGAAGTGTGCAGGTAAAAGAAGAAGGTGTTAAGAAGACAGCAGTACAGTGTAAGAATTGTGGAAAGAATCACTCCGGGGAATGTTTGAAGGGGAAGTTCGTGTGCTACAAGTGCGAGCAGGAGGGCCATATCTCTCCCAACTGCCTCAATCCTTGGATGAATAGTGGGTGTTTTCTGTGCGGATCGACTGAACACCAGGTGAAGGATTGTCCGAAGAGGAGGACGGAGGTAGGAAATGGGAATACTGGCACAGGCAGCGGGACTTTAGCAATCACCGGACCGACCTCGTCAAACAAACCAACAAAATCAACAGCAAGGGTCTACAACATGATTGTCCAGGATACGATAGCAGCTGGTAATACAACTCAAAGTATTATTCGTATAACTCTTATTTTCTTTTGCATGATTTTCTTATATATAGTAAATTATTTTTAAAGAAATTTTGAGGGAGGAATTTGAGTTCTTTTAGAAATTAAATTTCTGTTTAACTAGAAAGACATGATTTATGTGGATAGTTAAAGATCAGTTCGATCAAAGTTGATCAAGATCTACTTACAATGATTATGTATGCTATGTACCCTTGTATGTATAGGTTTTAAAACGGTGATTCCGGGGACGGAATCTTTATAAGGGAGGGTGAATGTAACAACCCGATATTTTCTATATAAATAAATAAGAAATTTTGCGTATAATTTTTTTATTTATTTTAAAGATGAGGATTTGTACAAGATAATGTATATATGTATTTATGTGGTAAATAAAAATATATTTATTACATGAATATTTACAAATAATTTTATTTTAGAATTATTGATTATTAAAAAATATATTCTTATAATAATTACTTTTATTGTAGAAATGTTTTATTAATTATTTTCCATGAAAATATAGTTTCATATTATTTAAATAATATAGGAAATGATTTCTTTGAATAATTATAATAATTATTTTATTATATGAATTTTAGTATGATTATTAAGTTAATTATTTTACCTTAATTAATAAGGTTAAATATGGAAGAATAATTAGATATGGAATCCAAACCCTAATTTTGGATTTTTATCAAGGAATGAGAATAAAAATATAATAATATTATATTTTGATTTTTCAGTGCTATAAATATGTACGGTATGTACGTACTGTTAATGATTGGTCAATAATGGTACAATATTTGAACACCCTAATTTTACTGTGTTAAATCGTAACTTGAAACTCAAACCGGAGTTTATGATTGCTAAGAAATTGTGTTATTTGATTAATGTTGAGTATTATAGAATTTAAGGTTAATTAGAAACCCTAATTATTATTTAAGAACCCTAATTATTTTAAAACCCTATTTTTCTATTAAAACACCTAATTTTAATTAGTGTGGTCAAATTAAAATTTTATTAAAATTTAAACTTAAAATTTTAAACCCAAGAAATTATTTGGGAAACCTTAAGGTGTAAGATCTATTGATTTTAACCTAGATTCAAGCATCATGGACAAAAATACTGTAAGACCCCAACTTATTATTAATGAAATTTAATTTTCTCTATTTATTATTTTGAAATAGTAAGGGTTGATTTGATTAATGTGGATAGTAATGGGTAAAATACGCAAATATTTCAAAATAAGCAGGTGGTTATAAAATATTTATTTTTGTCGGGGAATATTCGTTTGGTCGTGGAATATTCTTACCGTCGGAGAATATTCGCAGACGACTAGACACGACTTTATGTGGGCCCCATAACTAAAGCGATTGGATGAAGAAAACGACAAATATAAGTTTTTTAAAAATAACTGCAGTAGTTATTATCAATTAATCTTGTTAAAATACTCGGTGGTTAACACACAAGGTAGCACTGCAGTATTGCACCAATTATTGATTCTTACGTAAGAAGACACTACTCAATAATGGTTCTGAAGAATTTCTTGTTAGGTATTTTATTTTATTGATTTAATAATTGCTGCGTTGATATTTTATATTGTTGTTGTTTCAATAATTGTCATTACACAAGATTTTTCATTATCGGCAATAATTCATATTATCTGAATAATATTATTAGATAACATTATTGACAATGTCTAGAAAGTTCGCATCTAAGGATAGGTTTGGTCACCTAATTGCTACGCCAAGAAGGAGAAATTCTTATTGGAAAGCCCCTCTTCCAGGAACCGCTTGGTTGTCAATATTGTGATTCTCGTAATATTATTTGTGAATAATTAATTATTGATTCATATGATGAGGAAAATATTGATTTTATGTGGATATAGATGGAGGAAATTTTTAATGTGACAATTGTTGAAAATTGAAAATTTATTTTTTTGATAAAATAATTCATTTAAATATATTATTATATTTTAATAATATAATAATGATGATATTTTTACGATGAATGTGGGATATATGAGTATATGTGGAGGAGGAGTATTTTTGTTACCAAAAATATTTAAAGCATGTTTTATGTGTCGGTGGACCCCATTTCTTGACTAAAATTTGATTATAGCTTGTAAAATTATTTCGGTTAATTTCTGTTTGGAATTTGGAAAAATTTTCTTCTGTAAAGTTGTAGAGAATTGAATTTCCTAAAAAAACTCGGGAGTTTCGAATTTTCTGACAAAAGGCCTATTTATTGTGAATTATTAAAGTTCTGAAGCTCCGAAATAATTGATTTTTGGAAGTTTAAAATATTTTAAATAACAAAAACCTTTTTTTCATTATGGTGTGTTACACATGTGTGTTGAATGAGTTGAATTCAGTTCTTGGAAGGTTGGCGAGGAAAATTTAATTTATATATTAATATTATATTAAATTTTTCATTTTGGTGTTCTAAGCATTTTCCTATAAATAGGGTGCTTAGGTTAGAATTGAAAATTACACCGTAAACCCAAGTTTTTCTCTCTATATTATCGAGCGTATTCTTGTGAGTATTTTGAGTATATTTTGAGTATTGCTATACAAGTGCAAGTTCAAGTCATAGCCTATATCCTGTTTCAAATTTAGAAGCACCGATCTTTCGAGGTAAGGGATATTATTTTTTAATGATATTATTTATTCTAATATCATTATCTTTCAAGTATTGATCCGAAATTTTTAATCAAATTTGGAACTTTTTAGTGTTTGGGGTTACTTATTCACATATTCTAAGCACTATCCACGATACTCTGATACTATTCACGAATCACAAGACTATTCATCGAAAAATGAAAATTTTCCTTTTCGTTCAAAAAATATCTATTCTGGATACTAGCTTTGATTGTATCCATGTTTTGATCATTCTTGAATTTTACACCATTATGATTATTTTTGATGTATTTTTGGACATGGATAAAATAAAGTACGAATCCTTAATCCTTAATCCTTGTCATTTTGTTTCAATTGGATTCGTTTTTTAAAATATTTTTCATCATCCCTGGCCTTAAATGATGATATTATTGAATATCTTTAGCCTGTAGTGCAAAGATGAATGATTTCTGATAAATATCTTTGGCCCGTAGTGAATGATTTCTGATGAATGATTTCTGATAAAAATTATTTTTAAGTTATAAAAATTAAATATTAATAATTTGAAATATTTTTCATAAATATTAGTATTTATTTAAATATTATTGATAATTAATTTATTTATTAAATGCATTAAATAAATTAATTAAAAATAATTTAATTATATTAAAATCATTTTAAATGATAATAAGTTATTTAAAAATATTTTAAGTTATAAAATATAACTTTTAATATTTCAAAGTTTAATTTCATTAATTATTTAATATTAATGATCATTAAGTTATTTACTAAATGAATTAAATAAATTAATTAAAATGATTTTGTTATATTAAAATCATTTTAAATAATAATAAGGTATTTAAAATATTTTAAGTTATAAAATATAACTTTTAATATTTAAAGATAAATTTCATTAATTATTTATTATTAATGATATTAAGGTTATGTAATAATTATATTAAATAAATTAATTTAAAATGATTTTATTATTATAAAAATCATTTTAAATGAAAATAAAGTGTTTAAAGATATTTTAAGTTATAAAATATAACCTTTAATATTTTAAGGATAATTTCAATAATAATTTAATATTAATAATTATTAATTTATTATTAATGATATTAAATTTATTTAATAATTATATTAAATAAATAGTTTAAAATGGTTTTATTAATTTAAAAATTATTTAAAAGGATATAAATGAATTAAAATATTTTAAGTAATGATTAATGACTTTTAATATTTTGATAAATAGTACATTAATATTTAAACATTAATGGTAATTATTTAAAATGATTTTAAATATTTTAAAAATCATTTAAGGGTAATATTAATACTTTAAAAGTATTTCAAGTTATTATAAATAACTTTAACATTTTAGAAATGATTTCATTAATAATTTAATATTAATTAACTATTAATGATAATATGATTGTTTAATACTTAAATCATTTAATAATGATTAGATGTTTGAAAATTAAGCGATAAATTATAATAAATATTTTAAAATTATTATAAGTCATTTAAAAATAATATGACTAATACTAAGTTACAGGACATAGTCTTAGACTCGATAATTACCCGATAAAGCTGTTGGTACACCGACATGTTTCAGAAATTGATCTGGACTTAGATAATTTAATTAGATATGTGATTATTTGTGATTCAATGGTTGTTAAACATGGGTAATAATGTGATTAGGTTATGAGCTGACTGCGAAATGCAGTACTATGTGTTATAGTATATTGTTCTAATCGAACGAATGATCTAATTAATTATAGGTCGTGATATAAACGATAAAACTAAGTTGTGAACTGTAAGCAGCACATCATGCAAGTATCTTACCTTTGCATTTTTTTTATGCAATGGACATGAGTAAGAATGTTTCTAAATTATATTATTACTGTACAGCTTATTAACCCTATATTATATACGCTCATTGATTATCAACATGTTAGTATATGGTAATTCAGATATATATATTTTGTTCGTTAATTTCTATAAATGGTTATACAAATGTTCTCACTTGGATAATCATTGTATTTAATCACATGTTGATATATCATTGTCAATTACCCGTATATATATATATATATATATATATATATATATATATGTTGAATTATAGATTATTGTTGAACAAAATAAAACCTTTGATTTGGAACCCAGACAAGTATGAACATCCCTACACGGGAAAACTTTTATGCACCCAAGGCGGACAGAGTGAACGATACCCTCGTTTCTTGCACGTAGATTGATCATCGCAGGCATAACGGGCTGATCCCCCCGTGTCCGTAAGTTTTGATGACGGTTTGCGGATGAATTTCTATTTAACCTATTTGAAAATTAAAACAATGTTCATAGCATGTCACCTAAACCCTATTTATAGTCAGTACGTAGTTTCAAAAATTTGGTATAGAATTGATATATTATTATCATTGGTACAGATTACTTCACAACTGTTGAATCGTTGTATATGGGTAGTATAAAGAAAACATTTAAATTCTTTCAGCTTATATATATGATTGCTATTACTTGTTGGGCACTCAAATGCTCATCCTTGCTTAATTTAAATGTTTTCAGCTAAGGGCGAACAACCAGAGAGCTCTGCTAAGAACAAAGGAAAAGAGAAAGTTGTTGAATAAGTGTTATGCTATATATTATGTAATAGTTTAGACGTTATTAAGACAAATATGATATATATTATCTATCATGGGTTGTAATGAATGTTTAAAGGTTACATACTTGGGATTCAGACTCTGATGATATGTAAATTAAGTTGGTTTTTTTATTATTGTTATTATTATTAATATTATTACGCTCATAGAAATGGTATCGTAAAGCATATAGTTCGGGTTTCAGGTACCCAGATTTGGGGGCCTTACAAATTTCATATTTACATTGTATTGACATAAGTATTTAGTTCTTATATATTCTTTATAATTTGCAAATGTATTAATTTCAATTTTAGTATCCTTGATGTGATGCCAAGGAACACATTGCTTGGGATCGTCTGCAACCGATTGTCAAGCCCGTGGATGACGTGGGCGGATGTGGATGACCGCACACGTCAGCTGATTATGATTGAGTTTAGGGTAAGATGTCATTCATTCATATGTTAGTTTTATATTCCATTTGAATATGTTTTTACCTCTTTGATTTATGTTGTCTACTAAGATTCTTAATGTGTAATGTACAGAGATATTACCACTTTGAGGACGGTCAGGAAGCCCATAGCATGACTGTTCTACATAAATATTTGGAGATGAATTGGCACAAGTGGGTGTACGACTGGAAGAAGAAGGCCCAGACCAAGATGTCTGATGGACAGACACTTAAGGATATCCGACCAGATTTCATTAGTATTGCGGTGTAGGACTAGATGTGCAGCATTTGGGACAACGAGGTGTTCAAGAAGATGTCGGCACATCGTACAGCTTTCCAACAGCAGAGTCGTCCCCCACACTACACGGGGTCTCAGTCGTACGACCTCTATAGGGAGAGACTCGAGGCGAGTCTAAAGCATGCACCTTCCCACTTAAAGTTTTGGTGGCACGCCCACCAGAAGAAAGGTGAAGGTGGTTATATCTCACCTGAGGCAGAGCATATTGCTGTAAATGATTTAATTCTCTTATTTAATATGTATTAAAAATTCAGATATTCTTTTGTATTTTTTTTGTTTTATACTTTGCGTTTTATCTATTTATGTGTTTTTTTCAACGATGGTTCGAGGACCTTGTTGTGGCCCAGAGCAACTAGAGAGGTGACACTCCAGTAGATGATTCTACGCGTGCAGATGAAGAGATGGAGGACTGGTTGCAGGCTACAAGGGGGACCGAAGAAAGGTAGAGTTGTGGGTATTCCCCATGTCACAGCCTACACTTTAGTCCCTGCTACGAGATCTCAGCGGCGCCCACCCACCGGAGGCAGAGGTGCGAGTGGATCGGGCGCTGACCCTTCATTATCTGACAATTTCTTCCGGCGGATCATAGAGGGGTGTATGGCGAGCAGTGTTGTGCAGTTAGGCACACCATCACGCGAGCAGATCTACCAATTTGCTCAGGAGGTTGTCCACGGCTCCATTGATCCTACAGTTGCCGCTGACAACCTCATGGGTGTAGTCTAGGAGGAGGCCATCCGTGTATGTGCGATTGTCATGGCTAACATCTTTCCTCCACATATTCGACAGGTAAAAACAATTATTGATGTATTTCCTTATTTAATTCATGTAATTTGTAATTATATTGCAAATATAAACTGCCAAACAAATAGTTATCCGACTTATTATCGACTAATTGCTTAACTTGTTAAATATAAAGAAAAAGAGATACATAGCACCGCCTCGGTCGTCGAAACGACACGCGAACACATACATAGCACTGTATAGGTATTAGGCATGCGTTACAACTTACGGGACTTGATTTCGATATACGGAGGTTGAGTTATCATCTCGTTTGCCTAACTTGCCAAAACTTAGAAAAAAAGTCAAAAGAGAGACCAAAACCCGTCTCGATCATCGAAACGACAAGCGAAAACATACATAGCACCGCATAGGTATTAGGCACACGTTAGAACTTATGGTACTAGATTCTGATATACGAAGGCAGAGTTATCAACCTGTTTGCCTAACTTGCCAAAATTAGAAAAAAGTCAAAAAGAGACCAAAATCTGCCCCGATCATCAAAACGACATGCAAACACATACATAGCACTGCATAGGTATTAGGCACGCGTTAAAACTTATGGGACTCGATTCCGATATACGAAGGCCGAGTTATTAGCCAGTTTGCCTAACTTGCCAAAACTTTAAAAAAAAAGAGTCCAAAACCCGACTTAGTCGTCAAAATGAAACGTGAATACGTACATAGTACCACATAGGAATTAAGCACTCGTTTCAACTTACGGGACTCAATTCCGATATACGGAGGTCGAGTTATCATCCCGTTTGCCTAACTTACCAAAACATAGAAAAATAGTCGAAAAAGAGATCAAACCCCACCTCGGTCGTCGAAACGACACGCAAACACATACATAGCACCGTATAGGTATTAGGCATGCGTTACAACTTACGAGACTCGATTCCGATATACGGAGGTTGAGTTATTAGCCCATTTGCCTAACTTGCCAAAACTTAGAAAAAAAGACGAAAAATAGACCAAAACCCGCCTCGGTCATTGAAAAGATATGCGAACACATACATAGTACCGCATACGTATTAAGCACAAATTATAACTTACGGGACTCGATTCTAATATACGGAGGTCGAGTTATCAGCCCATTTGCCTAACTTGCCAAAACTTAGAAAAAAAGTCAAAAAAGAGATCAAAACCCAGCTCGGTCGTTGAAACGACATGAAAACACATACATAGCACCGCATAGGCATTAGGCACGCATTACAACTTATGGGACTCGATTCCGATATACGGAGGCCGAGTTATCAGGCCGTTTGCCTAACTTGCCAGAACTTAGAAAAAAAGATAAAAAAAGAGACCAAAACCCACCTTAGTCGTCGAAATGACACGCGAATACATACATGGTAGCGCATAGGAATTAAGCACTCGTTACAACTTACAGGACTTGATTCCGATATACGGAGGTCGAGTTATAATCCCATTTGCCTAACTTACCAAAACTTAGAAAAAAAGTCAAAAAAGAGATCAAAACCAACCTCAGTCGTCGAAATGCCATTCAAACACATACATAGCACCGCATAGGTATTAGGCACGCGTTAAAACTTATGGGACTCCAATCCGATATACGAAGGCCGAGTTATCAGCCCGTTTGCCTAACTTGCCAAAACTTAGAAAAAAGATAAAAATAGACCAAAACCCGCCTTAGTCGTCGAAATGACACGTGAATACATACATATTACCGCATAGGAATTAAGCACTCGTTACAACTTACGGGACTCGATTCCGATATACGGAGGTCAAGTTATCAGCCCATTTGCCTAATTTGCCAAAACTTAGTAAAAAAGTCGAAAAAGAGATCAAAACCCAACTCAGTCGTCGAAATGACATGCAAACATATACATAGCACCGCATAGGTATTAGGCACACGTTATAACTTACGGAACTTGATTTAGATATATGGAGGCCGAGTTATCAATCCGTTTGCCTAACTTGCCAAAACTTAGAAAAAAAGACGAAAAAGAGACCAAAACCCGCCACGGTCGTCAAAAAGACACGCGAACACATACATAGTACCGCAAACGTATTAAGCACAAATTATAACTTACAGGACTCGATTCCAATATACGGAGGTCGAGTTATCAGCCCATTTGCCTAACTTGCCAAAACTTACAAAAAAAGTCAAAAAATAGATCAAAACCCAGCTCGGTCGTCGAAACAACATGCAAACACATACATAGCACCGCATAGGTATTAGGCACGAGTTATAACTTACGTGACTCGATTCCGATATATGGAGGCCGAGTTATCAGGCCGTTTGCCTAATTTGCCAAAACTTAGAAAAAAAGTCAAAAAAGAGACCAAAACTCGCTTCGGTCGTCGAAATGACACGCGAACACATACATAGCATTGCATAGGTATTAGGCACGCGTTACAACTTATTGGACTCGATTTTGATATACGGAGGCCGATTTATGTGCCCGTTTGCCTAACTTGCTAAAACTTAGAAAAACATGTAGAAAAAGAGACCAAACCCACCTTGGTCGTCGAAATGACATGCATACACATACATAGTATCGCCTAGGTATTAGGCACGCGTTACAACTTATGGAACTCGATTTTGATATACGGAGGCCAAGTTATCAGTCCGTTTGCCTAACTTGCCAAAACTTAGAAATAAAGTCAAAAAAGAGACCAAAACCTGCCTCGATCGTCGAAATGACACGCGAACATATACATAGCACCGCATAGGTATTAGGCACACATTACAACTGAAGAGACTTGATTCCAATATTCGGAGGCCGAGTTAACAGCCCGTTGCCTAACTTGCCAAAACTTAGAAAAAAAGTCGAAAAAGAGACTACAACCCGCCTCAGTCGTCGAAACGACATGTAAACACATAGATAGAACCGCATAGGTATTAGGCACACATTAAAACTTACGGGACTCAATTCTGATATACAGAGGCCGAGTTATCTGCCCGATTGCCTAACATGCCAAAACTTAGAAAAAAGTCAAAAAAGAGAACAAAACCCGCCTCAGTTGTCGAAACGACACGTGAACAAATACATAGCATTGAATAGGTATTAGGCATGTGTTACAAGTTATGGGACTCGATTTTGATATTCAGAGGCCAAGTTATCAGCCCTTTTGCCAAACTTGCCAAAACTTAGAAAAAAGTCAATAAAGAGACCAAAATCCGCATCGGTCGTCGAAACGACACGCAAACACATACATAACACCACATAGGTATTAGGCATGCGTTACAACTTACGGGACTCAATTCTGATATACGAAGGCCGAGTTATCAGCCTGTTTGCCTAACTTGCTAAAACATAGAAAAAAAGATAAAAAAAGAGACCAAAACCCGCCTCGATCGTCGAAATGACATGCGAACACATACATATTACCTCATAGGATTTAAGCACGTGTTACAAATTAAGGGATTCAATTCCGATATACAGAGGTTGAGTTATCATCCCGTATGCCTAACTTAACAAAACATAGAAAAAAGTCAAAAAAGAGATCAAAACCCACCTCGGTCGTCGAAATGACACCCAAACACATACATAACACCACATAGGTAATAGGCACACTTTATAACTTATGGGACTCGATTTCGATATACGGAGGCCGAGTTATCAGCCCGTTTGCCTAAATTACCAAAACTTAAGAAAAAAGGCGAAAAATAGACCAAAACCCGCCTCGGTCGTCGAAAAGACACGCAAACACATACATAGTACCGCATACGTATTAAGCATACATTATAACTTACGGGACTCGATTCTGATATACGGAGGTCGAGTTATCAGCCCATTTGCCTAACTTGCCAAAACTTAGAAAAAAAAGTCAAAAAAAAAGATCAAAACCTAGCTCGGTCGTCGAAATGACACGCAAACACATACATAGTACCGCATAGGTATTAGGCATGTGTTTTAACTTACGAGACTCGATTCTGATATACGTAAGCCGAGTTATCAGCCTGTTTGCCTAACTTACCACAACTTAGAAAAAAAGACGAAAAAGAGACCAATACCCGTCTCGGTCGTCGAAACGACACGCGAACACATACATAGTACCACATAGGTATTAAACACGTGTTACAACTTATGAGACTCGATTTTAATATACAGATGTCGAGATATCAACCCGTTTGCCTAACTTACCAAAACTTAGAAAAAAAGTTAAAAAAGATCAAAACCCACCTTGATCATCGAAACGACACGCGAACATATACATAGCACCGCATAGGTATTAGGCACGCGTTACAACTTATTGGACTCGATTTCGATATACGTAGGCCGATTTATCTGCCCGTTTGCCTAACTTGCTAAAACTTAGAAAAATATGTAGAAAAAGAGACCAAACCCCACCTTGGTCGTCAAAATGACATGCAAACACATACATAGTACCGCCTAGGTATTAGGCACGCGTTATAACTTATGGAACTAGATTTTGATATACGGAGGCCAAGTTATCAGCCCATTTGCCTAACTTGCCAAAACTTAGAAATAAAGTCGAAAAAGAGACCAAAACCTGCATCGATCGTGAAAATGACACGCGAACATATACATAGCACCGCATAGGTATTAGGCACACATTACAACTGAAGAGACTCGATTCCAATATTCGGAGGCCGAGTTAACAGCCCATTGCCTAACTTGCCAAAACTTAGAAAAAAAGTCGAAAAAGAGACTACAACCCACCTCGGTCGTCGAAATGACATGTAAACACATAGATAGAATCGCATAGGTATTAGGCACATATTAAAACTTACGGGACTCGATTCTGATATACAGAGGCCGAGTTATCTGCCCGATTGCCTAACTTGCCAAAACTTAGAAAAAAAAGTCAAAAAAGAGAACAAAACCCGCCTCAGTTGTCGAAACGACACGTGAACAAATACATATCATTGAATAGGTATTAGGCACGTGATATAAGTTACGGGACTTAATTTCGATATACGGAGGCCAAGTTATCAGCCCTTTTGCCTAACTTGCCAAAACTTAGAAAAAAAGTCAAAAAAGAGACCAAAACCAGCATCGGTCGTCGAAATGACACGCAAACACATACATAACACCACATAGGTATTAAGCATACGTTATAACTTATGGGACTCGATTTTGATATACAAAGGATGAGTTATCAGCCTGTTTTCCTAACTTGCTAAAACTTAGAAAAAAAGATAAAAAAGAGACCAAAACCCGCCTCGATCGTCGAAACGACACGCGAACACATACATATTACCTCATAGGATTTAAGCACGCGTTACAACTTAAGGGATTCAATTCTGATATACAGAGGTTGAGTTATCATCCCGTTTGCCTAACTTACCAAAACATAGAAAAAAAGTCAAAAAAGAGATCAAACCCCACCTCGGTCGTCGAAATGACACCCAAACACATACATAGCACCATATAGGTAATAGGCATGCTTTATAACTTATAAGACTCAATTTTGATATACGGAGGCCGAGTTATCAGCCTGTTTGCCTAACTTGGCAAAACTTAGGAAAAAAGGCGAAAAATAGACCAAAACCCGCCTCGGTCGTCGAAAAGACACGCAAACACATACATAGTACCACATACGTATTAAGCATTCATTATAACTTATGGGACTCAATTCTGATATACGGAGGTCGAGTTATCAGCCCATTTGCCTAACTTGCCAAAACATAGAAAAAAAGTCAAAAAAAAGATCAAAACCTAGCTCGGTCGTCGAAATGACACGCAAACACATACATAACACTGCATAGGTATTAGGCATGTGTTTTAACTTACGGGACTCGATTCCGATATACGTAAGCCGAGTTATCAGCCTGTTTGCCTAACTTACCACAACTTAGAAAAAAAGACAAAAAAGAGACCAATACCCGTCTCGATCGTCGAAATGACACGCGAACACATACATAGTACCACATAGGTATTAAACACGTGTTACAACTTATGAGACTCGATTTCGATATACAGATTTCGAGATATCAACCTGTTTGCCTAACTTGCCAAAACTTAGAAAAAAAGTCAAAAAAGATCAAAACCCACCTTGATCGTCGAAACGACACGCAAACACATACATAGCACCGCATAGGTATTAGACACGTATTACAACTTATGGGACCCAATTCCGATATACAGAGGCCGAGTTATTAGTCCGTTTGCCTAACTTGCCAAAATATAGAAAAAAAGACAAAAAAGAGTCCAAAACCCGTCTCGGTCATCGAAACGACATGCGAACACATATATAGTAGCACATAGGTATCAAGCACGCGTTACAACTTATGAGACTCGATTATAATATACGGAGGTCGAGTTATCAGCCCGTTTGCCTAACTTGTCAAAACTTAGAAAAAAATTCGAAAAAGAGATTAAGACCCACCTCGGTCTTTGAAACGACACACAAACACATACATAGCACCACATAGGTATTAAGTGCGCTTTATAACTTACAAAACTTGATTTTGATATACGGAGGCTGAGTTATCAGGACGTTTACCTAACTTTCCAAAACCTAGAAAAAAAGTCGAAAAAGAGACCAAAACCCGCCTCGATAGTCTAAAAGACACGCAAACACATACATAGCACCACATAGGTATTAGGAATGCGTTACTACTTACGGAACTCGATTCTGATATACGAAGGCCGAGTTATCAACCTGTTTGCCTATCTTGCCAAAACTTAGAAAAAAAGTCGAAAAATAGACCAAAACCAACCTCGGTCGTCGAAATGACATGCAAACACATACATAGTACCGCCTAGGTATTAGGCACGCGTTACAACTTACGGGACTCGATTTTGATATATGAAGGCCGAGTTATACGCCCATTTGCCTATCTTGCCAAAACTTAGAATAAAAGTCAAAAAAGAGACCAAAACCAACCTCGGTCGTTGAAATGACACGCAAACACATACATAGCACTGCCTAGGTATTAGGCACGTGTTACAATGTACAGAACTCAATTCCAATATATGGAGGCTGAGTTATCAGTCTGTTTGCCTAACTTGCCAAAACTTAGAAAAAAAGTCAAAAAAGAGACCAAAACCCGCCTCGGTCGTTGAAACGACATGCGAACATATACATAGCACCGCATAGGTATTAGGCACGCATTACAACTTATGAGACTCAATTCCAATATACGTAGGCCGAGTTATCAACACGTTTGCCTAACTTGCCAAAACATAGAAAAAAAGATGAAAAAGAGATCAAAACCCACCTCGATCATCGAAATAACACGCGGACACATACATAGTATCACATAGGTATTAAGCACGCGTTACAACTTACAAGACTCGATTCCGATACGAAGGTCGAGTTATCAGCCCGTTTGCCTAACTTGCCAAAACTTAAAAAAAATCAAAAAAGAGATTAAAACCCACCTTTGTCGTCGAAACGACACGCAAACACATATATAGCACCGAATATATATTAGGCATGCTTTACAACTTACGAATCTTGATTCTGATATACGAAGGCTGAGTTATCAGGCCGTTTACCTAACTTGCCAAAACTTAGAAAAAAAAAGTCGAAAAAGAGACCAAAACACGCCTCGATCGTTGAAAAGACACGCAAACACATACATAGCACCACATAGGTATTAGGCACGTGTTACTACTTACGGGACTCAATTTTGATATACGAAGGCCAAGTTATCAGACCGTTTGTCTATCTTATCAAAACTTAGAAAAAAGTTAAAAAAAGAGACCAAAGCCCACCTCGGTTGTCGAAATGACATGAAAACACATACACAACACCGCCTAGGAATTAGGCACGTGTTATAATTTACGGGACTCAATTCCGATATACGAAGGCCAAGTTATCAGCTCGTTTGCCTATTTTGCCAAAACTTAGAAAAAAAGTCGAAAAAGAGACCAAAACCCACCTCGGTCGTCGTAACGACACGTAATAACATACATAGCACCGCCTAGGTATTAGGCACATGTTACAATTATGGGACTCGATTATGATATATGAAGGCCGAGTTATCATCCTGTTTGCCTAACTCGCTCTTATGTCATCTTGGATTGAAAATTGTACTCGCTCTTATGTCATCAAGAGCTTCACCGACGACATGACTACCAAGTGGGCATGCTTTTGCAAATCTAACTGACTCTTTGATCTTTGGTGGAGACCCATTTAGATCTTCGTCAACCTCTATTTCACTATCCCCAATTATCTCCACACTTTCGATATCTTGTGGGTCATCCAGCAGCATATTTGGTTTGAGTTCTCCGTCAATTTCGTCATCCATGTCATAAAGCCAAGTGTTTGGAGGAAGGTTTCTTACGACTTTGGTCATTTGCTCTATCTAATCCGTAAGATTTTGAATTGACCTCACTTGATTACTCATTTTCTCCTCATTTGCTGCTACGAACTTGGACAACAATTCCTCCAACCTTGAAATATCTGTCTCTTATGGAACTAGAGGTGGACATGAAACTTCCGGTGTGTATGATGTATTTAGAGCGTAATGTCGGTCATCATAATTATAGCTCCATGAAAAATCTGGGTGATACCCCCAATCTTGGTGATAGTTAGGATCAACATAGTTATTGAGGTAATCACCACTATATTATCTTAGGTTCAAAAGCGACGACGGTGCATTGATGACTTTGATGGTTGCCAGCACAATAGTCACACGTAAATGCCATCCTTCGACTCCTTTGGTCTGCGATAACCTCCAACGTCTTCGAATTTGCCTCAATTTGTACTGACTCTACGAAAAATGCATTAAGTCCATCAATCCATGTTTCCCTTGGTTGAGTCATGTTCGTGTATAGCCATTGATACACAAAGTTATCCAAGGTACCTGAAAAGAGAGAAATATAGGAAGAGAATTAAAAATAAAAATAAAAATGTTTAAATTAAGACTAATTTGATTGAAATTAATATTGGTAAATAATTATTAAATTAATTCCCCAGCAACGACGCCAAAAACTTGTTGGGTAAAATCTAATTACGCACAACACGCAAGTATACATGGTCAACAAGTAATAAAGTGAAAGTAGAGTATCGTTCTCACAAGGAATTGTTTAATAAAAATCACCAAGTACTAACCCGCAACCAACTCAATCTTATTTAAACAAATGAATTTCAAATTATATAATTAAACTACTATTAAATTCCACGAGTTAAATTAAGATCACGGAGATTTAAGATCACAACTTCATTTATTTCTTCATTTAAGTTAACACACTTCTCATCAATTATTCTCTATCATGAATTGTTAATTAAGAACACTAAAGTAGATAAAACCACCTCTCGATGCATAATACCCATACTCATTTAAATCCACAAATGATAGAATTAAGCAAGACACCCTAATTAACTAATCCACTACATATCTATGTGAATTATAATTTAAAAGGATTTAAAGCACAAGTTCTCTATAAGATTACATATGGCGTAAAGGCATATCTCTATCCTAAACACGAATCATGAATTCCATCTATGCAGAAATCACAAACAATTGCTATCATGATCAAAACTAAATCTATACTTCATCTCTCGAGTTCATATAGATTATCACGATAATTGTTAGCTAGGCAATTAAGCAATTAAGTCCAAATCACAATAGACAATCCTCACAATAGAACATAATAATTGATAGCGAAGAATATTAAAATAAACTACACAATATGATCCATTGTAATTTCAAAAAAAGAATTAGTTCATGATTATTGAATTAATACTAAGAATCCACAATTGAATAATTATTAAAAGACAAAGATAGAAAAAGATAAGAAGATAGAATCTATTGTCTGTAGATTTGAAGCTCCATCCTTGCTCCTACTTTGAATCTTCAATGGTCTCCAAGTTGCTTCAATCTCCAAATCTCATAAGAACTAGGATTTTGATCTAATTTACTCTAATCTAATCAAATGGAATCCTCTCTCTAATCTAATCTCCTTTAGTTGCTTTTTATCCCCCTTAATTCGTAGTTTGTTGAGCCATATATATCCAACATGAAGTCTTGGTTGAAATCCCATGTATATTAGAATCCATGTGCTATGCAAAGTCTAATTCCCAAGTCCTAGCAGAGTTCGAACAAGGCCGGATCGCTTGTAATTAGGGGCCCCCACCCCGTACGGGGTGTTAGCTTAATTAGTTTCGCCGCCCGTGGTATGGCCACTGACTTCTGATGTTGCTTACTTCACGTTTGCTTCCAAAAATGCTCCAAATGACCTCATTTCTTCACTACTTGCCACCACAACCACCTTACACATAAAAGAATATGAAACAAGTAAAAACGAAAATGAAACACAACGAATTAAGCTTGAAATGGACATTGATTCATGGATATAAAATCCACTTATCAAACTCCCCCAAACTTAAACTGTGTTAGTCCTCGAGCACAAAACAACTACGTGCTATGCAATGCAATGAGATGTAATGTATCTAAATAAACGACATTGAATCCAGCAGCATCACAGAATCAAACTTATTCCTTTGGCCTCAGAACAATTAAGCACACACTACAATACCACATCATACAAACCATCAATAATTTCTCATCAATTCCTCGAATCTTATACGTATCATCACTAATATCGTGTGTGTGATTAACATCCATGCCAACTGAATTAAATTCAAATTCAACACATAACCAATCTCTTATTAGGATCCAAACATAATAAACGCGAAAAATTCAACAACAAACAAGTTCCAACTCAAATCAAACAATTACCAAGAGTAGGGGTCCGAATAGGGTATTCATGCTCTCTTCTTCCAATGACGGGGGCTCTTTCCCTTATTTTTCGTATTCTCTTTACTTTTCATTTTTTTTAGATAGATGGTTGGTGAGTGCGTTTTACGCTCCATCTCACTGTTGGGTAAAATCTATAGACGCAAAACACGCAAGTATACGTGGTTAACAAGTAATATAGTAATGAATAAAGTATTTTTCCCACAGATACAAATTAGCAAGAAATTTAACTTCACAATTATCAATTTCCTATTAATCCTAATTCTATTAAACTATTCAATTCAATGGTTTAAAATTATAGAAACTAAATTAATAAATAAATAAACTATCACAAAACAACCACAAATATCAAAATCCGAAATTTCAAACAATCGATGGAGAATTAGACTTATGATTTCACCCTAAGCTTCACTCTGATTTTCAAACCTTTATTCCAAATTCAACTCAATATCCCAGTTTATTAATCAAGAACACGAATGTAGTACTAGCCACCTCTCGATGCACTAATATTGTATTAACTTAAATCCACAATTTAGATAGAAACAAGTTAAACACCTAAATCAACCAACTCATTATATCTATATGTGAACTAAAATTAAAGAAGGTTTAAGAATAAGTTCTCTACCCGATAACATGCGATGTCAAGCAAATCTCTACCTTACCAATAATCAAGAATCTGCTATTCACAAAATTCATGACACATGTTATATTAACTAAGTCTAGATTTGAATATCTTCTCTCGATTCCATACAAACCCACAAAGAATTGTTGATCATGCAATTCATAAATTCACGCCCAAATTAACATAGATAAACTGGAAACACTTTATTGAACTGGAAATCAAAATTATAAAATCATCGTTTCACCCAAGGATCCATCATAAGCCTAATAAGCAAATTAGTTCATAATAAATGAAATAACAACTGAATAATCTAAAGAAAACATCCTTACAATTTCAAATAAAAGACTAAAGAGAATAATAGTGATTAACGCCCTTCACGTAGCCTAGAATTGAAATTGTCATAAAAATCTCTTCAAAATACTCCTCCTATGCTTCTGTCAAATTTTGGAAAATAATATCTGTAATATGCTTCGCGTGATCCTTAATTTGTTGTTTGTAATGCAATATATATATCCCCTTATGTTCTGGCCGAAGTCCCTTGCTTATTAGAGTCCATGCGCAAAACCAAGTCTCAAAACCATGTGGCAGCAGAGTTCAACAAGCAGCAGGAGACTCCAGAATTCGGCACCCCCGCCCCGGCGAGGAGTACAAGGCAAATTATGCCCGACCCGGCGGGCTAGTCCACTGTAAGTTGATTTTGCTTATTTCATGTAATTTTCCAAACTTGCTGCAAACGATCTCCTTTCTTCACCACTCGCCATGATAACCACCTTGCACATAAAAGAACATGAAACAAGTGAAAACGAACACGAAAAATAAGGAAGTACAACGAATTAAGCTTGAAATGAACATCGATTCGTGGATATAAAATCCACTTATCAAAATCCCCCAAACTTAAACGTGCTAGTCCTCGAGCACAAAAACAACTACATGTTATGCAATGCAATGCTATGAGATGGAATGAATACAATCTAACCTATATGCTTTTGAATCCAACAGTATCGCAGAATCAAAATTATCTTATCTGCCTTAGAGAAAACAAGCAACTCTATATTATGAATTACCAAAACCAGTCCACAATTCCGTATTAATTCTCAAATCTTAAACCGTCATCACTGGTATAATGTGCGTGTGTGTTCAACCTCTATGCTAACTGATACAGACTCAAATTCAATACATACTCAATTTCTTAGAAGGAATCATGCAGTGCAAACTTAAAAATTCCAAACATAGGCTAATTCCAACTAAACTAAGCAATACCAAATTTAAGGTTTCATGCAGGGTACTTATACTTCTTTTATCTCTTTTTTTTTCTCACGGGAGCTTTTTGCTCTTTTCCCATTTTTTTAGATAGATGGTTAGTGAGTGCGTTTTACGCTCCATCTCACACTTGTGTTTATGGGGAGTATTTATCCTCAACCCATCACAAGACTCAACTTGTTTCATTTTTTTATAACAAGCTTATATACCCCACACATAATCCCCCAAACTTAGGATCTTACCTAATATTCGCCTTAACTGCCTATCCTTGTCGTTCTCTCATTTACCCTAGCATTATCCTTTAGAAACTATTTATTTATCAATTTGAACTGACCAGTAAACAAAGATGTTATTAGGTGCTAACCATTTTATAACAGTTTCAAACAAGCGCAAGATTCGATTCATAAAATGAAATTATATTACAGTTCTAATAATCAATATGCATTGGTTAACTTATTCACAAACTCATCATTGGCCCACAAATAACATGAAATGCAACACTGTTGGACATATGCAAACACAATATTTAACTAATTATTTTTTTTAAAGATAAAATGTGATAATAACAGAAATGTGATAATAACAGAAATGAAAACAATGCAATAACAAAAATAACCTAAACTACTATGCAATAAACTAAGCTACTATGCAAATTAGAATGCAAATAAAAATAACCCAAATATTACATATGCATGCAAACAAGAATTTAAATCCCCCAAACTTAAGTAACACAATGCCCTCATTGGATAAATAATCAAAATTAAGTGCATGAGGATTTCCCTGTAATCGCTTAAGTCTGAGGAGGTGGTGGTTGATCTTCTTCGTCTGAGTCGCTAGGAGGAAACCTCGGCAGTGGCATTGGCTGTTGATATGGAAAATGTGCAGCTAGATTGAAACTTTGAAGCGTCGTGTTGAGTGAAGCGAACGACGCGTTCATAGCATCAAACATGTGGTCCTGCCTCACTGTGAGTCGTTGCATCTCTCGACGTGCTGCCCTTTATGTGCATCCATTTGATGTTGAAAGTCAAGGAACTGAGAACTG
The DNA here is from genome assembly GCA_020205615.1 of Panax quinquefolius. Classification (NCBI taxonomy): domain Eukaryota; kingdom Viridiplantae; phylum Streptophyta; class Magnoliopsida; order Apiales; family Araliaceae; genus Panax; species Panax quinquefolius. The sequence goes on from CM035165.1 coordinate 17,405,859, forward strand.
GATAGTGCCTCGGTCTGCAGTACCTGCTCGGTTCCTGGATCTCTCATCGCCTCATCCTCATCCTCCGAAGTATCTTCAGCGTCAACTTCATCCTCCGAAGCTGGTGGAAATATGAAACACAGTCCTCGAGGATAGGAATCACCCTCGGCCCATACAGAATATCGTGCTATCATTTTGGAGTCTAGCAAAGCAAGTGGCATCTGTGTGGGCTCATCGTCGGACCATCTCACACCTGCTTGGCGACACAACCCACATATGAGTGATGGGTGTGACAAGCCGCCCGAAAAGTTTCCACATAAGCATCAGTGGATGGAGAAATAAATAATTTCCTCTACGTCAATGAGAAAATCTTGCACAATTGCGTATAGCAGTAACGCCTTCTCTTTTGTCACATCTGAGGTGTGTTGAGATGGATACAGTTTAGCACATAGGAATGCATACCAAATTTTTCCATATCGACTTAAATCTTTGCTATGGAACACTGTGCCTCCATTCCGACATTTGATCCATGTTGTGCCTGGCTTAGTCATTTCCTTGAGTATTTCCTCATAGTCAGGATCAAAATCACGTAGTTGGGCATACTGGCATTGTCGAGGCACCCGCAGTTGATAATAGGTGTTTATTGCATCAACACTGAATGGGACCAAGCGACCCCGCACAAAAGCGTTGAATGGGGCTTTATCCTCGGAGTTTGCATAAAACTCCTTGACTATGTTGACCACGGCGGGTTCCGGGTCTTGGGTGAATTTATTCCACCCCTTCTGATAAATTTGAGGCATCATCTCCCCATCAACGGGATCCGGTGCCAACCCCCACTCTGGTGTAAGAGCTTTTGTCATCATATAATCATACCGAGTGGCGGCGGCGGCACTCACAAATTTCTGGCGGTCAAAGGTGCGTGTCGGTTGTGTGGATCGTGAACTCTCTCCCCTTTGGCATTTGGATGTCGGTTGAGAAGCCATTGATTTCCGGATGTTCTGAATATACTTCCTCTCCTCAAAATTCAGTCGCACACTTTAGCAAACACGTGGTGTGCACACTGAGTTCTTTCCCCACTTTAACGATTTTATGGTAATTAAGGTGAATTAAGATGAAGAATTTAAAAATAAGGGACTCACTCTCTCCTGCAAGATGAATTCCCTCACTACTACCCCCAATTTCGTGACTCCCAAAGCTTGAAACTAAATTATTCGTGTCTTTTTATAGATGTGATGTGATGTAGAGCCCTAGTAATAGAGGGGTGATGGCGTGAGGTAGTGGAGTCGTGGGTTGGAGTTGTGGGGATGAGTAATCGAGTAGTTTCTGTAGTGGATGGTGGAAAAATCGTGGGGGTTATGTATGGGAATGGGTAGTTTAAGTGAGGAAGAGGGAGTAGTGTGTGTGTAGTTGGGAAGAAAACTGAACCAGCGTGTGTAATCTAGAAATTAGTACCAGATTTAAGGAAACGCCCGTGCAGGGGTGTAGTTCATTTTGGTCCGCCCTTGTGGCATGCCTTCTGCTAAACTCCTCTGTTTCTCATCCTTGCTGCATGCTACGCTACTCAATTTTCCTTTTCCCATCCTGCAAGCCATGAAACATGAAAGTTATTAGATTGTTGATTAATTTGAGTATGATTGAGAGAATTCCTAGAATCATAGAACGAATCAATAAAATAAAAAAAAATCGATAAACTAAAATCCTAAGCTATAATATAACTAATACGGAAAAAATTAAAATGAAAATAAAAATGAAATAACTAAAAAGAAATGATTGGGTTGCCTCCCAATTAGCGCTTTATTTTAAGTCATTCAGCCTGACTACTCCCTGTTTCATCCAGGATCGGTTGGGCTATCCGCGACATGATTTTTATTTGTCGCATAACACCAACACTGTTGTAATGCGTGTTCGTTCACTTGAAAATTTGGTGATGAATTTTAAATTATATCCTCAATTAACGCCTTTAGACCATTATCCTCCTTGCAATCCTTGAACTTGACGCGTGTAGATTTTTCAAACAACTCACACTCTTCCTTGTCAGTCGGGATTGGGATTTCTTTAAACACCTTCACCGTTACTACTTGATCGAACACTTTAATTATCAGTTCTCCATTAGGTACATCAATCAGTGTTCGCCATGTCGCCATAAATGGTTGTCCCAAAATAATGGGGATGTTCTTGTCTTCCTCAAAGTCTAGTACCATGAAATCGGCCGAAAAAATCAACGAATCAACCTTAACCAATACATCTTCAACTATTCCTAGTGGATATATTAGTGATCTATCTGCGAGCTATAGACTAATATTGGTCGGTTTTGCTTCCTTTAATCTCACCTTTCGGTAAATGGATAGTTGCATCAAATTAATACTCGCTCCTAGATCGCATAGCGCTCTTCCCAAGTCTTGATTTCCAATTGCACACGGGATTGTGAAACTCCCTGGATCTTTTAATTTAGGAGGGAGCTTTTGCTGCAGTATTGCACTGCATTCTTCAGTCAATGCCACTGTTTTGAAATCATGGAGCTTGCGTTTCTTTGACAGAATATCTTTCATGAACTTAATGTAACTCAGCATCTGCTCCAGTGCTTCGGCAAATGGAATATTGATATGTAATTGTTTGAATATATCCATGAACCTTGAAAACTGATTCTTCAACTTTGCACTTTCTGGCCTTCGAGAAAAAGGTCCCGGTGGTGTAACTGAAATTAGTTTGTCTTTCTTCCCTTTTTCCACCGCTTTCTATGTAGATTTTGTGTTTAAGTCATCCCTTGCATCCTCATCTTCGTCTCTTGTACTGGTTTTCTCACCATAATTAGAACCCAACTCCTTACCACTCCTGAGTGTGATTGCGTTACACTGTTCATGGTTTCCCTTTGGATTTCTTTCGGTGTCACTCGGTAGAGTCCCTTTTGGTCTGTTGTTCAAAGCAGACGCTATCAGTCCCATCTGATTCTCTAAATTCTTGATGGCTATTTCTTGTGCTTTCATTGCCATTTCGTGTGATTTCATTGCCATTGCTTGATTCTTCATTGCTACCTCATTACTCGTTATATAGTTTGATATCAATTCTTCTAAATCTGATTTCCTCTCTTGATGTTGAACTGTTTTGTTGTCGATTCGAAATCTCTGGGGATACGATGGTCGTGGCCTTGGCGATTCGATTATTGTTCCACGGCTGATTAGGGTGATTCCTATTTCCCTGATTATATGTATTTTATGGAATTCGGTTGTAGCTACTCATGAACTGTACTGATTCTGGTTTAATTGGGCATTGATCAGTAGAATGTTCCCCCGCGTACAGTTCACAAATAACTGCAACTTGTTGTGTCTTTCCCCCTGACCAAGCGTCAAATTTTTTAGAGAGTGCTGAAATATGCGCTGTTATTGTCGTAACTCCATCTACCTCTAACACTCCAGCGACCGTAGGTTGTGTCATTCTTGTCGCGGGCCACTAGTAGTTGTTAGCAGCCATCGTCTTTATCAACTGGTATGCCTCCTCATAAGTCTTTGCCATAAATGCTCCCCCCGATGCTGCATCAATACTCGTTCTGAGATTCTCATGTAGTCCGTTATAAAATGTATTCATCTGCAACCACTTGGGCAATCCGTGATGTGGGAATTTTCTGAGCAATTCTTTGTATCTCTCCCATGCCTTATACAGTGACTCCCCATGTTGCTGATCAAACATGGTAATCTCGTTCTTCATCTTTGCAGTTTTCGCTGGCGGGAAGAATTTTGCTAGGAATTTCTGAGCCAGGTCCTCCCATGTCGTTATCGAACCCACCGGTAGAGAGTGTAACCAACTCTTCACCTTGTTCCGTAGAGTGAATGGGAACAATCGAAGTCTAACTGCCTCATCTGACACCCCATTATACTTGAAAGTGTCGCAGATTTCTAGAAAACTGATTAAATGCTCGTTAGGATCGTCATTTGCCATTCCCCCAAACTGCACTGAATTCTGCATCATTTGAATTGTCTCGGGCTTGATTTCAAAAGTATTCGCAGCGATTGCAAGCCTGGTGATACTTGACTGCATCTCAGTTACCTTAGGTGTTGCAAAATCCTTCAACGCTTTCTGGTCTTCGGCAGCCATTGCTTTTTCCTTATCAGAGTTTTCGAATTCGTCCCTTGTTTCCTTGATCCACTTACTTAACTTCTGAAATCTTCTCTCAATATCGTCCTCAAAAGGAAGCAAGTCTGGATTTTTGGATCGAGTTTGCATAAACCAATGTCAAAAACATGAAAAAGAAGAACAAAACAAAACAAAAAGTATTTAAGTAGAACTGGACTAATTAAACTGATATTGTAAAAATATTAAAATCAAAACTAAATTGTCCCTGGCAACGGCGCCAAAAACTTGTTGGGTAAAATCTATATACGCAAAACACGCAAGTATACGTGGTTAACAAGTAATATAGTAATGAATAAAGTATCGTTCCCACGAAGACAAATTAGCAAGAAATTTGACTTCACAATTATCAATTTCCATTTAATCCTAAATCTATTAAACTATTCAATTCAATGGTTTAAAATTATAGAAACTAAATTAATAAATAAATAAACTATCACAAATCAACCACAAATATCAAAATCCGGAATTTCAAACAATCGATGGAGAATTAGACTTATGATTTCACCCTAAGCTTCACTCTGATTTTCAAACCTTTATTCCAAATTCAACTCAATATACCAGTTTATTAATCAAGAACACGAATGTAGTACTAGCCACCTCTCGATGCACTAATATTGTATTAACTTAAATCCACAATTTAGATAGAAACAAGTTAAACACCTAAATAAATCAACTCACTATATCTCTATGTGAACTAAAAATAAAAAAGGTTTAAGAATAAGTTCTCTATCCAATTACATGCGATGTCAAACATATCTCTACCTTAACAATAATCAAGAATTTGCTATTCACAAAATTCATGACACATGCTATATTAACTAAGTCTAGATTTGAATATCCTCTCTCGATTCCATACAAATCCACAAAGAATTGTTGATCATGCAATTCATAAATTCACGCTCAAATTAACATAGATAAACTAGAAACACTTTATTGAACTGGAAATCAAAATTATAAAATCATCGTTTCACCCAAGGATGCATCATAAGCCTAATAAGCAAATTAGTTCATAACGAATTAAATAACAACTGAATAATCTAAAGAAAACATCCTTGCAATTACAAATAAAAGACTACAGAGAAGAATAGTGATTAACGTCCTTCACGTAGCCTAGAATTGCAATCGTCACGAAAATCTCTTCAAAATACTCCTCCTATGCTTCTGCCAAATTCTGGAAAATAATCTCTGTAATATGCTTCGCGTGATCCTTAATTTGTTGTTTGTAATGCAATATATATATCCCCCTATGTTCTGGCCGAAGTCCCTTGCTTATTAGAGTCCATGCGCAAAACCAAGTCTCAAAACCATGTGGCAGCAGAGTTCAACAAGTAGCAGGAGACTCAGATTCTAAGACCCCGCCCCGGACGAGGGGTACAAGGAAAATTATACATTTGGCTAGTCCAATCGTAAGTTGATTTTGCTTATTTCATGTAATTTTCCAAACTTGCTCCAAACGATCTCCTTTCTTCACCACTCGCCATGATAACCACCTCGCACATAAAAGAACATGAAACAATTGAAAACGAACACGAAAAACAAGGAAGTACAATGAATTAAGCTTGAAATGAACATCGATTCATGGATATAAAATCCACTTATCACCCACGCTTGTGTTTATGGGGAGTATTTCTCCTTAACCCACCACAAGACTCAACTCGTTTCCATTTTCTTTTTTTTTTCTTTTTTTTTCTGAAGCTTATACACCTTACGTTTTCCCCCAAACTTAGGTTCTTGCCTATTTTGTTGTCTTCACTGCCTATTCTTGTTATTCTCATATATATACTAGCATTATCCTTTAGAAACTATTTATGTATCGATTTAAACCAATCAGTCAACACAGATGTCATTAACGTGCTAACCTTTTTATACCAGTTTCAAACACGCACAAAATCTGAGTCGTGATTCGAAACTACCTCACAGTTCTACTACTGAATACTGTATTTGTCTACTTAATCTCAATTTCATCATTGGCCAAAATAAATTGTAAACTATCTCACAACTGGGTTCATGCAAATGAACATAGTAACTAACTATTTTTTTTTATTTTTTTTCAAGAACTGAATATAATGCTATTCAAACAATACTATTATGCAACTACTATAATGCTATTCAAACTATACTACTATGAAACTACTTATGCAGTTGTACTACATGAATGCAAACATAATGAACCTAACCTAAATTAACACATATGCAAAATAACATAACATAAATATGAAACTAAACATGCAATAAAGAACTAAACTAAACTCCCCCAAACTTAGCAATTACAATGTCCTCATTGTAAGAATATAGCGGTAAGTAGAAGAGAACTTCCCTATAATCAACTAAGCGCGAGGTGATGGTGGCGATGGCGGCAACGATCATTTTCCTATCCATTGAACCTCCAATACCTGTAATGAAGAGAGACAACATGGATTAGAATAACACTTAGATTGGTAAGAGAACTTAATTCTTATCTACTAAATAAACGAATAAAGCATACAAATATAAAAATTCTTGGGTTGCCTCCCAATTAGCTCTTGAATTACAGTCTTTCAACCTGACTTTGTCTGGTCAACGCTATCCAATTCCTCTTTGAAAGTTGAGGAACCCTCCATCCATCGGAAATAATGTAGCTTTTGGTAGGTTCCCATTTGTGATAGCCATTGCATTAAAGTCACCTAGCATGCTCTGATTTGGTATGATCTCAATCAAGAACGTCGCACAGCTAGGTGTTTTCTCCATTGTGTATGTGATCACTTTGGGGCATTGAAGCTTGTCACAGACAATGAGCTCTTCGTCTATCTTCTCTTTCTCGTCCCATAATGGATTCAAAATTGTACTCGCTCTTATGTCATCAAGAGCTTCGCCGACGACATGACTACCAAGTGGGCATTCTTTTGCAAATCTGACCGACACTTTGATCTTTGGTGGAGACCCATTTAGATCTTTGTCGACCTCTATTTCATTATCCCCAATTGTCTCCACACTTTCGATATCTTGTGGCTCATCCAGTCGCATATTTGGTTCGGGTTCTCCGTCAATTTCGTCATCCATGTCATAAAGCCAAGTATTTAGAGGAAGGTTTCTTACAACTTTGGTCATTTGCTCTATCTGATCCGTAAGATTTTTAATTGACCTCGCTTGATTACTCATCTTCTCCTCATTTGCTGCTACGAACTTGGACAACAATTCCTCCAACCTTGAAATATCTGTCTCTTGTGGCACTAGAGGTGGACATGAAACTTCTGGTGTGTATGATGGATTTAGAGCGTAATGTCAGTCATCATAATTATAGCTCCATGAAAAATTCGGGTGATACCCCCAATCTTGGTGATAGTTAGGATCAACATAGTTGTTGAGGTAATCACCACTATATATTATCTTAGGTTCAAAACCGATTTGATTGCATTGATGACTTTGATGGTTGCCAGCACAATAGTCACACGTAACTACCATCCTTCGACTCCTTTGGGCTGCGATAACCTCCAACGTTTTCGAATTTGCCTCAATTTGTACCGACTCTACGAAAAATGCATTAAGTCCATCAATCCCTGTTTCTCTTGGTTGAGTCATGTTCGTGTATGGCCATTGATACGCTAAGTTATCCATGGTACCTGAAAAGAGAGAAATATAGGAAAATAATTAAAAATAAAAATAAAAATGTTTAAATTAAGACTAATTTGATTGAAATTAATATTGGTAAATAATTATTAAATTAATTCCTCGGCAACGGCACCAAAAACTTGTTGGGTAAAATCTAATTACGCACAACACGCAAGTATACGTGGTCAACAAGTAATAAAGTGAAAGTAGAGTATCGTTCCCACGAGGAATTGTTTAATAAAAATCACCAAGTACTAACCCGTAACCAACTCAATCTTATTTAAACGAATGAATTTCAAATTATATAATTAAACTACTATTAAATTCCACTAGTTAAATTAAGATCACGGAGATTTAAGATCACAACTTCACTTATTGCTTCATTTAAGTTAACACACTTCTCATCAATTATTTTCTATCATGAATTGTTAATCAAGAATACTAAAGTAGATAAAACCACCTCTCGATGCATAATACCCATACTCACTTAAATCCACAAATGATAGAATTAAACAAGACACCCTAATTAACTAATCCACTATATCTCTATGTGAATTATAATTAAAAAGGATTTAAAGCACAAGTTCTCTATAAGATTACATATGGCGTAAAGGCATATCTCTATCCTAAACACGAATCATGAATTCCATCTATGCAGAAATCACAAACACATTCTATCATGATCAAATCTAAATCTATACTTCATCTCTTGAGTTCATATAGATTATCACGGTAATTGTTAGCTAGGAAATTAAGCAATTAAGTCCAAATCACAATAAACAATTCTCACAATAGAACATAATAATTGATAGCAAAGAATATTAAAATAAACTACACAATAAGATCCATTGTAATCTCAAGCAAAGAATTAGTTCATGATTATTGAATTAAAACTAAGAATCCACAATTGAATAATCATTAAAAGACAAAGATAGAAGAAGATAAGAAGATAGAATCTATTGTCTGTAGATTTGAAGCTCCCTCCTTGCTCCTACTTTGAATCTTCAATGGTCTCCAAGTTGCTTCAATCTCCAAATCTCATAAGAACTAGGATTTTGATCTAATTTACTCTAATCTAATCTAATGGAATCCTCTCTCTAATCTAACCTCCTTTAGTTGCTTTTTATCCCCCTTAACATGAAGTTTTGGCTGAAATCCCATGTATATTAGAATCCATGTGTCATTCAATGTCTAATTCCCAAGTCCTAGCAGAGTTCGAACAAGGCCGGGATCGCTTGGTCGGGACCCACGGCCGTGGCTGTTAGTTAATTAGGCCCTGGCGTGGCACATGTAGCCTTGACTCGATGTTGCTTGCTTCACGTTTGCTTCCAAAAATGCTCCAAATGACCTCCTTTCTGCACTACTTGCCACAACACCACCTTGTACATAAAAGAACATGAAATAAGTAAAAACGAACATGAAACAAGTAAAAACAAACATGAACACAAGAAAGTAACAACGAATTAAGCTTGAAATGGATATTGATTCTTGGATATAAAATCCACTTATCAACAACTGACGGGACTTGATTCCAATATACGTAGGCTGAGTTATCAGCCCGTTTGCCTAACTTAATAAAACATAGAAAAAAAGTCAAAAGAGAGACCAAAACCTGCATCGGTAGTCGAAACGACACACGAACACATACATAGAACCGCATAGGTATTAAGCACGCATTAAAACTTACGAGACTCGATTTTGATATACGTAGGCCGAGTTATCAACCCGTTTGCCTAACTTGCCAAAACTTAAAAAAAAGTCGAAAAAGAGACCAAAACCCGCCTCAGTCATCAAAATGACACACGAACACATACATAGCACCGCATAGGTATTAGGCACACATTACAACTTAAGAGACTCAATTCTAATATACGGAGGCCGAGTTATCAGCCCGTTGTCTAACTTGCCAAAACATAGAAAAAAGTCAAAAAAGAGATCAAAACCCGCCTCGGTCGTCGAAATGACATGTAAACACATACACAGAACCGCATAGGTATTAGGTACACAATAAAACTTACAGGACTCAATTCCAATATACGAAGGCCGAGTTATCAGCCCGATTGCCTAACTTGCCAAAACTTGGAAAAAAAATCAAAAAAGAGACCAAAACCCACCTCAATTGTCGAAACATCACGCGAACACATACATAGCACTGCATAGGTATTAGGCACATGTTACAACTTACGGAACTCAATTCCAATATACGGAGGCCGAGTTATCAGTATGTTTGCCTAACTTGCCAAAACTTAGAAAATAAGTTTAAAAAAAAACCAAAACAAGCCTCGGTCGTCGAAAAGACACACAAACACATACATAGTACCGCATACATATTAAAAAAAAATTATAACATATGGGACTCGATTCCGATATACGGCGGCAGTTATCAGCCCGTTTGCCTAACTTGCCAAAACTTAAAAAAAAGTCGAAAAAGAGACCAAAACCCGCCTCGGTCATCGAAATGACGCGCAGACACATACATAGCACCGCATAGGTATTAGGTACGCTTTACAACTTACGGGACTCGATTCTGATATACGAAGGCTGAGTTATTAGCCCGTTTGCCTAACTTGCCAAAGCTTAAAAAAAAGTCGAAAAAGACCAAAACCCGCATCGGTCGTCAAAACAACACGCCAGCACATACAGAGCACCAAATATGTATTAGACATGTGTTACAACTTACGGGACTCAATTTCAATATACGAAGGCCGAGTTATCAGCTTGTTTGCCTAACTTGCCAAAACTTAGAAAAAAAGTCAAAAATAAGACCAAAACCCGCCTCAGTCGTCGAAACGACATGCAAACACATACATAGCACCGCATAGGTATTAGGCATGCGTTAAAACTTACAGGACTCGATTTCGATATAGGAAGGTCAAGTTATCAACCTGTTTGCCTAACTTGCCAAAACTTATAAAAAAGTTAAAAAAGAGACCAAAACCTGCCTCGGTCATCGAAACGACACGCAAACATATACATAGCACCGCATAGGTATTAGGCACGCGTTACAACTTACATGACTTAATTCCGATAAACAGAGGCCGAGTTATCAACCCGTTTGCCTAACTTGCCAAAACTTAGAAAAAAAGTCGAAAAAGAGACCAAAAATCGCCTCAGTCGTCGAAATGACACACAAACACATACATAACACTGCACAGGTATTAGGCACGCGTTATAACTTACGAGATTCAATTCTAATATACGGAGGCCGAGTTATCAGCCTGTTTGCTTACTTTGTTAAAACTTGAGGAACACGAACTAAAATAATTTAAATGTGCTCTATTTTCGACTTCGTTATTAATATTTTAAATTTGTAGGGTCTTGTTGATGAGACTCATGGGGGTGGAGGCTGCATCATATGTGATGACCGTGGAAGAGATGGTGATGATTGTCGAGTTGATACTAATGAGGCTATGGAGGGTGGGACCAGCGGTCGTACGATAGATGGCGGCGATGATGATACTAACACTCCTGATCTTGGGCTGTAGTTAGTTTATGTTTATATTTTGACTTTTATGTATGTATTTATATAGCTTTTAAGTTGCACAGACTAGAGTTTTGAATCTAGTTAGGTTGATGTTTATGTATCTAACTATATTGATTGTTTATGATTACATTTTGTATATGCATCGTACGACTTTTATCAAAATGTCATTATGTTGTTTACATATTTGATGGTTGATAGCAAGAGATATGATTGTTATTGATATGCGTTCGTGAAGAATTATTTATTTTTCTTTCGTTTATAACATGTACAATTATGTATATGTAAATGAACAGGGGAATTTTGCAAATTTTTTAATTTTTTTTAAAGCAGGTCATTGGCGACGACTTCCCGTCGGTAATGACCTATAGCGACACTTATTTAAATAATATAAATTAAGGTCATTGGTGACGGGCTAGCCGTCGCCAATGACTATCTTAATAAATCTTTTAAATGGCTATTATTGACGGTCTGTCCGTCGCTCATGCTGTCGCTAAAGCCTCATTCCTGACGGCCAGCCGTCGGCAATGACCTAATTCCCGATGGCGAGTGACGGGAGCCAATGGCGGCGACCTGTGGGGCGACGGGAGGGGCGACGGTTGATGTCGTCGCGAATGACCTTATTGCCGATGGCAGGAGGGTCATTGGCGACGGCAATGCCTGTCGGCAATGACCTTTTTTATAGTGTACATTCTCTTATAATATAAAAAAATTAAATCAAATTAGGATAATTAATTATTATTTGTTGTTTTATTTTTAGTTTTAATTGTGATTTTATATTTGTAAAGTATAATAGAAAATAAACTTTATCATTTCTAAGTAAAATAACAAATTCAATTTATAAATATATTTATTATAAAACTAGTTATTATGTGGAGTTTCGAATTCGAGCTTGAATTTGAAGCTCATGAGTAGTTTGAATATAATTTGATCCAAGTCGAATTGAATTCAAGTAATAAATATTCGAGTCGAGTCATATTTGAATAGAAATTTTCAAATACAATTCGAATTCGAGTATACATTTAATATTTTTAGTCGAATTCGAGCAACTTTATGTTTGCTTATATTCAATTTATTTATACTCTTATATAGAATACTCCAAGGCCACTCGGCAGTTATCTATTATTTAAGGAGACTTGATAATAATAATAAAAAAAAATTTGATGTTTTTTTTCATTTGGGTTTATTTTTTTAAACGAGACATGATTTTGTTTTGAGTCATTCTATGTGGACATGTAAATTGGATCAAAAGAATACAAAGAATTTGTTCCGACGAATAATTTGACAACACTATTTTTTTTTTATTCTTTCGGTCCAATTTATCTATCGGCAAAGAGTTATTGTTTTGATTTTTATAATGGTGACATGGAAGTCACGTACACATGTATGGTTTATATGGTGGAATGGAAAGTTGAAGCCATTAGCCAAATTAAACTACTCTTTAGGCCAATTCTTCCAATTCCACCCTGCCAATCAAAGTCTCAAACTAGTGCATTTGGAAAGGTAACTTCGGGAATTGTAAGCCTAATCTTTATCCAACCCATCGATTACTAAATATAATAAGGCGTTAAGAGATCTTATTCTGACTTCTGAGTCAACTTAATTTTGCAATTTTTTTGTCCCAAATTCATCATTTAAAACCTTTCAAAACACTCCATTATATTAATGCATGCAATGTATATTCTGTTCATATCCGAAGTAAACTTTTCGTATTCTGTATTTGTATTATTTGATTTATTTCCATAAACCTACATGCATTTATGTAGAAAATATATACAATGATTTGATCTTTATGCATGTATCATGTAGAAAATATATACATTGATTTGAATTTTTTTTATTTTGGAAATATTTTTTTAAAACATATGCTCTACAAATATTTATGAAGTACTTAAAAATAATTTGTGCGTGCGTGTATCTACTGTTTTCAAGTTAATCTATACATGTATAAGCATGCTGTGTCAAATTTATGAAAAATTAAATTTATGGAAAATTCCTAATTGTAATTTTTATTTATGTTATTTCTCTATATTATATAACATTGAAATATGCTATTTTAAGATTAACACGAGTGGAATTCCTTTCTTTATTGCCATGTTTTTTTTTTGTTTTTTTGAGTTTGACACGAGTCAGAGTTATTCTTATGACCTGAGTTTCGGGTATGAGTATCATTATTCTTATATAGTTTTGCGTACAAGTGTTATTATTTCGAATCAGGGTATGAGAACTAGTGTTACATTTAGATTAAAAGAATGAAATGATTCATTCCATTCTAGTTGGAATGATTTATTTCATATGTTCTCCTTTCTTCAAAGAATCAAACATAATTTTTTTCATTCCAATCGTAACTAAACAAAATTTTTTTTATTTCATATGAATGAGTCATTCCGTTCCCACCTTCATTACTACAATCCAAACGTAGAGTTAATTCGGATTCCATGTCATGACATATTTGCACAAAATAAAAAATAAAATTCATACCTTTGAAGCGTGTTAGAGACTTTGGTGCGGAAAACCTCCTGCAATTAATCGTCATCTGTAATCCAATAGTGTCTCCGAACTATGATACAAGAACATAGCTCAAATCTACGATTAGTAACAACTAGTTTTGGGAGAGATTACTGATAAAAGTTTCTAGGGTTTTGGGTCAACTCATTAATCGTCATAACTAAGGAGGGAAGACGTTAGTCTTATAGGTCAAAGTAGTTGAATCACTTCTCTACAATTTCTCCAACTTTCAGTTACGTAATTGACCAAGTCAATATCCCAAACTGAATAATAAACCAAATGAGTCGGACCCTCTATAGACGCCTCATTTGGATACTCAAAATCCAACAAACACTAAATACGTAAGTAGTGTTACTCATACCCGATTTAATTCTGCATTCCTGGAAAATATGAACATGACCATGCAACAACTTTACTGTTAGTCCATGTGTAGTACAGGATGGATCCCGAAACCATGGTAAGTAAATGTAAATGCATATATAGATACGTTTAGTAGATTTTCTCCTAGCAAAAGGATAGTGGGGATTGAACAACTGCAAAATCATACTTGCTCCATTCTTCAAAAAATATTGACACATGAAATTCAATTATTAATCATTAGGAAAGTCGTTATTTTTTACTACAATGTTACCTAATCTAATTGAAGGTTTACCTCATAAACTTTGAACTTTTCCAATTGTTTTTCCTAAATTGTTATGATAATAAGTAAAAACCTTTCAAGTGGGAACCCAAGCTTAAAATGGATGAATGAAACGGCACGTACCGTGAAGCATCTAAATCCAAATAAGAGGTCTATAAGATGGTTTAGCAGTTCAAAAATGTTGTATATAAAATTAATATACATATAAAAACAAACTAAATTTAGCCAATTGATCAATATTAAATTTCAGGCACATCTAGATCATAATGTTTTAACAGGCAAGGCACGATGCTAGTCAATGAATTACCCTCAGGAAAATCCATAACCAAATTGACAAAATAAAATTGGTAAGATCTATCTATATAAAGCTCAGTACCGGTGTTGTAGTCCACAAGTTCACAAAACATTTGATTCATAACTCCTAACTAGCTAAAAACCATGGTAAACACAAATCAGCAACAATGCATCTGCTTTGCATTGCTCTTCGTTTTGGGAGCCTTTGCTTCTCTAGCAGAGTCGCGCTCCCTCAGCGAGGCATCAGTGCTTGAGAATCTTGACCAGTGGATGGCTCGTTATGATCGTGTATATAAAGATGCTAACGAGAAGAGTATACGCACTAAGATATTCGAGGAGAATGTCAAATATATACAATCATTCAACAGAGCAAACAACAAGCTTTATAAGCTCGGGGTCAATGAATTTGCTGATCTTACAAATGAAGAGTTTAAGACCTCGAGAAACAGATTCAAGAGCCATGTTTGCTCCCCAACAACAACTTTGTTCAGATATGAAAATGATACCGCAGTTCCATCTACTATGGACTGGAGAAAGAAAGGTGCGGTAACACCTATCAAGGACCAAGGTCAATGTGGTAAGCATCATCAACTTTCAACAAAATTAAGAAAGTTGGTTAAATTTAGTTAAAACTACAAGTATTTTTTAACAATTGTACTTGTCAAAATATATGTACATAGGGTGTTGCTGGGCATTTTCAGCTGTAGCAGCTATGGAAGGAATTACCCAACTTAAAACTGGCAGGTTAATATCTTTATCCGAACAAGAACTGGTGGACTGTGACACTAGTGGTGAAGATCAAGGCTGCGAGGGTGGTCTAATGGATAATGCTTTCGATTTCATCCAACAAAACCATGGCCTTTCCGCAGAAGCAAACTACCCTTACAGCGGAACTGATGACACTTGCAACGCCAACAAAGAAGCAAACCATGCAGCCAAGATAACTGGACACGAAGATGTGCCTGCCAATAGTGAGAGTGCTCTGCTAAAAGCCGTCGCCAATCAACCAATCTCTGTCGCCATTGATGCTGGGGGCTCTGACTTTCAGTTCTACTCGAGTGGCGTTTTTACAGGTGAGTGTGGTACTGAACTAGACCATGGTGTTACTGCTGTTGGCTATGGCACTAGCAGTGATGGAACCAAGTATTGGCTAGTCAAGAACTCGTGGGGGACGAGCTGGGGCGAAGAAGGGTACATAAGGATGCAAAGAGGTGTTGAAGCAAAGGAAGGGCTTTGTGGTATAGCAATGCAAGCATCATACCCCACTGCATAAATATCAAGATTCCGAATGAATCACTACCTAATGTAAATTATGTACTGCTTGGTGCATGCCATATTTCCTATTGTCTAAAAATCTTGCGTGTACTTGCTGCAAGAAATCGTGTATATATTATGATGTAATGTTGTGCATTATCAAATATAAACAAAATATGCTAAAAGTATCCATTTTATTACCAATTATATACTAGTTATAGGTTTCTACAACATAAGAATCCATGGAACAAAATCACAAATACACACAACAGAATGGATCTCAGGTTTGTTACTCAGCTGCCTCTGTTCTTGAATTATTCAACTGAAAATATGTCCAGAATTGTAACACCCCCTTTCCGAAATAGAAAGAGAGATTATGCAAAACACAACATAACTAATGAAATCATAATAAGGCTCTAAACCACAAAAGAATAGTCTTTATAACAAATAAATATCAAAAGACAATCCATACTAAATGCCAAATCGGCTCAAACCATAATCTAAAATATTAAATTCAACTGAAAACAACTGATGTATCATCGCCTAAACAAAATATCTAAACCATTTGGAAAGAAGGGAGCTCTCATCACACTTGCCCTTGATCCCCTTGATTATCTGTCGGAAGAAAAACACATGAGCCAAATGTCCAATACAGATATAAAGTACAAATTAATGAACTGAAATAACTGACTCAATTTAAATGAAATGAATTGAAACTAACAAAACTAACACAACGAAATAATAGGCCAAATCAAATGATTGGATGTTGTGACGCCCCCAAAATCAGTATATATCACCTATTCTGAGTCGCCAAATACATGGTACAAAATTCAAATACAACTTAATTATACAACAGTCGTGTAAAATACGACTAAACATATTATGTGAGTTTTAATACAAATATTGTCATCTAGACAATATACAAACTCAATGGAGTCCTTATTACATTTATTATCACACTATTTCATAGAATAGTGAGGACTACTAATGCTATTATCTGGACCATCACTCTGTTCCCCGACTAGTCCCTGCTACATTCTCATTTCCTGAAGAGAACAATGAAAGCAAAAGGGTGAGCTCAACTAGCCCAGTAAGAAATATTATGACTAAGATAATGCAGAATAAATTATCATTAGCCTTCAACAGTGTTAAACTGATAAAATATAACAAACATCAAGTTTAACTGCAATGGAACAAGCAATCCATTAGAAGAGTCAAGTAGAGAATAAAATCTACTATCTTCTATGATTTAAAAGGTTTTTCATGACTTTTATCGCTGAGACTCAGCTTAATAAATAATTCACATCATCCCTGCACTACGACCAATGATATTCATTAGTATCACAACCACAAATTATCCATGCACCACAGCCAAGGATATTCGTGTATTCATCAATGGTCATGATCATGCCAACAACTGTCCATCAATGCACTACGAGTCAATGAGGACTTTTTCCACATCATTTGTAACATTACGGTCATGATTACACCGAATAATCCCTGGTCATAATCATACCAAGTCCATCTATGCACTACATGCCACAGATGACTTTCAACATAATAAAAACATGAGGATGATGACAATGATATAAGAATTCAATAAAACAAGTTCAAGAATTAATTTATGCAGGAACTAGTAATGTCCAAATTGTCAACATGATACTTCTTTGTAGAGTAACACTTAAGATTGCTCAAAAGAATATTTCCATGAAAAGATACTGGATGAAGCGCAAATATCAAGGATATTCCACTAATTTCATGGAGTATAGAAGTCAAAACCTTAACCAATTGAGTATAACAAAGAATGGAATAACAAAAGAAATCACGGGCATGCGATAGACCGCATGCACATGAGGTTATTCCAATGTAATAATAAATAATGGAGCTGTCGTACGTAGAACGCGCGCGCAAGCGGGATATTCCAAATGAATAATAAATAATGGAACGGTGTGCGTAAGAACGCAGATGACAAGATATTCCAATGAATAATAAATAATGGAACCCGGTCGTGCGTAAAACACAGCACGGATGTTCAACAAGAATAATAAACAACGGAACCGAGTCATGTATAAAGCGCATGCATGAGGATGTTCCAGCAGAATAATAAATAATGGAATAATGGAAGAATTTCACCAAGTATAGGGTATCCAGCGTATCTGAGTTATTCTAATGTAATAATAAAGAATGGAATAAAAAATAATTTCACTAATAAGAAAGAAGGAATACCCCTAACGAAAGTACAACAAATAATATCCCTTACTAGTAAAAAAGAAGAGTATTTTTGGTCGGTAGGACGAGAATATACTCAAAGAAAACTTACACTACGCTCAAAGCTTTCTTAAACTCTAAAGAAATACGCTCAAGATTATAGAAGAAGAACTCTCTCTATAGTTTCTCTCTCTAGAGTTTCAGTGAATTCGTAAGAAATAATGAAGGAATGAGCTTCTATTTATAGAAGAATAGACTGCATAGTAACTAATTCATGAACGGTCTAGATTGATTTACTTTAAATGGACGGTCCAGATTGATTTACAATAAAATATAATATATTCTATTTATAATCTAATAAAACGAATAACTTTATAAAAGTATTCTGTTTTATATAAAAAGATTTTACTATACAAACACTATGCATAATAAAATATAATATATTCTAATTATTATCTAATAAATGTATAACTTTATAAAAGTATTACATTTTTTATATAAAAAGATTTTACTATTAGTCTAATAAAGCGAATAACTAAATAAAAGTATTACATTTTATATAAAAAGCTTTTCTATTTTATTACATTAATAATACTAATAAAACAAAACTCATCATCATTATTATAATTCACAATATTAATCGACTGTGTCGTTCCCGGAAAAGAGGGGTTTTCAATAGGATTTCTCCCATTGGCGCACAATTAGGTGACCAAACCTCTCCTCGATGTAACTTCTAGACATCGTTAATATTGCAAATAATAATATTAATAACTTTGTCATCTCAATTATTGATTATAAAATATTTACGATGAATTGAATCAAATAACGTGAGATACTTGCAAAGCAATTATCGTAATAATAATTGAACAAAACCGAGTGACTTCTCACGTAAGCATCAATAATAAATACCGTGTACTCACTTTGTGTAACTACGCCAGACATCGTACTTTTAACATCGGGTGTTTCAACGAGTTAACGGTAAAACTTCCGCCGTTATTTTCATAAAAAGTATTTTTGTCATTTTCTCAATTCGACAATAATTCCGTTTGTGGGGTCCACCAATGATTGTCTTGGTTATACGAATATTCCTGTTAAAATGAATATTCCCAGACCAATCGAATATTATATAACAACTCACGTACTTTGCAAAATTTATAAATATTATCCACAACTATAACATTATATCAAATTCATTCCATAATATTCAAAATGATATTTATAGAAAATTCATCTTTATTCATAAAAGTTGGGGTCTTACAACCTCCCTTCTTATAAAATTTAAGCCCTCGAAAGTAGGGCATACACGGTATGTCGAAGAGGTAAGGATACCTTGATTTCATTTGATTCTAACTCCTAAGTCATTTCCTCAATATCGTGGTTTCTCCACAAAATTTTGACTTGAGGTATAACCTTGAGCGTAGAATATGTTCCTTCTTATCCAAGATTTGAACATGAACCTCTTCATACGTCAAATCTTCCGCTATTTCGTCGGTTCTAACTCAATAATGTGGTTCGGGTCTTCCACATATTTACGTAACATGGATATGTGAAAAATGTTATGAACACGAGACATACTTGGCGGTAAAGCGAGTCTATAGGCCACAGTTCCTACTCGATCAAGGATTCAAAATGGGCCGATGAATCGAGGATTGAGCTTTCCTCTCTTTCTAAATCTCGTAACTCCTTTCCATGGAGTAACACGTAACAACACATGATCTCCTATATCGAATTCCACGTCCTTTTGATGAAGATCAGCATAACTCTTTTATCGATTTTGTGAGGTTTTTATACGTTGTCGGATCATTTGAATCTTTTTCGTAATCATACGTACCAACTCCGGTCCCAACAACGTTGCTTCACCCACCTCATCCCAGCATACTGGAGAACGACACTTTCTTCCATACAACGCCTCAAATGGAGCCACGCCAATACTGCTTGATAACTGTTGTTGTAGAAAAACTCCACCAATGGTAAGAACTTATCCCAACTTCCCTTGAAGTCAAGGACACAGAGTCTTAATAAATCTTCAAGAGTTTGAATAGTCCACTCCGACTGCCCGTCCGTCTAAGGATGATATGCCGAGCTAAATTGTAAATCTGTGCCCATAGCTTTCTGCAAACTAACCCAAAATCGTGAATTGAATCTTGGGTCTCGATCAAAAACTATGGATACTAGCATACCATGCAGTCTTACAATCTCGTTTATGTACATACGAGCAAGACGTTCAAGTGTATAAGTTTCTCGTATCGGTAAGAAATGAGCAGACTTGGTCAATCTATCAACAATGACCTAAATCGCATCTATACCTTGAGAAACCTTAGGAAGACCGATAACAAAATCCATGGTAATGTGCTCCCACTTCTATTCTGGAATTTCAAGTGGTTGCAATGGACCTTTTGGTATTTGATGCTCCGCTTTAACTCGTTGACAAGTTAGACACCTTGAGATAAATAGCGCTATTTCTCTCTTCATATTGCTCCACCAAAATGTATGACGAATATCATGATACATTTTGGTACTCCCAGGATGGATTGAAAATGGTGAGTTGTGCGCCTCCATCATGATTTTATACTTTAAATCAGGGTCGTTAGGAACACAAAGTCTGGAGTTGACTCGAAGTATTCCTTCTTCATCGATTCTTGCTCCCGGTATAGCACCTTCTTGCACTTTCTTCCTCATACACATCAGCTCCAGGTCTGTAGCTTGAGCAGCTTTAACTTTATCAATTAAAGTCGGTTCTACTCGTATATTCGCCATCATCACATGGGTCTCTGGAGTCTTTAACTCTATCTCCATCCTTTGCAAGTCACACAAAATGGGCCTTTGTGTTGACAATATCTCACTCGTACTTGCATATGATCTTCTACTCAATGCGTCAGCTACCACGTTCGCTTTTCCAGGATGGTATTGGATGGTATGATCATAATCTTTCAACAGTTCAAGCCAACGTCGTTGTCCCATGTTGAGTTCCTTTTGAGTGAAGAAATATTTGAGGCTTTTATGATCCGTAAAGATCTCCACCTTCTCCCTATACAAGTAATGCCTCCAAATTTTAAGTGCGAAGACAACAGTTGCTAACTCTAGGTTATGAGTAGGATAATTCCTCTCATATTCTTTGAGTTGTCTTGAGGCATAGGCTATGACTTTCCCATGTTGCATGAGAATACATCCCAACCCTTTGCCCAAAGCATCACTGTAGATGACAAATCCCTCCGAGCCAGATGGTATTGTCAGAACAGGTGCTGAAATGAGTCTCCTCTTGAGTTCTTGAAGACTCTTCTCATATTCTTCGCTCCAACCGAACTTTGTATCTTTCCGAGTCACCTGATTTAATAGAGTAGCTATTCAAGAAAATCCTTCCACGAATCTCCGATAATAACCAGCTAAGCCGAGAAAGCTACGTACTTCAGTCACTGATTTAGGTTGCTCCCAGCTTTGAATTGCTTCAATCTTTGTCGGGTCAACAGATATTCCATGACTTGATACTACGTGCCCAAGGAATGCTACTTCCTCAAGCCAGAACTCACATTTCTTCGACTTGGGATAAAGCTTGTATTCACGAAGCTTTTGAAGTGTTAGCCTCAAGTGTTGCTCATTATCTTCACGGCTTTTGGAATAAATAAGGATGTCATCAATAAAGACGACCATAAAGTGATCCAAATATTCCTTGAATACTCGGTTCATCATATCCATGAAGGCAGCAGGAGCATTAGTCAATCCAAAGGACATGACTAGGAATTCATAATGCCTGTACCGAGTTCTGAAAGCCATCTTTGGAATGTCATCGGTTCTAATCTTCAATTGGTGATATCAGGAACGAAGATCAATCTTTGAAAAGAATTTGGCTCCTTGCAACTGGTCAAACAGGTCATCAATACGTGGCAATGGGTACCTATTTTTGATGGTGACATGATTCAACTCCCGATAATCAATACAAAGTCGCATACTCCTATCTTTCTTCTTCACGAATAGAACAGGAGCACCCCAAGGAGACGTACTAGGACGAATGAAACCAATGTCTAACAATTCTTGAAATTGGGTCTTTAACTCCTAAAGTTCAATAGGAGCCATTCAATATGGGGCTTTGGAAATGGATTTTGTACCGGGTTCAAGGTCGATACAAAATTCAATTTCACGCTCTGGAAGTTCTTCAGGGAATACGTCAGGGAATTTATTAACAATAAAAATATCATTCAAAACTAACGTATTTTTGTTTAGATCTGTGACATGAGCTAAGAAAGCTTGACATGCGTTTTTCAATAAATAAATAGCTTTATAGCTTGAGATGACCGTGATTGATTTTAATGGTTTGGTCACTTGAATTCGCAGAATAGGTTGATTAGGAATATGAAAGCTAACAACCTTATGAAAACAATCAATTTTAGCATGATGAAATAAGATTGACAGGTAATGTGAGGGTACCGATTTGAACCAAACAAGACTTATAAACAGTGGATGTAATGAAAGTTTCTCCCAACGGAGTTTCCACAGATAAGTCAAAGTCTAATTTCTCCGTAGTCAAATTTAATCGTTGAGCGCAAGTAGGAGAAATAAAAGAATGGGTAGAACCGGTATCAAATAAAGTATAGACTTTGCTAGAGTTTATGATAAGCTTACCCGTGATGACCTCATTCGGGTTCCTTGCTTTCTGGGAGGTCACAACAAATGCTCTCCCTTGCACTACCGGCTTTGACTTTTCTGGGATGGCCTTTAGTGCCTCCATCCTAGCTGAACTTGTCTTCGGTGAACGACAAAATCGGGCTAAGTGACCTTCTCTTCCACAATTATAACATGCTTTGGACGGCATCGCGCAGTTTGGACTGATGTGTCCCTCCCCTCCGCATTTGAAGCATATGATAGGTGGTCATTCTCATTCCTTAACAACGGGTGCTGGTGCTGACGTCTTTCCATCATTATTGAATCTCCTCTTCTTGAAATGTCCATTCTTATTGTTTTTGCCTCGATTACCCTTTGAAGTGGTTACCACTTCGGCTCGTTGATTCCTCCACGCTTGTTGTCACCGCTCGATGACTCGCCTCATTGGTATTATCATTTTAAAATTTGCTCTTTTTTGGTTACGTTGACTCGTTATCGTGCTCTACTAACTGAGCCCTATTTACAAAATCTGAATACAAACACAGTTTATGAGAAATAAGATGTTGACATATCTCCGGCTTTAAACCTCTTAAAAACATCCGCATCATTCTCCTTTCATTATCCACCAAGTGGGACGCAAACCGAGACAACTCGGCAAACTTAGCTTCGTACTGCGACACGGTCATATTATACTGCTCCAACTTGATGAACTCTACCTCTTTTATGTGACGAATACTTTTGGAAAAGTACTTGTCGTTGAATAGTTCTTGGAATTTCTCCCAAGACATCTTCAGTGCGGTAGGTTGAGTACGCTTTACTGATTCCCACCAGTAATCTGCCTCTCCTCGCAACATAAAGGCGGCAAAGGGAACCTTTTGCTCCTTGGAGCATCCCAAGACATCAAATATCTTGGTGATCTACTTTATCCATGCTTCCGCCTTAAGTGATTTTGGCTCTCCAATAAACTCCGGTGGTCCCAGTTCCCTGAACTATTTAGCGGTGACCGTCCGAGAGTTTCCAATGTTTCCACCTACATTTGGACAGAGCGCTCTACTTTCTTTGTTGCATGAATTGTATAAAGCCTCTGAATATTCCATCATTCATCATTTGGTTAGTGTTGTTAATTGCATGAGGATTGTCGCCTTCCTGATGCACATTATCCTGATTATTGATATGTGGTGAATCAACGGTCGCATGTGCTCCATTGCTATTCTCAATATTCTCGGATGTCATTTTTAGATACTGCCACAAAACAAAGGTTAATTGACATGTAACATATTATCCCTATATTCTGATCGACCAATTAAATACCAAATAAACTTAGGTAGGTCATAACAGCGAAGGAATTCCCCATCTCTCCCCTCCTAGTTCTATTCTCACATATTAGCCAGGGATCATATCCCTAAGCTTTGATACCAACTGTGACACTCCCAAATTCGGTATATATCACCTATTCTGAGTCGCCAAATACATGGTACAAAATTCAAATACAACTTAATTATACAACAGTCATGTAAAATACGACTAAACATATGATGCGAGTTTTAATACAAATATTGTCATCTAGACAATATACAAACTCAATGCAGTCCTTATTACATTTATTATCACACTATTTCATAGAATAGTGAGGACTACTAATGCTATTATCTGGACCATCACTCTGTTCCCCGACTAGTCCTTGCTACATTCTCATTTCCTGAAGAGAACAATGAAAGCAAAAGGGTGAGCTCAACTAGCCTAGTAAGAAATATTATGACTAAGATAATGCAGAATAAATTATCATTAGCCTTCAAAAGTGTTAAACTGATAAAATATAATAAACATCAAGTTTAATTGCAGCGGAACAAGCAATCCATTATAAGAGTCAAGTAGAGAATAAAATCTACTATCTTCTATGATTTAAAAGGTTTTTCATGACTTTTATCATTTGAGACTCGACTTAATAAATAATTCACATCATCCCCGCACTTTACTGACGATGATATTCATTAGTATCACAACCACAAATTATCCATGCACCCACGCCCAAGGATATTCGTGTATTCATCAATGGTCATGATCATGCCAACAACTGTCCATCAATGCACTACGAGTCAATGAGGACTTTTTCCACATCATTTGTAACATTACGGTCATGATTACACCGAATAATCCCTGGTCATAATCATACCAAGTCCATCTATGCACTACATGCCACAGATGACTTTCAACATAATATAAACATGAGGATGATGACAATGATATAAGAATTCAATAAAACAAGTTCAAGAATTAATTTATGCAGGAACTAAAAATGCCCAAATTGTCAACATGATACTTCTTTGTAGAGTAACACTCAATATTGCTCAAAAGAATATTTCCATGAAAAGATACTAGATGAAGAGCAAATATCAAGGATATTCCACTAATTTCATGGAGTATAGAAGTCAAAACTTTAACCAACTGAGTATAATAAAGAATGGAATAACAAAAGAAATCACCAGGCATGCGATAAACCGCACAAACAGGTTATTCCAACAGTATAATAAATAATGGAACCAGTCGTGCGAACGCACAAGCGGGATATTCCAACAGAATAATAAATAATGGAACCAGGTCATGCGTAAACTCACAGACAGGATGTTCCAACAGAATAATAAATAATGGAATAACAGAAGAATTTCACCAAGTATAGGGTATCCAGCATTATACTCTGAGTTATTCAAACAGAATAATAAAGAATGGAATAACAAAAGAATTTCACTAATAAGAAAGAAGGAATACCCCTAACGAGTACAACAAATAATATCCCTTACCATAAAAGAAGAGTATTTTGACTGGTAGGGCGAGAATATACTCAAAGAAAACTTGCACTACGCTCAAAGCTTTTTTAAACTCTAAAGAAATACGCTCAAGATTATAGAAGAAGAACTCTCTCTATAGTTTCTCTCTCTAGAGTTTCAGTGAATTCGTAAGAAATAATGAAGGAATGAGCTTCTATTTATAGAAGAATGGACTACATAGTAACTAATTCATGAACGGTCCAGATTGATTTACTTTAAACGGATGGTCCAGATTGGTTTACGATAAAATTTAATATATTATATTTATAATTTAATAAAACGAATAACTTTATAAAAGTATTCTGTTATATATAAAAAGATTTTACTATGCAAACACTATGCAGGCACTATGCAAATACTATGCATAATAAAATATAATATATTCTAATTATTTTCTAATAAAACAGATAACTTTATAAAAGTATTCTGTTTTATATAAAAAGATTTTACTATTAGTCTAAAAACGAATAACTTTATAAAAGTATTACATTTTATATATAAAAGTTTTTATGTTTTATTACATTAATAATACTAATAAAACAAAACTCATCATCATTATTATAATTCACAATATTAATCGACCAGGTCGTTCCCAGGAAAGAGGGGGTTTTCTAATAAGGATTTCTCCCCATTGGCGCGCAATTAGGTGACCAAACCTCTCTCTTGTAAGAACTCTAGACATCGTTAATATTGCAAATAATAATATTAATAACTTTGTTATCTCAATTATTGATTATAAAATATTGACAATAATTAAATAAAATAACGTGAGATACTATCACGCAATTATTGTAATAATAATTGAACAAAACCGAGTGACTTCTCACGTAAGCATCAATAATCAATACCAGTGTGCTATTGTGCAACTACACGACATCGTACTTTTAACAATCGGGTGTTTCAACGATTAACAGTAAAACTTCCGCCGTTATTTTCATAAAGTATTTTTGTCATTTTCTCAATCAAACAATAATTCCGTTGTGGGGTCCACCAATGATTGTGCCGTTGTACGAATATTCCCCGACCAATCGAATATTATATAACAATTTGCGTACTTTGCAAAATTTATAAATATTACCCACAACTATAACATTATATCAAATTCATTCCATAATATTCAAAAATGATATTTATAGAAAATTCATCTTTATTCATAAAAGTTGGGGTCTTACAGATGTTATTTCATACCAAGCTCAGAACAAAATAGAAATATACCTTGTCACACAGGCAAGTCAAATAATGTCACACAGACAATCAAAATAATGTCACACAAACAATCACACACTACAAGAAAAAGGCTTAATTCTGATAAATTATTCTGTCAGAAATGACTATTCCGTCGACTTTCACCTATTTCTGATGGAATATTCCGTCGAGAATGTCGTCAGATATACAGTTATCAAGATTAATTTCGTTGAAAATATTTAAAATCGACAGAACAATGCTGACTAAAATTTCGTCAGAAATAAACTAATTTTGATGAACTTTTTTATTCATCATTATTTCGTCGATGCTAAGGGAAGATAATTCCGACGAAAGTTCCCTCAAAAATAGGTATTATTCCATCAAAAATAGTGATTTTTAAAATAAATTAAAAATGTAAGGTCGAGGGATTTCCGTCGGGAATAGCTTATTCCAGCGGGAATAGCTTATTCCGTCTAGATTAACTAGATTTTTTTTAATTGAATTTTTAGAAATTGCATTTTTCAGGTTTTTAAACCCTATTTTTGTACCTGTAAGCTTCTTTATCCCAACAACACATACAATAATATATTTCACATCTAACATAACTATAAAAACTTGTTTTATCTCATCATATCAAACATAAACTACGTAATTAATGTTAATATGAAGTAATTGATCAACAATAACAATTATACATACATCAATGAACTAACTGGTCAATAATAACAATTATACATACATCAATGTTCCATAAATTATACAATATAATTTACAAAACTCATATAGACTCAACTGAACTAAACTACAAATGATCTACACTATAATGAATAAATTTATACAAATGATCTACAATTTAATAAATAAATTTATGCAAATGAACTATAAACTAGTCGGAGGATCATCAGGCGAGGGTGGACTACAGTTCTGCTCTGGTGTATGAAAATCAACGTCGTCGTCCCCCCCGCTCGCCATCGCCATCGCCATAGTCATCGCCACTATGCTCTGCATCACCACCCCGTTAATAAGATTAAAATCGGAAGGCGTGTTTTGTAAGACCCCAACTTTTATGAATAAAGATTAATTTTTTCTAAATATTATTTTTGAATAATAAGGTGTGAATTTGATATAATGTTATAGTTGTGAGTAATATTAACAAATTTTGAAAAGTAAGCAAGTTGTCATAAAATATTCGTTTGGTCGGGGAACATTCGTTTTATCAGGAAATATTCGTACGACGGCGCAATCATTGGCGGACCCCACAACGGAATTACTGTCGGAGTTAGAAAATGACAGAAATAACTTTTTATAAAATTAGCAGCAAAAGTTTTACCGTTAACTGTTGAAATACCCGGTGGTAAAAGTACAATAATACGCGTGGTTGTAGCACATGGTATTGTACAATATCTTTGATTATTAATGCTTACGTGAGAAGTCACTCAGTTTTATTCAATTATTGCCACAATAATTGTTACATAGTATCTCACAATATTCATTCAATTATTGTCCCAATATTTTATATTATTAAATCAATAATTGAGATAACAAAGTTATTCATATTATTATTTGCATTATTGACGATGTCCAGAAAGTTCTGTCGAGGAAAGGGGTTTGATCACCAAATTGTGCGCCAATAAGGAGAAGTCCTTATCGGAAAGCCCCCTCTTTCCTCGGAATGATCAAGTTGTTAATATTGCAAGTTATAATATTAATGATGAATAAATATTATTAAAAATGTGTTTGTGAAGCCAAGTGAATCAAGATAAATAGAGGGGTTTTATTGAAGTATTTGTTGTAAATTTTGCTTGTTACATGGACCCCCCACTTACTCATTTTTTAAAATCATCGATAGAAAGTTATATATATAAGTATTATATATATATATGTGTGTGTGGGGGGGGGTGTGTGTGAGTAGATGTTATATATACATATATTATATAAGTTTTGTTTTTTATGTAAAACAGAATATATTATATTTTATTATGCATAGTACTGCATAGAGTTGCATAGTACTGCATATTGTTTACATAGTGCTGCATAGTGCAACATAGTAAAATCAAAATTATTTCGCAGAAATCATCCGTGAATAAACTTCCTATTCACACGTGATTTTTCCTTTACTGTGCGTCTAAATAGTATCCTGCCATTCACCTATAAATAGTATGCTTAGTTTAGAATTGAAGATCACACCAAAATTAGAGAATTCTTCTTCTATAGTATTGAGCGTATTTCTTTAGAGTTTAAAAAAGCTTTGAGTGTAGAAAACAGTGCAAGTTTTCTTCAAGAATATCCCCGCCATACTAGTCAGAAATACTCTCATTTTAAGGTAAGGAATATTATTTTTGTTCAATATTCGTAAGAAATAATATTTTCTTCCATACTCTATAGTATGTAAGTAATATTATTTCGTTTCATATTCCTAATTCTACACTCATTTTATTAAGTATTGCTTCTATACTCCTTGAAATTTGTACTTCATCTAGTATCGTTTCACAAGAATATTTTTCTGAATATTCTTGTTAAATTTTGATCTTTTCATGGCGAGGTACTATTCATAGGATACTAATCACGAAGTACTATTCACGGGGTACTATTCACTTGGGTACTATTCACCCGGGGTACTATTCACAACAAAAATTGATTTCTTTTCTGTCCAAATTATTTTTGATACATGAATATTATTCTTGAATTTTACTCCACAAAGCAGTTGTCATTTTGACAATTTGGACATTTTTAAACTCTGGATAAATTAAAAATTTTAAATATTTATCCTTGATTTCGTTTGATTGATGCTTATATCATTGTCATCATCCTCATGCTTATATTGTGATGAAAGTGATCTTTGGCCCGTAGTGCATAGATGGACTGTTGATTGGTATGATTATGACCAAGAATTATGTATCGGTATAATCATGACCCATAATGTTACAAATGATGTGGTAAAAGTCCTCATTGGCCCTTAGTGCATTGATGGACAGTTATTGGCATGATCATGACCAATGGTGATACTAACGAATATCCTTGGCCCGTAGTGCCTAGATAATTCATGGATGTGATAATAATGAATATCCTTGGCCCGTATAAGTGCATGGATAATTCATGGATGTGATACTAATGAATATCATTGGCCCGTAGTGCATGGATAATACGATGATGTGTATTATTTATTGAGTTGTGTTACAATAATAAAATATTGATGATGAACTTTTAAATCATAGAAGATAGTAGATATTATGCTCTACTTGACTCTTCTAATGGATTACTTGTTCCGCTGCAGTTAGACTTGTTGTCTATTATATTCTATCAGTTTTACACTATTGAACGATGTTGGTCGATTTTGCAATCGATAAAACATGCGCAAGCATACGTGGTCCACAAGTAATATAAGATAAGTAGAGTGTCATACCCACAAGGACGAAGTCTTAAGTGCAAGTCAAATACTAATGTAAGTTCTATACTGTCATATCTAAACAAGTAAAATGAGATGGTGTGTTGAACTATGTGATTAAAATGCAAGAATAAGAGAAGTAGTTGTACAAGGAAGTCAAGTTAGGATTACAATTCCCCTAATGCGTCGCCTAATCTCCTAACTCTTCACATTATAAACGAATCAAGGAATGGTCAACCGAGAACAGTAACTACACATAAGCTTATGTCGAAGGTCAAATGAACATCCCTAGCTAGATTAATCACAATATTTCTATTGTTGAAAATAACTAGACTAGGGTCATTAAGCTTAGTCTCAAGGCTACACTAGGCAAAAAGAGATATGTCTATCCTATTAAGTAGTTTATGCACACACT
This sequence comes from Panax quinquefolius, assembly GCA_020205615.1. NCBI lineage: Eukaryota > Viridiplantae > Streptophyta > Magnoliopsida > Apiales > Araliaceae > Panax > Panax quinquefolius. Next base: position 17,436,345 of record CM035165.1, read on the forward strand.
CCCATAAACATGGTCATAACAGGTGTTGTTGTATTTAAAGGTTATATATTAATATCCATTTTCAATATCCATTAATATCAATATCAATTTCTCTATCAAGCAATCAATCAATAAGTAAGATATACAACAGCCCATTCCAAAATGATTCATTAATATAAATAGGAGAGAAATTTAATTAAGCTAAACAATAGGTTACATTGTAATCCTAAAATGGAATTAGTTCATAACCATGGTTCTAATACACATTTTTAAAACATTCAATAAGCTCATTAATACACAATTAAATGAAAGATTTGGAATAAGAAAACTCATGTTGTGAAGTTTTCTTTCTCCAACTCTTCTCTTCTCTGTGTAGATTCTGAGCTCTTGAGGATGCAATCACTTTTTCTTCCTTGAAGCACAGATTCTTTCTCTTCTAAAAACTAATTAAACTGTAATACCTATTCTATCTTTGTACTAACTATATCTGATGGCAGTTCTGTCTGAATATCCTTAACTTCTCCTTCTTTAGGTCATTAATAGCAAGTCATTGCCTGGACACCGGAGGTGGCGCTGCGGTGAGTAAACTATTAGGTGGCGTTGCAGCGCCACGTAGGCTTTGAAAAACACCAGAGCTCGTGCTGCAGCGTAATTTCATGAAGGAACTGTGGCGCTACAGCGCCATGCTGACGTCAACCTGAAATCCAACCTCGCGCTACAGCGCCAATCTAAAGCCTGGTGATGGCGTTGCGACGCCAGAGAGTGAAAATTGACCATTTTGCCCCTTTAAGCTAGAAATGACCTAATGATCCCTGCATCATAGAGATTGAACATAATAACAACAATATATATATATATAAATAAACAAATAACAGAAAACATGCAACATCTTAAGCCATAAAGGATTTAATTCGCGGATATAAATCCCACTCATCAAATACCTCCAAACTTAAGCTTTTGCTTGTCCTCAAGCAAACTATCTGACATCCACACCTACTATTATAATGACTTCTAAGCGCAATTATAGACCCTCTCTGAGAATAGGACAAACACCGATATGAATGAGGGCTTAATATCAACTTATAAGTATGAGACTGTACTCGATCCATTCTATGTGTGTGTGTGCAGACCAACCATCCTAACTAATCATAGCCCAAATTAAGATCACACAATCGATTATGATAATCAATATGCTAACTATACAACTCACACAATCAACAAGCAATAAGAACAAGACGCAACTACACGAAAGGATCAAAAGGTTCTAGTTATTGAAGTAAAATCTAACTCAGACAGTGCTTAATTACCTTAGGCTAAACAGAGCATACCCATTAATAAGCTTTTGATCAATGACTCCTAAGCCAGATGACTTGAGGGCACTAGGTGTAGAACACCCCTATGAATCTAATAACTCGAGCAACAAAGGCAACATAAATAACTTAAGTAAAAAAAAAGATTTTACTAAATCCGAAGATTATTTGGCGAGTGCATTTTATGCTCTATCTCGCACAAGTCTGCGTTATGGGCGAGTGCGTTTCACGCTCCATCTTGACCCACCGCAAGACTATGATTTTTATTTTTTTTATTATTATATTTTTTATTTTTTTTAAATAGAACTATAGATCCAAAAATGTAAAAGCGTCTATGTCTTTTATTACCTTGAGATCAAAAGAGTTTTAACAAAGTGCACAAATTTTCAAAATGATAAACCAACAATCTAAATCCAAAAAATAACTAGTTAAAACAATTGGTCAGTGCTTGCTAAGAAGGACTGATCCATAACAGTCTCGACTTATCCAATTAACACACCCCTAGCTTACATATGCTTGACACGACTCTAAGAGAAATATATAATCACTTGGCGCTTGTCATTAGCCACAATCAAAAATTAAATGCTATAACACCCTCACCCAGCATATGAACAGTTACAGATCGGGGGATAGGGTTAATCAAAATACTTAGGCAAGAAGCAATAAAAGATAAAGTACCCTTGCCAAAATAGGGTAAAGCCATAACACATGGCATCAAGTATACCAATCATTTGTGCAAATCCCAAAATATGGCTATAAACAAAACATTCCCATAATGCTATTTATATAACAAAACATTCATATATAATAAATAAAAGCATTCATATATATAAACCCAAACATAATTAATATGCATCTTAAACTAAAAACCATTAACCAAACCATTAACAAACCAGTCTAAACGCATAATCAAAACATCAAAATAAAGTTTATGGCTATACATCCCAAAAGAAACTCTCTCAACCCCCACAGATTAAACATAAATGCAATTCATATATACCTAAAATTAAAAGAATCTCCCCCAAACTTGAAATTTGCCAATGTCCTCAATGGCCTTCTTGCTGCAGCATCAAGTATCCTCCCTATCACCATCATCATCATCAGCTGGCTCCTCCTCGCGGACCTCTTCCCTGGGCGGAATTGGTGGTGGATAAGGCGCAAAAATTGGAGGTTATGGAAATTGAAAAGGCATGGACTCCGCGTCATCTCCTCCCTGGGCAACATAAATACTAGAAATTATATTCACCAACTCCGCGTGGTAGTGATTGAATTGGCTCTGCCATTGAGCTACAGTATCCACGTTGCAGTGTAGAAAATTAAGACTGCCCAGTATCTCAGCTAGGGCCTCAGGTGGAATAGACTCAGATGATGGGGGCTCAGGCACTTGCGTGTAGGGACCGGCCTCAGTGGAGGGTGGCGACTGCGGAGCTGGTAAATAACCCTTGCCCCTTGGGTGCGACTGAGCTCCTTCCCAAACGTTAAATGGGGCGACGACGTGATGATCAATGACAGCCATAGGCGGCAGAGTGACGTCTTCTTTCTCCCATAGCACACCCGCTCTTTTGCAGAGTCGGGTTATTAAGGATGGGTGAGGGAGTCCCGACATAACGTTGCTACGGATGGCCTTCTTAATTGACTCTTGGATAAGAACCCCCACATCAATCTTCAGCCCCATGACAATTGCGTAAAGCAGAACTACCCTTTATCTTGTTACATCGCTCAGGTGGTGGGTTGGCATGATATTTGAGCAAATGAAGGAGTACCAAGCCTTACCGTAGCGACTTAAAGCTTGTTGGGGGAAGGAAGTCTTTTAACCATGGAATTCATTGGTTTTCTATACGGTTCCAGGCTTGCAGAGCTTTGTGATTATCTCTTCTGTATTGTAACTCCGCAGCCTTACTTCCAGGTAGTCGTGACCATCATAGTTTGGAATCCCATACACCTGGTTGATGGCGCGACTATATATCAAAGGGGATCAGCTAACCCCGAACCGGCACCACTAAAGGGCCGTCTGCACTACCATTTGCGTAGAATTCCTTTACCACCGAAATAATTGCAAACTCAGGTGGCTTGGTGAAGTGGATCCATTTCATAGTCACAATCGTGGCCATCATATCGTCGTTCGTCTTGTCATCTGGCCTTAACCCCCTCTCTGGCACCAAATTTCACTTCAAAAAATTTTGGGTGTAGCGCTTCCAGGCTTCCTCACTTGTAAATTTTTCAGTATCCCATCTGGAAGGAGGAGCCCTGGATGCCGATGAAGGGGGACCGAAGCTAGTACGGGGATGCTTTGAACCCATTAGAGACTTGCAAGAGGATCTAGAACCTCAAGGAGACAAAATCCAACAATAGGAATACCACAATCCTGTACTTTCTCTACAAATTCCCAAACCCAAATAATACAGAGAAAGAACCCCAGTACTATTTTTTAGTTAACATGCAAATCCCTTACCTTGTGATTAAATAGAAACTAACTGAATAGGCTAGAAGAGAGACGGACGGTTGAGGGAAGGGGAAAAGATGCAACTGTTGTGAATATGGGAAGGTGGGATGTAACTGCTAAGGGAATGATGGGAGAGTGGGATGTAACTACTAAGAAAATGGTAGAAGGCGCTGCAAAAATGGGAGAGGGGGAGTGTAACTAGTTTAAACTGAACTGAAAAGCCTTTTTTAATATCTAAAACTCGTTAGCGGCGCTGCGGCACAAACATTGGTGATGCGGCGTGATATCAGATCTAAGTTAGTATTGCGGATGCAAAACTTAGTGTAGGACTTGGTATTTGTAGTATGAGTTTGCGTTAATCGCCAACTTGATTTAGCCTCGTGGCGTGAAAGATAACTTTCGATGAGATGGTATTGTGGTGCTAAAATTCTGATGTGCCCCAACTTGTAGTGGCGCTGCAACGCGAGATATAGTATAGAGAGTGGCGCTGTAGCGCAAAAATGCAGTATGTTCAATTTAGGCATAGCGCTACGGTGCAAAAAATGGGCGGCTGAAATACGGATATATAAGCGTTGGCGGTAGCGGTAGATAGTGTAAAGAGATGCGATCGTGACGAAATTACTGAGACTATTTTCGCCGGATTGGTCTCTGCTTGCGCATGAAAGTTGGTGTTGCGGCGTGGCTTTTGTCTTAGCTTATTTTCCTGCACAGGCAAGTCCCAACTCAGTAAGACTTTTACCACTCAAAAATAGAACTAGTAGAACCTGGAATCACACATACTAACTACTGAATGCATATAACTGCAGACTCACTAACATTCTAATATGCACTATACAAACACTAGCCATTACAAGGAAATACAAAGTGAAACATATGATAACTAAAGAAAACAGAAAAAATGAAAATGAAAAGGATATTTTTGATACTGAGAAGAGGTTGCCTCCCCACAAAGCGCTTGATTTAGAGTTATCGGCTTGACTTTTACCCCGTCTTACACTAGGTCTCCCAAGGTGATGGATGTGTTTTGCCGGTCGACCTCACCGCCCCAATAGTGTTTTAATCGTTGTCCATTGACTTTGAAGGTTTTATCTGAGTGAGGGTCTTCGACTTCAATAGCCTCATAAGGATACACCTTAGCAATTATGAACGGCCCCGACCATTGGAACTTCAACTTCCTAGGGAATAATTTTAGTCGGGAGTTGAAAAGAAGCACCTTCTGGCCCTGTTCAAAATTTCTTTCGACTATTTTCTTGTCGTGCCACCGCTTCATCTTTTCCTTATACAACTTAGCATTTTCATACGCTTGCAGACGAAACCCGTCTGATTCATTGAGTTGTAATAGTCTTCATTCACCAGTTGCATCCAAATCGAAATTGAGCTTTTGGATAGCCCAATATGCGTTGTGCTCCAACTCCACAGGTAGATGACAAGCCTTGCCATAAATAAGCCTACACAGAGACATTCCGATAGGCATTTCATATGCAGTGCGGTACGCCCATAAGGCATCATCAAGCTTCTTGGACCAATCCTTTTGATTCGGGTTAACAATCTTTTCTAAGATGCGCTTTACCTCTCTATTGGATATCTCCGCTTACCACTTATCTGTGGATGAGAAGCAGTGGCTATTTTATGGGTCACCCCATACTTAGCGAGAAGGGCTTCAAAATATTTGTTGCAGAAATGTGACCCTTCATCACTGATTATCACTAGTGGTGTGCCGAAACGAGTGAATATATTTTTCTTTAAGAAATTAAGCACCACCTTAGCATCGTTAGTAGGCAGGGCGACTGCTTCTACCCACTTGAGACATAATCAACCGCAACAAGAATATAAAGATTGTTGTAAGAAGATGGAAATAGACCCATAATGTCAATACCCCAAACATCAAACAATTCTGCTTCAAGGATATTCTATAGAGGCAATTCATGCCTTTTGGAGATGGTTCCTACCCTTTGGCATCTATCGAAACGCGATACATATATGTGAGCATCTTTGAACAGGGTAGGCCAGGAAAACCCAGATTGGAGCACTTTACCAGTAGTTCTTTGGTCCCCAAAATGTCCTCCATAATTTAGGGAATGACAATGATGGAGCACACCTTCGATTTCCTTCTCTAGCAAACATCTTTGCTGAATTTGGTCTGAACACTGCTTGAATAGGAAGGGCTCATCCCACAAATATTGTTTTGCATCGTTTAAGAATTTCTTCCTCTGTTGATAGCTCAGGTTGGGAGGAAACACTTGACAAGCAACAAAATTAGCAAAGTCCGCATACCAAGGGGCTTTGCTTTGGACAACAAAGAGTTGTTCATCAGGGAAGAAATCATTTATGCCTTTTTTCGCATCTCCCAAATGAGGAGAGTTTTCTAACCTCGACAAATGATCCGCTACCTGGTTTTCAGTTCCCTTTTTGTCACGGATCTCCAGATCAAACTCCTGGAGAAGAAGGACCCACCATATCAGCTTAGGCTTCGCATCTTTCTTTTCTATAAGATACTTAATGGCTGAGTGGTCTGTGTACACGATCACTTTGGTTCCAATAAGATAGGCTCGAAACTTATCAAAAGCATAAACCACTGCCAGCAGTTCCTTCTCAGTTGTGGTGTAATTTAACTAAGCATCAGTTAATGTTTTGCTGGCATAGTAGATCGTGTGGAACACTTTGTCCCTTCTTTATTAAAAGCGCCCTAATTGCAAAATCATTGGCTTTGGCGTCATATATAAGTGAAATAGGAAAGTCCGATTGAAGCTACCACAATAGGAGCTTAAATGAGTCTTTCCTTTAATAGATCAAATGCTCTAAGGCAGGCTTCATCAAACTGAAAAGGCATGTCCTTTTCCAATAATGTACAAAGCGGTTTGGTTATCTTTAAGAAGTCCTGGATAAACCGCCTGTAGAATCCTGCATGCCCAAGGAAGCTCCTCACCCCTTTCACTGATGTAGGCAGTGGTAGATTATTGATGACATCAATCTTAGCCTTGTCTACCTCAATACCGCCAACAGATACTCTGTGGCCCATAATAATGCCCTCATTGACCATGAAGTGGCACTTCTCCCAATTCAATACAAGATTTGTCTCAACATATCTTTTGAGAACGACAGTCAAATTTGCTAGACAGTTATCAAATGAGCTCCTGAATATAAAAAAGTCATCCATGAAGACCTCGAGGGTCTTTTCAACCATGTCTGAGAAAATAGACATCATGCAATGCTGGAATGTTGTAGGAGCGTTACACAGCCCAAAAGACATTTTTTGAAAGGCAAAGGTCCTGTAGGGGTATGTGAAAGTTATTTTCTCCTAATCTTCAGGAGCTATAGAGATTTGATTATAACCCGAATAACCATCAAGTAGACAATAAAATTCATGCCCAACAAGTGTATCGAGCATCTGATCAATAAATGGCATAGGGAAATGATCCTTATAGGTGGACTTGTTCAACTTTCTGTAGTCCATACATACCCGCCAGCCAGTCACCATTCTGGTTGGAATCAGCTCGTTATTCTCATTAGGTATTCTCGTCATGCTGCCCTTTTTTGGCATGCACCGAATGGGACTGACCAAGGGCTGTCTGAGATGGGGTAGATAATGCCCGCATCTAGCAACTTAATGATTTCCTTTCGGACCACCTCTTTCATTATTGGGTTCAACCGCCTCCGATGCTCAATGGTTGGTTTAGATCCTTCCTCCAGTAAAATTTTATGCTTGCATAGGGATGGACTGATCCCTTTGATATTTGTAATTGACCACCCCAGGGCCATTTTATACTATTTGAGCACTAACAGTTGCTTCTCTTTCTGGCACGATCATCTAAAAATGTTGAAATTATAACTAGCAAAGTGGATGATTCCCCTAAGTATGCATACCTCAGATGATTGGGCAAGGGCTTTAACTCTAGGAAATGAGGTTCTGTGATCGATGGCTGGGCCTTGGAAGTAGATGCTTCTTGATCATTCAGAGACTCAAACTGTCTTTGGAACTGTTTAGATCTCTGGGGTGCATCCAACCACTTGGCATATTCAAACTGGGTGGCCTCTTCCATAGTACTGACACCTATCATTGTAGCTTCTAAAGGGTCTGTCATGTAGGTTTCTGAGAATACTTCCCTCACTGTATTATCAATCACTTTAATCTGAAAGTAGTCTTCAAGGGTATTCAGATATTTCATTGACTTGAACACATTGAAGGTTACTTCCTGATCCTATACTCTCATAGTCATCTCCCCTTTCTGCACATCTATTAAGGTCCTCCCAGTTGCTAAGAATGGTCTGCCCAATATTATCGGGACCTCCCTGTCTTCCTCAAAATCTAGTATAATAAAGTCTACTGGGAAGATGAACTTGTCCAACTTGACAAGCACATCCTCTACTATCCCCTTGGGTAAGTAAGAGATCTATCCACCAATTGCAAGGTAATACTTATGGGTTTGGCTTCATTCAGTCCCAGCTTTTTATATATCGACAGGGGCATCAAGTTTATACTAGCCCCTAAATCACACAAGGCCTTGCCAATGAATTGGTCCCTGATAGTGCATGGAATCGTGAAACTTCCAGGATCTTTTAGTTTCGGTGGAAGCTTGTTCTGTAAGATGGCACTGCATTCCTCTGTCAGAGCCACTGTTTCATAATCCGCCATTTTCCTCTTTTTAGATAATATGTCTTCCATGAATTTGACATAGCTCGGCATTTGTTCCAACGCCTCTGCAAACAGAATGTTAATGTGAAGCTTCTTAAACACTTCTAAGAACTTAGAAACTACTTATCAAGCTTTTGTTTCTGCGGGCACTGGGGAAATGGCAACTGTGGGATGGGAGGACTAGCTTTGTTCACTGTAGGGGTTGGTGTTGTAGGGTTATCTTGAGCATTTTCCTTACCCCCAAAATTATCATCAGTCTTCTCCACAATAGGTTCCTCTATAGTCACTTCTTCCTGCACTATAGGACTCTCTCCACCATTTTCATTTATAGTTCTCCCACTCCGAAGTATAACTACTTTGCATTGTTCCTTTCCATCCCGTTTCGGGTTGACATCAGTGTCACTCGATAATGTGCCTTGCAGATGACTATTCAAAGCAGAGGCTAACTTTCCTATTTGGACTTTAAGGTTCCGGATGAAAGATTCTTGATTACTGCTCCTTGTTTTGTTTTGGGCAATATATCGCGACATGAGATCTTCCAAACTAGGTTTTCTTTTCTGTTGAGGTGGTGGATGGTGGAACTGATTCTGAGAACTCTGTGGTTGTTGGTTGTACTGATTTTGAGCTTGGAAACCAAGAGGGTTTGAGAAATTAGGACTGGTGGTCGAAGGTTGTGCTTGATTGCTATTTGTGTTGCCCCAAGAGAAGTTTGGATGATTCCTCAAGCCAAGATGGTAATGAGTGGGGAGATTTGCATTTTACTGACGCCCGTAGTTAGAAACAAATTGAACTGACTCAGGGCTTATGGCATACTGATCAGTTGGGTGGCTCCCTTGACATAATTCATACCCCTCTGCGTGATGCTTAGATATGAGGGCCCCTCCAGAAACGGCATCTATACTAGAACGAGTAGATTTGGATTACCCATTATAAAATGTCTGGATGGGAAGACATTTTGGCAGTCCATGGTGGGGGCATTTTCTCAGAAGATCCTTGAATCGCTCCCATGAGTCGTACAAAGACTCTGATTCAAACTGGACAAAGGAGGTAATGTCGTGCCTGAGCTTGTCAGTTTTAGCGGGCAAAAAGAACTTCACCACGAACTTTTGAGCCAAGTCAGCCCATGTGGTGATGGAGCCTGATGGAAGTGAATGTAGCCAGCTCTTGGCCTTGTCCCTCAAGGTGAATGGAAACAATTAGAGTCTGATGGCATTGTTAGACACTCCGTTGCACTTAAACGTATCGCAGATCTCCAAGAAGTTTATCAAGTGGTCATTCGGGTCATCATTTGGTAACACTGAGAATGCTCGGTTGTGAATATGCGATATGAGGCATATCATACTCCCTTAAAGATTTCTAAAGTTCCTCAGCCATTATAACAGGAGTAGGTATGTCCTGAGATTTTTCTCTTTGCAATCATCTGTACGTTCTATCAACCTCGAGATCGAGAGGTATTATATTCCGACCCCTTTGAGGTGACATAAACAGTAGAGATTACCTAAAAAGAAAAATTAAACAGATATATCAGTTTAAATTAAGATCGTATTGACTTAGTGTTAATATTGATAAACAAATAATACTAAGTCCCCGGTAATGGCGCCAAAAACTTGTTAGTCGATTTCGCAATCGATAAACACGCGCAAGTATACGCGGTCCACAAGTAATATAAGATAAGTAGAGTGTCGTACCCACAATGACGAAGTCTTAAGTGCAAGTCAAATACTAATATAAGTTCTATACTGTCGTATCTAAATAAGTAAAATGAGATGGTGTGTTGAACTATGTGATTAAAATGGAGGAATAAGAGAAGTAATTGTACAAGGAAGTCAAGTTAGGATTACAATTCCCCTAATGTGTCGCCTAATCTCCTAACTCTCCACATTACAAATGAATCAAGGAATGGTCAACCGAGAACAGTAACTACATATAAGCTTCTGTCGAAGGTCAAATGCACATCCCTAGCTAAATGAATCACAATATTTTTATTGGTGAAAATATCTAGACTAGGGTCATTAAGCTTAGTCTCAAGGCTACACAAGGCAAATAGAGATATGTCTATCCTATTAAGCAGTTTATGCACACATTCCCATAGGCATGGTCATAACAGGTGTTGTTGTATTTAAAGGTTAGATATTAATATCCATTTTTCAATATCCATTAATATCAATATCAATTTCTCTATCAATCAATCAATCAATAAGTAAGAAATACAACAACCCATTCCAAAATGATTCATTAATATAAATAGGAGAGAAAGTTAATTCAGCTAAACAATATGTTACATTGTATTCCTAAAAATGGAATTAGTTCATAACTATGGTACTAATACACATTTTTAAAACATTCAACAAGCTCATTAATACACAATTAAATGAAATATTTGGAATAAGAAAACTCCTGTTGTGAAGTTTTTTGTCTCCAACTCTTCTCTTCTCTGTGTAGATTCTCAGCTCTCGAGGATGCAATCACTTTTTCTTCCTTGAAGCACAACTTCTTTTTCTCCTAAAAACTAATTAAACTGCAATACCTATTCTATCTCTGTAATAACTACCTCTGATTGATAAGTGGATTTCATATCCACGAATCGATGTTCATTTCAAGCTTAAATTCGTTGTTACTTTCTTGTTTCGTGTTCATTTTCACTTGTTTTGTGTTCTTTTATGTGTAGGGTGGTCGTTGTAGCATTTAACAAGATTTGGAGTCAATTGGGATGATTTCGGCACGAATTCATTAAGGTAAGGAAAAATTCACTCGGCAGCTTTTTAGAAAAATTAACAGAAGGCACCCCCGCCGGGGCGGGCCCTTTTTGCATTTGCACCCCCGCCGGGGTGGGGGGTCTCGACCAGCTGATTGTCCTGTTCTAGTTAGGACTGTGCTGCTACATGGTTTTTAGTGATGTGATCGCATATGGACTCTAGAGAAAAGAGGATTCGACTGGGACACTAAAGGGCACGCCCATTACTCGACGAATAACACAATTGAGCAACACACAAGTGCAATTGACGAAGACTATTTCCAGATTTTTCACAAAAAGCTTTGGAGGAGTAATTTGAAGAGATTTTCGTGACAATTGCAATTCTAGGCTACGTGAAGGGTGTTCATTATTATTCTTCTCTTTAGTCTTTTATTTGTAATGGCAAAGATGTTTTCGTTAGATTATTCAATTTTTATATCATTCGTTATGAACTAATTTGCTTATTAGTCTTATGATGGATCCTTGGGTGAAACGATGATTTTATTATTTTGATTTCCAGTTCAATAAAATATTTTCAGTTTATCTATGTTAATTTGAGCGTGAATTTATGAATTGCTTGATCAATAATTTTTTGTGGATTTGTATGGAATCGAGAGAGGATATTCAAATCTAGACTTAGTTAATATAGAATGTGTCATGAATTTTGTGAATAGCAGATTCTTGATTATTGTTAAGGTAGAGATATGCTTGACATCGCATGTAATCGGATAGAGAACTTATTCTTAAACCTTCTTTAATTTTAGTTCACATAGAGATATAGTGAGTTGGTTGATTTAGGTGTTTAACTTGTTTCTATCTAAATTGTGGATTTAAGTTGATACGGTATTAGTGCATCGAGAGGTGGCTAGTACTACATTCGTGTTCTTGATTAATAAATTGGGATATTGAATTGAATTGGAATAAATGTTTAAAAATCAGAATGAAGCTTAGGGTGAAATCATAAGTCTAATTCTCCATTGATTGAGTGAACTTCCGGATTTTGATATTTGTGATTGTTTTTTGATAGTTTATTTATTTATTAATTTAGTTTCTATAATTTTAAACCATTGAATTGAATAGTATAATAGAATTAGGATTAATAAAAAATTGGTAATTCTGAAGTTAAATTTCTTGCTAATTTGTCTTCGTGGGAACGATACTCTGCTCATTACTATATTACTTGTTGACCACGTATACTTGTGTGTTTTACGTATATAGATTTTACCCAACAAGTTTTTGGCGCCGTTGCCGGGGACCATTTAGCCTAGATTTTAATAATTTTACAATATTAGTTTAATTAGTCCAGTTTTACTTAAACATTTTTTGTTTTTGCTTTTGTTCTTCCTATTTCAGGTTTTTGACATTGGTTTATGCAAACACGATCCAAAAATCCAGACTTGCTTCCTTTTGAGGATGACATTGAAAGAAGATTTTAGAGGTTGAGTAAGTGGATCAAGGAAACAAGGAACGAATTCAAAAATTCAGATAATGAAGTAGCAATGACTGCCGAATACCAGAAAGCGTTGAGGGATTTTGCAACACCTAAGGTGAGTGATCTGCAGTCGAGCATCACTAGGCCTGCAATAACTGCTAATACTTTTGAAATCAAGCCCGGGACCATTCAGATGATGCAGAATTCAGTTCAGTTTGAGGGAATGGCAAATGACGATTCGAACGAGCATTTAATCAGTTTTCTGGAAATGTGTGACACTTTCAAGTACAATGGGGTGTCGGATGAGGTAGTGAGACTTCGCTTGTTCCCGTTCACTTTACGGGACAAGGCGAAGAGTTGGTTACATTCTCTGCCGTCGGGATCGATAACTACGTGGGAAGACTTGGCTCAGAAATTTCTTGCCAAATTTTTCCCAATGGCAAAAATTGCTAAAATGAGGAATGACATAACAATGTTTGAGCAGAAAAATGGGGAGTCGCTATATGAGGCATGGGAGAGATACAAGGAGTTACTTAGAAAGTGCCCACATCATGGATTGCCCAAGTGGCTGCAAATGAACACCTTTTATAACGGACTACATGGGAATGTCAGAACCAGTATTGACGCAGCGTAAGGCGGAGCTTTTATGGCTAAGAGTTACGAGGAAGCCCACAGCAAGAATGACACAGGCAAAGGCGGCTGGGATTTTGGAAGTAGATGGGGTGACAGCTATACAAGCACAGATTTCTACTCTGTCTAAGAAGTTGGATGCTATGACAGGGGCTCAAGTACAACAGGTTACGGTAGTATGCGAATTATGTGCGGGTGACCATCCTACAGATTAGTGCGTAATTAATCCAGCATCCGTCCAGTTCATAGGTAGCTATAACAGAATTCCGCAAATACATACCAAAACACTTATAACCAAAGGAATAGGAACCACCCAAATTTGTCGTGGAGCAATAACCAGCAAAATCAAGCTCCACGACAGTTGTATCCCCCAGGTTTTCAGAATCACCAACAATCGGTTCAACATCAGGAAAAGAAATCAAATATCGAGGAAATGGTGTCGAAGTACATAACTAGCAATGAGGCAGCAATGAAAAATCAAGCAATGGCAATGAAATTACAAGAGATGGCTATCAAGAATTTAGAAAATCAGATAGGACAGATGGCATTAGCATTGAATAATAGACCACAAGGAACGTTGCCAAGTGACACTGAGAGAAATCCGAAAGGTGGTCATGAGAAATGTCAAGAAGTTATGTTGAGAAGTGGAAAACATCTCGTGGGTAATAATGCAGAAAATTCAGCGACATCGGAGGAAACAGTTGATGACAGTAACGTGGTTAAAGGTAACAAGGGTGATGATAAGCAAAGTGAGGACATAAAGTTAAACAATAAGCCAATTGTTTATCCTCCACCACCGTTTTAGCAGAGGGTTCAAAAATAGAAATCAGATAAGCAGTTCGCAAAGTTTTTAGAAGTGTTCAAGAAACTCCAGATTAACATCCCATTCGCAGAAGCCCTAGAGCAAATGCTTAGTTATGCGAAGTTCATGAAATGAATTCTGTCGAGGAAAAAGAAATGGGAAGATTTTGAAACAGTGGCACTAACAGAGGAGTGTAGTGCGGTGTTACAGCAGAAGTTACCACCAAAACTTAAGGACCCGAGGAACTTTACTATCCCATGCACGATCGGGAAAATGTTGTTTAACAAATGTTTATGTGATTTGGGGGCAAGTGTGAACCTTATGCCATTGTCAGTATACACAGAATTGGGTTTGCCCATGCCAAAGCCTATGAATATTTCATTGCAGTTGGCGGATAGGTCAGTCACATACCCGAGAGGCATAGTAGAGGACATTTTGGTTAAAGTGGATAAGTTTATATTCCCAGTGGACTTTATCATTCTGGATTTCAAGGAGGATAAGAACATCCCGATTATCTTAGGGAGACCTTTCTTGGCCATGGGAAGGACAGTCATAGACGTGCAAAAAGGAGAACTTACTATGAGAGTCCAAGATCAAGAAATAAAATTTAATGTGTTTAAGGCCATGAAATTCCCTACGGATGAAGAAGAATGTTTTCGGATGGATTTAGTCGAGCAAATCATCGGTGAAGATATGAGTATGAGTTTGGTCAACGATCCGTTAGAAACAACTTTATTGGGGGATGAAGAGAATGACGACCCAGAATTTGTGGACTACTTACAGATGTTAGACTCATTGCCACGAGTTAGGTGATTCAGAGCATCGTTTGAACCTTTGGACACTGAGGAGATAGCTGCAGAAAAATAAAATCGTCATTGGAGGAGCCACCAACATTGGAACTTAAGCCACTCCCTATACATCTCAGGTATGCGTACTTAGGCAATTCAAATTCTTTACCTGTAATTATTTCTGTTGCACTCAACGAATTGCAGGAAGAAAAGGTACTGAGGGTGCTTATGGAACACAAATCAGCGATTGGTTGGACGATTACGGATATAAAGGGAATTAGCCCTTGGTTTTGCATGCACAAGATTCTGATGGAAAATGATGCAAAACCGATGGTGGAGCAACAACGACGACTTAACCCAATTATGAAGGAAGTGGTAAAGAAGGAAATTTTGAAATTATTGGATGTCGGTATCATCTATCCGATTTCTGACAGTAAGTGGGTTAGTTCGGTTCATTGTATGCCGAAAAAGGGGGGAATGACCGTGGTACAGAATGAGGATAACGAGTTAATTCCAACAAGAACAGTGACAGGTTGGAGGGTGTGCATCGATTATAGGAGGTTAAATAAGGCAACCCAAAAAGATCACTTCCTGCTACTCTTTATCGATCAAATGTTAGACAGATTAGCGGGACATGATTACTATTGTTTATTGGATGGATACTCGGGCTATAACCAGATCGCCATTGCTCATGAGGATCAAGAAAAGATAACATTTACGTGCCCTTACGGTACATTTGCATTCAGGAGGATGTCATTCGGGTTATGCAATGCACCTGCAACCTTTCAACGGTGTATGATGGCCATTTTTTTCAGATATGGTGGAGAAAAATGTTGAAGTCTTCATGGACGATTTTTCGGTCTATGGAGACAACTTTGATACTTGCCTAGGGAATCTAGTCATGGTATTGCAGCGATGTAAGGATATAAACCTCATACTCAATTGGGAAAAATGCCACTTCATGGTTGAAGAAGGCATAATTTTGGGTCATAAGGTGTCGGCTCAAGGATTGGAGGTGGACAAAGAAAAGCTGGAAACAATCGAGAAACTGCCTTCACCGAGCTTAGTTAAGGGTATTAGAAGTTTTCTGGGACATGCTGGATTCTACAGGAGGTTCATAAAGGACTTCTCTAAAATTGTAAAACCTCTATGCAGTCTTTTAGAGAAGGATGCTACTTTCAGTTTTACTGAGGAATGAAAATCAGTGTTTGAATCATTGAAGAAGAAATTAACTAAAGCCCCCGTGATAGTCGCACCGGATTGGAATATGCCTTTCGAATTAATGTGTGATGTGAGCGACTATGCGGTTGGGGCTGTTTTAGGCCAAAGACGGGACAAGGTGTTTCACGCCATATACTATGCAAGTAAAACACTCACAGAAACTCAAATGAATTATACACAACCACGGAAATGAATTGCTTGCAGTGGTGTATGCATTTGAGAAATTCCTAGCATACTTGATCGGGACTAAGGTGATAGTCTACACGGACCATTCGGCGATTCGGTACCTAATAGCGAAAAAAGATGCTAAGCCACGCCTTATCTGATGGATTCTTCTACTTCAAGAGTTTGACTTAGAAATTAAAGATATAAAGGGGATGGAGAATCAAGTAGCCAATCACTTGTCTAAATTTGGAAAACCGAGGAAGCGAAAGAAAGATGATGTGAAATTAACGTGAGTCATTCCCGGATGAACAATATTTTGGGATTCTGCGCGAGAATTTTCGTGGTATCACGGATTATGCAAATTTTCTTGTAAGCAATATTCTTCCACGACCTCATAAGACAACAACATAAAAAGAAGTTTCTTCATGATATAAAGTGGTACATGTGGGACGAACCGTATTTGTTTAAATAATGCGCCGACAAAATGATTAGACGGTGCGTCCCCTATAGTGAAGTGAAGAACATTATGCATGAGTGACATTCATCTGCATGTGGCCGGCATTATGGCAGCGAGCGGACATCAGCAAAGGTGTTGCAAGCTGAGTTTTATTAGCCCACATTATTCAAAGATACCCACCATTTTGTCAAACAATGCGATAGGTGTCAAAGGGTGGGAAACATCTCGAAACAGAATGAGATGCCCCTACAAACAATTCTTGACGTGGAAATTTTTGATGTATGGGGCATCAATTTCATGGGGCCATTCCCTTCGTCTTTGAATAATCAGTATATTCTACTCGCAGTGGATTACGTTTCGAAGTGGGTTGAAGCTGCAGCACTACCATCCATAGATGCCAAGGTAGTCCTCAAATTCCTACAGAAAAACATTTTCACGAGGTTTATACGCTAAGAAGCGATAATCGATGTGAAGGTAGTCACTTTTGCAATGAGGCATTCATAGCTCTTTTGACACGGTATGGGGTCAACCACAAAGTAGCGACATCGTACCACCCTCAGACAAGTGGGCAGGTCGAGGTATCAAACCGGGAAGTAAAGAAAATATTGGAGAAAGTAGTAAATCTGAGTCGTAAGGATTGGTCACTTGGTTGGATGATGCATTATGGGCATCCGGATTGCGTACAAAACTCAATCGGGATGTCACCATATCAACTCTTCGTATGCGGAAGGCATGTCACTTATTGGTGAACTACAACACAAGTGTGGCGCCCGAAAATAGGTATACATCACCCATCTTGGGTCGCCAAATACATGGTACAAAATTCAAATACAACAATTATACAACAATCGTGTGAAATACGACAAAACAAAATCTAAGAGTTTTTAATAAGAATATTCTCATCTAGACAATATACAAACTCAATGGAGTCCTCATTACATTTATTGTCACACTATTTAACAGAATAGTGAGGACTACTAATGCTATCATTTGGACTGTCACTCCGTTCCCCGACTAGTCCCAACTACGTTCTCATTTCCTGAAGAGAACAGTGAAATAAAGGGTGAGCTCAACTAGCCCAATAAGAAATATTATGACTAAAATAATGCGAGAATAAATTATCATTAGCCTTGATAGTGTTAAAGCGATAAAATATAATAAACATCAAGTTTAGCTGCGGTGAACAAGCAATTCATTAGAAGAGTCAAGTAGAGAATAAAATCTACTATCTTCTATGATTTAAAAGGTTTTTTATCACTTTTATCGTTGAGACTCAGCTTAATAAATAAACCACATCATCCCTGCATAACGACTAAAGATATTCATTAGTATCACGACCACAAATTATCCATGAACTACGGGCCGAGGATATTCATGTATTCATCAATGGTCGCATGATCATGCCAACAAGACGACGATCGATGCACTACGGGCCAATGATGACTTTTACCACATCATTTGTAACATTACGATCGCGATTATCAAGAATAATCCCTAGTCATAATCATACCAAGTCCATCATGCACTCTGAGGCCACAAATGACTTTCAACATAATATAAACATGAGGATGGTGACAATGTTATAAGAATTCAATAAAACAAGTTCAAGAATTAATTTATCCAAGAACCGATAACATCAAATTGTCAACATGATCTTGCTTTGTGGAGTAAAATTCAAGAATGCTCGGAAGAATATTTCCATGAAAGATCTTTGGATGAAGCGCAAATATCGAGGATATTCCACTAATTTCATGGAGTATAAAAGTCAAAGCTTTAACCAACTGAGTATAATAACGAATGGAATAAAAAAAGAATTCACCAAGCATGCGATAGAATGCACATACAGGATATTCCAACAAAATAAAAAAGAATGGAATAATGAAGAATTCACCGTGCATCACGCGATAGACCGCACGCAGACGAGTTATTCCAAAGAATAATAAATAATGGAACCGGTTAAATGCATGTATACGCCTGACGGGATGTTCGATAGAATAATAAAGAATGGAATAACAGAAGAATTTCACCATGTATGCGGTACTTTGCATAGACAGGTTATTCCAACAAAATAATAAATAACGGAACCAGGTCATGCGTAATTCGCACAGACAGGATGTTCCAACAGAGTAATAAGGGATGGAATAACAATAGCTCTCTTCAAGAACACAAAAGAAATAATACCCCTTACCTTAGAAAAATTGGATACTAGAATAGTGAGGTATCAAACTTCTCTTCTTCTTTCTCTCTATAATAATTGCTCTAAAGCTTTTGTGAATTGGTGAGAAATGAAGAAAGAATGAGCTTCTATTTATAGGAAAATATATTTTTGATAATTGTACGTTTTGGGGCTCGAAATATTACAGTATAATACCTTCATCTTTTTCTTCATTTTTAATTTAGTCTTGCAAGTATTAACAAACTTGCACCACCTCCCCTAATAGTAAATAATGTGAATTAATAGTTCATTCATGTGACTAATAATATAATCATGTGAAAAAACTAATTACAGTATAGTACCTTCAACTACACCTCCATTTTTAACTTAGTCATGCAAGTATTATCAATCTTGCACCAACTCCCCTAATAGTAAATAATATGAATTAATAGTACACACATGTGAACAAATAGTTATATAAGCATGTGAATTAGTAGCAATTAATTGCTCATTTATCCGATAAATTACCCGATTTATCAATATAACCCCCAGACATCAATTATCATCAGAATAGATGTTGATTTCCACTAACACTAATAATCTCAACACAATGGAACTATCAAATTCATCTTTAATCAACACAACTTATTCATCATTAATATTATAACTCACAATATTTAATAACCAGGTCGTTCCCAGGAAATAGGGGCTTTCCGATAAGGATTTCTCCTTATTGGCGCGCAATTAGGTGACCAAACCTCTCCTTGACAAAACTTCTAGACATTGTCAATATTGCAAATAATAATATGAATAACTTTGTCGTCTCAATTATTGATTTAATAATAATAAATATAATGCAGATAATTGAATCAATAATATGAGAGATATGATGCAGCAATTACTGTAACAATAATTGAGTATAACTGAGTGACTTCTCACGTAAGCATTAATAATCAATACCGTGTGCTACTATGCAACCACAGCGTATTCTTTGTACTTTTACTATGGGGTAGTTCAAGCGGTTTTAACGGTAACACATTTCGTAGTTATTTTAATAAAAATATAATTACATCGTTTTTTAACTAGGGACAATACTTGGTTGTGGGGTCCACCAATGATTGTCTCGTAAATACGAATATTCCTATTAAAGCGAATATTCTGAACCAATCAAATATTATATAACCACTTGCTTACTTTTGCAAAATTTGTAAATATTACCCACAACTATAACATTATATCAAATCCACGCCATAATATTCAAAAAAATATATTTAGAAAATTATTCTTTATTCATAAAAGTTGGGGTCTTACAACCCCCCTTCTTATGAAATTTCTTCCTCCAAATTAGAATACGTCACGTGGTATATCGAAGAGGTGAGGATACCTTGATTTCATTTTAGATTCTAACTCCCGGTCATTTCCTCAACATCGTGGTTTCTCCACAAAACTTTGACTTAAGGTATAACTTTCGGCGTAGAATATGATCCTTCTTATCCAAGATTTTAACGGGTAACTCTTCATCGTTAAATCTTCCTCTATCTCGTCTGGTTCTAATTCAATAATGTGGTTGGTCTTTCACATATTTACGTAACATAGATATGTGAAAAGCGTTATGAACACGAGACATAATTGGCGGTATATAGCGAGTCTATAGGGCCTGATTCTTACTCAATCAAGGATTAAAAATGGGCCAATGAATTGAGGGTTGAGCTTTCCTCTCTTTCCAAATCTCGTAACTCCCTTCCATGGAGCAACACGTAACAACACATGATCTCCAATATCGAATTCCACGTCCTTTTGATGAAGATCAGCATAACTCTTTTGTCGATCTTGTGAGGTTTTTATACATTGTCGGATCGTTTGAATCTTTTCTGTAGTCATACGTACCAAATCCGATCCCAACACCGTTGCTTCACCCACCTCATCCAAACATCTTTGAAGCGACACTTTCTTCCATACAACGCCTCAAGTGGAGCGATGCCGATACTTGTTTGATAAGCTGTTGTTGTAGAAAAACTCACGAATGGTAAGAACTTGTCCCAACTTCCTTTGAAGTCAAGGACACAGAGTCTTAATAAATCTTCATGAATTTGAATAGTCCTCTTCGACTGCCCGTCCGTTTGAGGATGATATGCCGAGCAAAATCGTAAATCCGTGCCCATAGCTTTTTACAAAGTAACCCAAAATCTTGAAGTGAATCTTGGGTCTCGATCAGAAACTATGGATACCGGCATACGATGCAGTCTCACAATCTCATTTATGTACATACGAGCAAGATGTTCAAGTGTATAAGTTTCTCGTATAGGTAGGAAATGAGCAGACTTGGTCAATCTATCAAGAATGACCCAAATTAAATCTATGCTTGAGAAACCTTGGGAAGACCGATAAGCAAATCCATGGTAATGTGCTCCCACTTCCATTCTAGAATTTCAAGTGGTTGCAATGGACCTTTTGGTACTTGATGCTCACTTTGCCTCGTTGACAAGTTAAACACCTTGAAATAAACTCCGCTATCTCTATCTTTATATTGCTCCACCAAAATTATGTCGAAGATCACGATACATTTTGGTACTCCTAGGATGGATTGCAAACGGTGTATTGTGCGCCTCCATCATGATTTTATACTTTAAATCAGGGTTGTTAGGAACACAAAGTCTGGAGTTGACTCAAAGTATTCCTTCTTCATCGATTCTTGCTTCTGGCATAGCACCTTCTTGCACTTTCTTCCTAATACGCATTAGCTCCAAGTCTGTAGCTTGAGCAGCTTTAACTTTATCGATTAAAGTCGGTTCTACTCGTATATTCGCCATCATCGCATGGGTCCCTGGAGTCTTTAACTCTATCTCCATCCTTTGTAAGTCATATAAAATGGGCTTTTGCGTTGACAATAATGAACCTCGTACCGCATATGATCTTTACTCAATGCATCAGCTACTACGTTCACTTATCTAGGATGGTATTGAATGGTATGATCGTAATCTTTCAACAACTCAAGCCATCATCGTTACCGCATGTTGAGTTCCTTTTGAGTGAAGAAATATTTGAGGCTTTTATGATCCGTATAAATCTCCACCTTCTCTCCATATACAAGTAATGCCTCTAAAACTTAAGTGCAAAAGCGCATTGCTTTGCTAACTCTAGATCATGGTAGGATAATTCCTCTCATATTCTTTGAGTTTGTAAGTGAGGCATAGGCTATGACTTTCCCATGTTGCATGAGAACACATCCTAACCCTTTGCACGAAGCATCCTTTGTGTAGTGACAAATCCTCTCAAGAGCGGATGGTATTGTCATAATGAGGTCTTTGAAATGAGTCTCCTCTTGAGTTCTTGAAAACTCTTCTCACACTCCTCGCTCCAACCGAATTTTATATCTTTTCGAGTCAGCTGAGTTAATGGAGTAGTGATTCGAGAAAACCCTTCTACGAATCTCCGATAATAAACAGCTAAGCCGAGAAAGCTACGTACTTCGGTCACTGATTTAGGTTGCTCCCAACTTTAAATTTCTTTAATCTTAATCGGGTCAACAGATATCCCATGATTTGATATTATGTGCCCAAGGAATGCAACTTCCTCAAGCCAGGACTCGCATTTCTTCAACTTGGTATATAGCTTGTTTTCACGAAGCTTTTGGAGTATCAGCCTCAAGTGTTGCTCATGGTCTTCGCAGGTTTTGGAGTATATGAGGATGTCATCAATAAAGACGACCACAAAGTGATCCAAATATTCTTGAATACTCGGTTCATCATATCCATGAAGGCGTTAGGAGCATTAGTCGATCAAAAGACATGACTAAGAATTCATAATGCCCGTCATCGGAGTTACGAAAGCGGTCTTTGGAATGTCATAAATTTTAATCTTCAATGATGATGATATAGGACGAAGATCAATCTTTGAAAAGAATTTGGCGCCTTGCAACTGGTCAAACAGGTCATCAATGCGAGGCAATGGGTACCTATTTTTGATGGTGACATGATTCGACTCCCAATAATCAATACAAAGTCGCATACTTCCATCTTTCTTCTTTATGAATAGAACAAGAGCACCCCGAGGAGAGCGTCTTAGGACGAATAAAAGCGATGTCTAACAATTCCTGCAATTGGGTCTTTAACTCCTGAAGTTCAATAGGAGCCATTCGATATGGGGCTTTGGAAATGGGTTTTGTACAGGGTTCAAGGTCGATAAAAAAAATTCAATTTCACGCTCTGGGGGTAGGCCAGGAAGTTCTTAAGGGAATACGTCAGGAAATTTATTAACAATAGAAATATCTTTCAAATCTGACGTATTTTTGTTTAAATCTGTGACATGAGCTAAGAAAACTTGACATCCATTTTTCAATAAACGAATAGCTTTATGGCTTGAGATGACCGTGATTGATTTTAATGGTTTGGTCGCTTGAATTCGCATAATAGGTTGATTAGGAATATGAAAGCTAACAACCTTACGAAAACAATCAATTTTAGCATAATGAGTAGTTTACCAATCAATCCCTAGAATCACATCAAATGCAAGTATTTTTAAAGAAATAAGATCGACAGGTAATGTGCGGTTACCAATTTGAATCAAACAAGACTTATAAACAGTGGATGTAATGAAGGTTTCTCCCAACGGAGTTTTAACAGATAAGTCAAGGTCTAATTTCTCCGGAGTCAAATTTAAACGTTGAGCGCAAGTAGGAGAAATAAAAGAATGGGTAGAACCGGTATCAAATAAGGTATAGACTTCGCTAGAGTTTATGATAAGCTTACCCGTGATGACCTCGTTCGGGTTCCTTTCTTTCTGGGAGGTTACGACAAACGCTCTCCCTTGAACTACCGGCTTTGACTTTTCTGGGACGGCCTTTGGTACCTCCATCCCAGCTGGACTTGTCTTTGGTGCACGATAAAATTGGGCTAAGTGACCTTCTCTTCCATAATTATAACACGCTTTGGACTGCATCGCGCAGTTTGGACTAATATGTCCCTCCCCTCCGCATTTGAAGCATATGATAGGTGGTCGTTGTCCTTCCTTAACAACGGGTGCTTGTGCTGACGTCTTTCCATCATTGTTGAATCTCCTTTTCTTGAAATGACCATTTTTACTGTCTTGGCCATGATTACCACCGAAGTGGTTACCATTTCTGGCATGTTGATTCCCTCCACGTTTATTGTCACCGCTTCGATGACTGCTACCACTGGTATTATCCTTTTGCCGGCTGCTTTCTCTTGGTTGAGTTGACTCTTTATCACGCTCTAATAATTGAGCCTTATTAACAACATCTAAATACAAACACAGTTTATGAGAAATTAGATATTGACGTATCTCGGGTTTTAAACCTCTTAGAAACATCCGCGTTATTCTCTCCTCATTGTCAACCAAGTGAGACGCAAACCGGGACAACTCGTAGCATACTTGATCGTAGCATGCATCCGCGTTATGCATTTGAGAAATTCCTAGCATACTTGATCGGGACTAAGGTGATAGTCTACACGGACCATTCGGCGATTCGGTACCTAATAGCGAAAAAAGATGCTAAGCCACGCCTTATCTGATGGATTCTTCTACTTCAAGAGTTTGACTTAGAAATTAAAGATATAAAGGGGATGGAGAATCAAGTAGCCAATCACTTGTCTAGGCTGGAAAACCAAGGGAAAGCGAAAGAAGACAGATGTGAAATTAACGAGTCATTCCCAGATGAACAACTGTTTGGGATTTCTGCAGAATTTTCGTGGTATGCGGATTATGCAAATTTTCTTGTAAGCAATATTCTTCCACCTGACCTCATAAGACAACATAAAAAGAAGTTTCTTCATGATATAAAGTGGTACATGTGGGACGAACCGTATTTGTTTAAATAATGCGCCGACAAAATGATTAGACGGTGCGTCCCCTATAGTGAAGTGAAGAACATTATGCATGAGTGACATTCATCTGCATGTGGCCGGCATTATGGCAGCGAGCGGACATCAGCAAAGGTGTTGCAAGCTGAGTTTTATTAGCCCACATTATTCAAAGATACCCACCATTTTGTCAAACAATGCGATAGGTGTCAAAGGGTGGGAAACATCTCGAAACAGAATGAGATGCCCTACAAACAATTCTTGGCGTGGAAATTTTTTTGATGTATGGGGCATCAATTTCATCAGGCCATTCCTTCGTCTTTGAATAATCAGTATATTCTACTCGCAGTGGATTACGTTTCGAAGTGGGTTGAAGCTGCAGCACTACCATCCATAGATGCCAAGGTAGTCCTCAAATTCCTACAGAAAAACATTTTCACGAGGTTTAGCACGCCAAGAGCGATAATCAGTGACGAAGGTAGTCACTTTTGCAATGAGGCATTCATAGCTCTTTTGACACGGTATGGGGTCAACCACAAAGTAGCGACATCGTACCACCCTCAGACAAGTGGGCAGGCCGAGGTATCAAACCGGGAAGTAAAGAAAATATTGGAGAAAGTAGTAAATCTGAGTCGTAAGGATTGGTCACTTCGGTTGGATGATGCATTATGGGCATACCGGACTGCGTACAAAACTCCAATCGGGATGTCACCATATCAACTACTGTACGGGAAGGCATGTCACTTATTGGTCGAACTACAACACAAGTGTGACGCCCCGAAAATAGGTATACATCACCCATCTTGGGTCGCCAAATACATGGTACAAAATTCAAATACAACTTAATTATACAACAATCGTGTGAAATACGACAAAACAAAATCTAAGAGTTTTTAATAAGAATATTCTCATCTAGACAATATACAAACTCAATGGAGTCCTCATTACATTTATTGTCACACTATTTAACAGAATAGTGAGGACTACTAATGCTATCATTTGGACCGTCACTCCGTTCCCCGACTAGTCCCAACTACGTTCTCATTTCCTGAAGAGAACAGTGAAATAAAGGGTGAGCTCAACTAGCCCAATAAGAAATATTATGACTAAAATAATGCAGAATAAATTATCATTAGCCTTCAATAGTGTTAAACTGATAAAATATAATAAACATCAAGTTTAACTGCAGCGGAACAAGCAATTCATTAGAAGAGTCAAGTAGAGAATAAAATCTACTATCTTCTATGATTTAAAAGGTTTTTTATCACTTTTATCGTTGAGACTCAGCTTAATAAATAAACCACATCATCCCTGCATAACGGCCAAAGATATTCATTAGTATCACGACCACAAATTATCCATGAACTACGGGCCAAGGATATTCATGTATTCATCAATGGTCATGATCATGCCAACAACTGACGATCAATGCACTACGGGCCAATGATGACTTTTACCACATCATTTGTAACATTACGATCGCGATTATACCGAATAATCCCTAGTCATAATCATACCAAGTCCATCTATGCACTACAGGCCACAAATGACTTTCAACATAATATAAACATGAGGATGGTGACAATGTTATAAGAATTCAATAAAACAAGTTCAAGAATTAATTTATCCAAGAACCGATAACATCCAAATTGTCAACATGATACTGCTTTGTGGAGTAAAATTCAAGAATGCTCAGAAGAATATTTCCATGAAAAGATACTGGATGAAGCGCAAATATCAAGGATATTCCACTAATTTCATGGAGTATAAAAGTCAAAGCTTTAACCAACTGAGTATAATAACGAATGGAATAAAAAAAGAATTCACCAAGCATGCGATAGAATGCACATACAGGATATTCCAACAAAATAAAAAAGAATGGAATAACAGAAGAATTCACCATGCATGCGATAGACCGCACAGACAGGTTATTCCAAAAGAATAATAAATAATGGAACCAGGTCATGCGTAATACGCACAGACAGGATGTTCCAATAGAATAATAAAGAATGGAATAACAGAAGAATTTCACCATGTATGCGGTACTTTGCATAGACAGGTTATTCCAACAAAATAATAAATAACGGAACCAGGTCATGCGTAATTACGCATGCGACGGGGATGTTCCAATAAAGAGTAATAAGGGATGGAATAACAATAGCTCTCTTCAAGAACACAAAAGAAATAATACCCCTTACCTTAGAAAAATTGGATACTAGAATAGTGAGGTATCAAACTTCTCTTCTTCTTTCTCTCTATAATAATTGCTCTAAAGCTTTTGTGAATTGGTGAGAAATGAAGAAAGAATGAGCTTCTATTTATAGGAAAATATATTTTTGATAATTGTACGTTTTGGGGCTCGAAATATTACAGTATAATACCTTCATCTTTTTCTTCATTTTTAATTTAGTCTTGCAAGTATTAACAAACTTGCACCACCTCCCCTAATAGTAAATAATGTGAATTAATAGTTCATTCATGTGACTAATAATATAATCATGTGAAAAAACTAATTACAGTATAGTACCTTCAACTACACCTCCATTTTTAACTTAGTCATGCAAGTATTATCAATCTTGCACCAACTCCCCTAATAGTAAATAATATGAATTAATAGTACACACATGTGAACAAATAGTTATATAAGCATGTGAATTAGTAGCAATTAATTGCTCATTTATCCGATAAATTACCCGATTTATCAATATAACCCCCAGACATCAATTATCATCAGAATAGATGTTGATTTCCACTAACACTAATAATCTCAACACAATGGAACTATCAAATTCATCTTTAATCAACACAACTTATTCATCATTAATATTATAACTCACAATATTTAATAACCAGGTCGTTCCCAGGAAATAGGGGCTTTCCGATAAGGATTTCTCCTTATTGGCGCGCAATTAGGTGACCAAACCTCTCCTTGACAAAACTTCTAGACATTGTCAATATTGCAAATAATAATATGAATAACTTTGTCGTCTCAATTATTGATTTAATAATAATAAATATAATGCGATGATAATGTGATGATAATTGAATCAATAATATGAGAGATATGATGCAGCAATTACTGTAACAATAATTGAGTATAACTGAGTGACTTCTCACGTAAGCATTAATAATCAATACCGTGTGCTACTATGCAACCACGCGTATTACTGTACTTTTACTATGGGGTAGTTCAACAGTTTTAACGGTAACACATTCGCCGTTATTTTAATAAAAATATAATTCTGTCGTTTTTTAACTAGGACAATACTTCCGTTGTGGGGTCCACCAATGATTGTGCCGTCGTACGAATATTCCCTATTAAAACGAATATTCCCCGACCAATCAAATATTATATAACCACTTGCTTACTTTGCAAAATTTGTAAATATTACCCACAACTATAACATTATATCAAATCCACGCCATAATATTCAAAAATATATTTCGAGAAAATTATTCTTTATTCATAAAAGTTGGGGTCTTACAACCCCCCCTTCTTATGAAATTTCTTCCTCCAAATTAGGGTACGTACGTGGTATATCGAAGAGGTGAGGATACCTTGATTTCATTTTAGATTCTAACTCCCAGGTCATTTCCTCAACATCGTGGTTTCTCCACAAAACTTTGACTTAAGGTATAACTTTCGAGCGTAGAATATGATCCTTCTTATCCAAGATTTTAACAGGTAACTCTTCATACGTTAAATCTTCCTCTATCTCGTCTGGTTCTAATTCAATAATGTGGTTCGGGTCTTTCACATATTTACGTAACATAGATATGTGAAAAACGTTATGAACACGAGACATAATTGGCGGTATGGCGAGTCTATAGGCCACAGTTCTTACTCAATCAAGGATTAAAAATGGGCCAATGAATTGAGGGTTGAGCTTTCCTCTCTTTCCAAATCTCGTAACTCCCTTCCATGGAGCAACACGTAACAACACATGATCTCCAATATCGAATTCCACGTCCTTTTGATGAAGATCAGCATAACTCTTTTGTCGATCTTGTGAGGTTTTTATACATTGTCGGATCGTTTGAATCTTTTCTGTAGTCATACGTACCAAATCCGATCCCAACACCGTTGCTTCACCCACCTCATCCCAACATACTGGAGAACGACACTTTCTTCCATACAACGCCTCAAGTGGAGCAATGCCAATACTTGTTTGATAACTGTTGTTGTAGAAAAACTCCACGAATGGTAAGAACTTGTCCCAACTTCCTTTGAAGTCAAGGACACAGAGTCTTAATAAATCTTCATGAATTTGAATAGTCCTCTTCGACTGCCCGTCCGTTTGAGGATGATATGCCGAGCAAAATCGTAAATCCGTGCCCATAGCTTTTTACAAAGTAACCCAAAATCTTGAAGTGAATCTTGGGTCTCGATCAGAAACTATGGATACCGGCATACGATGCAGTCTCACAATCTCATTTATGTACATACGAGCAAGATGTTCAAGTGTATAAGTTTCTCGTATAGGTAGGAAATGAGCAGACTTGGTCAATCTATCAAGAATGACCCAAATTGCGTCTATGCCTTGAGAAACCTTGGGAAGACCAGTAACCAAATCCATGGTAATGTGCTCCCACTTCCATTCTAGAATTTCAAGTGGTTGCAATGGACCTTTTGGTACTTGATGCTCCGCCTTGCCTCGTTGACAAGTTAAACACCTTGAAATAAACTCCGCTATCTCTATCTTTATATTGCTCCACCAAAATTATGTCGAAGATCACGATACATTTTGGTACTCCTAGGATGGATTGCAAACGGTGTATTGTGCGCCTCCATCATGATTTTATACTTTAAATCAGGGTTGTTAGGAACACAAAGTCTGGAGTTGACTCAAAGTATTCCTTCTTCATCGATTCTTGCTTCTGGCATAGCACCTTCTTGCACTTTCTTCCTAATACGCATTAGCTCCAGGTCTGTAGCTTGAGCAGCTTTAACTTTATCGATTAAAGTCGGTTCTACTCGTATATTCGCCATCATCGCATGGGTCCCTGGAGTCTTTAACTCTATCTCCATCCTTTGTAAGTCATATAAAATGGGCCTTTGCGTTGACAATAATGAACTCGTACCCGCATATGATCTTCTACTCAATGCATCAGCTACTACGTTCACTTATCTAGGATGGTATTGAATGGTATGATCGTAATCTTTCAACAACTCAAGCCATCATCGTTACCGCATGTTGAGTTCCTTTTGAGTGAAGAAATATTTGAGGCTTTTATGATCCGTATAAATCTCCACCTTCTCTCCATACAGGTAATGCCTCTAAAACTTAAGTGCAAAAACGACTGCTGCCAACTCTAGATCATGAGTAGGATAATTCCTCTCATATTCTTTGAGTTGTCGTGAGGCATAGGCTATGACTTTCCCATGTTGCATGAGAACACATCCTAACCCTTTGCCTGAAGCATCACTGTAGTGACAAATCCCTCCGAGCCAGATGGTATTGTCATAACAGGTGCTGAAATGAGTCTCCTCTTGAGTTCTTGAAAACTCTTCTCACACTCCTCGCTCCAACCGAATTTTATATCTTTTCGAGTCAGCTGAGTTAATGGAGTAGTGATTCGAGAAAACCCTTCTACGAATCTCCGATAATAAACAGCTAAGCCGAGAAAGCTACTAAACTTGGCCATCCTTGATTTAGGTTGCTCCCAACTTTAAATTTCTTTAATCTTAATCGGGTCAACAGATATCCCATGATTTGATATTATGTGCCCAAGGAATGCAACTTCCTCAAGCCAGGACTCGCATTTCTTCAACTTGGTATATAGCTTGTTTTCACGAAGCTTTTGGAGTATCAGCCTCAAGTGTTGCTCATGGTCTTCGCAGGTTTTGGAGTATATGAGGATGTCATCAATAAAGACGACCACAAAGTGATCCAAATATTCCTTGAATACTCGGTTCATCATATCCATGAAGGCAGCAGGAGCATTAGTCAATCCAAAAGACATGACTAAGAATTCATAATGCCCGTACCGAGTTCTGAAAGCAGTCTTTGGAATGTCATAAATTTTAATCTTCAATTGATGATATCCGGAACGAAGATCAATCTTTGAAAAGAATTTGGCGCCTTGCAACTGGTCAAACAGGTCATCAATGCGAGGCAATGGGTACCTATTTTTGATGGTGACATGATTCAACTCCCGATAATCAATACAAAGTCGCATACTTCCATCTTTCTTCTTTATGAATAGAACAAGAGCACCCCAAGGAGACGTACTAGGACGAATAAAACTGATGTCTAACAATTCCTGCAATTGGGTCTTTAACTCCTGAAGTTCAATAGGAGCCATTCGATATGGGGCTTTGGAAATGGGTTTTGTACAGGGTTCAAGGTCGATAAAAAAAATTCAATTTCACGCTCTGGGGGTAGGCCAGGAAGTTCTTAAGGGAATACGTCAGGAAATTTATTAACAATAGAAATATCTTTCAAATCTGACGTATTTTTGTTTAAATCTGTGACATGAGCTAAGAAAACTTGACATCCATTTTTCAATAAGCGAATAGCTTTATGGCTTGAGATAGTAGTGATTGATTTTAATGGTTTGGTCGCTTGAATTAGCATAATAGGTTGATTAGGAATATGAAAGCTAACAACCTTACTTAAAACAATCAATTTTAGCATAATGAGTAGTTTACCAATCAATCCCTAGAATCACATCAAATGCAAGTATTTTTAAAGAAATAAGATCGACAGGTAATGTGCGGTTACCAATTTGAATCAAACAAGACTTATAAACAGTGGATGTAATGAAGGTTTCTCCCAACGGAGTTTTAACGAGATAAAGTCAAAGTCTAATTTCTCCGGAGTCAAATTTAAACGTTGAGCGCAAGTAGGAGAAATAAAAGAATGGGTAGAACCGGTATCAAATAAGGTATAGACTTCGCTAGAGTTTATGATAAGCTTACCCGTGATGACCTCGTTCGGGTTCCTTTCTTTCTGGGAGGTTACGACAAACGCTCTCCCTTGAACTACCGGCTTTGACTTTTCTGGGACGGCCTTTGGTACCTCCATCCCAGCTGGACTTGTCTTTGGTGCACGATAAAATTGGGCTAAGTGACCTTCTCTTCCATAATTATAACACGCTTTGGACTGCATCGCGCAGTTTGGACTAATATGTCCCTCCCCTCCGCATTTGAAGCATATGATAGGTGGTCGTTGTCCTTCCTTAACAACGGGTGCTTGTGCTGACGTCTTTCCATCATTGTTGAATCTCCTTTTCTTGAAATGACCATTTTTCTTGTCTTGGCCATGATTACCCACCAAGTGGTTACCATTACGGCATGTTGATTCCTCCACGTTTTTATTGTCACCGCTTCGACGATCGCTACCACCTGCAGTATTATCCTTTTTCACGTTTGCTTTCTCTTGGTTGAGTTGACTCTTTATCACGCTCTAATAATTGAGCCTTATTAACAACATCTAAATACAAACACGGTTTATGAGAAATTAGATATTGGCGTATCTCGGGGTTTAAACCTCTTAGAAACATCGCGTTATTCTCTCCTCATTGTCAACCAAGTGAGACGCAAGCCCGGACAACTCGGACAAACTTAGCTTCGTCTTTGCGACACGGTCATATTGTTCTGCTCCAACTTGATGAACTCTACCTCTTTCATGTGACGAATACTTTCGGGAAAGTACTTGTTGTTGAATAGTTCTTGGAACTTCTCCCAAGACATCTTCAGTCTGGCAGGTTGAGTACGCTTTACCGATTTCCACCAGTAATCCGCCTTTCCTCGCAACATAAAGGTGGCAAATGGAAACTTTTGCTCCTTGGAGCATCCCAAAACATCAAATATCTTGGTGATCTGCTTTATCCATGCTTCCGCCTTAAGTGGTTTTGGCTCTCCAATAAACTCCGGTGGTCCCAGCTCCGTAAACTGTTTGACGGTGACCATCCGAGAGTTTCCAGTGTTTCCGCCTATAATTTGGACAGGAGCCGCTCTCGCCTGATGTTTCATGAATTGCTTAAAGCCTCTGAACATTCCATCGTTCATCATTTGGTCAGTGTTGTTGTTTGCATGAGGATTATCGTCTTCCTGATGCACATTATCCTGATTATTGATCTGTGGAGACTCAACGGTTTCATGTGCTCCATTGATATTCTCAACATTCTCGGATGTCATTTTCAAATACAGCCACAAAATAAGGGTTAATTGACATGTCACATATTATCCCTATACTCTGACCGACCAAATAAATACCAAATAAACTTAGGTAGGTCATACTAGCGAAGGAATTCCCCGTCTCTCCCCTCCTAGTTCTTGTCTCACATCTCAGCCAGGGATCATATCCCTAAGCTTTGATACCAACTGTGACGCCCCCAAAATAGGTATACATCACCCATCTTGGGTCGCCAAATACATGGTACAAAATTCAAATACAACTTAATTATACAACAGTCATGTGAAATAAGACAAAACAAAATCTAAGAGTTTTTAATAAGAATATTGTCATCTAGACAATATACAAACTCAATGGAGTCCTCATTACATTTATTGTTACACTATTTAACAGATTAGTGAGGACTACTAATGCTATCATCTGGACCATCACTCTGCTCCCCGACTAGTCCCGGCTACGTTCTCATTTCCTGAAGAGAACAGTGAAAGAAAGGGTGAGCTCAACTAGCCCAGTAAGAAATATTATGACTAAGATAATGCAGAATAAATTATCATTAGCCTTCAACAGTGTTAAACTGATAAAATATAATAAACATCAAGTTTAACTGCAGTGGAACAAGCAATTCATTAGAAGAGTTAAGTAGAGAATAAAATCTACTATCTTATATGATTTAAAAGGTTTTTCATCACTTTTATCACATTTGAGACTCGACAATAAATAAACCACATCATCCTCCACACTCTGGCCGAGGATATTCATTAGTATCACGACCATAAATTATCCATGCACTACGGGCCAAGGATATTCGTGTATTCATCAATGGTCATGATCATACTAACAACTGTCCATCAATGCACTACGGGCCAATGAGGACTTTTACCACATCATTTGTAATATTACGGTCATGATTATACCGAATAATCCCTGGTCATAATCATACAAAGTCCATCTATGCACTACATGCCATAGATGACTTTCAAAATAATATAAACATGAGGATGATGACAATGATATAAGAATTCAATAAAACAAGTTCAAGAATTAATTTATCCAGGAACCGATAACGTCCAAATTGTCAACATGATACTACTTTGTGGAGTAAAATTTAAGAATGCTCAGAAGAATATTTCCATGAAAAGATACTAGATGAAGCGCAAATATTAAGGATATTCCACTAATTTCATGGAGTATAGAAGTCAAAGCTTTAACCAACTGAGTATAATAACGAATGGAATAACAAAAGAATTCACCAAGCATGCGACGACGCATTTGATACGTTATGTTATTCAATAGAATAATAAATAATGGAATCAGTCGTGTGTAAGCGCTTACGCAGACGATGATATTCCAGCAGAATAATAAAGAATGGAATAATGGAAGAATTCACCATGCATGCGATAACCGCATGCACGAGTTATTCAACAAAATAATAAATAATAGAACCAGGTCATGCGTAATATGCACAGACAGGATGTTCCAACAGAATAATAAAGAATTGAATAACAGAAGAATTTCACCATGTATACGGTACTATGATATAAAGTTATTCCAGCAAGAATAATAAATAACGGAACCAGGTCATGCGTAATTCGCACAGATAGGATGTTCCAACAGAATAATAGGGGATGGAATAACAATAGCTCTCTTCAAGAACACGAAAGAAATAATACCTCTTACCTTAGAAAAACTGGATACTAGAATAGTGAGGTAGCAGACTTCTCTTTTTCTTTCTCTCTATAATTTCTCTCTATAATAATTTCTCTAAAACTTTTGTGAATTGGTGAGAAATGAAGGAAGAATGAGCTTCTATTTATAGGAAAATATAGTTTCGATAATTGCACGTTTTGGGGCTCGAAATATTACAGTATAATATCTTCCTCTTTTTCTTCATTTTTAATTTAGTCCTGCAAGTATTAACAAACTTGCACCACCTCCACTAATAGTAAATAATGTGAATTAATAGTTCATTCATGTGACTCAATAGTATAATCATGTGAAAAAACTAATTACAGTATAGTACCTTCAACTATAGTTCCATTTTTAACTTAGTCATGTAAGTATTATCAATCTTGCACCAACTCCCCTAATAGTAAATAATGTGTATTAATAGTACACACATATGAACAAATAGTTATATAAGCATGTGAATTAGTAGCAATTAATTGCTCATTTATCCGATAAATTACCCGATTTATCAATATAACCCCCAGACATCAATTATCATTGGAATAGATGTCGATTTCCACTAACACTAATAATCTCAACACAATGGAACTATCAAATTCATCTTTAATCAACACAACTTATTCATCATTAATATTATAACTCACAATATTTAATAACCAGGTTGTTCCCAGGAAAGAGGGGGCTTTCCGATAAGGATTTCTACTTATTGGCGCACAATTAGATGACCAAACCTCTCCTTGACAGAACTTCTAGACATTGTCAATATTACAAATAATAATATGAATAACTTTGTAGTCTCAATTATTGATTTAATAATAATAAATATAATGCGAGATAATCTTTGTGACAATAATTGAATCAATAATATGAGAGATATGATCGTGAATTACTGTAACAATAATTGAGTATAACTGAGTAACTTCTCACGTAAGCATCAATAATCAATACCGTGTGCTACTATGTAACCACGCGTATTACTGTACTTTTACTACCCGATAGTTCAACAGTTTTAACGGTAACACTTTCGCCGTTATTTTTATAAAAAGATAATTCTGTCGTTTTCTAACTACGATAATACTTCCATTGTGGGGTCCACTAATGATTGTGCCGTCGTACGAATATTCTCTATTAAAACGAATATTCCTTGACCAATCGAATATTATATAACCACTTGCTTACTTTGCAAAATTTGTAAATATTACCCACAACTATAACATTATATCAAATCCACACCATAATATTCAAAAATATATTTTGAGAAAATTATTCTTTATTCATAAAAGTTGGGGTCTTACAACAAGGCTTATTGGGCGGTTCAAAAACTCAATTTCGATCAAGCATTTGTAGGGGAAAAAAGACTACTTCAACTGAATGAGCTCGACGAATTCCGCCTTCACGCCTATGAGAACTCCAAATTATACAAAGAAAAGGTAAAACGATGGCACGACCAAAAAATTGTGCATTGAACATTTGAACCGGGTCAATCAGTCCTCTTGTTCAACTCACGGCTGCGATTGTTCCCAGGAAAGCTGAAGTCTAGATGGTCGAGACCATTCACTATAAAGCTAGTATTCTCTCATGGCGCCGTTGAACTCTACAGTCGTAATCCATTAGAGACGTTCAAGGTCAATGGTCAACGAATAAAGCATTACTGGGGTGGCGATTCAAACTAGGATGTCGTCAACATTACCCTCACCGATACACAGTGAAACAGGGAGTAGTCAGGCTGAACGACTTAAAATCAAGTGCTAATTAGGAGGCAACCCAATATTTTGTTATTTTTCGTAGTTTCATTTATAATTTTTAGAATGTAGTTTTTATTAAGTATTAGGTAGGTATTATAGAGTAAAAGTTTTGTTGAATCTCTCAATCATACTCCAAGTAATCAACAATCTAACATCTTGCATGTTTATGGTTGCAGGAGGAGTCAAAAGTGAGTAATAGAAACAACAGGCAAGAAAAGAAGAAAAAATGGCTAATTTTGATCTGCACAATTTGAAGCCAAAAATTCGGAGTCAGGGGGCATGCCAGCTTAGGGTGCTCTCTATTAACTTTTACCACGGGAAATGGGGTCCCGAACTGGGAACTTAAAAATTGGCAGTTACATATGTTAGACTCCACAACTCCCATAACTTCTCCCTCAATTAAGACTCCTCATAACCACCACCCACCATCCACTACCCCCACGATTTCCAATGCTCCACTACCTCTCCCGACCTCTTCAATCCACTAATAAACACCCTCACACCACCTCTATATATTATCACATCTCTCCCATATTCCTCACACCACTCTTCATTTGTACTCATCAAATTTCGAATTAGGGGCTTCATAGAGGATAGTTTTAACCATTTGAGAGGCAAACATATCACTATTCTCAAGTTATCAAGCTTCATTCACCATATTGGAGGGCCAATTTCATAAGTGTGGGGGATAACCATTTGTTCACACCAAGTGTTCGTCACTGTGTTTCAACCAAGTTTGGGGGAGAGCTAAGGCAAGTTAAGCATTTGAGAGAAACCATGGCGTCACAACCACCATCTAAACGCCAAAGGGGAGAGAGTTCAAGATCCGCACAACCTACACGAACCTTTGATCGCCGGAAATTTATGAGTGCCGCCGCCGCAGACAGGTATGAGTACATGTGAACCAAAGCCCTTACACCAGAGCGGGGATTGGCACCGGATCCCAATGATGGGGAGATGATGCCTCAAATCTATCAAAAGGGGTGGATCAAATTCACCGAAAATCCAGAACCCGTTGTGGTTAACATTGTCAAGGAATTTTATGCCAACGCTCAGGACAAAACCCCATTCAACACGTATGTGTGGGGTCGCTTGGTTCCATTTAGTGCCGATGCAATAAACACTTATTATCAGCTGCGGGTACCTCGCCAATGCCAATATGCTCAGCTACGTGATTTTGATCTAGACTTCAATGAAATAATCACATGGTTAACAAAGACGGGAACATCTTGGATGAAAGGTCGGAAGGGAGGCACAGTGTTCCATAGCAAGGACCTTAGCCTATATGGAAAAATATGGTACGCATTCTTATGCGCTAAATTGCTTCCATCCCAACACACCTCGGACGTCACCAAAGAGAAGGCGTTGTTGTACGCAATTGTGCAAGATTTCATTATGGACGTCGGGGTTATTATCTGTTTCTCCATCCGCCGGTGTTTACGTGGAAAATTTTTGGGCGGCTTGCCACACCCATCACTCATATGTGGGTTGTGTCGCAATGCAGAGGTGAGATGTTCCAACGATGAGCCCACACAAATGTCGCTCGCATTGCTTGATTCTAGAATGATAACGCGATATTCTGTATGGGCAGGAGGCGAGTCACATCCACGAGGTCTGGGCTTTATTTTTCCGTCGGCTTCGGAAGACGAAGTTGATACTACAAAGGCATGGGAGGATGATGATGCACTACGGCAATCAAGAAATTTGGCGGTACCACGAGCATCGAGGCAATATCCGATCCTCGGCCTTGAGTTCTAAAATTAAATGACTGCGCACAACAAAGCAGCACGTCGGGAAATACGGCAATATCACATGTTTGATGCTATGAATGCATCTTTTGCCTTACTCAACACAACCCTTCAAAGCTTCAACCCGGCGGCTCAATTTCCATATCAGCAACCCGGACCCGTGACACCCCCAAATCCAGGTACTTCAATTCCCACGGGATTTGGTGTTCACTGTCCAAACATCATGTATCTATCTACCCATAATAAATGAAAACCATAAATAGATAGAAATAAATCCTCTCCTTATGGAGTTACAACATCTGAAAATAAATACATCAATCCCAGGTCATACTAACCTTAAATCTCAAATGCGGAAACATAAATAAATATTAAGTCTTACACAACTTAAACATAAGTCTGAAACATAACATAACAAATAAACAACAAGTCTTCATCACTTGTTAACTTTTCCCTTGCCTTTACTAGAAGAAGGCTCGTCAGACCTTTCGTTCTTAACTACAATGTTATTATTATGAAAGAGTGAGCACGATTTCCCACAAGTATAATAATATAACAATAAAATAATAACATGCGAATGAATCAATAACTTCTGAAATAAGAAAACTTGGCTTTTGAATCAAGAATGAATAACAAGAATCAAAAGAACTTCTGAGGGTCATAAGACCTTGAACTACATCCTAGGTTGTCAAATGTTTATACTTGAAACCTATAACAGTCATAAGACTATGGACTCTTCTTCTCGTACTTAGGGGGATCAGCCCTTAGTACCATATTGTGCACAATATCGTAACGCTAACGCATAAGTAATCCCTATACATGGTTGTTCATCTCAGTTTGACATTAGAGTCTGCACCAAAGGAAGTTTGGTTTGGATAAATCAATAAGAGTTCTGAAATTTAGAACGTTCATCAACTATGAACTAGTCGAATCAAATAAGGTTCACTAGTCTAATATGGTTCAACAATAAATGATATTTAAATTGAATAACAATCTCAAGAGGTATCTGATAGAACAAGTATTGTATAAATGTAATCATACTTTGAAAAGATAAATAATCTTCAATATAACAATTTGAACTTGATTTAATAATAACCAAAATTTACTCGGTGTAATTTATAAACTTGAATAATGATAACAAGTACGGTTAGGAAACTTGCCTCGTGCGTAGGCTAAACGATTACTACTTCCGTTCACCACAAATCCTACACACATACCATATGTATTCACGACATTCATTATTTACATTTTCACTTAATTATTTAATATAAACTCTACTTTATTTAATAAATCATTACCCTTCTAATTTAATTACTTAATTAAATTAGAATATTTTCATAATAATTTCCATTGAATATTTATTTTATTCCATAAATATTTCAACTAAAATATTTATTTTATTTTATTAATATTTTAATGATAATTTCTATCGAATATTTATTTTATTCCATAAATATATCAATTAAAATATTTACTTTATTTTATAAATATTTTAATAATAATTTTCATCGAATATTTATTTTATTCCATAAATATCTCAATTAAAATATTTAATTTACTTTATAAATATTTTAATAATATTTTTCATCGAATATTTTTTTATTTTTGCCATTCATTTAAGGGTAATTTAGTTTAGTAACGTCACGGGGAAATGGCTACCCAGACTTCGATTTGCGATTCATGAACATAACAAGGCCAAATTAGGCCAAAAAAATCTCTCACAAGTTAAATTATACAGTTCTGTGAAGAATACAGAATATGACCATAACTTCCAATTAATTTATTTTTATGAAACTGATGTTATGGTTCATAGAACATAGTAAAAACATACTACGTTAACATATTAACACATACATGTATAAATTTATGATACAACTTATGATTATCGTGTTAAATTTGATATGTAAGGCCATATGGCCATATTTTCACACTCTGTAATTTTTGAAGACAATCTACAACATATATTTTTATGAAATTGATGTTATGGTTCATACAACATAGTAAAAAGATACTACGTTAACATATTAACACATACATGTATAAATTTATGATACAACTTATGATTATCGTGTTAAATTTGGTATGTAAGGCCATATGGCCATATTTTCATACTCTGTAATTTTTGAAGAAACAATTTACGACATATATTTTTATGAAACTGATGTTATGGTTCATAGAACATAGTAAAAACATACTACGTTAACATATTAGCACATACATGTATAAATTTATGATACAACTTATGATTATCGTGTTAAATTTGGTATGTAAGGCCATATGGCCATATTTTCATACTCTGTAATTTTGAAGCAACAATATACGACATATTTTATGAAGCTGATGATATGGAAATCTACAATATGTAGTAAAAACATGCTATGCTAATATATTATCACATATATATATATATATCCACATAATCAATACAATTTCTAATTACAGAGATTTTAACAGAACTTGAAAGCCATTTTGATGAAAACTTTTAAATGACGTGAATAAAATAAACCAGGTTGAAGAGATTACCCAAAGCGTAGATGAGTAGAGATGAACCCTTCTCAATTATTTCTTAAATCACACAACTCACAAATTCCCTCAACAATTTCTCAATCTCTCTCTGTGATTTGCTTTGCCAGACTTAGAAAATAAAAGACTTAATCAAAATAAAAGAAGACGTATTAATTTTATAAAAGAAAGAAGCCTTAGAGTGGTGGTCAGTTAACCCATCATGGGTTAACTGCTACTAACTTCCCTTAGGGCCTCGTTTGGCTGTCAATAATAGACTCCAAAACCATTTAATTTAATGATTCTCTTATGTTATAGTTTAAAACATGTCATACCCAAATTACACAATAAAATCAAATATCTTATTTACTTTAATTTACATAAACTATGATAATTTCTCATTAATTCCCATTGTCATAAAATTAAATTTTTCATTTATTAAATATGTCAAATTATTTAATATCTAATTAATTATTAAATTAATTAAAATAACATTATGCTTATTAAATATTTCATTTAATTCAATAAGCTCACATAAATACATAATCGAGTAATAAAATTCTCCACATTAATTTAATAACTATAACACATATAATTAAATTAATTTTACCACAATTGCATTAATTAATTATTAAATCTAATAATTAAATCATCAAAAATATTTATTTAATTCAATAAATATTAAATTACAAAATCTTGTTTGTCACATCTTTCCCCCTTTAAAAGGATTCTATCCCAGAATCACGACTGAATAAATTCGACGCGTTACATTCTCTCCCCCCCCCCCCCTACAAAGATTATGTCCCCAGAATAAACATACATAATTTAAGTAAATAAATGAGGGTAATTCTTCATCATATTCTCTTCGAGTTCCCACGTAGCTTCTTCAGCGTTGTGGTTCCTCCAAACTACCTTAACAGAAGGTATTACTTTATTTCTGAGAACTTGTTCTTTTCTATCGACAATTTGAATAGGAATTTCTTCGTAAGATAAGTCTTTTTCAAAATGTAGGGGTTCTTATTCAATTACATGCTTGTAATCGGGTTTGTAGGGTCGTAATACAGAAACATGGAAGACGTTGTGGACATTCTCGAGTGCTGGAGGTAAGGCTAGATATAATGTTATAGTTGTGGGTAATATTTATAAATTTTGCAAAGTACGCAAGTTGTTATATAATATTCGATTGGTCGGGGAATATTCTTTTTGCTTTTGGAATTTCCAAATGCGATGGTACAATCATTGGTGGACCCCCCTAACGGAATTATTATTCGGATTGAGAAATCGACAAAAATACTTTATGAAAATAACGGCGGAAGTTTTACCGTTAACTGTTGAAACACCCGATGTTAAAGAAATGCGATGTCTGGCGTGGTTGCATACTAGCATACGGTATTGATTATTGATGCTTACGTGAGAAGTCACTCAGTTATACTCAATTATTGCTACAGTAATTACTGCATCATATCTCTCATATTATTGATTCAATTATTGTCACAAATCATCATCCGCATAATATTTATTATTATTAAATCAGTAATTGAGACGACAAAGTTATTCATATTATTATTTGCAATATTGACAATGTATAGAAGTTCTGTCAAGGAGAGGTTTGGTCACCTAATTGCGCACTAATAAGGAGAAATCCTTATCGAAAAGCCCCCTCTTTCCTGGGAATGACCTGGTTGTTAAATATTGTGAGTTATAATATTAATGATGAATAAGTTGTGTTGATTAAAGATGAAATTGATTGTTCCATTATATTGGGATTATTAGTGTTAGTGGAAATTGATATTTATTTCGATGATAATTGATGTCTGGAGATTATATTGTTCACTCGGGTATTCGGAGCACTTTTCGTGTCAGAGTACTATTCACGAGTTACTATTCACAAGTTACTATTCATGAGTTACTATTTATGAGTTATTATTCACGGGGTACTATTGATTCACATTCTTATACTTTTAGGGGTGGTGGTGCAAGATTGATAATACTTGCATGACTAAGTTAAAAATGGAGGTATATTTGAAGGTACTATACTGTAATTAATTTTTTCACATGATTATACTATTTATTCACATGATTATACTATTTATTCACATGATTGTACTATTGATTCACATGATTTACTATTAGGGGAGTTGGTGCAAGATTGATAATACTTACAGGATTAAATTAAAAATGAAAGAAAAGTTGGAGGTATTGTTCTATAATTTTTTGAGCCCCAAAATGTACAATTATCGAAACTATATTTTTTTATAAATAGAAGCTCATTCTTCCTTCATTTCTCACTAATTCACTAAAGCTATAGAGCACTTATTATAAAGAGAAATTATAGAGAGAAGCTATAGAGAGAAAATCTCTAGAAGAAGAGAAGCCTGCTACTTCACTACTCCTATATCCAGTTTCTTTTATGGTAAGGGGTGTTATTTCTTTTGTATTCAAGAAGAGAACTTACATTATTCCATTCTTTATTATTACATTGGAATAACTCAGATATCTGTGAGCTACCCTATACTTGGTGAAATTCTTACATTATTCCATTTTTTATTATTATGTTGGAATAACCTGTCTATGCAAAGTACTACATATATGGTGAAATTCTTCTAATATTCCATTCTTTATTATTCTTTTGGAATATCCTGTCTGTGCATTTTACGCCGGACCTGGTTCCGTTATTTATTATTCTGTTGGAATAACCTGCCTGTGCGGTCTATCGCATGTACGGTGATTTCTTTTGTTATTCCATTCTTTATTATACTCAGTTGGTTAAAGTTTTGACTTCTATAATCCATGAAATTAGTGGAATATCCTTGATATTTGCGCTTCATCCAGTATCTTTTCATGTAAATATTCTTCGTAGCATTCTTGAATTTTTACTCCACAAAGCAGTATCATGTTGACAATTTGGACGTTATTGGTTCTTGGATAAATTAATTCTTGAACTTGTTTTATTGAAAATTATGTCATTGTCATCATCCTCATGTTTATATTATGTTGAAAGTCATCTGTGGCCTGTAGTGCATAGATGGACTTGGTATGATTATGACCAGATATTATTCGGTGTAATCATGACCGTAATGT
Organism: Panax quinquefolius; assembly: GCA_020205615.1. NCBI lineage: Eukaryota > Viridiplantae > Streptophyta > Magnoliopsida > Apiales > Araliaceae > Panax > Panax quinquefolius. Next base: position 17,479,813 of record CM035165.1, read on the forward strand.
TACAAATGATGTGGATAAAGTCATCTGTGGCCTGTAGTGCATAGATGGACTTGGTATGATCATGACCAGGGATTATTCGGTGTAATCATGACCGTAATGTAACTAATGATGTGGTAAAAATCCTCATTTGCCGTAGTGCATTGATAGACAGTTTTTGGTATGATTATGGCTATGGATTCTCTTCGGCCAAGGGTGCAAAGATGAATTATTTTATGGCATGATCAGGATCGTTGATGAAAACACGATTATCTTTGGCCCATAATACATGGATAATTAGAGGTCGTGACACTAAATAATATCCTTGGCCTGTAGTGCAGGGATGATTTGATGATGTGAATTATTTATTAAGCTGAGTCTCAGCAATTAAAGTGATAAAAAACCTTTTTAAATCATAAAAGATAGTAGATTTTATTCTGTACTTGACTCTTTTAATGGATTGTTTGTTCCGCTACAGTTAAACTTGTTGTCTATTGTATTCTATCAGTTTAACACTGTTGAAGGCTAACGATAATTTATTCTGCATTATCTTAGTCATAATATTTCTTACTGGGCTAGTTAAGCTCACCCTTTCTTTCACTGTTCTCTTCAGGAAATGAGAACGTAGCTGGGACTAGTCGGGGAACAGAGTGATGGTCCTAGATGGAGCATTAGTAGTCCTCACTATTCTGTAAAATAGTGTGACAATAAAAGTAATGAGGACTCCATTGAGTGTGGATATTGTCTAAATGACAATATTCTTTTTAAAATTCATAGATTATGTTTTATCGTATTGTACACGACTGTTGTATTATTAAGTTGTATTTGGATTTATGTACCATGTAAGTGGCGACCCAAGATGAGTGATGTATACCTAATTTTGGGGGCGTCACAGGCTACCCTACGTTCAATCCAACTTCGATCAATAGACATCTTGGACAACTGTCTGCTATATGTATGAAAAGTTAAATAAACACAAACAAGTCTCCAAGTTAATGTATATGCAAGCTTATGAGTTTCCCAACTTCATCTCCCACTCTAACAGGTCAGGCTTCTATCCCATTCCCGGATGTGTCGCCTCACTGATGCCAACAACTTGAACACATCTTTAAATTTTTCAAAAATTTCGACAGCACCTCCCCATGGTCTTCAAGTACACGAAATAGACTAACACATCATAGTCTAAATATGTACCCGAAGAAGATCAAGAGATATATACTGACCAAAAATTTAAAAAATATAAAAACGTGCTCAAGTCGTTAACACCGACCTAAGTGAGATCGAAACATACAGGAACAACCCCAAAACGAGGACTTATTGAGATTCACTCATACTAAGTGAATCTCAAACGGGTTTCTAAGCTTCCTAAACTATATACAAATATGCACGCATGAAATTGAACTCTTTCCTAGAACAAAAAGGAATACTATCTTGAGAACTAATTATGAACCACAATAAAAGAAATTGATTCATCGATTCTCATGAGTATACAAAATCAAAGACTACATATTAAATAATCCTCTGGAACATGTTTAGAATAACACAATGCTATCATTTTAATTAAGAAAAAAAATGGAAACAAAGACATGATAATTTATATTGAGAAAGCATTATATTCGTTTCAAATAGATGTATCTCAACCAAAAATAAATATGTTACATTTTTAACATGAGAATCATTGAATTTTAAGAAATAACATATATATACTTGGGTGTAGATATATTAAAGAAGCATTTGGTACAACACCCTCAGTACACATAAGAAAAAGGCATATTAATAAAACTATTTGCAGTCTCACTCATACAGAAATGAAGCAAGTTCATAGAATCAATAGCTTTTCTTATCTCTCTACTTTAAATTATGAAAATTTATTACAAAACATGTAATGTAATATATATATATATATATGTATATATATTACATCTTGTACAATTATGTATGCAAAAATAATTATTTCGGGACTACTTTCTCACAAAATTAAATATATGGATCAAATTAATTCCACTTTTGTGTTACCCATTTGGTATAATTAACTAAAGTTTACCTCTGATCTAATTCAATCATCAAATAACCAATTCAGAAAGTACTCAGGGAGAATAAAATAGATTTTAAAGATTAACACAAGATATAATTATATATATATATATTATACTATCATATTTGAATAAGTAAATGAGTTCAGTATTAATAATCTCACTTGAGTATCCTCTTTTTCTTTAACAATGAAAAATCAGAGCTTTAATGAACTTAATTGAAGAAAAATCTAAATTCTTCAGCACAAGAAATTCTCAATTGAAATTGGGTATCTTCACAAAGTAATGAAAACCCCAGTTCAGCAACAAACGGAAAGAAAGACTCTTGAATTCCTACGCATCCCACACAATGACCCTATAATAAAAATAGAAAATAACACACAAATTCTCAATTTGAGGTTTTTTTAATTCAACTAGATGAAATGATGCAATATATACAAGGAATCCCAAGAACTCATAAAATTACAAAGCTAATGAAGTACACCACTAAATTAGGCGTTTGTAGTACAACATTTGGAGTAGAAATGTTAAAAAAACTTAAAACTTCCAACTTTATATTCCATTTATTATATGACAGATGCAAAGAAAAATTGAAACCATTCTCCAGAAAAGTTAAAGACAAAAGAAAAGGAAATATCAATTACAATCATAAGCAAGTGATACTGAAGAATGAAGACTCAGAAGAAATACAATCTCATTTAAACCTAGTTTATATGCAAAAATTTGTGAGGTCAAATCTATACAGAAAATGCTAAAATAAAACAATAAAATCAAATTAAACACCCTAAAATGGAGCTGTGGCGGTCGGAGGGTAGGCGGAGGAAGGGAACTGTGGCGATCGGAGGGTATGCTAGAAGGAGTTGCAGCCAGTGTTGGATCATTTGCGTAGTAGGAAGCAAGGAGAGCAGACTGAGGGCAACAGGGGGTGAACTAAGATGATGATGATGATGATGATGATGATGGGGAAAATTGTTATCTCCACTTAGATGGTGATGGGGTGAACTGTGAAGATCAATTGGGCGAAATGGGATGATTAATTGAGGAATTTGGCAAACTGGGATTGACAAATTGAGAGGGAAAACAAATATCACAGAGGGAAAAAATAGGAGTCGTTGCCGTATGAATTAGGGCTTTTAAAAAAAGGACTCATTCTCGACGGCATGACCGTCGATATTTACTCACTAGCGACGGCTAGTCCGTCGCCTTTGACAAGATGATGTCGCCAATGACTTTTCTCTCCACCGCGAAAAAATAGCGCCAAATCCTACACCATTACCGACGGCGGTAGATTCATTATCGACTGCCATCCGTCGACCACCAACTTGGAAAAGGAGGGAAAAGGGCATTATCGACGGCACCTATTGGCGACGGATTTCCCGTCAGCATTGGCGTTATTATCGACGGGACTTTGGCAGTCGCCAATGACCCTTTTTTTATAGTGGTATCGAGTATTTAATCGAATATGTATCAATCGAGTATTTTTCGAATCGGAATTGAGAATTAAAATAGTTTGAATCTTAAACGATTCGAGTATTACCTTACTCAGATTCTACTCATATTTTTATTCAAATTATTTTTATGCTTATATTTGGATCATATTATTAATGAATCCAAGTCTTGCTCGTATTTTTTTGAGTCGAGCTGGAATCAAGTACGAACTGTTTAGCTCGTTTACTGCCTTAATTATATAGGAGGTAGGCTAGTAGTATATGAATTAATTAAGCTTATCCCACTCCAATCTCCTTGGGAACTTGGTCCTAGCTCCTTACCAAAATCCACTCGTTCCTTTTCTTGCTGATAATTATACTAATAACCATGCCCCATGTTTATTTTAATTGTGCAAGATATGAATTGTACATGTGTTTTTTGCTTTATATTATATATATGAATTGTACATTTTCTTTTTGCCTACTGTTTCATATAATGTGTTGCATAAAACCTATAGGCCACTCTCCCTATATGATGGTCGCATCTCCTTCATGCGGCCAGTCAATATGTTGTTATTTTGATTGGCCGTAGAAAAGAGGTGCGACCAGTAAAATAGGAATAGTTTGATAAATAGCATTGTCGTAGGAAGAAGTTGCACTGACCGCAAGTAGAAGGTGCGGTCAGAGAACCGGTTGCCTTGGGCACTATTAAAACAACCAAGCTTGTAGCCGTTGATCACTATAATGGATGGCGTGGATTGATTTTGATAAAGTCCCATACCGTTACAGACTGTAGCGCCAGTCACCAAATGTAAAATAATTGTTTAAAATTACATATATCCCCCCCCCACCCCCCACCCCCACCCCCACCCTCCACCCTCCACCCTCCACCCTCTACCCTCCACCCCCAAATCAAAGATAACTCTCCGGATAAATTGCTCCTTGTCGCCAACAACTGTAGCGGCAGGGTAATGCATGATATTCTTAACATGCTAATATGCTATTATTCATTTGTAGGTTAATGGTGTATTATTTTACAATTATTATTATATTTTTAATTACTGCTATTATGCATATGTTTAAATATAAAATATTATTTCAAACTACACAATTATTTTAAAAACATAATATAAAATATTATGCATATGTTTAATATTATCGAGATATAATATTTTAATATTATTTTAAAAATTATGAATATTTTATCGAAATAATATGTTTAATATTATCAAAAATAATATTTTATCGTAAATAATATGTTTAATATTATCGGAAATAATATTTTAATATTAAATCGATAAAATAATCGTAATTTTTAAATAATATTAAAATATTATGTCCGATAATATTATATATGCATAATATTTTATATTATGTATTTTAAAATAATTGTGTATTTTAAAATAATATTTTATATTTTAAACATATGCATAATAGCAGTAATTAAAAATATAATAATAATGGTTTACTAATACACAATTAACCTACAAATGAATATTAGCATGTTAAGAATATCATGCATTACCCCGCCGGCGAGGAGGAATTTATCCGGAGAGTTACCTTTGATTTAGGGGGAGGGGGGGGGGGGGAGAGATGTAATTTCAAACAATTAATTGACATTTGGTGCTGCCGCTACAGGTTGTAACGATATTGACTTTATCCACTAATTAAAAACTAGCCCAGTTGAGCTATTTGAAAATAAAAACTAGCATTTTGTAATGGAGTCCTTAGGGGTGAGCAATTTGGTTATAATCGAACCAAATAGCTTATTCGGTTATAACCGAAATCAACACATTTTTGATACCCAAACCGAATAGCTTATTTGGTGCGGTTCCGAACAAAAATTACATTAAACTGTTTTGATGCAGTTTCTTAAATAAAAAATCGCAACCTGAAACCGTTTGGATTGGTGTGGTGCGGTTTCATCTCAAAAACCAATATTTGAAAAAATAATAAACATATCATATTTTTCAAATTTCAAATTAATCTCAAACATTGTTAGCTTGTTATTACGAATAATACCTAACTACAAAAAGTTAAATTCTTGAAAGTCAATCACATATTAATTCAAAACTTTTAATTTCTCAAATTGAAAGATACATACATTACTATAATACATATTTCAAAATTAAAGTCTTGAATCATGCTAAATTACATATTTTAAAATTAAATTTACAATCATACTTCAATAAAACTTAAAAACTCTAAGACATGCACAAAAGTATGAGAAATATTAGAGACTAATAACACTAAATAGGTGCGGTTCCTTAAAGGGTGCAGGTTCTATGTCAAAACTGCAACTGTAAGGGGTGCAACCCGCGGTTTCTTTGATGCGATTTTTGTGGTTTTACGTGCGACTTAGGTTGCGAAATCGGTTCTTGCTCTCCCCTACTCCTATATACGATGATTAATTTATGTCGATATTAAATGTGAACGAGTGTAAATACATGGGATATGAAGAAATTAAGAAGAAACTCACACATTAATATTCTATGTTATCATTTAGATTTTCACATTAGTCACAATTTAACTTCTTCCTTAGATTTGTTGACATATATATCATTTTTCTTTGAAATACATACTATTATCTTCGTTTCAAAATTTAAAGAACTAACACAATACCTCCAACTTTTCCTTTATTTTTAATTTAGTCATAGAAGTATTATCAAACTTGCACCACCTCCCCTAATAGTAATTAATGTGATTCAATAGTAAATTATGTGAATCAATAGTTCTAGACATGTGAAAATACGAATTACAGTATAGTACCTCCATCTATACCTCCATTTTTAACTTAGTCATGCAAGTATTATCAATCTTGCACCAACTCCCCTAATAGTAACAAGAATGTGAAACAATAGTATACACATGTGAACAAATAGTTATAATCATGTGAAATAATAGCAATCAATTGCTCATTTATCAGGTTAAATATTCGATTAATTCAATATAACCTCCGGACATCAATTATTATCGAAATAATTGTCGATTTTCACTAACACAATGAATTCCAACACAATGAAACCATTTTTATCAAAAATATAAATTTTGAAATTTCAAAGTTTGACTTTTCCCGAAAAAGTCAACTGTTGACTTTTTGACCAAATAGTGAATTCCGAAAAAATTTGTGTTTATAGACTATTTTTACTAATTTCATAGTTCTGGACTCAAATATCACGTCCGCGTCTCCAAATTCAACTCCAAACACAACTTCAATTTTAATAACATTCATCATTAATATTATAACTCACAATATTTATCAATTAGGTCGTTCCCAGGAAAGAGGGGGCTTTCCAATAAGGATTTTTTTCCTATTGGCGCGCAATTAGGTGACCAAACCTCTCCTTGATAGAACTTCTAGACATTGTAAATATTGCAATTTAATAATATGAATAAATTTGTCGTCTCAATTATTGATTTAATAAAATAACATATTATGCAGATGATACTATGACAATAATCGAATCAATAATATGAGAGATATGATGCAACAATTACTGTAGCAATAATTGAGTATTAATAAGTGACTTCTCACGTAAACATCAATAATCAATACCGTGTGCTACTATGCAACCACGCCAGACATACTGATATTTTACTAATGGGTAGTTCAACAGATTAACAGTAAAACTTTCGCCGTTATTTTAATAAAAATATTTTGTCGTTTTCTCAATCCGACAATAATTCCGTTAATGGGGTCCACCAATGATTTGTCTTGGTTATCACGAATATTCCCTGTTAAAACGAATATTCCCCGACCAATCGAATATTATATAACAACTTGTGTACTTTGCAAAATTTGTAAATATTACCCACAGCTATAACATTATATCAAATCCACACCATAATATTCAAAAATATATTTCGAGAAAATTTAATCTTTATACAAAAAGTTGGGGTCTTACAACCTCCCCTTCTTATGAAATTTCGTCTTCGAAATTAGGGTGCGTACCTGGTATGTCGAAGAGGTAAGGATATCTTGATTTCATCTCAGATTCTAACTCCCAGGTCATTTCTTCCACATCGTGGTTTCTCCACAAAATTTTGACTTGAGGTATAACCTTGGAGCGTAGAATATGATCCTTTTTATCCTAGATTTTAACAAGTAACTCTTCATACATTAAATCTTCCTCTATCTCGTCTGGTTCTAATTCAATAATGTGGTTAGGGTCTTTCACATATTTACGTAACATGAATATGTGAAAAACGATATGAACACGAGACATACTTGGCGGTAACGCAAGTCTATAGGTCATAGTTCCTACTCGATCGAGGATTAAAAATGGGCCAATGAATCGAGGATTGAGCTTTCTTCTCTTTCCAAATCTTGTAACTCCTTTCCATGGAGCAACACATAACAACACATGATCTCCAATATCGAATTCTACATCCTTTCGATGAAGATCAGCATAACTCTTTTGTCGATCTTGTGAGGTTTTTATACGTTATCGGATCATTTGAATCTTTTCCGTAGTCATACGTACCAACTTTGGTCCCAACAACATTGCTGCACCCACCTCATCCCAGCATACTGAAGAACGACACTTTCTTCCATACAACGCCTCGAATGGAGCCATGTCAATACTTGCCTTATAACTGTTGTTGTAGGAAAACTTCACCAATGGTAAGAACTTGTCCCAACTTCCCTTGAAGTCAAGGACACAGAGTCTTAATAGATCTTCAAGAGTTTGAATCGTCCTCTCCGAGTGCCTGTTCGTCTGAGGATGATATGCCGAGCTAAATCGTAATTCCGTGCCCATAGCTTTTTGCAAACTAACCCAAAATCTTGAAGTGAATCTTGGATCTCGATCAGAAACTATGGATACTGGCATACCATGCAATCTTACAACCTCGTTTATGTACATACGAGTAAGACGTTCAAGTGTATAAGTTTCTCGTATCGGTAAGAAATGAGCAGACTTGGTCAATCTATCAACAATGACCCAAATCGCATCTATGCCTTGAGAAACTTTGGGAAGACCGGTAACGAAATCCATGGTAATGTGCTCCCACTTCCATTCTAGAATTTTAAGTGGTTGCAATGGACCTTTTGGTACTTGATACTCCACTTTAACTCGTTGAAAAATTAGACACCTTGAGATAAATAGCGCTATCTCTCTCTTCATATTGCTCCACCAAAATGTATGACGAAGATCACGATACATTTTGGTACTCCCAGGATGGATTACAAACGGTGTGTTGTGCGCCTCCATCATGATTTTATACTTTAAATCAGGGTCGTCAGGAACACAAAGTCTGGAGTTGACTAGAAGTATTCCTTCTTCATTGATTCTTGCTTTCGGCATAACACCTTCTTGTACTTTCTTCCTCATACGCATCAGCTCCAGATCTGTAACTTGAGCAACTTTAACTTTATCAATTAAAGTCGGTTCTACTCGTATATTCGCCATCATCACATGGGTCCCTGGAGTCTTTAACTCTATCTCCATCCTTTGCAAGTCACAAAAATGGGCTTTTGTGTTGTGAATATTACTTTTCGTGCCGCATATGATCTTCTACTCAATGCGCTACTACCACATTCGCTTTTCAGGATGGTATTGGATGGTATGATCATAATCTTTCAAGCAGTCCAACCCAACGTCGTTGTTGCATGTTGAGTTCCTTTTGAGTGAAGAAATATTTGAGGCTTTTATGATCCGTAAAGATCTCCACTTTCTCTCCATACAAGTAATGCCTCCAAATTTTAAGTACGAAGACAACAGCTGCCAACTCTAGATCATGAGTAGGATAATTCCTCTCATATTCTTTGAGTTGTCTTGAGGCATAGGCTATGGCTTTCCCATGTTGCATGAGAACACATCCTAACCCTTTGCCCGAAGCATCACTGTAGATGACAAATCCCTCCGAACCAGATAGTATTGCCGTAGCAGTCTTTGTAATGAGTCTCCTTTGAGTTCTTAAAACTCTTCTCACAATCCTCGCTCCAACAGAACTTTGTATCTTTTCGAGTCAGTAGAGTTAATGGAGTAGCGATTCGAGAAAATCCTTCCACGAATCTCCGATAATAACCAATTAAACCGAGAAAGCTACGTACGGTCATTGATTTGGGTTGCTCCCGACTTTGAATAGCTTCAATCTTTCTTAGGGTCAACGGATATTCTATGACTTGATACTACGTGTGCCAAGGAATGCTACTTCCTCAAGCCGTAACTCGCATTTCTTTAACTTGGCATAAAGCTTATATTCACGAAGCTTTTGGAGTATCAGCCTCAAGTGTTGCTCATGATCTTCACGACTTTTGGAATAAATAAGGATGTCATCAATAAAGACGACCACAAAGTGATCCAAATATTCCTTGAATACTCGGTTCATCATATCCATGAAGGCAGGAGAAGCATTAGTCAATCCAAAAGACATGACTAAGAATTCATAATGCCCGTACCGAGTTCTAAAGGCAGTCTTTGGAATATCCTTAGTTTTAACCTTCAGCTGATGATATCCAGAACGAAGATCGATCTTTGAAAAAAATTGTGCTCCTTGTAACTGATCAAACAGGTCATCAATACGTGGCAATGGGTACCTATTTTTGATGGTGACATGATTCAACTCCCGATAATCAATACAAAGTCGCATACTCCCATCTTTCTTCTTCACTAATAGAATAGGAGCACCCCAAGGAGACGTACTAGGACGAATGAAACCAATGTCTAACAATTCCTGTAATTGGGTCTTTAACTCCTGAAGTTCAATAGGAGCCATTCGATATGAGGCTTTGGAAATGGGTTTTGTACCGGGTTCAAGGTCGATACAAAATTGAACTTTATGCTCTGGGGGTAGGCCAGGAAGTTCTTCAGGGAATAAGTCAGGAAATTTATTAACAATAAAAATATCCTTCAAATCTGACGTATTTTTGTTTAAATCCGTGACATGAGCTAAGAAAGCTTGACATCCGTTTTTCAATATACGAATAGCTTTATGGCTTGAGATGACCGTGATTGATTTTAATGGTTTGGTCGCTTGAATTCACATAATAGGTTTATTAAGAATATGAAAGCTAACAACCTTACGAAAATAATCAATTTTAGCATGATGAGTAGTTAACCAATCAATCCCTAGAATCACGTCAAATGCAAGTATTTTTAAGGAGATAAGATCGACAGGTAACGTGCGGTTATCGATTTGAATCAAACAAGACTTATAAACAGTGGATGTAATGAAGGTTTCTCCTAATGGAGTTTCAACAGATAAGTCAAAGTCTAATTTCTCCGGAGTCAAATTTAAACGTTGAGCGCAAGTAGGAGAAATAAAAGAATGGGTAGAACCGGTATCAAATAAGGTATAGACTTCACTAGAGTTTATGATAAGCTTACCCGTGATAACCTCGTTTGGGTTCCTTGCTTTCTAGGAGGTCACAACAAACGCTCTCCCTTGCACTACCGGCTTTGACTTTTCTGGGACGGCCTTTGGTGCCTCCATCCTAGCTGAATTTGTCTTCGGTGAACGACAAAATCGAGCTAAGTGACCTTCTCTTCCACAATTATAACATGCTTTGGACTGACATCGCATAATTTGGACTGATGTGTCCCTCCCCTCCGCATTTGAAGCATATGATAGGTGGTCGTTCTCCTTCCTTAACAACTGGTCTTTGATCCGACGTCTTTCCATCATTGTTGAATCTCCTTTTCTTGAAATGTCCATTTTTATTGTCTTGGCTATGATTACCACCGAAGTGGTTACCATTTCTGGCATGTTGATTCCCTCCACGTTTGTTGTCACCGCTTCGATGACTGTTACCACTGGTATTTTCATTCTGCCGGCTGCTTTCTCTTGGTTGCGTTGACTCGTTATCGCGCTCCAACAACTGAGCCCTATTTACAACATCTGAATACAAACACAGTTTATGAGAAATAAGATATTGTCGTATCTCCGGTTTTAAACCTCTTAAAAACATTCGGGTCATTCGCTCCTCATTATCAACCAAATGGGATGCAAACCGGGATAACTCCGCAAATTTAGCCTCGTATTGCGACACGGTCATATTGTTTTGTTCCAACTTGATAAACTCCACCTCCTTCATATGACGAATACTTTCGGGAAAGTACTTGTCGTTGAACAGCTCTTGGAACTTCTCCCAAGACATCTTGAGTGCGTCAGGCTGGGTACGTTTTACAGATTCCCACCAGTAATCTGCCTCTTCACGCAACATAAAGGTGGCGAAGGGAACCTTTTGTTCCTCGGAGCATCCCAAGACATCAAATATCTTGGTTATCTGCTTTATCCATGCTTTCGCCTTAAGTGGTTTTGGCTCTCCAATAAACTCCGGTGGTCCCAGCTCCTTGAACTGTTTGGCGGTGACCATCCGAGAGTTGGCAGTGTTTTCACCTGCATTTTGGATAGGAGCCGCTCTCGCCTGATGTTGCATGAATTGCATGAAGCCTCGGAACATTCCATCGTTCATCATTTGGTCAATATTGTTGTTTGCATGAGGATTGTCGCCTTCCTGATGCACATTGTCCTGGTTATTGATCTGTGGAGACTCAACGGTCTCCTGTTCTCCATTGATGTTCTCAACATTCTCGGATGCCATTTTCAAATACTGCCACAAAACAAGGGTTAATTGACATGAAACAAATTATCCCTACACTCTGACTGACCAATTAAATACCAAATAAACTTAGGTAGGTCATAGTAATGAAGGAATTCCCCGTCTCTCCCCTCCTAATTCTAGTCTCACATCTTAGCCAGGGATCATATCCCTAAGCTTTGATACCAACTGTGACGCCCCCAAAATAGGTATACATCACCTATTCTGAGTCATCAAATACATGGTACAGAATACAAATACAACTTAATAATATAACTGTCGTGTACAATACGAAAAAACATAAGCTGTGAGTTTGAATACAAATATTGTCTACTAGAGATTATACAAACTCAAAAGGAGTCCTCATTACAATTATTATCACATTATTTCACATAATAGTGAGGACTACTAATGCTATCATCTGGTTCGTCACTCCGTTCCCCAAATAGTCCCTGCTACGTTCTCATTTCCTGAAGAGAACAATGAAAGTAAAAGGGTGAGCTTAACTAGCCCAGTAGGATATATTATGACTAAGATAATGCAGAATATATTATTGTTAGCCTTCAACAGTGTTAAACTGATACAATATAACAACCATCAAGTTTAATTGCAGCGGAACAAGCAATCCATTAAAAGAGTCAAGTAGAGAATAAAATCTACTATCTTTTATGATTTAAAAGGTTTTTCCATCACTTTTATCATTTGGACTCAAATTTTAATAAATAATCCACATCATCAAATCACCCCTGCACTACGGCCAAGGATATTCTTTAGTATCACGACCACAATTATCCATGCACTACGGGCTAAGAATATTTGTGTATTCAATAATGGTCATGATCATGCCAACAACTGTCCATCAATGCTCTACGGGCAAATGAGGACTTTTTCCACATCATTTGTAACATTACGGTCATGATTACACTGAATAATCTCTGGTCATAATCATACCAAGTCCATCTATGCACAATAGGCCACAGATGACTTTCAACAAAATATAAACACGAGGATGATGACAATGATATAAGAATTCAATAAAACAAGTTCAAGAATTAATTTATCCAGGAACTAATAACGTCCAAATTGTCAACATGATACTGCTTTGTAGAGTAAAATTCAAGAATGCTCAGAAAAATATTTCCATGAAAAGATACTGGATGAAGCGCAAATATCAAGGATATTCCACTAATTTCATGGAGTATAGAAGTCAAAACTTTAACCAACTGAGTATAATAAGGAATGGAATAACAAAAGAAATCACCAGGCATGCGATAGACCGCAGACAGGTTATTCCAACAGAATAATAAATAACGGAATCAGGTCCGGCGTAAAACGCACAGACAGGATATTCCAACAGAATAATAAAGACGGAATCAGGTCCGGCGTAAAATGCACAGACAGGATATTCCAACAGAATAATAAAGACGGAACCAGGTCCGGCGTAGAACGCACAGACAGGATATTCCAACAGAATAATAAAAGACGGATCTGAGTGTAAAGGTGTAAAACGCATGCATGTGATATTCCAATGTAATAATAAAGATGGAACCCGTGCGGCGTGAGAATGCATGATAGGATGTTCCAACAGAATGATAACGAATGGAACAACAGAAGAATTTCACCAAGTATAGGGTAGCTCGCGTATACAGGTTATTCCAACAGAATAATAAAGAATGGAATAATAGAAGTTCTCTTCATAGATAAGAAAGAAATAATACTCCCTACCTTTAGAAAAACTGGATACTGGAATAGTGAGGTAGCAGACTTCTCTTCTTCTTTCTATAATTTCTCTCTATAATAATCGCTCTAAAGCTTTTGTGAATTGGTGAGAAATGAAGGAAGAATGAGCTTCTATTTATAGAAAAATATAGTTTCGATAATTGCACGTTTTAGGGCTCGAAAAATTTCAGTATAATACCTCCAACTTTTCCTTTATTTTTAATTTAGTCATGGAAGTATTATCAAACTTGCACCACCTCCCCTAATAGTAAATAATGTGATTCAATAGTAAATTATATGAATCAATAGTTCTAGACATGTGAAAATACGAATTACAGTATAGTACCTCCATCTATACCTCCATTTTTAACTTAGTCATGCAAGTATTATCAATCTTGCACTAACTCCCCTAATAGTAACAAGAATGTGAAACAATAGTATATACATGTGAACAAATAGTTATAATCATGTGAAATAATAGCAATCAATTGCTCATTTATCCGGTTAAATACCCGATTGGTCAATATAACCTCCAGACATCAATTATTATCGAAATAATTGTCGATTTTCACTAACACAATGAATTCCAACACAATGAAACCATTTTTATCAAAAATATAAATTTTGAAATTTCAAAGTTTGGCTTTTCCAGAAAAAGTCAACTGCTAACTTTTGGACCAAATAGTGAATTCCGAAAAAATTTGTGTTTATAGACTATTTTTACTAATTTCATAGTTCTGGACTCAAATATCACGTCCGCGTCTCCAAATTCAACTCCAAACACAACTTCAATTTTAATAACATTCATCATTAATATTATAACTCACAATATTTATCAACCAGGTCGTTCCGAGGAAAGAGGGGGCTTTCCAATAAGGATTTCTCCCTATTGGCATGCAATTAGGTGACCAAACCTCTCCTTGACAGAACTTCTAGACATTGTAAATATTGCAATTTAATAATATGAATAACTTTGTCGTCTCAATTATTGATTTAATAAAATAACATATTATGCAGATGATACTATGACAATAATCGAATCAATAATATGAGAGATATGATACAGCAATTACTGTAGCAATAATTGAGTATAACTGAGTGACTTCTCACGTAAGCATCAATAATCAATACCGTGTGCTACTATGCAACCACGCGTATTACTGTACTTTTACTATCGGGTAGTTCAACAGTTAACGGTAAAACTTCCGTCGTTATTTTTATAAAGTATTTTTGTCGTTTTCTCAATCCGACAATAATTCCGTTGTGGTGGTCCACCAATGATTGTGTCGTTGTACGAATATTCCCTGTTAAAACAAATATTCCCCGACCAATCGAATATTATATAACAACTTCATGCATTTTGCAAAATTTGTAAATATTACCCACAACTATAACATTATATCAAATCCACACCATAATATTCAAAAATATATTTCGAGAAAATTTAATCTTTATTCAAAAAGTTGGGGTCTTACAATTGCGATGATTTGGGAACCTTCATGCCAAAAAGCCACGAGAGTAACCTAAGATAGGTCAGCCTCTGATAAACCCAAAATGGAGGAAAGTCTCTTCATGCTCACTCATTTTAAATTACTTGTAAACAATTACTTGTAATTACATTCCATATATATCTCCATCTAACGAGAAATATGAAGAAATGTGTATTTTAATTAACATGCTACAAATAGCTGACATCAGTTTTTGCAGGATAAAATTCCTAAAATGGACACATCACATAGCACGTTATTATACACATATTCCCTAAGGACTAAACTATGCAAGTCTTTCGCAGGGAACCAATCGTACCTACTACCCGGTCTAAATCCAAAAAGGCTACAGGCCTACAGTCAATCATGTCGTCGTCCGACTATACTGAACTTAATCCAGTTTCTCGCAAAGAATTCGACGAATTAAGCAAGCAAATTACAGATTTGGCTGTTCTACTCAAAGAACTACACCAGTCCAATCAGGGTCCAAAAATACCCATACATGCTGAATCCTCCACACAAGGGGGAACCCAAGTCATTACAATACCTGAATTGCAGTTGGATACGACCAACAAAACTCATGATGCTGCCCATCCCAATCGGAGATCCGCATAACCTTTGGTGACATCAAAAAGAAAGTCTTCCAAATGGAAGAGACCCTTCGTGCTATCAAAGGAATTGGAACACACGGGTGTGTGTCATATGCTGATCTTTGCATTTTCCCTGGTGTTCATTATCTAGAAAAATTTAAAACTACTGACTTCGAAAAATATGATGGGTTAGGATATCCTTACACACATTTAAAGGTGTTTATCGGAGAACTTGGATCTTATGTAGAGGACGAAAAACTCAGAATGCAATTGTTCCAAAAGAGTCTAACTGGAGAAGCCCGTTCGTGGTACACAAGATTAGACAACTCAAAGATCCATAGCTGGGAAGAGCTAGCACATGCTTTCCTCACTCAATACAACTTTCAATCTCAGATGGCTCCTGATCGATATCAAATTACCAAGATCAAAAAACAGTCTAACGAGTCTTTCAGAGAGTATGCTCAAAAGTGGAGATGCCTGGCTGCCCAAGTTAGTCCTTCCATGACAGAATCAGAGATGGTCATGACTTTCATAGACATACAAGAAGCTCCGTTCTATGAAAGAGTTTTAGCCGGCATCGGCAAACCATTTTCTGAAATGGTCAAACATGGGGAGATGGCTGAGATGGGATTGAAGTCCAGAAAAATTCAAGACCTAGCTGTCCTTAAAGCTGTTGTTGATCACATTTAATCCGGAAATTATGAAAACAACCCCCGGAGGGTCCATAAAAAGAAAGAGGAAGAGGTTTCCCTGATATTACAGGGTCAAAAAGGCAATCAGAACATGCCTATGCAAAGGAGAAACTACACTCCCTTTCAAGCATAGTCTGCGAATCCTCCAATACGAAAAGGTGGAGAAGTCAAACGCCCTCAAGTGTTCACACCATTAGGGGACACCCTCGAGAACATTCTCAATCTTCTAATAACACAGAAGAAAATTACGCATCTTCTTCCACCAGCCAGCCCTAATGGACGGGGTTTCAATGTTGCTCGAAAATGTGCTTATCATGCCGGGGCACCTGGACATGATACTCAGGATTGTTGGGCCTTGAAACACAAGATCCAAGACCTGATAGACAACGGTGAGATTGTGGTCACCAAACCAGATCAACCTCACGTTCAAGACAACCCTCTTCCTCAACACAAAGAAGAAGAGGTTAACATGATCAATTGGAGTAATGGACAGAATTCCAATTTTAACTGTGAATCCTCCCAGACCCTCAAAGACGGTGTTGACAAATGGGATTATGCCAAGTTTTAGTTCACAATAGAACGAAAGATGAAAGCTCTATGTAAGCAAATTGAACAATTGGCAGAATTGGTGACTTATCAGCATCAAGTGACTCGTCAATTAATCAGCCAGGAGCATGCCAGTCTCCTACCTCTTGTCATGAATGTTCCTTCATCACTTTCAAAAAATGAAATCCTAGAAGACAAAGTGAAAAAGACATCAAATGCCAAAGCCCGTCGGGATTTTGCCAACAAAAGGGAATTCACCTATTTGGGCCAACCTATGGAGGAAATCCTTCAGATGTTAATCAATGAAGGAAGGATCATTCCTTCTACCTCCAATCAACCCCCATTCGTATGATGACAACTCGATGGAGTATGTCAATATCACTCCCGTCTAGCGAGCATAAAGACGGAAGAATCGAGCACTCCGCCACCTTATTCAAAATCTAATTGACAGTGGTATCCTGCACTTAGCAGACGATGATACTGTGTTACGTGCAAGTAAGAATACAGGTCCTACTAAGTGGAAGAGTGTGGTAGCAGTCATATCCACTGAAATTGATGGGATTAAGCAATCACTAACAATGCCAACAATTCAACTCAGAGGAATCAATAATCCTTTAAAAGTGGCCGCTCTCGAGCCAATCAACTTGCCGTACATAGAACAATATCCTATTATTAGCTTGCGCAAGGTTCCGTGGAATTATGGAGAAGGTGAAGGATCCACCTCACATACCACTGCTGCAATGTCGAAGGAAAATCCACTATATCTTCCCCAACGGGTGATGAAGTCTACCACCAAAGCAAAGGGGAAAATACCCATAGAGAAGATTAAAAAATTTCTCCGCATTATGGGTCATCACGAAGCCAAAGTGGTTTTAAGCTTGAGAGATGCTCCACAACAGATATCAATTTTGGACTTGGTCCTAACTTCCGAGGATCACCGAAAGATCTTGTTAAAGGTTTTAGAAGAAGCCTATCTACCAACATCAGTTGATACGGAAAAATTTCAACATCTGGTTGATCACATTTTCTACAACAATGTGATATCCTTCACTGATGATAACATACCACCCGAAGGGACCGGTCATTGCAAGCTGTTGCACATTGCGGTCTTGTCCTCCGGATACATGCCAGCTGTAGTCTTGATAGATGGAGGTTCATCTCTTAATATATGTCCATACGCTACCTTGGTAAAGATAAATATCAATCTCAACCGATTCTGGAGTAGCCATACCGTCATCAAAGCTTTTGATGGAACCCGCCGGAATTCGGTCGGAGTAATTGAGCTGCCAATCAAAATTGGTCCCCATACATTCTATGTATCCTTCCACGTACTCAAGAAAGATTCGGGATACAATCTGCTCTTGAGACGACCATGGATCTATATGGCTGGGGCAGTCCCCTCCACTCTTCACCAACAGTTGAAATGCATTATCAACAATAGCCTGGTCACGGTCAATGCTGAACCAGAATATCCTCAACACGGGGACATGTCGTTCATCAACGCTAATGCATATGTTGAACCGGTCAATTTTCATGCCTTGGAAGTAAGCAATACCCAATACCATGCAATTGGAATGCCACTCCCAAAACCCAAGATTTCCAGCGAAGTAATGTCAGCTACTCAGGAAAAGATGTCATTGGGTCATCAGCCGGGACAAGGGCTAGGTAAAGATCACCAAGGTATCAAGTGCCCAATTCAATTAGCCAGGTAGATTGGAACAGCTGGACTAGGCTATTCTGCCAGTTCTAGTCATAGGAATCCTCATAAGCATCAGCAGATTCCTTCAGCTTCAACCATGCGGCGTTCATCTTCGCCTTCAAACTCCGAGTTTGCACAACCTCCTGTAAAGGTGCCAGCCAACGTGATGGCAATGTTATTTTCCAAGCCGGTACCGGTAAAGGAAAAATAAGTCTTTGTTCCAGATCCCCGATTGGAGGAAGAGAAGCAAAGAATCAAGCAAGATGTCATCTGAATGATGTCAGACATACACATCATCGTTCATGATGAACATACCAATAGATACACCCTAGACGATGATTGTCCCTACGTAATGGCCATCATTTGGGATAGGGAGGACGATGACAATCCCTACATCGCTGCGGTCCACCCGGACTTTACCCTTTCCAATTGGAACATCATTCATTGCATTGGTCGACAAGGGTAAAACGGGTAGAAATCTTTCTGCCCTATAGATATAATAACTGCTTACTTTTCTGTACAATATTAGCAATTTATTTTTCCAGTATATGCTAACATTGTGTATGATCAACACATTTCATATATACTAAGTGAAAGCATATTTTATTTCAGGACCCTGAATTTAGATGTGCATGTACTTGCTGATATGGTGCCTCTTCTCAACAAGGATTGTACCTTTGATGTAGAGATGAATTCAGCCTTGATGGATATACAGGATGACATTGAAGTGCCTCAAGAAATTCAAGAATGGGTCAAAGATAAACCTAAACACAACCTTGATCAAACCACTTCTTTCAATCTCGGAACCTTAGAAAACCCTAAGTTAATCCAGATTGGTTCAGACATTACCCCAAACCAAAGGAATGACATGGTTACGCTACTAACCCAATTCCAGGATGTATTTGCATGGTCTCATGAAGATATGGTGGGTTTGTCAACTAACATTCTCCTTCATCGCCTTCCCATTAAAGAGGGATTTAAGCCAGTCAAGCAAAAGCTCAGGCGATTAAAACCTGAGTGGAGTTTAAAGGTGAAAGAAGAAATTGTGAAACAATTTTAAGCTGGCATCATCATGGTGTCCACATATCCTGAATGGATATCCAACATTGTTCCCGTGCCTAAACCCGGAGGGAAGGTACGAGTTTGCGTGGATTACCGGGACTTGAACAAAGCTTGCTTAAAAGATAGCTTTCCCGTGCCATTTATCCACATTCTTATTGACAATACTATGCAATACGACATGTACTCCTTTGTTGATTGCTTTGCGGGGTACCATCAGATCATGGTTGCTGAGGAAGATCGTGAGAAAACTGCTTTCATCACGCCTTGGGGAACCTTTTCTTATAGACGGTTGTCATTCGGCGTCATCAATACCGGAGCCACCTATCAACGAGCTATGATGGCTCTTTTTCACGACTTAATGCACAAAGAGATCGAGATCTACGTGGATGACATCATTGTCAAGTCCCGGAAGGAGGATGACCATATAGACCATTTCAGAAAGCTATTCAACAGGTTTCATAAGTACAACTTGAAGTTGAATCCAGCCAAGTGCGCCTTTGGCGTTAAATCAGACAAGTTACTAGGATTTCTAGTCAGCCACAAAGGGATTGAGCTGGATCCTGCCAAAATCCAAGCCATCACAGAAATGCCCATTCCTCAGACAGAAAAGGAAATACGGGGATTTTTGGGAAGAATCAACTTCATTAGCAGGTTTATCTGTCAACTCACAGCAGCTTGTGAGCCAATCTTCAAGCTATTAAGGAAGAACT
This sequence comes from Panax quinquefolius, assembly GCA_020205615.1. Taxonomy (NCBI): domain Eukaryota; kingdom Viridiplantae; phylum Streptophyta; class Magnoliopsida; order Apiales; family Araliaceae; genus Panax; species Panax quinquefolius. Next base: position 17,500,299 of record CM035165.1, read on the forward strand.
CCTCCATGAAATGGAATGATGAGTGTCAAAATGCCTTCCTCATAATCAAGAAACTGCTAGTTAAAGCTCCCGTGTTGGTACCACCCAGGGATGATGTTCCCCTGTTCATGTACCTGTCCATAAGTGACAATGCCATGGGCTGCATGCTGGGACAAAAAGACAATAGAAGCCAAGAACGAGCTATCTATTACCTCAGCAAAAGATTCAGCAGCAGTGAACACAAGTACACTCTGATCAAGAAGACGTGTTGTGCTTTAGCATGGGCTTCCATGAGGTTACAACATTACCTCCATGGGCACACAACCCATCTCATATCCCGCGTGGATCCTCTCAAATACGTGTTCAATAAACCTATGTTAAATTATAGGATGTCCAGATGGTAGTTGATCCTGCAACAATTTGACATCGTATATGTGACTTAAAAGTCCATCAAAGGTCAAGGAATTGCGGATCAACTGGTCGCCGCACCTTCAGTGGATTTCAAACCCTTGGAAACATATTTCCCCAACGAAGGAGTAATGACAGTTCAGCAACACCATTAGTACGATACGCGCCAATCATGGAAGATTTATTTTGATGGAGCTGTTAATTTGGAAGGTTCTTAAGCTGGAGCAGTTCTGGTATCTGGTATGGGGGAGCAGTATCCCAACGCCGTCAAATTATAGTTTGTCAGTACCAATAATACAGCTGAGTATGAAGGCTATCTCATGGGGTTAAAACTTGCTCGTTCAATGGGCATCAGGCGGTTAACTGTCTTTGGAGATTCAGAGTTGGTAATCAGACAATCCACCAGAATCTATCAAACCAAAGAGCTACATTTACTGCCTTACCATCGGCAGGTTTTGAAGATGGTTTTGGAGTTCAAAGAAATCTCCTTTCTACACGTTCCTCGTAATAGGAATGATTTTGCGGACGCGTTAGCAACTTTGGCCTCCTTGATTCACATATCAGATAAGGAACACTTGACAAGTGTCATAATTTCCCTGCACAAGGCCCCAACCTATGGGAACTACATTGGAGAAGTATCGGATGAGCTACCTCCCATCCAGCATCCTTGGTATCAACATATCAAGGAATATCTACGAGATGGATCTACACCTGCGGAAGCGAGCCCGACTAAGAAAAGGTGGATCCATCAACTTGATATGAAATTCTAACTGAGTGGAGATGTACTCTACAAAAGAGATGCAGGAATAGGTCTCCTCAGATGTTTAAACAAAGATCAAGCCCAAAGGCTTATGGATGAAATCTATGGTGGAGTCTGTGGCCCCCACATGAGTGGCCCCCTCCTTGTCAAGAAGTTCCTCAGGACATGACATTACTAGCTATCTCTCAAAGCTGATTTCCATGACCACGTTAGGAGATGCTATCAGTGCCAAATTCATGGGAATGCTATCCACGCCCCTCCACGGGAACTCCATAATATGAGTTCGCCTTGGCCCTTCGCAATGTGGGGAATGGACGTGATCGGGCCCATTGAGCCTAAAGCCAGTAATGGACATTGATTTATCTTCACCATGATCGACTACTTCACCAAGTGGGTAGAGGCAACCTCCTTCCCCAGGGTTACCAAAGAAGTCATCATTGCTTTCATCAGAAGCAATGTCATTTGTCGATATGGACAGCAGAGGTAATTGTGTCAGACAATGCTAAGAACCTCAACAACAAGATGATGGAGGAATTGTGCAGTAAATTCCACATCAAACATCTTAACCCTGTCATCTATCGTCCGAAGATGAATGGTGCTGTTGAAGCGGCTAACAAAAACATCAAGAATATTATGCAAAAGATGTCCGCCAACCACAAAGATTGGCCTGACCTATTGCCTCTTACTCTGTTAGCCTACAGAACCTCAATGCGCACTTCAACTGAGGCAACCCCCTACACATTAACCTATGGGATGGAAGCAGTGCTCCCCAAAGAAGTTGAAATGGAATACCTCATAGTATTGATAGACGCTCAGCTAGATGAAGACCAATGGGTACAAGACAGGTATCACCAATTGTCTCTAATAGATGAAAGGCGAACCGCGGCTATCTTCCATGGTCAGTCATATCATCAAAGGATCATAAAATCCTACAACAAAAAAGTCCAGCTACGGCAGTTCAAACAACACGACTTGGTTTTGAAGAAGATCCTTGACAACAAAGATCAATCTAAGGGAAAATACGCTCTTAACTGGGAAGGCCCGTTTGTTGTCAAAGAAGTATTGACAAGAGGTGCTCTCAGATTACAAGAAATGGACGGCGATGAATTTCCACAACTCATCAACTCGGACGTCATTAAACGATATTATGTCTGAAGATGCCCTAAAGTAAACATCCTGGTGTTGGACCATCAGATCACCAGTCATTCCGGTTCTTTAACCCTTTACAACATACAACTCTTTCACACTTTACCCCTCAGGGAAACATACTTTTTAAGCCAGCAGCCTGGCTCCTCTGTGTTCCTACGACTTAGGTCATCCCACTACGGATTGAACCTCTCGCATTTGAAGTTTGGCTACCCATACATGGGATCAAACTTTTCATACTTATAGTTTATCCTCAACCTAGGATTAAACTTTCTCCTCCCCGCACTCTAACCTGCACATGGGATTACACTTTTCCACTCGCCCTGAGGGGCAAACTACGTCGACCTGATCTCCTCTTCAATAGGAGTACGTAGGCAACCATTTCATATGGCCCGGTCGCAATAAAACAAAAACCACAAATACATTTCTACCCTTACAAAAACAAAAACAACAAAAACATTTCTACCCTCACAAAAACAAAAACAACCAAAAACATTCATACACCATTTCAGCCATATACAGCGTTGAACCTCTTACACCAGGTTTGAACTATGCAGACCTGATCTCCTCTTCAATAGGAGTACGTAGGCAGCCATTCGTGGTGCGGTCTCACCCTTTACCAAAACACAAACCCTTGTCAGTTGGTACTGGGATCAAACATCAATCCACTACCTTTCATTCGGCTTCAGATCAAAGGGATGTAATTACCTGAACTCCTCCTAAATAAGAGATTCGACCACCATCTAAGCTGCGGTCATACCTTGAAGAGTAACACCAATCCATAAGAGATGGAATTAACTAGGCTTCTCCTAAATAGAAGTACAGGAGACCATCTGTGGTACGGTCAATCTCAGAGAGGAAAGCCACACTCCTCTCCACATTCCCATTCAGAAACCAGTCCCAAGACACCAAAGATGGTAGGGATACATACGGATCGATGATCCATTACGAATCGGCCCGAGGCAACTCAATGTCCATCCACCCGGGAGGAATTCAGAATACATCAAGATCACAAGCCCTGAAGCAGCAGGCAAAATATCAAGCAAGTATTCAGGCATATCTAAAAGGGAAGTGATCAAAAATATATTTCTCTGTTATATATATAATGCTGTTTGATATATTCAATGTAAACTGTGCATGACAAAATGGCTAAGCTAGTCTGTGCAGGTAAATACAAGCTCATCTACAAGTCAGCGTGTATGCGAGCTAACAAGCTCAACATAGCATCCCTCTCAAAAGAAAGAGGTAAGCTATGGTCTCCTGTATGAGGATATCAACACTACCCAACAGATCTACAGCCATCTGCATGGTGACCATATGATCATCAATATATGCGCTCATCTCTACAATCATGCCAGTGGTAAGGAACCTCCACGCGCAGATTATCTCGTGGTGGCTACATCCCGGAAGATATGGTAATCGTCCCCGCTCAACTATCACTACATCTCTGGCTAATCTGGCCTCATCCCGCTCAACAACAGCGGCATCTCTGCAAGCTAATGCCTCGTCTCTCTCTAATAGAGCTGCGTCTCTCCCATCAAGGGCAGTCAACATCATAGATTGAGCCTGATCTCTCTCAAAGGTCATCAGATGAAGAGACGCTCAAAGCATCTTGTCTTTGAATGTTGAACACAATAGTCTTTGGTCTTTGGGAGAATCTAAAAGAGATGCTGGCAACCCATCACCTGGCTCCTCCTCGATGTGGGAATCAATGTCCTCCATGGGCTCTACATCATCGACTCGACTCGTTATCCCAGATCTTGTGGATCTTCGCCTGTACCGATAAAATCTTTGTCTCCATCCATGCGGAATAATCTGCAGAACAACTTGGATGACTGATAAAAAAATCAGCTATCTCACGCTGATCCCAACAAACATACAACCGGGATTGGTCATCTGCTGAAAGATATCGAGAAGCTGAACGCTGACTTATTGCCCTCTCAAAAGGATGAAAATCCTGAAACTGGTCGAACTGCGACATCACAACCAGTGGGTGATAAGTAGTCACGCCCCTCTAACCAGTCAGAGGGAGGTAGTCCATGCCCGGAGCATGAGTAATAGAGCTGTATGGTGAGCTAAGCCCCGAACACGGCAATATGATAAATGGATCTCTGATATCCGCCAAAAATGTGGACCAAGACATAGCATCCGTAAACTCCGATGGCTAAAAGGAGTAGGACATGGCTATATCATGGGTGAACCAATACCCATGTTGTCTAAGAGTGCCAATCGGTCTCAAGTGTGACATAAACCACACATATAACGTGACCGAACTACCTGTGAATACTCTTGTCAGATAAGTACAGCAGTAAGATGCTGACCGCAGGGTCTCTACTATGATCATCGGTATAATGGTACGACCCTCCCTGAGAGCTCTCAAAGCCATGATGACACCTATGTCTATCTCATCCATATACTGTGGCATATAGACATACGACAGTACGCATAACAGCAGTACATCAACCCTGGCTAAACGCCAATGATCCTCCGGTGCGGTGAAATCCCCGAAATGTCGTGAATAGCTATCCTCAGAGCCAAATATATCATAAAGAAAATGCTGGGATATCACATGGCCAGATGTCAGCTCATCCTGCACTACTCTGCGCCGCAATCCAGTGAGAGTCATGAACCGTCTACTCATGTCTCCCAAAGCCATATGCACGCAAGGTCTGTCTAATGGCAGTATCGTCTGTAACGACCCCAAAATCCATAAAATTTAAATTTCAACTTCGGTCGTTAACCATACATTAAATCTCTAATTTTACATCATTATTCGATATTAAAATCACTAAAATTGCGGAATAATTAAAACTTTTATACATTTCCTTCTATCATGCCCTAAATCGTAACCTTTACATTACATCTCTTCGATTCAAATTTATATCATGAATCGTTACAACAAAATGACTATACAAAGTCTTACATCATAAAAAGATATCCATATACACTGGATAACTCAACTTACAATTCAACAACATGTTACATTCAAAATCTTACATACATTTCTCACAAAACATAAGTAACCTTCGTGAATATAGATCTCTATAACTCACTTAGCACATATCTTTACCTTAATTCCTTGACCTGCAAAAGTGGTTATTTGCAAGAGTGAGCTCGACAGCCCAGCAAAGTCTAACAGTTTTCATGCATCACATAGCACATAATAACATGCTCGATATACATCTCATTAAAGTAACATGGCATACATGCTTTTAATTCACATAACAAATATAAAGATTGAGTTCCTTACTCAATACTCCTTATTTAACCAAAACATTGTAGTCATAAATTGACTTTAACATTTCATGATTTCAACCTGTATAACATATCATACAATTTAAAACAGTTCATCAAGTTCACGTAGAAAATAGGAACCGAAAGACTTGCCTTGATCGTTGTTTACCAATAATAGATTAACAGCTTACAGTTATCTGCACTTCACGTGCCCTACACAATTATATAATCATACACATCAACTATTAGTCACATAACAACATAGTAATTATAATGTAAACTCTACTCCGTATCTCATAATCTTTCCTATTAATTAGCACACAATGTTCAATTAGATTGTGTTAACTTTCAACTTATATCTCACTATATTTCATAATCGAACTTCATTCAAGTACTTAAGTCTTGCTAGGACTACTTATTGGTTTTATATTAAACCCATTTCATATCCTATAATATTCATTTCAATTGAATTGAAACACTTTTTAAGTTCATTAACACTTGGCACGACGTTTCAACGTTCAATCGTCACATGCCCGATTTGCATCTCTTGTGTATGCTTACTATGCTTTTATAACTTATCTAATCCATCATTTATAAATGTTAAGCATCATAATATTTACTAACATACATGTTTTATAACTTAGAACATCATCTTTTATGGTCAGGAGCACTACACATGCATATGTGCATGCCCGACGCACTCTGATTGCCCTCGAAAACATAACAGTCCTAAAGATGAGCATTTTTCACTACTTTTACAGACCTTAAATTAAAATTCTGAAAGCCTGAAAGTTGTAGGTCTACTCGTCCTCGTTCTGGATCATCTTGAATCATCTCAATCGGAGTTTGTATGAGAACGTTATGGCCATTTTACTACAGGAGGACAAAACTATCCGACTCAGACTTACCCCCACCATGGCGTGAGAACTAAGTCATCTGATGGCAGCATGACATGTGAGATTGGCTTTGGGCGCGAACTTACAGCTACTGGGTGCGAATTTTGGTGCTGGGGCTCCATTTTTGGCGCTAGGGCGCCGAAACTTGCAGAACCCAACCACGAAGAACAGAATAACTAAATTCTGGACTAATTACTACTGCTAACATCTAAATTAACATGCTAACTTATATAAATTACACATATACACACTACCCAACATGCATATACTAGTTTTAACACAACTAATCAACAAATTTAGGAACACTGTTTATATTTGAAACCAAAATTTTAAAACCCAAAACTTCATTGTTAACACAGTAAGCACTGTGATCATAGTTAGATAACAATTTGATTTATTCTAACTATATTCTATTTAATTCTTACCCAATTCATATAATCACAGTTAAATTCCATGATTAACATACAATACAAGTATAAATTTTGGTACTCTAAAAAACATACATTCATACATGTTTATGTTCACAAGTAAAACTATTTCTTTTCTTTAACACATGATTAAAATACCACTCATATATATATATATATATATATATATATATATATATATATATATATATACATGCTAGTTATAACAATTATAACAACACCAATGCGTAATATCATAACCAATTCTAGAACATAGTTTACAAGAATTTTGTAAAACTTTATAAACCGTGAAAATCAAAAACACGGAGACTTTAGACCTAATGGCGTAAAACATATATGTCTACATAAACATAAATAAGGTTATAAACACATACCTTTTGTTGTTAAGAAATACTTGTCAATCACTGATAATCTTCTCTTGCTACTTCTTTCTCTCTGATTCTCTCTCAATTTCTTTTAAAAACCTTTTTCTCTGAATTTTTCTATATTAACTCTCTGAGAACTCTTTCCTTTAGCTGAGAACTTTTCTTAGACTCAGGTTTAGAATTTAGACGTTGTCCAAACCCTACTGATAAAATAAAATAAACTGCCATGGCCATAATACGCTTATTTAAAACATCAGTTATCACGTATAAATTATAATTATATTTTATTTATATATTTGTTTTATTTATTTTATTAATAAATTAAATTTCAAAATCCAAAAGCCATAGGGATTTGTTTGGCAAAAACCCTTTAAAATTTAAAGACTTAATATATATAAGCCTTGTTTGGCAAAACTAAATTAAAATTACTTTAATTTATTTTAATAACTCTTTATAATATAGTTATTTGTCACACTTTATTTAATTTAGTTTTCATACTTAATTAATTAATTCTAATAAAAATTCATTGCATAATATAATAATTTATTTGATCATTATAAACTCTTTAACTTAATTATTAAATTAAATTAGATTACTATTTCAAAATAATTACTTTCCTTAACTCATTAATTATTTATTAAATAAATAAATAATCAAATCACATCAAATCAAATCAATTAAACAAATACTTATTCAACGATAAACACATCCATTAAAAATTTATATAATTCAATAAATATTTAAATTTTTAATTAAAAATCTGGATTATTACATCGTCAATCGTGCATACTCCTCCAGAGTAGGAGTCAACTCATGGGTCCCGAATAGGAAAACCTGCCTATCCGGTATCCAATGCTCTAGCATCCCATCCATAAACCATGCGGGAACCTGAAACATCAATAATGTTATGGTATGCTGCAGCAAATGATCTACAGTCACCCTGTCTGATGGTGACATCCTATCATACCACGATCGCATACCCAATGCCACCAATGATGGCGGGGTATGATCTTTACGGCTAACAGTCGAAGAAGACATCTGTACGGGCCGTGTCATAAGACCATCCAGAGGTCAATGCTGAATATCTCTGGACATACATACATATGCATAATATGATACATGCATATCAGATAATAGATGGCAATATGATATAGGGAATGAAAAACTGTGCATACATTCCTAAGTATATCATCATATAATATATCATCTCTGTACAGCTACAAATATAGGAAAATGGGGCACAAACGCCCTACTACTAACAGAGGCCTATCAAAAGATATAGCGAGAATGGGGCACAGCCACCCAATATCTAACAAAAGCCTATCAAAAGATATAACGAGAATACACATCAGAAGAAGACAATGGTGTCGATGTCCACATCATCAATCTTGTCCACCTGATGTAACTCCTTCTGATTCACTGGATCTCTATCAACAGGGATGTCAGGCCTATACAAAAGAGGATTTGAGCCGGCAAAACCGAATGGGTCATCTGAGGGGCCAGCGCCTGAGCTGAAAGGATCAAATGAAGCCGCCTCTGCCGGATCTCTACCCAAATGCCGAATAAATATGTGTGCCTGGTCCAACTACCGGGTCAAACTATCAATCTGTGTCATATGAGTCAGATCTCTAACACAAGCTATCCAATCCGTCATCATCACGGATCCTGGAACCATATCCCCCATGAACTGTGTGGCGCGGGACTGGGCTCCAATAGTACGAGGGAACCACCAACGTTGGAACGTCTCTTGAGTACATGGACCCTCTGATAATGCAAAACTGTCAACCCCCAACAATGGGATATCAGTGATGGGTGATCGCGACATGTGCCAACGACGTGGCGACAGAGGTAAGATCGGCATACGAATCTCCCCTGTGGTGCTCCTAATAGCACGCTCTCCCAACTAGAGCTCCCAGTCTCCATCTATAAAGAGAGGAACTCTCCTGGTGGAAATCATGTACTCGACTCCAGTCGGGTATCCATCCTCAAAACCGATGGTCAAGTGTTTCCCTGAATAGGGAATCCATGTGATGGTATCAGCTGTCAATAACTCCAGCTACGTATGGCAGTGAGTGAAACGCTCAGCTACAAGGACCTCCGGTAAAATAGAATGATGCCATTGTCGTCCTCGTGGATAGGTATCTAAACCTAACACACTCAAAAGACGCAAGCATGGGAGCCTCTCGTAGGCCCAAAACTGCCAACACAATGGCAAAACATCTGCGATCAGTAAACACTCTTAACCTATAAATGGGAAATGACATAAGAAATATTCACCAGTAAAAATGGGTAAAAGCCTAGCCAAGCCTCGGTCAAACCTTGTGAGCGCATACGCATGCCCCGGAGAAAATATGCAAAGGTGTAGGAACCCCAATCATACTCTCCAATACGGTCCATAAGACGTGTGGCTCTGATCAAAGCGAACGACACCGTAGAAGAGTTATCTGCTATGAAGCAGCCTCTAATGATCATCAGGAACAATCGCCGCAGAATGCGATCCTGACTCTGACATCATCAGGCATGGGCTCACCGGAACTCCACCGGAACACCTAACAAGGATCTGACGGCAGTAGGGGTAATATTTTCCATGCAAGGCACTGACTCCCCTCCAAACTCCATACCTGTGATAAATCGCCAATCCATCGGCGTCATCATCACCTCGCAATCTAGCAGATGGAGTGACTGAGTCTGATGAAACCATCGCTCAGACAATGACCTGAGGTAACCCCAGGGACAACAACGGGGAAGGATGGAGAAGAATGCCCCAAATCCCCAATCATGCACTACAGCTCTGTAATCAGGATGAAGAGCCTGATACATGGAGTGTATACTAAACCAATTCCCTCGAGGCTGTGTGAAGCCGGGAACTTGCATGAAATGCAGATCAACATAAGAATCCTTTACTCGTCAAATAGGAATAGAAGGAAGATCAAGATCTAACGTCATACCTCGTTAGCGTGCAAGTACATCGAGGGATGTCTGCTCAAATAACCCAGAAGCTCTGGGTTTGCCACCTGAATACAAGGTAGCTCCCTACGGGGAACATGTGCAGCAAGAGCGAGATCCTTAATCGGAATATCCTCATCTACGTCCTCAACGTCTGGCACGTCTGCCCGGACAGGATGAATCATGGCCTCCACCAATCGACGAGACTGTCTGACAGAATGATGTCGAGGTACTTCAGAAGCCCTCCTCCGTATGCCAGAAGTGGTCCTACAGGAACTACTCGGCTGATCCGGATCCATGATATCTGGACAACAAGTCTCCAAATCACCTCAGAAAGGGTGTGGTATTTCCTTACCTGGAGCTTTCTAGAATGCATGTTATGACTATATGCATGCATGCATTTACTTTAACATACAATAGAGTTAAAATGCATGACTACCCAATGCCTATATTTTGAAAATTTTTGCCATAGTCCCCTTTGAAAATAGGACTATCCACATGCACATAAGCATGTCTAGGTGGCCATTCAGTAGCACACCTGCCCCAAAGTCATATATATAATATATGCATTAAAATCAAAATTATTCATGCATAAGGTTAACCTCAATATCAGGAGTACTTTGCCTTTTTACCTTTTGCTCATTGGAGCTCAAATAGGACACAAAATAGCAGAAAAAGGTGCCAATTTGACTGTCTCAAAAGTTAAATTTTTTCACATCATTAGGTTCCGCATGGTTTAATTCTAACATTTACTATGTTGAATATTTTTTATCAAGTTATTTGTGCATACATAATCACTACTATGTGTTTAGATGCATTTCATGCGATAAATCAAATTCCAACGGATAAAAACTGGAAAAAATACATGCATACGTTACCAGGATAGTGTAGAACACTTGTAAGGTGACAGAATTTGCAGGAAATAGCCCGAACTCAGCAGATCTGAAGGAGGCTCACGAATTTCTCTTCGCGAAGCAAGTTGAAAATGACTTGTGAGACCAACCTGCTGGATTATATCATCTACGGTTGGCCGCAGGCTCATCTGCGGCTGAAGCAGGTGCACCTGCAGCCCCTCTATGTGGGCCCCATCCCTCCAGCTCGGTCCAGTTCGAGTTGCAAAGGAGTTCTTGAGGACTAGAAAGGTCAAATCGAGAATAAAAATGCAACGCGATTGAGAAAAATAGCATGCAATCCGGGTCTTCTCAGATGAAACTTTGAGTCTGTACATCACTCATTGGTAGTCACCCGAACACGAGGTACACCCTGCCTATGATCTCATTTGTTACAAATCACGTCCGACAATACCTTGTATAGGTCCAATGCCGCCAACTCCGGGTCATTACCCTAAAGGATCAACATCCCCGGCGGGGGTTACAATGCATTCTTATCCGTTGACACACAAATCAGCGAAGGTCAAGTAGCCTTGACATCATCATAACTGTTGGAAGCAAACCCAAAAGAGCATCGGAAGCTGTAAGACCCCAACTTTTATAAATAAAGATGAATTTTCTATAAATATCATTTTTGAATATTATGGAGTAAATTTGATAAAATATTATAGTTGTGGGTAATATTTATAAATTTTGCAAAGTACGCAAGTTGTTATATAATATTTGATTATTCGGGGAATATTCATTTGAACAGGGAATATTCGTACAACGGCACAATCATTGGTGGACCCCACAACAGAATTATTGTCGGATTGAGAAAACGACAAAAATACTATATGAAAATAACGGCGGAAGTTTTACCGTTAACTGTTGAAACACCCGGTGTTAAAAAATAAGATGTCATAGTAGTTAAAGATAGTACACTACGGTATTGATTATTAATGCTTACGTGAGAAGTCACTCAGTTTTGTTCAATTAATATTACAGTAATTGCTGCATAGTATTTCACGTTATTTGATTCAATTATTGTCAATATTTTATAATCAATAATTGAGATGACAAAGTTATTAATATTATTATTTGCAATATTAACGATGTCTAGAAGTTCTGTCAAGGAGAGGTTTGGTCACCTAATTGCGCCAATGAGGAGAAATCCTTATTGGAAAGCCCCCTCTTTCCTGGGAACGACCTGGTCGATTAATATTGTGAATTATAATAATGATGATGAGTTTTATTTTATTAGTATTATTAATGTAATAAAACAGAAAAACTTTTTATATAAAACAAAATACTTTTATAAAGTTATTCGTTTTATTAGACTAATAGTAAAATCTTTTTATATAAAACAGAATACTTTTCTAAAGTTATCTGTTTTATTAGACAATAATTAGAATGTATTATATTTTATTATGCATAGTGTTTGCAGACAAATTACTGCGATAGTAAAATCTTTTTATATAAAACAGAATACTTTTATAAAGTTATTCGTTTTATTAGATTATAAATAGAATATATTATATTTTATTATAAATCAATCTGGATCGTCCGTTTAAAGTAAATCAATATGGACCGTTCATGAATTATTTACTATGCAGTCCATTCTTCTATAAATAGAAGCTCATTCCTTCATTATTTCTTACGAATTCATTGAAACTCTAGAGAGAGAAACTATAGAGAGAGTTCTTCTTCTATAATCTTGAGCGTATTTCTTTAGAGTTTAAGAAAGCTTTGAGCGTAGTGCAAGTTTTCTTTTAGTATATCTTCGCCCTACCAGTCAAAATACTCTTCTTTTACGGTAAGGGATATTATTTGTTGTACTCGTTAGGGGTATTCCTTCTTTCTTATTGGTGAAATTCTTTTGTTATTTCATTCTTTATTATCCTGTTGGAATAACCTGTATACGCGGGATACCCTATACTTGGTGAAATTCTTCTGTTATTCCATTATTTATTATTCTGTTGGAACATTCTGTCGGTGCGTTTACACATGACCTGGTTCTATTATTTATTATTTTGTTGGAATATCATGTCGGTGCATTTACGCATGACCTGGTTCTATTATTTATTATCATGTTGGAATATCCTGTCGGTGCGTTTACGCATGACCTGGTTCCATTATTTATTATTACATTGGAATATCACGCTTGCGGTGTTTACTTGCGTGATTTGGTTCCATTATTTATTATTCTATTGGAGTAACCTGTCTGTGCAGTCTATCGCATGCCTGGTGATTTCTTTTGTTATTCCATTCTTTATTATACTTAGTTGGTTAAAGTTTTGACTTTTATACTCCATGAAATTAGTGGAATGTCCTTGATATTTGCGCTTCGTCCAGTATATTTTCATTGAAATATTCTTCTGAGCATTCTTGAGTGTTACTTTACAAAGAAGTATCATGTTGACAATTTGGACATAATTAGTTCCTGGATAAATTAATTCTTGAACTTGTTTTATTGAATTCTTATATCATTGTCATCATCCTCATGTTTATATTATGTTGAAAGCCGATCGTATTTGTAGTGCATAGATGGACTTGGTATGATTATGACCTGAGGATTATTGATTGTAATCATGGTAGTAATGTTACAAATAATGTGGAAAAAGTCCTCATTGACCCGTAGTGCATTAATGGACAGTTGTTGGCATAATCATGACCATTGATGAATACATGAATATCCTTGGTTGTGGTGCATAGATAATTTGTAGTTGTGATACTAATGAATATCCTTGGTCGTAGTACAGGGATGATGTGGATTATTTATTAAGCTTAGTCTCAGCGATAAAAGTAATGAAAAACCTTTTAAATCATAGAAGATAGTAGATTTTATTCTCTACTTGACTCTTCTAATGGATTGCTTGTTCACCGCAGATTAAACTTGATGTTTGTTATATTTTATCGGTTTAACACTGTTGAAGGCTAATGATAATTTATTATGCATTATCTTAGTCATAATATTTCTTACTGGGCTAGTGGAGCTTACCCTTTTGCTTTTATTATTCTCTTAAGGAAATGAGAACGTAGCAGGGACTAGTCGGGGAACAGAGTGATGGTCTAGATAATAGCATTAGTAGTCCTCACTATTCTATGAAATAATGTGACAATAAATGTAATGAGGACCCCATTAAGTTTGTATATTGTCTAGATGACAATATTTGTATTAAAACTCACAACATATGTTTAGTCGTATTTTACATGACTGTTGTATAATTAAGTTGTATTTGAATTTTGTACCATGTATTTGGTGACACAGAATAGGTGATGTATACCAATTTTGGGGGCGTCACAGTTGGTATCAGAGCTTAGGGATATGATCCCTGGCTAATATATGAGAATAGAACTAGGAGGGGAGAGACGGGGAATTCCTTCGCTAGTATGACCTACCTAAGTTTATTTGTTATTTAATTGGTCGGTCAGAATATAGGGATAATATGTTACATGTCAATTAACCTTTGTTTTGTGGCAGTATCTGAAAATGACATCGGAGAATGTAGAGAATAGCAATGGAGCACATGCGACCGTTGATTCACCACATATCAATAATCAGGATAATGTGCATCAGGAAGGCGACAATCCTCATTCAAACAACAACAGTGACCAAATGATGAATGATGGATTGTTCAGAGGCTTTATGCAATTCATGCAACAGCAGGCGAGAGTGGCTCCTGTCCAAAATGTAGGTGGAAACACTGGAAACTCTCGGATGGTCACCGCTAAATAGTTCAAGGAGCTGGGACCATCATAGTTTATTGGAGTGCCAAAACCACTTAAGGCGGAAGCATGGATAAAGCAGATCACCAAGATATTTGATGTCTTGGGATGCTCCGAGGAGAAAAAGGTTCCCTTTGCCGCCTTTATGTTGCGAGGAGAGGCAGATTATTGGTGGGAATCGATAAAGCGTACTCAAACTGCCGTACTGAAGATGTCTTGGGAGAAGTTCTAAGAACTATTCAATGACAAGTACTTTCCCGAAAGTATTCATCACATAAAAGAGGTAGAGTTCATCAAGTTGGAGCAGAATAATATGACCGTGTCGCAGTATGAAGCTAAGTTTGCCGAGTTGTCTCGGTTTGCATCCCACTTGGTGGATAATGAAGAGAGAATGACGCGGATGTTTTAAAGAGGTTTAAAGCTGGAGATACGTCAACATCTTATTTCTCATAAACTGTGTTTGTATTCAGATGTTGTAAAAAGGGCTCAGTTAGTAGAGCGCGATAATGAGTCAACGCAACCAAAAGAGAGCAGCCGGCAAAATGATAATACTAGTGAGAGCAGTCATCGAAGCGGTGACAATAAGCGTGGAGGGAATCAACAGGCCAGAAGTGGTAACCACTTCGGTGGTAATCAGGGCCAAAACAATAAGAATGGACATTTCAAGAAGAGGAGATTGAACAATGATGTTAAGACGTCAGCACCAGCACCCGTTGTTAAGGTAGGAGAACGACCACCTATCATATGCTTCAAATGCAGAGGGGAGGGACACATCAGTCCAAACTCCGCGATGTCGTCCAAAGCATGTTATAATTGTGGAAGAGAAGGTCACTTAACCAAATTTTATCGTTCACCGAAGACAAGTTTAGCTAGGACTGAGGCACTAAAGGCCGTCCTAGAAAAGTCAAAGCCGATAGTGCAAGGGAGAGCATTTGTTGTGACCTCCCAGAAAATAAGGAACCCGAATGAGGTCATTACGGGTAAGCTTATCATAAACTCTAGCGAAGTCTATACTTTATTTGATACCGGTTCTACCCATTCTTTTATTTCTCCTACTTGCGCTCAACGATTAAATTTGACTCCGAAGAAATTAGACTTTGACTTATCTGTGGAAACTCCGTTGGGAGAAACTTGCATTTTATGTGATTCTAGGGATTGATTGGTTAACTACTCATCATGCTAAAATTGATTATTTTGGTAAGGTTGTTAGCTTTTATATTCCTAATCAACCTATTATGTGAATTCAAGCGACCAAACTATTAAAATCAATCACGGTCATCTCAAGCCATAAAGCTATTCGTTTATTAAAAAACGGATGTCAAGCTTTCTTAGCTCATGTCACGGATCTAAACAAAAATACGTCAGTTTTGAATGATATTTCTATTATTAATAAATTCCCTGACATTTTCCATGAAGAACTTCCTGGCCTACCCCCAGAGCGTGAAATTGAATTTTGTATCGACCTTGAACCCGGTACAAAACCCTTTTCCAAAGCCCCATATCGAATGGCTCCTATTAAACTTCAGGAATTAAAGACCTAATTACAAGAATTGTTAGACATTGGTTTCATTTAGCCTAGTACGTCTCCTTGGGGTGCTCCTGTTCTATTCGTGAAGAAGAAAGACGGGAGTATGCGACTTTGTATTGATTATCGGGAGTTGAATCATGTCACCATCAAAAATAGGTACCCATTGCCACGTATTGATAACCTGTTTGACCAGTTGCAAGGATCAAAATTCTTTTCAAAGATTGATCTTCGTTCCGAATATCACCAATTGAAGATTAGAACCGATGACATTCCAAAGACGGCTTTTCGAGAACTTCAGACAGCATTATGAATTCCTAGTCATGTCCTTGGGATTGACTAATGCTCCTGCTGCCTTCATGGATATGATGAACCGAGTATTCAAGGAATATTTGGATCACTTTGTGGTCGTCTTTATTGATGACATCCATATTTATTCCAAAAGCTATGAAGATCATGAACAACACTTGAGGCTAACACTCCAAAAGCTTCGTGAATACAAGCTTTATGCCAAGTTGAAGAAATATGAGTTCTGGCTTGAGGAAGTAGCATTCCTTGGGCACGTAGTATCAAGTCATGGAATATCTGTTGACCCGGCAAAGATTGAAGCAATTCAAAGCTGGGAGCAACCTAAATCAGTGATCAAAGTGCGTAGCTTTCTCGGCTTAGCTGGTTATTATCGGAGATTCGTGGAAGGATTTTCTCGAATAGCTACTCCATTAACTCAGCTGACTTGGAAAAATACAAAGTTCGGTAGGAGCGAAGAATGTGAGAAGAGTTTTCAAGAACTCAAGAGGAGACTCATTTCAGCACCTGTTCTGACAATACTATCTGGCTCGGAGGGATTTGTCATCTATAGTGATGCTTTGGGCAAAGGGTTGGGATGTGTTCTCATGCAACATGGGAAAGTCATAGCCTATGCCTCAAGACAACTCAAAGAATATGAGAGGAATTATCCTACTCATGACCTAGAGTTAGCAGCTGTTGTCTTCGCACTTAAAATTTGGAGGCATTACTTGTATGGGGAGAAGGTGGAGATCTTTACGGATCATAAAAGTCTAAAATATTTCTTCACTCAAAAGGAACTCAACATGCGACAACGACGTTGGCTTGAACTATTGAAAGATTATGATCATACCATCCAATACCATCTTGGAAAAATGAACGTGGTAGCTAACGCATTGAGTAGAAGATCTTATGCAAGTACAAGTGCGATATTGTCAACACAAAGGCCCATTTTGTGTGAATTGGAAAGGATGGAGATAGAGTTAAAGACTCCAGGGACCCATGTAATGATGGCGAATATGCGAGTAGAACCGACTTTAATTGATAAAGTTAAAAAATTTTTCAAGCTACAAACACGAGTCGATGCGTATGAGGAAGAAAGTGCAAGAAGGTGTTATGCCGAAGCAAGAATCAATGAAGAAGGAATACTTGAGTCAACTCCCGACTTTGTGTTCCTAACGCGACCCTGATTTAAAGTATAATCATGATGAAGGCGCGCATAACACACCATTTGCAATCCATCACGGGAGTACCAAAATGTATCATGATATTAAATCATACATTTTGGTGGAGCAATATGAAGAGAGAGATATATTGTTTTTATCTCAAGGTGTCTAACTTGTTAACGAGTTAAAGCGGATCATCAAATACCAAAAGGTCCATTGCAACCACTTGAAATTCTAGAATGGAAGTGGGAGCACATTACCATGAATTTCGTTACTGGTCTTCCTAAGGTTTCTTAAGGTATAGATGCGATTTGGGTCATTGTTGATAGATTAACCAAGTCTGCTCATTTTTTACCGATACGAGAAACTTATACACTTAAACGCCTTGCTCGTATGTACATAAACGACATTGTAAGACTGCATGGTATTCCAGTATCCATAGTTTCTGATCGAGACCCAAGATTCACTTCACGATTTTGGGTTAGTTTGCGTAAAAGCTATGGAGCACAGATTACTGATTTAGTTCGGCATATCATCCTCGAGATGACAGGCGATTAGGGAGGACTATTCAAACTCTTGAAGATTTATTAAGACTCTGTGTCCTTGACTTCAAGGGAAGTTGGGATAAGTTCTTACCATTGGTGGAGTTTTCCTACAACAACAGTTATCAAGTAAGTATTGGCATGGCTCCATTTGAGGCGTTGTGTAGAAGAAAGTGTTGTTCTCCAGTATGCTGGGATGAGGTGGGTGAAGCAACGTTGTTGGGACCGGAGTTGGTACGTATGAATACGGAAAAGATTCAAACGATCCGACAACGTATAAAAACCTCACAAGATCGACAAAAGAGTTATGCTGATCTTCATCGAAAGGATGTGGAATTCGATATTGGAGATCATGTGTTGTTACGTGTTGCACCATGGAAAGGAGTTACAAGATTTGGAAAGAGAGAAAAGCTCAATCCTCGATTCATCGGCCCATTTTTAATCCTCGATCGAGTAGGAACTGTGGCCTATAGACTCACTTTACCACCAAGTATGTCTCGTGTTCATAACGTTTTTCACATATCCATGTTACGTAAATATGTGAAAGACCCGAACCACATTATTGAGTTAGAACCAGACGAAATAGCGGAAGATTTGACGTATGAAGAGGTTCCTGTTCAAATCTTGGATAAGAAGGAACATATTCTACGCTCTAAGGTTATACCTTAAGTCAAAGTTTTGTGGAGGAACCATGATGTTGAGGAAATGACTTGGGAGTTAAAATCTGAAATGAAATCAAGGTATCCTTACCTCTTCGACATACCAGGTACGTACTCTAATTTCTAGGGCAAAATTTCATAAGAAAAGGAAGTTGTAAGACCCCAACTTTTATAAATAAAGATGAATTTTCTATAAATATCATTTTTGAATATTATGGAGTAAATTTGATAAAATGTTATAGTTGTGGGTAATATTTATAAATTTTGCAAAGTACGCAAGTTGTTATATAATATTCGATTGGTCGGGGAATATTCGTTTTTAACAGGAATATTAAAGACAACCAAGCACAATCATTGGTGGACACAACGAAATTATTGTCGGATTGAGAAAATGACAAAAATACTTTATGAAAATAACGGCGGAAGTTTTACCGTTAACTGTTGAAAAACCCGGTGTTAAAAGTACGAGAATCTGGCGTGAGTTGCACAAAGAGTACATACGGTATTGATTATTGATGCTTACGTGAGAAGTCACTCGGTTTTGTTCAATTATTATTACAGTAATTCACTTGACAAGTATCTTATGTTATTTGATTCAATTATTGTCAATATTTTATAATCAATAATTGAGATGACAAAGTTATTAATATTATTATTTGCAATATTAACGATGTCTAGAAGTTACATCAAAGAGAGGTTTGGTCACCTAATTGCGGCGCCAAAGGGAGAAATCCTTATTGGAAAGCCCCCTTCTTTCCTAGGAACGACACAGTCGATTAATATTGTGAATTATAATAATGATGATGAGTTTTGTTTTATTAGTATTATTAATGTAATAAAACAGAAAAACTTTTTATATAAAATAGAATACTTTTATAAAGTTATTCGCGTTTTATTAGACTAATAGTAAAATCTTTTTATATAAAATAGAATACTTTTATAAAGTTATCTGTTTTATTAGACAATAATTAGAATGTATTATATTTTATTATGCATAGTGTTTGCATAGTGCCGGCATAGTGTTTGCATAGTAAAATCTTTTTATAAAAAACTGAATACTTTTATAAAGTTATTCGTTTTATTAGATTATAAATAGAATATATTATATTTTATTGTAAATCAATCTAGACCGTCCGTTTAAAGTAAATCAATCTGGACCGTTCATGAATTAATTACTATGCAGTCCATTCTTCTATAAATAGAAGCTCATTCCTTCATTATTTCTTATGAATTCACTGAAACTCTAGAGAGAGAAACTATAAAGAGAGTTCTTCTTCTATAATGTTGAGCGTATTTCTTTAGAGTTTAAGAAAGCTTTGAGCGTAGTGCAAGTTTTCTTTGAGTATATTATCGCCCTACCAGTCAAAATACTCTTCTTTTATGGTAAGGGATATTATTTGTTGTACTCGTTAGGGGTATTCCTTCTTTCTTATAGGTGAAATTTTTTTGTTATTCCATTCTTTATTATTCTGTTGAAATAACCTATATATGCGGGATACCCTATACTTGGTGAAATTCTTCATTTATTCCATTATTTATTATTCTGTTGGAACATCATGTCGGTGCATTTACGCATGACCTGGTTCCATTATTTATTATTCTGTTGGAACATCCTGTCGGTGCGTTTACACATGACCTGGTTCCATTATTTATTATTTTGTTGGAATATCCTGTCGGTGCATTTACGCATGACCTGGTTCCATTATTTATTATTCTGTTGGAATATCCTGTCGGTCCGTTTACGCATGACCTGGTTCCATTATTTATTATTCTATTGAAATATCCTGTTGGTGCGTTTACGCATGACCTGGTTTCATTATTTATTATTCTGTTGGAATAACCTGTCTGTGCGGTCTATCGCATGCCTGGTGATTTCTTTTGTTATTCCATTCTTTATTATACTCAGTTGGTTAAAGTTTTGACTTCTATACTCCATGAAATTAGTGGAATATCTTTGATATTTGCGCTTCATCCAATATCTTTTCATGAAAATATTCTTCTGAGCATTCTTGAGTGTTACTCTACAAAGAAGTATCATGTTGACAATTTGGACATTATTAGTTCCTGGATAAATTATTTCTTGAACTTGTTTTATTGAATTCTTATATCATTGTCATCATCCTCATGTTAATATTATGTTGAAAGTCATATGTGGCCTGTATTTCATAGATGGACTTGGTATGATTATGACCAGGGATTATTCGGTGTAATCATGACCGTAATGTTATAAATGATGTGAAAAAAGTCCTCATTGACCCGTAGTATATTGATGGACAGTTGTTGGCATGATCATGACCATTGATGAATACACGAATATCTTTAGATGTGGTGCATGGATAATTTGTGGTTGTGATACTAATGAATATCCTTGGTCGTAGTGCAGGGATGATGTGGATTTTTATTGTCGAGTCTCAATGATAAAAGTCATGAAAAACCTTTTAAATCATAGAAGATAGTAGATTTTATTCTCTACTTGACTCTCTCTAATGGATTGCTTGTTATTCACCGCCGTTAAACTTGATGTTTGTTATATTTTATCGGTTTAACCTTTGTTGAAGGCTAATGATAATTTATTCTGCATTATCTTAGTCATAATATTTCTTACTGGGCTAGTTGAGCTCACCCTTTTGCTTTCATTGTTCTCTTTAGGAAATGAGAACGTAGCAGGGACTAGTCGGGGAACAAGGTGATGGTCCAACTAATAGCATTAGTAGTCCTCACTATTCTATGAAATAGTGTGATAATAAATGTAATGAGGACCCCATTAAGTTTGTATATTGTCTAGATGACAATATTTGTATTAAAACTCACAATATATGTTTAGTCGTATTTTACACGACTGTTGTATAATTAGGTTATATTTGAATTTTGTACCATGTATTTGGCGACTCAGAATAGGTGATGTATATCGAATTTGGGGGCGTCATAGAAGCCATCCGATGACCAACTGCTACACACATCAGCGATGATCTCAACGTAGATCCCCGACGGGGTTTACAACGTGAAGCCCCAGCAGGGGATTACAACGCGAATTCAATCCGTTGACACACATATCAATGAAGATCAAGCAGCCTTGACGTTATCTCAGCCGATGGCGATTAAACCTATTAGAGCTCTAGAGCTATTCGAGGATTTCATGCTCGATTACTCATATTCCCCAGCGTATCCCCAGCGGGCTCACAACGTAACGTTCCGTTGATTCACACGTCAACGGAGGTAAAACAACCTTGACAATCTACCCACAGAGTATTTGTCGTTGATTTACACGTCAGCGAAGGTCAAACAACCTTGACAGTTTATCCCACAGAATTATTCAGCCATTGATTCACATGTCGATGAAGTACACATCAACGACGGTCAGGCATCCCTGACAACATTTGTTGTTGGCAGTAAAATTCAACAAAATCTTGATATGTCCTGGCAATAGCAATCAGGAAAGGTCAATGTTATCGAAGAGGATAGATGATGGAATATATTATACACATCCTCAAGCAGACCAAGTTTTATCCCCACAGATCTCTTATACATAAGAGGTACATCTTCAGGATCAAGTCATTATCAAGGACCCAGGAATTTGGTGAAAACCCCAACATCAACATCCTGACAGATTCGGATTACTCATCAAATCTGGTCATCATTGCCAATCCCCAGTTGAAGCAACAGGGAGCCATCAATCATCCCCAAAGATGTTGAAATTTACAACCTCTGCGCATGCATCATACATTTGCATCATGTTGCTACACATAGTACCATGTTTGTCTTGTTGCATTTCAAGTGTCTAGGATTCTTTATCCTACCCATGCATCATCATGCATGAGTATGATAAAGAGGGGCATCTGTAGACACTCGAAATTTTCTGTACTACTGTCACTAACATTGCAGAAGGACATATTCGCCTCTTAAGAGAGAACCCTGAAAGACAATCCATATCCATAGCGGATATAACCGGAAGTTCAGCATCAACCCCGGAACACACACTGGGAGCAACAAATCCAACCTCGGAGATAACACTGAGGCATGTAGATCCAATATCGGAACACACACCGGAGAAGACCGATTAATCTCAAAGATAACCCCGAGGTATCCAGTCTTAGTCCCAATCATGGGAATAGCCACCAACCTTGGTGATTACCCCATGGAATGCAGTTTCGGCGATAACCCCGGAAATGCTTGTTTCAAATGCAACCAACTTCACTCGTCAGCTCACACGCGTGAGATACTCCGCATCTGAACCCGAGATATAACAGGGAGGATGAGCACGCCTCGAGAGATGACCACGAGGACCATCAACAAATGCGTGAAATCAATCTCAAAGAAAGCCTTGAGCAACGCGTCGCTTTATCATTCAAACCGGGCGATAACACGATGCCACGTCATGTCGTCTCAACATTTTATCACATTTCTACACAACGACGTCCCACAAGAGCCAAGGAAAACAATTTCGAGTGACTATTGTGCGTGGTAACAGATGGAATTTGAAGCTTGAAGACCGGACGGCATCGTCCCATCTTCAATGACTTCGTACAATCTCTAATCCCATACCATTGTATAACTCTCGACAACGGCGGTCCGAAATAGGTCCTGTATACCTCAATCAGATGCCCGGATTGCACTTCTAAAAGTTTGAGCGGACATTCCAGTGCCCGAGTGCACGTACTACGAGACGACCCGACCCGAGAAACCAGGGCCCACCCAGGTTGCCTCTGGTAGAATATCCTATCTGTGCATTTTACGCTGGACCTGATTCCGTCTTTATTATTCTGTTGGAATATCCTGTCTGTGCATTTTACGTCGGACCTGATTCCGTTATTTATTATTCTATTGGAATAACCTGCCTGTGCGGTCTATCGCATTCTTGGTGATTTCTTTTGTTATTCCATTCCTTATTATACTCAGTTGGTTAAAGTTTTGACTTCTATACTCCATGAAATTAGTGGAATATCCTTGATATTTGCGCTTCATCCAGTATCTTTTCATGGAAATATTCTTCTGAGCATTCTTGAATTTTACTCTACAAAACAGTATCATGTTGACAATTTGGACGTTATTAGATCCTGGATAAAATAATTCTTGAACTTGTTTTATTGAATTCTTATATCATTGTCATCATTCTCATGTTTGCATTTTGTTGAAAGTCATCTGTGGCCTATAGTGCATAGATGGACTTGGTATGATTATGACCAGGGATTATTCGGTGTAATCATGACCGTAATGTTACAAATGATGTGGTAAAAGTCCTCATTGGCTCGTAGTGCATTGATGGACAGTTGTTGGCATGATCCTGACCATTAATGAATACACAAATAATCTTGGCCCGTAGTGCATGGATAATTATGGTCGTGATACTAAAGAATATCTTGGTCAGTAGTGTGGGGTGTGATTGATGATGTGGATTATTTATTGTCGAGTCCCAATGATAAAAGTGATGAAAACCTTCTAAATCATAAAAGATAGTAGATTTTATTCTCTACTTGACACTTTTAATGGATTGCTTGTTCCGCTGCAGTTAAACTTGATGGTTTTTATATTGTATCAGTTTAACACTATTAAAGGCTAACATATTCTGCATTATCTTAGTCAGAATATTACCTACTGGGCTAGTTGAGCTCACCCTTTTACTTTTATTGTTCTCTTCGTGAAATGAGAACGAAAGCGAGGGGACTAGTCGGGGAGCGGAGTGACGGACGGATGATAGCATTAGTAGTCCTCACTATTACGTGAAATAGTGTGATAATAATTGTAATGAGGACTCCTTTTGAGTTTGTATAATCTCTAGTAGACAATATTTGTATTCAAACTCACAGCTTATGTTTTGTCGTATTGTACACGATAGTTGTATTATTAAGTTGTATTTGAATTTATGTACCATGTAAGTGGCGACCCAAGATGGGTGACGTATACCTAATTTTGGGGGCGTCACAGTTGGTATCAAAGCTTAGGGATATAATCCTTGGCTAAGATGTGAGACTAGAACTAGGAGGGGAGAGACGGGGAATTCCTTCGCTACTATGACCTACCTAAGTTTATTTGGTATTTGATTTGTCGGTCAGAGTATAGTGATAATATGTTGCATGTCAATTAACCCTTGTTTTGTGGCAGTGTTTGAAAATGGCATCCGAGAATGTTGAGATTATCAATGGAGCACAAGAGACCGTTGAGTCTCCACAGATCAATAATCAGGATAATGTTCAACTAGAGGACAATACTCCTCATTAAAACAATAACATCGATGAAATGGTGAATGATGGGATGGTCAGAGGCTTTATGCAATTCATGCAACAACAGGCGAAGGCAACTCCTATTTAAAATGCAGGTAGAAATACTGATAACTCTCAGACAGTCACCGCTAAGCAGTTTAAGGAATAATTCATGCAACAACGGGCGAAGGCAGCTCATGTCCATAATGCAGGTGGAAACGATGGTGACCCACGGTTGGTCACCGCTAAACAATTCAAGGAGCTGGGACCATCGGAGTTTTTGGGAAATCCAGAACCACTTAAGGCGGAGACGTGGTTAAAGCAGATCACCAAGATATTTGATGTCTTGGGATGCTCCGAGGAGCAAAAGGTTCCTTTTGCCACCTTTATGTTGCGTGAAGAGGCAGATCCCTGGTGGGAATCTGTAAAACGTACCCAGCCTGACGCACTCAAGATATCTTGGGAGAAGTTTCAAGAGCTATTCAACGACAAGTACTTTCCCGAAAGTATTCGACACATGAAGGAGGTGGAGTTTATCAAGTTGGAACAAAATAATATGACCGTGTCGCAATACGAGGCTAAATTTATGGAGTTAAGAGGTTGAAGCTGGAATATTCTTTTTATCGGGGAATATCCGTACGATAGTACAATCATTGGTGGACCCCCACAATGAAATTATTGTCGAAATTGAGAAAACGACAAAAATACTTTATGAAAATAACGGTGGATGTTTTACAGTTAACTTGTTGAACTACCCAAGAGTAAAAGTAAAGAAATGCGATGTCGCATGGTTGCATAGTAGTAGTACCGCGGTATTGATTATTGATGCTTACGTGAGAAGTCACTCGGTTTATACTCAATTATTGCTATAGTAATTACTGCATCATATTTATCATATTATTGATTCAATTATTGTCATAGTATCATCTCGCATAAAATGTTTTATTAAATCAATACTTGAGGCGACAAAGTTATTCATATTATAAAGCGCAATATTAATAATGTCAGAAGTTCCATCGAGGAGAGGTTTGGTCACCTAATTGCTGGCGTCGATAGGAGAAATCCTTATTGAAAGCCCCTCTTTCACAGGAACGACACGGTTGATAAATATTATGAGTTATAATATTAATGATGAATGTTGTTTAGAGTTGAATTTGGAGACGGCAGACGTGATATTTGAGTTCTGAACAGCGAAATTAGTAAAAATAGTCTATAAACACGAAATTTTCCGGGATTCACTATTTGGTCAAAAAGTCAATAGTTGACTTTTTTGGGAAAAGTCAAACTTCAAAATTTCAAAATTTATATTTTTGATAAAAATAGTTTCAATATGTTGGAATTGTTTGTGTTAGTGAAAATCGACATTTATTCTGATGATAATTGATGTATAGGGGTTATATTGATAAATCGGGTAATTTATCGGATAAATGAGCAATTAATTGCTACTAATTCATATGCTTATATAACTATTTGTTCACATATGTGTACTATTGAATCACATTATTTACTATTAGGGGAGTTGGTGCATGATTGATAATACTTGCATGACTAAGTTAAAAATTGAGGTATAGATGGAGGTACTATACTGAAATTCGTATTTTTCACATGATTATACTATTGATTCACATGATTGAACTATTGATTCACATTATTTACTATTAGGGGAGTTGGTGCAAGATTGATAATACTTGCAGGACTAAATTATAAATGAAAAAAAAGTTGGAGGTATTGTACTGTAATTTTCGAGCCCCAAAACGTGCAATTATCGAAACTATACTTTTCTATAAATAGAAGCTCATTCTTCCTTCATTCCTCACCAATTCACAAAAGCTTTAGAGCGATTATTATAGAGAGAAATTATAGAAAGAAGAAGAGAAATCTGCTACCTCACTATTCCAGTATCCAGTTTTTCCAAGGTAGAGAATATTATTTGTTTTACTCGTAGGGAGTATTATTTCTTTCTTATCTATGAAGAGAACTTCTGTTATTCCATTCTTATTATTACATTGGAATAACTTTGTATATCTGGGCTACCCTATACTTGGTGAAATTCTTACATTGTTCCATTCTTTATCATTATGTTGGAACATCCTATTCACATGCGTTCTCTGCAGGACTGGGTAAAATCTTTTTATTATTCTATTGGAATATCACATGCATCTGCTTTTCTACGTGGGACTGATTAAAATCTTTATTATTACATTGGAACAATCATCATGCAATGTTTCTACGCCGGACTGATTAAAATCTTTATTATACGTTAGAATATCCTATTTGTGCGTTTTACATTTTAGGACTGATTAATCTTTATTATTACATTGGAATATCACATACATGCATGCGCATTTCGTGGGACTGATTTCATTATTTATTATTACATTGGAATAATCACCTTGTCTTGATCTATCGAATGCTGGTGATTTCTTTTGTTATTCCATTCCTTATTATACTCGGTTGGTTAAAGTTTTGACTTCTATACTCCATGAAATTAGTGGAATATCCTTGATATTTTGCGCTTCATCCGATATCTTTTCATGGAAATATTCTTACGAGCATTCTTGAATTTTACTCTACAAAAGCGATATCATGTTGACAATTTGGGCGTTATTAGATCTGGATAAAATAATTCTTGAACTTGTTTTATTGAATTCTTATATCATTGTCATCATTCTCATGTTTATATTTTGTTGAAAGTCATCCATGGCCTATAGTGCATAGATGGACTTGGTATGATTATGACCGAGGATTATTCGGTGTAATCATGGTAGTAATATTACAAATGATGTGGTAAAAGTCCTCATTGGCTGTGTAATACATTGATGGACGATTGTTGGCATGATCATGACCATTAATGAATACACAAATATTCTTGGGCGTAGTGCATGGATAATTGTGGTCGTGATAGTAAAGAATATCCTTGGTAGTAGTGTGGGGTGATTCGATGATGTGGATTATTTATTAAGATGAGTCCCAGCGATAAAAGTGATGAAAAACCTTCTAAATCATAAAAGATAGTAGATTTTATTCTCTACTTGACTCTTTTAATGGATTGCTTGTTCCGCTGCAGTTAAACTTGATGGTTGTTATATTGTATCAGTTTAACACTATTGAAGGCTAACGATAATATATTCTGCATTATCTTAGTCATAATATTTCCTACTGTGCTAGTTGAGCTCACCCTTTTACTTTTATTGTTCTCTTTAGGAAATGAGAACGTAGAAGGGACTAGTCGGGGAACGGAGTGACGGACCAGATGATAGCATTAGTAGTCCTCACTATTCTGTGAAATAGTGTGATAATAATTGTAATGAGGACTCCTTTTGAGTTTGTATAATCTCTAGTAGACAATATTTGTATTCAAACTCACAGCTTATGTTTTGTCGTATTGTAAACGACAGTTGTATTATTAAGTTATATTTGAATTTATGTACCATGTAAGTGGCGACCCAAGATGGGTGACGTATACCTAATTTTGGGGGCGTCACAGTTGGTATCAAAGCTTAGGGATATGATCCCTGGCTAAGATGTGAGACTAGAACTAGGAGGGGAGAGACGGGTAATTCCTTCACTAGTATGACCTACCTAAGTTTATTTGGTATTTGATTTGTCGGTCAGAGTATAGTGATAATATGTTGCATGTCAATTAACCCTTGTTTTGTGGCAGTGTTTGAAAATGGCATCCGAGAATGTTAAGATTATCAATGGAGCACAGGAGACCGTTGAGTCTCCACAGATCAATAATCAAGATAATGTGCAACCAGAGGACAATACTCCTCATGAAAACAATAACACCGATGAAATGGTGAATGATGGGATGGTCAGAGGCTTTATGTAATTCATGCAACAACAGGCAAAGGAAGCTCCTGTTCAAAATGCAGGTAGAAATACTGATAACTCTCGGATGGTCACCACTAAGCAGTTTAAGGAGCAATTCATGCAACAACGGGCGAAGGCAGCTCATGTCCATAATGCAGGTAGAAACAATGGTAACCCACGGTTGGTCACCGCTATGGAATTCAAGGAGCTGGGACCACCAGAGTTTTTGAAAAAGCCAGAACCACTTAAGGCGGAGATGTGGTTAAAGCAGATCACAAAGATATTTGATGTCTTGGGATGCTCCGAGGAGCAAAAGGTTCATTTTGCCATATTTATGTTGTGTGAAGAGGCAGATCACTGGTGGGAATCTGTAAAACGTACCCAGCCTGACACACTCAAGATATCTTGGGAGAAGTTCCAAGAGCTATTCAACGACAAGTACTTTCCCGAAAGTATTCGTCACATGAAGGAGGTAGAGTTTATCAAGTTGGAACAAAACAATATAACTGTGTCGCAATACGAGGCTAAATTTGCGGAGTTATCTCGGTTTGCATCCCATTTGGTCGATAATGAGGAGCGAATGACGCG
This sequence comes from Panax quinquefolius, assembly GCA_020205615.1. Lineage (NCBI taxonomy): Eukaryota > Viridiplantae > Streptophyta > Magnoliopsida > Apiales > Araliaceae > Panax > Panax quinquefolius. Next base: position 17,529,837 of record CM035165.1, read on the forward strand.
AATGTTTTTAAGAGGTTTTAACCGGGAATACGCATGATATCTTATTTCTCATAAAGCGTGTTTGTATTAGGATATTGTAAATAGGGCTCGATTAGTGGGAGCGCGATAACGAGTCAACGCAACCAAAAGAGAGCAGCTGGGAAAATGATAATACCGGTGATAATAGTCATCAAAGCGGTGACAATAAGCATAGAGGGAATCAACATGCTAGAAATGGTAACCACTTCGGTGGTAATCATGGTCAAAACAATAAGAATGGACATTTCAAGAAGAGGAGATTAAGCAATGATGGAAAGACGTCAGCACCAGCACCCGTTGTTAAGGAAGGAGAACGACCACCTATCATATGCTTCAGATGCGGAGGGGAGGGACACATCAGTCCAAACTCCGCGATGCCATCCAAAGCATGTTATAATTGTGGAAGAGAAGGTCATTTAGCCCGATTTTGTTGTTCACCGAAGACAAGTTCAGCTAGGATGGAGGCACCAAAGGTGATCCCAGAAAAGTCAAAGTCGGTAGTTTAAGAGAGAACGTTTTTTTTCGTGGCAAGGAACCTGAATAAAATTATCACGGGTATGTTAGTCATAACCTCTTATGAAGTCTATACCGTGTTAGATACCGGTTCTAATCACTCTTTTATTTCACCTAGTTGTGTTCAATGTTTGAATTGAACTCCGGAGAAGTTAGATTTTGATTTATCTGTTGAAACTCAATTGGGAGAAACCTTCATTACCTCCACTATTTATAAATCTTGTTCAAATCAACACTTTCACGTTACCTGTCGATCGTATCTCTTTGAAAATACTTGCCTTTGATGTGATTTTAGGAATCGATTGGTTAACAACTCATCATGCTTTTCGTTAGGTTGTTAGCTTTCATATTCTAACCAACTTTGTTATGCGTAATTCAAACAACCAAATCACTAAAGTCGATCATGGTCATATCAAGCCATAAGTAAAAGAGCCCGGTCCTTTTCGTTGTTGACTTCCTTGTGTGGAATGCTGCAAAAGCGGACTTTACGTTGGCGTATTTGTGAATGACGATAGCAAGTTGATAGGTATCAATGTGACGTGTTACCCAAGTCTTGGATGAGAGTCGCATTTTGAATGATATTTTTATTGTTAATAAATTTCTTACGTATTCTTGAAGACTTCTTAGGCCTACCCTAGGCGTGAAATCAAATTTTGTATTGACCCCAATACAAAACCCATTTCTAAAATCCTCAAATATTTCTTCAACTAAAATGAGCGTAACATGCATGAAGACGTTGGCTCGAGTTATTGAAGATTACGATCGTACCATTCAATACCATCGTCACCGGGAAAGCGAGCGTGGTGGCCGACGCGTTGAGTAGAGCGATCGTATATGCATTTCTGAGTGCGATGTTTTTAACACAAAGACCCATTTAAATACGACTTACAAATGATGAAGATAGAGTTAAAGACTCTAGGAACCCACGTGAAGATAACGAATATCTGAGTAGAATTAATCGACTTTAATCGATAAAGTTAAAGCCCTCAAGCTACACACGGAGGTGATGAATGTGAAGAATTAAGAAGGTTCAAGAGGGCGTTATTCTAGAAGCAAGAATCGATGAAGAGAAGAAATCTCAACCCTTGATTTAATTGGCCCATTTGAAATCCTCGATAAAGTAGGAACTAAGGCTTGTAGACTCGTTTTACCGCCAAGTATGTCGCGTGTTCATAACGTTTTTAACATAGCGACTTTACGTAAATATGGGGATGGCCCGATCCACATTATTAATTTAGAACGGGAGGAGATAGCGGATGATTTAACGTATGAGGAGATACATGTTAAAATCTTGGATAAGAAGGATTATATTCGACACTCAAAGGTTATACCTCAAGGGTTAGAATTTGAAGTGAGGTCAAGGTGTCCTCACCTGTTCGGCATACCAGGTACGTACGTAAATTTCGAGGGCGAAATTTCATATAGGGGGGGAGATTGTGAGACCCCAGATTTTTTGAATAAAGATTAAATTTTCTCGAAATAATTTTTTTAAATATTATGGTGTGGATTTGATATAATGTTATAGTTGTGGGTAATATTTATTAATTTTGCAAAGTACGCAAGTTGTTATATAATATTCGATTGGTCGGTGAATATTCTTTTTGTCGGGGAATATCCGTACGACGGTACAATCATTGGTGGACCCCCACAACGGAATTATTGTCAGATTGAGAAAACAACAAAAATACTTTATGAAAATAACGGTGCAAGTTTTACCGTTAACTGTTGAACTACCTGGTAGTAAAAGTACAGTAATACACGTGGTTGCATAGTAGCTACGGTATTGATTATTGATGCTTACGTGAGAAGTCACTCGGTTATACTCAATTATTACTTTCTGATAATTCTTTGCATCATATCTATCCTATTATTGATTCAATTATTGTCACAAGTATCATCTCGCATAAAATGTATTTATTAAATCAATACTTGAGGATGATAAAGTTATTCATATTATAACCGCAATATTTACAATGTCTAGAAGTTACATCAAAGAGAGGTTTGGTCACCTAAATTGCGCTTGATAAGGAGAAATCCTTATTGAAAGCCCCATCTTTCCAGGAGCGACACGGTTGATAAATATTGTGAGTTATAATATTAATGGTGAATGTTGTTAGGAGTTGAATTTGAGACACGAACGTGATATTTGAGTCCAGGAACGACGAAATTAGTAAAAATAGTCTATAAACACAAAAATTTTAAAGGATTCACTATTTGGTCAAAAAGTCAGCAAGTTGACTTTTTTGAGAAAAATCAAACTTGAAATTTCAAAATTTATATTTTGATAAAAATAGTTTCATTATGTTGGAATTGTTTGTGTTTGTGAAAATCGACATTTATTAGATGATAATTGATGTATAGGGGTTATATTGATAAATCGGATAATTTATCGGATAAATGAGCAATTAATTGCTACTAATTCACATGCTTATATAACTATTTGTTCACATATGTGTACTATTGAATCACATTATTTACTATTAGGGGAGTTGGTGCAAGATTGATAATACTTGCATGACTAAGTTAAAAATTGAGGTATAGATGGAAGTCTTATCTTTCAAATTCGTATTTTTCACATGATTATACTATTAATTCACATGATTGAACTATTGATTCACATTATTTACTATTAGGGGAGTTGGTGGAAGATTGATAATACTTGCGAGGACTAAATTATAAATGAAAAAAAGTTGGAGGTATTAGATTGTAATTTTTGAGCCCCAAAGCGTGCAATTATCGAAACTATATTTTCTATAAATAGAAGCTCATTCTTCCTTCATTTCTCACCAATTCACAAAAGCTTTAGAGCGATTATTATAGAGAGAAATTATAGAAAAAAGAAGAGAAATCTGCTACCTCACTATTTTAGTATCCAGTTTTTCCAAGGTAGGGAATATTATTTGTTGTAGTCGTAGAAAGTATTATTTCTTCCTTATCTATGAAGAGAACTTTTTTTATTCCATTCTTATTATTCATTGGAATAACTTTGATACTGTGAGCTACCACATACTTGGTGAAATTCTTACATTGTTCTATTCTTTATCATTACGTTGGAACATCTTGTCACAGTGTTCTACTGTGGGACTGGTTCCGTCTTTATTATACATTGGAATATCACATGCTCAGACGTTCTCTGTGGGACGATTCCGTCTTTATTATTCATTGGAACATCCATGCATGCGTTCTACGCCGGACTGGTTGCGTCTTTATTATTACATTGGAATATCACATTCATGCGTTTCGTGGGACTGATTAAATCTTTATTATTATGTTGGAATATCCCATGCATGCATTTTCTTTTGGGACTGATTCCGTTATTTATTATTACATTGGAATAACTTGCACTGTCATGCGGTCTATCGCATGCACTGGTGATTTATTTTGTTATTCCATTCCTTATTATACTCGATTGGTTAAAGTTTTGACTTCTATACTCCATGAAATTAGTGGAATATCCTTGATATTTGCGCTTCATCCGATATCTTTTCATGGAAATATTCTTACGAGCATTCTTGAATTTTACTCTATAAAAGCGATATCATGTTGACAATTTGGGCGTTATTTGATCCTGGATAAAATAATTCTTGAACATGTTTTATTGAATTCTTATATCATTGTCATCATTCTCATGTTTATATTTTGTCGAAAGTCATCATGGCTTATAGTGCATAGATGGACTTGGTATGATTATGACGAGGATTATTCGGTGTAATCATGACCATAATGTTACAAATGATGTGGTAAAAGTCCTCATTGGCCCGTAGTGCATTGATGGACAATTGTTGAGTATGCACACAAGCCGATCATGTTTGATGATAAAGCATATACTTTGTAACAATCTTATTCATTTATTAATAAAAAGTATTAATTTATTAAAGGCTTTTAATTATCTACATGATCTTTGTTTTTTATAATATGTGATAAACCCGTAGTTTTAAGCAATGCTTTTAGAATAATGATGATGATCATTCTAATGAGATCTAAATTCTTAGAAAGCTTAAAACTAAAATAGTTCCCAATCGTTGGATTACTAAATTGGGGATTAGTGAATCCAGGATAGATTGGTACATCGTTAACTTGCTCATTGGATGAGGATGATTGATCTGATGATCATTTGTGTGGAACACTAAAAGCAAGTATGTAGGTGCTTATTAGAGAATAAGTTTCTTTGAGCATTGGCTCGCTAAGGAATACCTAATGGAGTTTTTTTTGCTGTCGATAGGAATTCTGTAGTGATAGTAGTAGTCAAGTAATCCTTGGACTTGAGATCATCATAGTATCTTGTGTATGATGAGTTATACTTTGACTTATTCCTTAAGACCCTTAGGGTATATCAAAGGTATGCTTGGGTATAATAAGTTGTACATGGAGATAATGTATGATCGATAAAGAATCTACCACTTCTAATAAAAGAAGAGAAATGTCTATGTGATTCGATAAATGACAACCCGGTAGTCCTTGGCGGCGAGAATGAAATTAGAAAGGAGTTTCTAATTTGCATTATTTGGAGTTGTGCATTTAAGGATCGAAATACATATAATTAAATAAAATAAGACTTGTGGTAATTCCATGTCTTATATTTAATTGGGACATTGTATGGTGGAAGGATTGAATTTATGCGGTAACTATTTACTCGAAAGGTTCTTTAATGATTAATGTTGAAATCTATATTATACGGAAAAGTCGTTGATCATTTAGGGAGGCTTATCCTATTGTAGAATAAATATTATTTATTTAAATAAATTAATTGTTTAATTTATTTATTTAAATAAGATTAGAATTATTCTAATTGATTTATTCACAATAGGTTTAATATGGAGAACCTAAAAGGTCACACCATAAAAGGAAGAATAATTATTTAAGAAGTTAATGGCATAATCGTAATAATATGTTATGTATATTTAATTTAATCTATGGTGATAGAATAAATTAAATAGCTTAATATTATTATTTAATATTTTAGAAATATTAAATATAAATTAATAAGAGAGTCTTATTAATATTATTACAATTATTATTATTTTAATTTCTAAAGAGTTTAGGAATTAATTTAATATAAGTACTCTCATTTATTCTAATTGGATTAGGAAGGAAAATTAATTAAAAGAGTTTAATTAATTATCCTAATAAGATTAGGGAGCTTAATTAATTAAAAGAATTTAATTAATTAAATAAAACCAATTCCTTAATTGTTAAGGTGGGTTTGCCCACATCTATAAATAAGAGAGTCTTATTATGGGTGGTATGGGGTTGTTGACTTTTACAACATATCGTAATAATTCGATTTGTTGGAGAGTGCGTGCCTTTTCTATAGAGATAGAAAAACTAGGGTTTGAGCCAACCACCCTTCTTCTTCTTGAATTTTCTTCTTCCTTGGTGGATCACCTCTAGAGGCCAAACATTTGGGTGGCTAACGTTGATCGAAAGGAAGGAACCAAACCCGGTGGATTGAGTTGAGCGAAAGGATTTGGAGGTGAACTTGTACTGAGGAAGCTCGATCTTGAGGGTATGATTTTATTCTTTATCTTTTCGTTTAATTAATAATTATGCATAAAGGGTGATCCGGGTATATGGTTTGTAAATTTTTAAACTACGATTTTTACGTTTAGCACTTTTTTTTGCAATTTGATTGCGTCATGAATATTACAAACCTAACGATGGCATCGAGCCGAACCTTTATACGAATTATTAATTGTTTTAATTTGATATGTATATTGATATGTGTTTAGAACAATTTAATTGGGCATATTTTTTATATATAAAATTTAAAAAAAAAAAAAAAAAAAAAAAAAAAAAAAATTAATTTTTTTTTTTTTTAAAAAATATATTAATTTAATAAAAATTATAATTTTTTAAATTAATTTTAAAAAAAATTACGCAAAAAAATTTAATCGAAAATATTTGAATAAAAAAAAAAAAAAAATAAAATATATAATAAATTTGATAAAAAAAAGAAAATAAAAGTTTTATGTTATAAATATAATCAAAAAAAAATTAAAAAAAAAAAAAAAAAAGCAATATTAGAGAGTGAATTTTTTATATATATATATATATATATATATATATATATATATATATATATATATATATATATATATATATATATATATATATATATATATATATATATATATATATATATATATATATATATATATATATATATATATATATATATATATATATATATATATATATAATATATTTTATAATTTTAAAATAAAAGTTTATTTTAATTTTAAAATAAAAGTTTATTTTATTTTAATATTAAAAAAAAAAAAGTTTATTTTAATTTTAAAATTAAAAATTTAACTAATTAGAGTTGGAATTGGATTGGATTCATGATAACTAATTAGAGTTGAAATTGGATTCCATGATAAATAATTGGAGTTGAAATTGGATAAATCCATCTTTCCTTAAATAAAGGAGTTTATTTAGATATGAAATAAGATTTCATATTATTCAAAATAAAAGAGTTTATTTGTGAATAGGAAAGAGAATCCTAATTTTCCTTAAATAAAGGAGTTTATTTAAATATGAAATAAGATTTCATATTATTCAAAATAAAAGAGTTTATTTGTGAATAGGAAAAGAAATCAAGTGTTTCCTTTAATAAAAGATTTTTTTTTTTACATGGAATTGGATTTCATATTATTAAAATTAATTTAAATAGGAATTTTAAAATGGAATTGGATTCCATAATTTTAAAATTTTTAATTAAATTTTTTTTTTTTACATGGAATTGGATTCCATAATTAATTAAAATAAAGGAGTTTATTTTGATTAAAGATTTTGATTAAAATAAAATAGTTTATTTTATTCAAAATTGGATAAATTAAAATAAAATAGTTTTATTTTGATTTAAATTTGGATTAAAATAAAGGAGTTTATTTTGATTCAAAATTAGATTTTATACTAACTAAATTTGCCCATTAAATGATATCAATATATATATTAAATGTTTATTATTCATGAGATGAATGTTATTTATTATTGATGCATATGGTGATGTGTATGATAATAAATGGGATTGATTATGGACTATTGACCCGATATGATTGGATTTTATTTTAGTTGGATGCATGAATGTATGGGTTTTATTAAATGGGAATTCTGCGTACCTCGTCTTCTCTAATTTTTCTTAATGTAAATTCTCTCTCCTCTATGTACTTCCCCTTATTTCTTTGATCGAGGTTTCTATTTATTTTAAATAGTTTTGTAATAGGAATAGTTAGAATTAATTTTTTGAAAATTGGAGATCAAAGGAAACGAGGCGCTTGAAGACAGTTTTTGTAATGGAGCAGGGTTTAAATGTAATAGTTATATTTAAATATTATTTCTTGCACCCCTAGGGTTTGACCTTTTGGTTCACTTGGTGGCTCTAGTAGACAAACTAGAATAAAAGTCCATAATCAATCCGGGTAGAATATAGTATTCTATATGCATGCTTATACTATATATATATATATATATATATATATGCAAACATGCTTAGCATATTCATTAATATATGGCGTATTTTATATATATATATATAAATGCGCTAAACAAGATGAGACAAATTAATAACAAACCCCTCAATTTTTTTATATTAAGTCTAAGCGTTCAAAGATATTTGGAATATCGAGCATTAAGCCTTCTAGCATGATAAAATTAATAGAGTATTAAATATTTAATATGAGTTTGTTGTGTCACCACAAGGCAAGTATTAAGTATTTAAGATGTTAATTTATCACATTTGATGCTTATAAAGAAAATTGAACAATATTGTTTTGTTGTGTCACCACAAGGATGATATTTTTTTTTTTTGAATATATGGAGTGCTAGGTTGGACTTAACTTGGATAATTTTGATTCGGATGTGCCACCACTTGATCAAAATAATCTAAGAGGCAAAAAAAAGGAGTTGCATAGTTGATGTAATTGACAAAAGTTGTCTACCTATTTATTTATATATAGTTTGTTGTGTCACCACAAGGCTATATACATTTGAAATGGGATCCTTATTCTCACTAGCAAATCTTTAATTTATTTTTTGAGAACTATATAAGTGAGGTAATATAGTTTGAAGAAAATAGTGGGAGATACCAATTTAAAACAAGACCTAATTTATTTTGGTAATTAATAAAAGAATGTATGTTAAAATGTTGTTAATTACAAATTCATTTCTGAAATTTTACAATGTCTAAAATTACTATCTTTGCGAAGCATATTAGATGCTAAATTAACGGGCCAGAATTAAGCGGATTGGTTAAGGAATTTGAGAATAGTTCTCATTTGAAAAAGCTATCTTATGTCATAATCGCCTATCCACGCAATAGTTGCGAACAATGCCTACGAGGAAGAGATTGCTACTTTTAGAAAGTGGCAAGATGATGCCTGATTGGCTCGATGCATCATGCTCGCATCCATGAGTAATGAGCTTGACGTCGGCATGAAACTATGGATGCTCTACTATATTCACGCATCAAGTAGTTGATGGTGAGGAAAGTGGGGTGATAGATATCGAGATATCTAAGGAGCTCTTAGATCTAGAATGGCCGATGGCACTATAAATGCAGACAAAAAGTTCTTAACATAATCAATTTGATTGATCGATTAGGACAATTTGGTTTTGTCATGGATGGAGAGTTGAGCAAGATTTGATCTTGCACTCACTCCGGACTCCTTTCACAATTGTTGTGAATTTTTCATATGAACAAGCTAGATATCGACCTATTTGATTTGCTTAACATGTTGAAAAATGTTGAGAGTCACTTTCAACCAAGAAAGATCAAGTCTTCTTGGTAGGGGCCAAAGGATCTTACGAAAGAAGAGCGATTCAAAGAAGGTAAATAGAAAGGCATAAACAAAGGATAATAAGAACAAAAGCGTACGGATAGCAAAGGGTTTGCTTCCTTTGCAATAAGCTTTGGACAACTTTGGAAAGAAAGCTGCGAGAAGCATCTTGCGAGAGGCTAACAAAAGAAGCTTAGTGAAGTTTGGTTTAAATCTGATTTTTGTTCATGATTGAAATAAATTTTTCTTTAAGTCGAGGTTCTACTTGGGTATTGGATCTGACTTTGGTTATCATAAATATAGATTTATGAAGGGACCAAGCGAAGTAGAAAGCTAAACAAATATAAGTAATCTATGTGTGGAAAAATGAAGCAAAAGTTTCTTTGCATTAGCTATAGAAACTTATAGTTTAGCAATGCCTACGGGCAAATCTATTAAGTCGATAAGTTGTTATTGTATTTCGGTTCTTGTTAAAAATATTATTTCCATTTTATTGTTGGATGATGAAATCTTTGGTATTATAATTAAGAACAATTGTTGTTATTTATAATAATAATGTTTTGTATAAATGGAATATTACTTAATAAATTTTGTATACTTGACTTACGTGAAAATAATTTTGCATATTGAACAAATTAGTATAAGAAAAGGAGATGATCATTGAAAGAGTTGAATGTGTGTATTCTTTGAAATACAAGTGTGAATTATTTGAAAGGTTCAAAAAATTGAAGTGAAACAAATTGGCAAAGTATTAAGATTCTTTGATTAGATCGAGGAATAAATACTTGTGCTGATAAGTTTCTAGATCATCTCAAATGGTTTTCTCATAATGGACACATCTCGATATGTGATAATTGATTGATGTATCTGACGAATGAAAAATCGTACCTTGTTGGACATAGTGCGGTCCATAATGATTTTTCTGACATTTCGGTATCCATACAGGATAATGTCCTAGAAATGGTTGCATATCTCTGAAAATGGTAACCTCAAAATCCATTGAAGACTCCATAAAAGTTATGGACGGGGAGGATTCTAATCTTAAGTATGTTAAGATAAGGGTTGTCGACTTATGTGAAAAGGTTTCAAAAGGATAAGCTTGGGACAAGATTTGACAAATGTCTGATTTGTGGGACATCCTAAAAGTAAGTTTAGGGTATATGTTCTATAATTCTACTTAGCAAAAGGTGTTTGTTACGAAACGCAGCGCCTTCTAAGATAAAGGTGTTTATCATTGAAAAGGGGCTAGTGGGAGGATAATAGATCTTGAAAAGTTCAAGAACCACAAAACACTTATAAGTCGAATAAGAGGAACTGTAGATAGACCTATTGTACCTGGCCAGAATCGTAAATGCGGAATAGTACAAGAAGATACCTAGGAGGTATGGATTCATCATGGATGATGATGATGATGTACACATCATAGAAGATGATGATCGATTACATCGATGAGGTAAGATGATGATCGGAGAAATGGATTGAACAAGTTTCTCGATGGAACATTCGTTTTGATGAGACTTCAATCAAAAGAGTTTGATTTTATCAAAAATAAGAATGAACCTAGTGTGTACAAAAAGGGTCGATTGGGAGCATCGTGACATTCCTAGTATTATATGTTGATATACTACGGATAAGGAATGACATACCAATGCTACTGATCGGTAAAGATAAAGTTGTCTAAACATTCCTCCATGAATGATTTGGAAGAGTATCTTAATTGGGGATATAAATCTATATAGATAGATTTAAGAGGATGCTCGACTTAACCCGAGAGCGTATATTCATTTGATGCTAAAGTCGTTTAGCATGGCAAACTCAAGAGATGTCTCATGTCGATGAGCTATGGTGTATATCTCTTAATAGTCCCCACAGACTCACGAAAAGAGAGGTCGCATGAGTGACAATCATGTATGATGATGAAATATACGAGACACGATGTTGATCGGTCGTATTATGGAGAAGTTCACTATGAGTCGGTGAAAAACATCTTAAAGTGCTTAGCAAGGCACTAAGGATGTGATCATATTCATGGTGGGTCTAAATTAAAACTAGAGGGCTTATGAGACTCAAGTTTTTTCGAGACAGACCAAGATGACGAGAAAATCCACTTTAAGGTAAAGCGTTACCTTGAGCGGTGGTGCGATGAATTGGAAAGGTTCAAAGCGACAAAGAGTTCTTTGGTTTAGTGATAAAGACAAAGTATATAGCTATAAATGAAGGCTGCAAGTTGATTGTTTGGATTAAAAGTTCATTCTGAGAACTAGGAATAGTTCTAAGTCTCATCTTGGATCTAAACATGTGTTGTGGCACTTTCATTTGATTATTAGAATCATTGAAAGATGGGAAATCACTATAGAGATAGTGGACTCTCATGAACAACATTACATATCCATTAACTAAAGCTTATCAACGGCGGGATAATCGTCTCTTAGAAGAAGAAGAGTATGAGATACCATGACGATTGGCTTTAGTGCAAGTGGGGGAGATTGAAAGTAGTATGCACACAAACCCGATCATGTTTGATGATAAAGCATATACTTTGTAACAATCTTATTCATTTATTAATAAAAGTATTAATTTATTAAAGGCTTTTAATTATCTACATGATCTTTGTTTTTTTATAATATGTGATAAACCCGTAGTTTTAAGCAATGCTTTTAGAATAATGATGATGATCATTCTAATGAGATCTAAATTCTTAGAAAGCTTAAAACTAAAATAGTTCCCAATCGTTGGATTACTAAATTGGGGATTAGTGAATCCGGATAGATTAGTACATCGTAACTTGCTCATTGGATGAGGATGATTGATCTCATGATCATTTGTGTGGAACACTAAAAGCAAGTATGTAGGTGCTTATTAGAGAATAAGTTCCTTTGAGCATTGGCTCGCTAAGGAATACCTAATGGAGTTTTTTTATTTGCTGTCGATAGGAATTCTGTAGTGATAGTAGTCAAGTAATCCTTGGACTTGAGATCATCATAGTATCTTGTGTATGATGAGTTATACTTTGACTTATTCCTTAAGACCCTTAGGGTATATCAAAAGGTATGCTTGGGTATAATAAGTTGTACATGGAGATAATGTATGATCGATAAAGAATCTACCACTTCTAATAAAAAAGAGAAATGTCTATGTGATTCGATAAATGACAACCCGGTAGTCCTCCTTGGCGAGAATGAAATTAGAAAGGAGTTTCTAATTTGCATTATTTGGAGTTGTGCATTTAGGATCGAAATACATATAATTAAATAAAATAAGACTTGTGGTAATTCCATGTCTTATATTTAATTGGGACATTGTATGGTGGAAGGATTGAATTATACGGTAACTATTTACTCGAAAGGTTCTTTAATGATTAATGTTGAAATCTATATTATACGGAAAGTCGTTGATCATTTGGGAGGCTTATCCTATTGTAGAATAAATATTATTTATTTAAATAAATTAATTGTTTAATTTATTTATTTAAATAAGATTAGAATTATTCTAATTGATTTATTCACAAATAGGTTTAATATGGAGAACCTAAAGGGTCACACCATAAAAGGAAGAATAATTATTTAAGAAGTTAATGGCATAATCGTAATAATATGTTATGTATATTTAATTTAATCTATGGTGATAGAATAAATTAAATAGCTTAATATTATTATTTAATATTTTAGAAATATTAAATATAAATTAATAAGAGAGTCTTATTAATATTATTACAATTATTATTATTTTAATTTCTAAAAGAGTTTAGGAATTAATTTAATATAAGTACTCTCATTTATTCCTAATTGGATTAGGGAGGAAAATTAATTAAAGAGTTTAATTAATTATCCTAATAAGATTAGGGAGCTTAATTAATTAAAAATTTAATTAATTAAATAAAACCCAATTCCTTAATTGTTAAGGTGGGTTGCCCACATCTATAAATAAGAGAGTCTTATTATGGGTGGTGGGGGTTGTTGACTTTTTTTACATCGTAATAATTCCAATTTGTTGGAGAGTACACCTTTTCTATAGAGATAGAAAACTAGGGTTTAGCCATAACCACCCTTCTTCTTGAATTTTCTTCTTCCTTGGTGGATCACCTCTAGAGGCCAAACATTTGGGTGGCTAACGTTGATCGAAGGAAGGAACCAAAACCGGTGGATTCAAGTTGAGCGAAAAGGATTTGGAGGTGAACTTGTACACGAGGAAGCTCGATCTTCAAGGGTATGATTTTATTCTTTATCTTTTCGTTTAATTAATAATTATGCATAAAGGGTGATCGGGTATATGGTTTGTAAATTTTTAAACTACGATTTTTTTACGCTTAGCATTTTTTTGCAATTTGATTGCGTTATGAATATTACAAACCTAAAGAACACCAAGAAGAACAAGTAGCGGAAAGGGACATCTAAAAATCTCGGCGTCGACGGTGGCGACTCTGCTGGGGACTCTAGTAAGAGGACTTAAGCCGCTATTACAATCTTTTCAAAACTGTTATCTGCTTGTGTGTGGATGTTGAATTTACATTTGATGAATGTGTACGAATGAATTTCCTTATTGCACTTAGTGCTTCGCACCATAACTGCTTGTGATATTAGTGCTTCGCACCATAACTGCTTATGATATTAATACTTCGCACCATATCTGCTTGTGATATTAGTGCTTCGCACATGTCATCATTTTCATACGGTGGCATGCGATGTATGTGAATGTATGTTGTGTGGTCCCTCCACCAGGAAGCTATCCCGTCGGCGTTTGATTACTAGACTTGTGAGAAGACTAATTCTCCGAGGCTCAGGAAAGGCACCACCCAAATTCACTCCAGTTGAAAGACCGGATTAACTTCCCGTCAAGTAGATTGCGATGATTTAGGAACCTTCATGCCAAAAAGCCGCGAGAGTAACCTAAGATAGGTCAGCCTCTGATAAACCCAAAACGGAGGAAAGTCTCTTCATGCCCTCATTTCAAATTACTTGTAAACACAATTACTTGTAATTTCAGTCCATATATATCTCTATGTAATGAGAAATATAAAAAAATGTGTACACATATTTTAAACATGTTACAAATAGCTGACATCCATTTTGCAGGATAAAATTCCTAAAACGGACACATCACATAGCATGTTATTATACATTCCCTAAAGACTAAACTATGCAAGTCTCTCGCAGGGAACCAATCAGACCTACTACCCGGTCAAAGTCCAAAAAGGCAACAGGCCTACAGTCAATCATGTCGTCATCTAACCAGACTGAAATTAATCCAATTTCTCGTAAAGAATTCGATGGATTAAGCAAACAAATTACAGATTTGGTTGTTCTACTCAAAGAATTACACCAGTCTACACAGGGTCAGAAAATACCCGTACATGCTGAATCCTTCACACAAGGAGGAACCTAGGTCACTATAATACCTGAACTGTAGTTGGATACGACCAACAGAACTCATGATGCTGCCCATCCCACTGGAGATCCAGACACTGGTGACATCAAAAAGAAAGTCCTCCAAATGGAAGAGACCCTTCGTGCTATTAAAGGAATTGGAACACACGGGAGTGTTTCATATGTTGATCTGTGTATTTTTCCAGGTGTTCATTATCCAAAAAAGTTTAAAACTCCTGACTTTGAAAAATATGACGGGTTAGGAGATCCTTACACACATTTAAAGGTGTTTATTGGAGAACTTGGATCTTACGTAGAGGACGAAAAGCTTAGAATGGAATTGTTCTAGAAAAGTCTAACCTGGAGAAGCTTGGTTGGCCGTGGTACACAAGATTAGACAATTCAAAGATCCATGCATTTGGGAAGAGCTAGCACATGCTTTCCTCACTCAATCTGACTTTCAAACTCCGATGGCTCGATCGGTATCAAATTACCAAGATCAAGAAATAATCTAACGAGTGTTGAGAGAGTATGCTCAAAGGTGGAGACACACTGGTCGCCCAAGTTAGTCCTTCCATGATGTAATCGGAGAGATGGTCATGACTTTCATGACATACAAGAAGCTCCATTCTATGAAAGAGTTTTGGCCAAGATCTTTGATCACATCCAACTGGAAATTATGGGAAACAACTTCCCGAGGGTCCATAAAAAGAAAGAGGAAGATGTTTCCCTGATACTACAGGAGCAAAAAGGCAATCAGAACATGCCTATTCAAAGGAGAAACTACACTCCCTTTCAAGCACAGTCTGCGAACCCTTCAATACCAAAAGGTGAAGAAGTCAAACGCCCTCGAGTGTTTACACCCTTAGGGGATACCCTCGAGAACATTCTAACTCTTCTAACAACACAGAAGAAAATTACACATCTTCTTCCACCAGCCAGCCCTAATGGACGAGGTTTCAATGCTGCTCGGAAATATGCTTATTATGCCGGGGCACCTGGACATGATACTCAGGAATGTTGGGCCTTGAAACACAAGATCCAGGACCTGATAGAAAACGGGGAGATCGTGGTCACAAAACCAGATCAACCTCATATTCAAGACAACCCTCTTCCTCAACACAAAGAAGAAGAGGTCAACATGATAAATTGGAGTAGTGGACAGAATTCCAATTTCAGCTGTGAATCATCCTAGACCCTCAAAGACGGTGATGACAAATGGGATTATGCCAAGTTCCAGTTCACAATGGAACGAAAGATAAAAGCTTTAGGCAATCAAATTGAGCAATTTGCGGAACTGGTGACTTATCAGCATCAAATGACACGTCAGTTACTCAGCCAGGAGCATGCCAGTCTCCTACCTCTTGTCATGAATATTCCCTTGTCACTTTCAAAAAATGAAATGCTGGAAGACAAAGTGACAAAGAGAGCAAATGCCAAAGCCCATCGAGATTTTACCAACAAAAGGGAATTCACCTATCTCGGCCAACCTATGGAGGAAATTCTTCATATGTTAATCAATGAAGGAAGGATCAGTTCCTTTCTACCTCTAATCAATCCCCGTTTAGGGTGATACAACTCTGATAGAGTATGTCAATATCACTCCCAGTCTCGCATGTCACAGCACAGAAGAATGCTGGGCACTCCGCCACCTTATTCAAAATCTAATCGACACAGGTGTCCTGCACCTAGCAGACAATGATACTGTGTTACGTGCAAGTGAGAATGCAGGCCCTACTAAGTAAAAAAGTGTGGTAGCAGTCATATCCACTGAAACCGATGGGATTAACACATTACTCACAACGCCAATAATTCAACTCAAAGGGAGCAACAATCCTTTGAAAGTGGCCGCTCCCGAGCCAATCAACTTGCCGTGCAGAGCACAATATCCTATTGTTAGCTTGCATACAGTTCCGTGGAATTATAGAGAAGGTGAAGGAGCCACCTCACATACAACTGCTACAGTGTCGAAGGAAAATCCACTGTATCTTTCCCAACGGGTGATGAAGTCTACCATCAAATCAAAGGGGAAAATACCCATGGAGAAAATTGAAAAATTCCTCCATACTATGGGTCATCACGAAGCCAAGGTGGTTTTAAGCTTGAAAGAAGTTCCACAACAGATATCAATTTTTGACTTGGTCCTAACTTCCGAGGATCACCGGAAGGTCTTGTTGAAGGTTTTAGAAGAAGCCTATTTACCGACATCAGTTGATACGAAAAAATTTCAACATCTGGTTGATCACATTTTCAACAACAATGTGATATCCTCCACTAATGATGACATACAGCCCGAAGGGACCGGTCATTACAAGCTGTTGCACATTGCGGTCCTGTCTTCCGGATATATGGTAGCTGGAGTCTTAATAGATGGAGGTTCCTCTCTAAATATCTGTCCATACACTACTTTGGTGAAGAAGAATATTAATCTCAACAAAATTTGGAGTAGCCATACTATCATCAAAGCTTTTGATAGAGCCCGCTGGAATTCAGTTGGAGTAATTGAGCTGCCAATAGAAATTGGTCCTCACACATTCTGCGTATCTTTCCATGTGCTCAAAATAGATTTAGGATACAACCTGCTCTTAGGACGACCATGGATTCATATGGCTGGGGCAGTCCCCTCCACTCTTCGCCAACAGTTGAAATACATTATCAACAATAGCCTGGTCACGATCAACGCTGAACCAGAGATTCCTCAGCACGGAGACATGTCATTCATCAATGCCAATGCAGATGTGGAACCAGTTAGTTTTCATGCTTTGGAAATAAGCAATACCCAATACCATGCTATTGGAACGCCATTTCCCGAACCCAAGATTTTTGCCGAGGTAATGTCGGCTACTCAAGAAATGATGTCATTGGGTCATAAGCCGGGATAAGGGCTGGGTAAAGATTGCCAGGGTATCAAGTACCCGATCCAATTAACCAAGCAAATTGGAACCGCTGGGCTAGGCTATTCTGCCAGTTCTTGTCATAGGAATCCTCATAAGCATCAGTAGATTCCTTCAGCTTTAACTATGTGGCATTCATCTTTGCCTTCAAACTCTGAGTTCGCACAACCTCCTGTAAAGGTGCCAGCCAATGTAATGGCTATGTTATTTCCCAAGCTGGTACCGGTAAAGGAGAAAGAAGTCTTTGTTCCAAATCCCGCAGTGGAAGAGGAGGAACGAAGAATCAAGCAAGACGTCATCCGAAAGATGTCAGGCATACGCATCATCGTTCACGACAAACATACCAATAGATATACCCCAGACGATGATTGCCCAGACATAATGGCCATCATTCGGGACAGGGAGGATGATGACAATCCCTCCATCACTGCGGTCCACCCAAATTTTGCTCTTGCCTATTGGAACAACATTCCTTGCATTGGTCGTCCATGGTAAAGCGGGCAGAAACTCTTTCTGCCCTGTAGATATAATAACGTTTACTTTTCTGTACAGTATTAGCAGTTTATTTTGCCAGTATATGCTAACACTGTGTATGATCAACACATTTCATGTATACTAAGTGAAAGCATATTTTGTTTCAGGACTCTAAATTCATATGTGCATGTACTTGCTGATACAGTGCCTCTTCTCCACAAGGATTGTACCTTTGATATAGAGATGAATTCAGCCTTGGTGGACATACAGGATGACATTGAGGTGCCTCTAGAAATTCAAGAATGAGTCAAAGACAAACCCAAACCCAACCTTAATCAAACCACTTCTTTCAATCTCAGAACCTTAGAAAGCCCTAAGTTAATCCAGATTGGTTCAGACCGTACCCCAAACCAACGGAATGATATGGTTACGTTATTAACCCAATTCCAGGATGTGTTTGCATGGTCTCATGAAGACATGGTGGGTTTGTCCACCGACATTGTCCTTCATCGCCTTCCCATTAAAGAGGATTTAAGCCGGTCGAAGCAAAAGCTCGGCGATTGAAACACGAGTGGAGTTTAAAGGTGAAAGAAGAAATTGTGAAACAATTTCAAGCTGGCATCATCATGGTGTCTACATATCCTGAGTGGATATCCATCATCGTGCCCGTACCTAAACTTGGTGGGAAGGTGCGAGTTTGCGTGAATTACCAGGACTTGAACAAAGCTTGCTTAAAAGATAGCTTTCCCATGCCATTTATCCACATTCTCATTGACAATCTTTGCCGCAATCACGACATGTACTCGTTCTTTGATTGCTTTGCGAGGTATCATCGGATCATGGTTTTGAGGAAGATCGTGAGAAAGCTGCTTTCATCACGCCTTGGGGAACCTTTTGCTATAGACGGTTGTCATTCGACCTCATCAATGCCGGAGCCACCTATCAGCGAGCTATGATGGCTCTTTTCCATGAGTTAATGCACAAAGAGATTGAGATCTACGTGGATGACATCATTATCAAATCCCGGAAGGAGGATGACCATCTAGACCATCTCATAAAATTGTTCAACAAGTTGCGTAAGTACAACTTGATGTTGAATCCAGCTAAATGCGCCTTTGGCGTTAAATTGGGCAAGTTGCTAGGATTTCTAGTTAGCCACAAAGGGATTGAGCTGGATCCTGCCAAAATCCAAGCCATCACGGAAATTCCCATTCCTCAGACATAGAAGGAAATACGGGGATTTTTGGGAAGAATCAACTTCATTAGCAGGTTTATCTCCCAACTCACAGCAACCTGTGAGCCAATCTTCAAGCTATTAAGGAAGAACTCCTCCATAAAATGGAATGATGAGTGTCAAAAGGCCTTCCTTACAATCAAGGAACAGGTAGTCAAAGCTCTCGTGTTGGTACCACCTAGGGATGATGTTCCCCTATTTATGTACCTGTCCATAAGTGACAATGCTATGGGCTTCCTACTGGGATAGAAGGACGATAGAGGCCAAGAACGAGCTATCTATTACCTTAGCAAAAGGTTCAGCTGCAGTGAACACAAGTACACTCTGATCGAAAAAATGTGTTGTGCTTTAGCATGAGCTTCCACGAGGTTACAACATTACCTCTATGGCCACACAACCCATCTCATATCCCGTGTGGATCCTCTCAAGTACGTGTTCAACAAACCCATGTTAAATTGCCAGCTGTCTAGATGGCAGTTGATCCTACAATAATTTGACATCGTATATGTGACTCAAAAGTCCATCAAAGGTCAAGGATTCGCGGATCAACTGGCCGCCGCACCTTCAGGGGATTTCAAACTCTTGGAAACATATTTCCCCGATGAAGGAGTAATGTGAAAGGCAAACAATATCATCGATCGCGATCTGCGCCATGAACATGGAATATGTATTTTGAAGGAGCTATTAATATGGAAGGTTCTGGAGCTGGAGCAGTTCTAGTATCTGGTACAGAGGAGCAGTATCCCATTGCCGTCAAATTACAGTTTATCAACACCAACAATACAGCTGAGTATGAAGGTTGTCTCATGGGGCTAAAACTTGCCCGTTCAATGGGCATCAGACGGTTAACTGTCTTTGGAGATTCAGAGTTGGTAATCAGATAATCCACCGAAATCTATCAAACCAAGGAACTACATTTGCTGCCTTACCATCGGCAGGTTTTGAAGATGGCTTTGGAGTTCGAAGAAATCTCCTTTTTACACATTCCTCGTAATAGGAATGGCTTTGCGGATGCATTAGCAACTTTGGCCTCCTTGATTCACATATCAGATTAGGAACACTTGCCAAGCGTCACAATTTCCCTGCAAAAGGCCCCAGCCTATGGGAATTACATTGGAGAAGTATCGGATGATCTACCTCCCATCCAACATCCTTGGTATCAGCATATCAAGGAATATCTGCGAGATGGATCTACACCCGCTGAGGTTAGCCCGACTGAGAAAAGGAGGATCCATCGACTTGCTATGAAATTCTACCTGAGTGGAGATGCGCTCTACAAAAGAGATGTAGGAATAGGTCTCCTCAGATGTTTAGACAAAGATCAATCCCAAAGGGTTATGGATGAAATCCATGGTGGAGTCTGTGGCCCACACATGAGTGGCCCCCTCCTTGTTAAGAAAGTCCTCGGGATGGGACATTACTGGCTATCTCTCAAAGCTGACTGCAATGGCCACGTCAAGAGATGCTATCGGTGCCAGATTCATGGGAATGCTATACACGCCCCTCCAAAGGAACTTCACAATATGAGTTCATCTTGGCCTTTCTCAATGTGGGGAATGGACGTTATCGGGCCCATTGAGCCTAAAGCCAGTAATGGTCATCGATTTATCTTCACCATGATTGACTACTTCACTAAGTGGGTAGAAGTAGCCTCCTTCCCCAGGGTTACTAAAGAAGTCATCATTGCTTTCATCAGATATAATGTCGTTTGTCGATACGGACAACCAGAGGTGATTGTGTCCGACAATGCCAAGAACCTCAACAACAAAATGATGGAGGAATTATACAGTAAATTCCACATCAAACATCTCAACTCTATCATCTATCGTCCAAAGATGAATGGTGCGGTTGATGCGACTAACAAAAAACATCAAGAAGATTATGCAAAAGATGTCCGCCAACCACAAAGATTGGCCTGACCTATTGCCTCTGACTCTGTTAGCCTACAGAACCTTAATGCGTACTTCCACTGGGGCAACCCCCTACGCATTAACCTATGTGATGGAAGTAGTGCTCCCCATAGAAGTTGAAATGGAATTCCTCAAAGTGTTAATAGACGCTCAGCTGGATGAAGACGAAAGGCGAACCGCGGCTATCTTCCATGGACAGTTATATCAGCAAAGGATCGCCAGATCCTACAACAAAAAAGTCCGGCTACAATAGTTTAAACAACATGACTTGGTTTTGAAGAAAATCCTTGACAACAAAGATCAGTCTAAGAGAAAATTCACTCCTAACTGGGAAGGTTCGTTTATTGTCAAGGAAGTATTGACAGGAGGCGCTCTCAGATTGCAAGAAATAGACGGTGATGAATTTCCACAACTAATCAACTCAGACGCCGTGAAACGGTACTATGTCTGAAGTAATTCGCAAACACCCTGGTGCGGAATCATCAGGTCACCAGTCATTCCGGTTCTTTAACCCTTTACCTACAACTTTCCTACACTTTGCCCCTCAGGGAAACCTACATTTCAAGCCAGCAGTCTGGCTCTCCTTTGCGTTCCTACGACTTAGGTCATCCCACCGCGGATTGAACCTCTTGCATTTGCAGTTTGGCTACTCATACATGGGATCAAACTTCTCGTACCTGCAGTTTATCCTCAACCTAGGATTAAACTCTCTCCTCCCCACACTCTGACCTGCACATGGGATCACGTTTTTCATCTCGCCCTGAGGGGTGAACTACGTCGACCTGATCTCCTCTTCAATAGGAGTACGTAGGCAACCATATTACGTGGCCCGGTCGCAATAAAACAAAAACAACAAAAACATTTCTACCCTTACAAAAACAAAAACAACAAAAACATTCCTACACCATTTCTGCCATATACAGCGTTGAACCTCTTACACCAGGTTCAAACTACGCAGACCTGATCTCCTCTTCAATAGGAGTACGTAGGCAGCCATTCATGGTTCGGTCTCACCCCCTACCAAAACATAAAACATTGTCAATCGGTACTGGGATCATCTTTCACTCCACTACATTTCATTCGGCTCCAGACCAAAGGGATGGAATTACCTGAACTCCTCCCCAAATAGGAGATTCGGTGACCATCTAAGATGTGGTCATACCTTGAAGAGCAACACCAATCCATAAGAGATGGAATTATCTAGGCTTCTTCTGAATAGAAGTACTGACGACCATCTGTGGTGCGGTCAATCTCAGAGAGAAAAGCCACACTCCTCTCCACATTTTCATCCAGAAACCAGTCCCAAGACACCAAAGATGGTAGGGATACACAGAGATTGATGATCCATTTCGAACTATCCAGAGACAACTCAATGTCCATCCACCCAGGAGGAATTCAGAATACATCAAGATCACAAGCCCTGAAGCAACAAGCAAAGTATCAAGCACGGAGCAAGGCATATCTAAAAGGGAAGTGATCCAAAAATATATTTCCCTATCATATATAATGTTGTTTGATATATACAATGTAAATTGTACAGGACAAAATGGCTAAGCTAGTCTATGCAGGAAAATAAAAGCTCATCTATAAGTCGGGGTATATGCGAGCTAACAAGCCCAACATGGCGTCCTTCTCAGAAGATGGAGGTGAAGCTGTGGTCTCTTGTACGTGAATATCCACATGACCCAGCAGATCTGCAGCCATCTGCATGGTGACCATATGATCATCAATATATGCGCTCATCTCTACGATCATGCCAGTGGTAAGGGACGTCACAACAGTACTATCTGTGACGGCTACATCCTGGGCAGATATAGCACTATCCCACTCGACTATCACTGTATCTCTGGCTGATCTGGCCTCATCCCGCTCAACAACATCGGCATCTCTGCGAGCTAATGCCTCGTCTCTCTCTGATAGAGCTGCGTCTCTCCCATCAAGGGCAGTCAACATCATAGATCGAGCCTGATCTCTCTCAAAGGCCATCAGATGAAGACTCTGCTCTAGGTACTGTGTCAAATGATGAATCACTACAGTACTGGTACTAGGAGAATCCGGAAGAAATGATGACAACCTAGCAGCGGGCTCCTCCTCGATGTAGGAATCGATGTCCTACATGGGCTCTACATCATCTGACTCACTATCCGGTACTATGGACACTACCGCAGCCGATAAAATCTCTGTCTCCATCCATGCGGAATACTCTGCAGAACAACCTGGATGACTGACAGACAAAGAAGCTATCTCACGCTGACCCCAACAAGCATACACACGAGATCGGTCCTCTGCAGAGAGATATCGAGAAGCTGAACGCTGACCTATCGCCCCCTTAAAAGGATGGAAATCCTAGAACTGGTCGAACTGCGACATCACGGCCAGTGGGTGATAAGTAGTCACGCCCCTCAAGCCAGCCAGAGGGAGGAAATCCATGCCCGGAGTGTGAGTAATGAAGCTGTATGGTGAGCAAAGCCCCGAGCACGGCATTATGCTAAATTGATCTCTGATATCTGCCAAAAATGCGGACCAAGACAGAGCATCTATACACTCCGATGGATGAAAGGAGTATGACATGGCTACATCATGGGTAAACCAATACCCATGCCGTCTAAGGGTACATATCGGTCTCAAGTATGACATAAACCACACGTATAGCATGACCGAACTCCTCGTGAACACTCCTATAGGATAAGTGCAACAATAGGATGCTGACCGCAGGGTCTCTGCTACAATCATAGGTACAATGGTACGACCCTCTCTAAGAGCTCTCACAACCATGATGACACCTATGTCTATCTCATCCATATATCGTGGCATATAGACATATGACAGTATGCATAGCAATAGTACATCAACCCTGGCCAAGCGCCAATGATCCTCTGGTGCGGTAAAATCCCCGGAATATCGTGAATAGCTATCCTCCGAGCCAAATCTGTCATACAAAAAATGCTGGGATATCACGTGGCTAGATG
Organism: Panax quinquefolius; assembly: GCA_020205615.1. Taxonomy (NCBI): domain Eukaryota; kingdom Viridiplantae; phylum Streptophyta; class Magnoliopsida; order Apiales; family Araliaceae; genus Panax; species Panax quinquefolius. Next base: position 17,553,989 of record CM035165.1, read on the forward strand.
TCAACTCATCCTGTAATACTTTGCGCCACAATCCTGTGAGAGTCATGAACCGTCTACTCATGTCTCCCAAAGCCAAATGCACGCAAGGTCTGTCTAAAGGTAGCGTCATCAATCGTGCATACTCCTCCAGAGTAGGAGTCAACTCATGGGTACCGAATCGGAATACCTGCCTATCCGGTAGCCAATGCTCTAGCATCCCGTCAACAAACCCTGTGGGAACCTGAAACGTCAATAAGGTCATGGTATGCTGCAGCAAATGATCTACAGTCACCCTGTCTGGTGGTGACATGATAACATACCACGATCGCATACTCAATGCCACCAATGATGGTGGGGTATGATCTATACGGCTAACTGTCGAAGAAGGCATCTGTGCGGGCCGTGTCAGAAGATCATCCAGGGGTCAATGCCGAATATCTCTAGACATACATATATATGCATAATATGATACATGCATAGCAGATAATAGATAGCAATATGATATAGGGAATGGAAAAACTGTGCATACATTCCTAAGTATATCATCATCTAATACATCATCTCTGTACAGCTACAAATACTAGGGAAATGGGGCATAGATGCCCTAGTACTAACAGAGGCATATCAAAAGATATAACGAGAATACACATCAGAAGAAGACCAAGGTGTCGATGTCCACATCATCAATCCTGTCCACCTGATGTAACTCCTCCTGAGTCACTCGATCTCTATCCACAGGGATGTAAGGCCTATAAAGAGCAGGATCTGCACCGGAAAAACTGAATGGGTCATCTGAGGGGCCAGCGCCTGAGCTGGAAGGAATGAATGACTCCGCCTCTGCTGGATCTCTACCAAAATGTCGGATAAATATGTGTGCCTGATCCAACTGTCGGGTCAAGCTATCAATCTGGGTCATATGAGTCGGATCTCGAACACAAGCTATCCAATCCGTCATCATCAAGGATCCTGGAACCATATCCCCCATAAACTGTGTGACGCGGGACTGGGCTCCAATAGTGCGAGGGAACCACCAACGCTGGAACGTCTCCTGAGTACATGGACCCTCTGACAATGCAAAACCGTCAACCCCTAACAATGGGATATTAGTGATGGGTGACTGTGATATAGGCCAGTAACGCTTGGCAGGAGGCAAGATCGGCATACAGATCTCCCCTGTGGTACTCCTAATAGAACGCTCTCCTAAATAGAGCTCCCAGCCTCCATCTATGAAGAGAGGAACTCTCCTGGTGGAAATCAAGTACTTGACTACAGTCGGGTGTCCATCCTCAAAGTCGATGGTCAAGTGTTCCCCTAAATAGGGAATCCATGTAATGGTATCAGCTGTCAACAACTCTAGCTGCATACGGTAGTGAGTGAATCCCTCAGCTACAGGGACCTCCAACAAAATAGAATGGTGTCATCGTCGTCCCTGTGGATAGGTATCTAAACCTAACACACTCACAAGACGCAAGTATGGAAGCCTCTCATAGGCCCAAAACTGCCAACACAATGGTAAAACATTTGCTATCAGTAAACATTCTTCACCTATGAATGGGAAAAGACAAGAGAAATACTCACCAGCAGAAATGGGTAAAAGCCTAGCCAAGCCTCGGTCAAACCCTATGAGCGCATGCGCATGCCCCAGAGGAAATAGGCAAAGGTATAGGAGCCCCAATCATACTCTCCAATACGGTCCACATCACATGTGGCGCTGATCAAAATGAAAGATACTGTAGAAGGGTTATCTGCTATGAAGCAGCCTCAAATGATCATCAGGAACAATCGCCGTAAAACGCGATCCCTGACTCTGACTTCATCAGGCATGGGCTCACTCAAAAGCCCGCTTATAGCATCTACGCTCAAAGGACCTGAACGGATAGTCCTGCATTTGAGCGCCTCCGTCGGAACTCCTAACAAGGATCGGACGGCAGTAGGGGTAATATTCACCATGCAAGGCACTGGCTCCCCTCCAAACTCCATACCTGTGATAAATCACCAATCCATAGGCGTCATCATCACCTCGCAATCCAGCAGATGTAGTGACTGAGTCTGATGAAACCATCGCTCAGACAATGCCCTGAGATAACCCCAGGGACAACGATGGGGAAGGATGGAGAAGAGTGCCCCGAATCCCCACTCATGCACTACCGCTCTATAGTCAGGATGAAGCGCCTGGTACATGGAGTGAATGCTGAACCAGTTCCCTCGAGGCTGAGTAAAACCTGAAACCTACTTGAAATGCAGATCAACATCAAAACCCTTTGCTCCTCATCAATAGGAAAGAAGGAAGATTAAGGTCTAACGCCATACCTCATTAGCATGCAGATACATCGATGGATGTCTGCTCAAATCACCCAGCAGCTCTGGGTTTACCACCTGAATACTCGGGAGCTCCCTACGAGGGACATGTGTAGCAGGAGCGGGATCCTCAATCGGAATATCCGCCTCCTCGTCCTCAACGTCTGGCACATCTACCCTAACAGGACGAATCACGGCCTCCACTAACCGACTAAGTTTGCTCGACGAGCAGGGGACGAGGCACTTGAAGCCCTCCGCCAGTATGCCGAAGTGGTCTGTGAGAACCGCTTTCGGTGATCCGGATCCATGATATCTGGACAATAACTCTCCAAATCACCTCAGAAAGGGTGTGGTATTTCCTTACCTGGAGCTTTCTAAAATGTATTTATGACTATATGCATGCATGCACTTACTTTAACATATAATAGAGTTAAAATGCATGACTACCCAATGCCTATATTTGGAAAATTTTTGCCATAGTCCCCTTTGAAAATAGGACTATCCAAATGCACATAGGCATGTCTAGGTGGCCATTCAGTAGCACACCTGCCCCAAAGTTATATACATAATATATGCACTAAAAATCAAAATCATCATACATAAGGTCAACCTCAATATTTGGAGTACTTTGCCTTGCTACCTTTTGCTCATTGGACCTCAAATAGGACAAAAAATAGTAGAAAAAGGTGCCAATTTGACTGTCTCAAAAGTCAAATTTTTTCACATCATAATGTTCAGCATGGTGTAATACTGACATTTACTATGTTGAATATTTTTTATCAAGCCATTTGTGCATACATAATCACTACTATGTGTTTAGATGCATTTCATGCGATAACTCACAATCCAACGGATAGAAACTGGAAAAAATACATGCATACGTTACCAGGGTAGTGTAGAACACTTGTACGGTGATAGAATTTTTAGAAAATAGCCCGAACTCAGCAGATCTGAAAGAGGCTCACGGATTTTCATTCGCGCGACAAGTTGAAAATGACTTGTGAGACCAACCTGCTGGAATTTATCATCCACGATTGGCCGCAGGCTCACCTGCGGCTACAACAGGTGCACCTGCGGCACCCCTATGTGGGTCCCACCCCTCCGGCTCGGTCTAGTTTGAGTTGTAAAGGAGTTCTTACGGACTAGAAAAGTCAAATCCGGAATAAAAACGCCACGCGATTGAGCAAAACAGCATGTCATCCTGGTCTTCTCAAATGAAATTTTGAGTCAATACATCGCTCATTGGTAGTCACCCGAACAAGAGGTATACCCTGCCAACTATCTCAGTTGTCACAAATCACAGATGACGATACCTTGTACAGGTCCGATGCCGCCAACTCCAGGTCGTTATCCTACGTGAGTCCCCGACGGGGGTTACAACGTATTTCCTCGGTGGGGGTCACAATGCATGCTCATTTGTTGACGTACATATCAACGAAGGTCAAGCAACCATGACATTATTTCAGCCGATAGCGATTAAACCTATCAGAGCTCTAGAGCTATTCCAGGATTTCATGCTCGATTGCTCTTCTTCCCCAGCGGTACCCCGTCGGGGATTACAACGCTTGTTCAGCCGTTGATTCACAAGTTAGCGAAGGTCAAGCAACCTTGACAATCTACCCACAGAGTATCAGCCGTTGATTCACACATCAGTGAAGGTCAAGCAACCTTGACAGTATATCCCACAGGATTTTTTAGCCGTTAATTCACATGTCGGTGAAGTACACGTCAACGAAGGTCAGGCATCCCTGACAACATTTGCTGTTGGCAGTAAATCCAACAGAATCTTGACATGTACTGGCGATACCAACCAGGAAAGGTCAATGTTATCAAAGAGGATAGATGATGAAATATGTTATACACATCCTCAAATAGACCAAGATTTATCCCCACAGATCTCTTGCACATAAGAGGTACCTCGTCAGGATCAAATCATTATTAAGAACACAGGAATTTGGTGATAACTCCAACATCAACATCCTAACAGATTCAGCTTACACATCAAATCTGGTCAGCATTGCCAATCCCCAGTTGAAGCAACAGGGATCCAGCAATCATCCCCAACATGTTGGGCTACAACCCCGTACACATGCATCATACATTTGCATCATGTTGCTACATATAGTACCATATTTTTCTTGTTGCGTTTCAAGTGTCTAGGATTCTTTATCCTACCCATGCATCGCCATGCATGAGTATGATAAAGAGGGGCATCTGTAAACACTCAAAATTTTCTGTACTACTATCACTAACATTGCAAGAGGACAGATTCGTCTTTTAAGAGGGAACCCTGAAAGACAATCCATATCCGTATCGGATACTACCGAAAGTTCAGCATCAACCCCGGATCACACTCTGGGAGTAACAATTCCAACCTCAGAGATAACCCCGAGGCGTACAGATCCAATACCAGAACACACACCGGAGAAGACCGATTAACCTCAAAGATAACCCCGAGGTGTCCAGTCTCAGTCCCAACCATGGGAATAGCCACCAACCTCGGTGATAACCCCAAGGAATGCAGTTTTGGCGATAACCCTGGAAATGCTTGTTTTAAATGCGACTAGCTTCAATCTCGGCGCTCACAACAAGATACACTGTACCAACCCAACACTAACATCGAGAAGACAGGCACACCTCAAAGATGACAATGAGGACCTTCAATAATTGCAGAAGTCTAATCTCAGAGAAGCCTGAGCAACGTCTGCTTTATCAGCCCAATCCGGCGATAACATCGGTGAGGGGCAACATCGTCATCTAGCCAACGCAATGCCACGCCACGTCATCTCAATATCTCTACGCAACAATGTCCCACAAGACTAACCAATCCCGAGTGACTATTGTGCGAGGTAACGGATGAAAGTTGAAGCTTGAAGACCGGAGGGCATCGTCCCATCTTCAATGATTTCGTACAAACTCTAATCCCATGCCATCATACAACTCTCGACAACGGCGGTCTGAAATAGGTCCTGTATACCTCAAACGGATGCCCGGATTACACTTATGAAAGTTCAAGTGGACATTACAGTGCCCGAGTGCACGTACTTCGAGATGACCCAACCCAAAAAACCCAGGCCCACCCGAGTTACCTCTGGTACTCCTGCGGCTTAGCCGCAGGTACATCTGCTACTAAATTGCCTATAAGTAAAGGGCTTGGGCAGCCCATTTTGAAAGAGAAAAACGGCGAGGAAGCCCTGGCCAATTTGCTCTACACTCACCCCATGCAGTGTACTTTCTCATTTTAAACATATGTGAGCTCATATATAGCCCTCTTGTACCTACAAAAGTCGGTGTTTACCCACTCTAAAGATATAGAAGTCTTCTTTGGTAGTCAGCTGTAAACCTTCTCACACACTTTAGAGTCTTTCTCTTCATCTCTACACACACCCTTCTACACGTTGAGAGTCGTGTTGCTTGCTTTTGTCTGGACTTCAGTCTGTGGTTTCATTTCAGTCTATATATATATATACATTTATATATATTAACTGTGTGTCGAACTTTGTTCGATGAGCACAGACTTGATGCCGAGCGTTTATTTGCATTATATATATATATATATATATATATATATATTAATCGTGTCGAACTTTGTTCGATGAGCCTAAGCTTGATGCAGTGCGTTCTTTCGCTTTAATATATATATATATATATATATATATACTTTTATATATTAAGCGTGTGTGGGACTGCATTCAATGAGCTTGGATTTTACACATAAAGTGCGTTTATTCGCTATATATATATATATATATACTTATATATATATATGAACTATGGTCGAACTCTATTCGATGAGCACGGATTTTACATCGGTGCGTTTATTGCTTATATATATATATATATATATATATATATATATATATATATATATATTTCCTCCCACAGAGTTTACTTACGTGGTGGTTGATCGCTTTTCTGACTTTCTTTACATTTCATCTCGCCTGAAGTTTACTTCGTGGCGGTTGATCGCTTGTCTGACTTTATTTATATTTTGTCCCTTTGGAGTGTCCTTCGTGGCGGTTGGCCGTATTCTGACTTTATTTACGTTTTGTTCACTTTGGAGTTTCCTCCGTGGCGGTTGATAACTTTTTAATGACTTTATTTACATTTTCGATCCCCATGGAGGTGCTTCGTGGTTGGTGATCATGTCTGTATATATATATATTTACAGCTTTTATATATATACCTGCTTATTGCTTTCATACAAATTGCAGTATTCTGTGCGCTTAGGAATCATGTGATCACAGATTCATCCCATTGAATCTAGATTCGGTTCCCGTGATGGAAATTTTTAGATGTAAGCAGCTTGTAAATTATTCTGCGGTGTCTGAATGTCCTTAGATGGTTTCCATACCCACGAGGAAGTCGGCATTATTTTGTATATTATTTTCGTACGGATGCCTCACATCTGTTAAATAAAAAATCAATCAAGCTGAACACTTAATAAAATGGGAGTGTAAAGGGTCTCAATTACTATTGAGCATCTGGGTTTGAAAAAAACCTTTTTATAAAACATCATTGCTATATCTTGCTAAAAACTGAATTTTTACATAAATTCAAACCCTGTGTATAAAGGTTCGAACGAGGCCTCGCCCTACTTCCAAATAAACAGCACATTGACCTACACACACACACATTCAGATAATAGTTTCTTGAAAAGAGGCGGTCACCGTGGTAACACGGATGTCGGGGGGTGCCTAACACCTTCCCTCCGCATAACCAAGTCCTCGGACCCTAATGAATCTCTACTTTCACCGAATTCGTTTAGCGATGTCACATCTTTGGGTCAATGTGCAAACCTTTTCTCGGTTGTGTTGGTACAACCATTTAAAAAACCAACTGGCGACTCTTAACAATCCATCGTCGACATTATACATGTCGGACCTTTTTCACTTATTTTTTCAAACAAATCTTGTAAGACCCCAACTTTTATAAATAAAGATGAATTTTCTATAAATATTATTTTTGAATATTATGGAGTAAATTTGATATAATGTTATAGTTGTGGGTAATATTTATAAATTTTGCAAAGTAAGCAAGTTGTTATAAAATATTCATTTGGTCGGGGAATATTCTTTTTGTCGGGGAATAATCGTACGATGGCACAATCATTGGTGGACCCCACAACAGAATTATTGTCGGATTGAGAAAACGATAAAAATACTTTATGAAAATAATGGCGGAGGTGTTACCGTTAAAATTGTTGAACTACCCGGTAGTAAACGTACAGTAATACGCGTGGTTGCATAGTAGTACACGGTATTGATTATTGATGCTTACGTGAGAAGTCACTCAGCTATACTCAATTATTGCTACAGTAATTGCTGCATCATATCTCTTATATAATTGATTCAATTACTGTCACAGTATCATCTGTATAATATGTTATATTATTAAATCAATAATTGAGACGACAAGTTATAAATGATTAATAATTGTTGAAAGATTAAATATGTGTTGATTAAAAATAAAATGATTTGTGGTAATATTTATTCAATCCTTGATGTATATAAAAAGTCTATTATGAGACAGTTGTGGTAAGTTTGGTTATTTTATGGGGGGCCCATATGTCATCATCTAAGAGTCTCTTCGTCAATAGTAATTACCTTCGTCAATAGTAATTACCTTCATCAATAGTAATTAACTTCATCAATAGTAATTACCTTCGTCAATAGTAATTACCTTCATCAATAGTAATTACCTTCGTCAATAGTAACTTTCTTTACCAGACGTCAAACCACTTGCCGTTTCATATTACAGGCGTCGAACCAATTGTCGTTTCATATTACAGGCGTCAAACCACTTTTCTTTTCACATCATCACAAATCAAGCCACTTGCCTTTTCACATTTCAAGTGCTAAGCTAGAAATCTTCTATAAATAGAGGCCTAGTGCTTCATTATTTTTCACTTAATTCATTTAAGCTATAGAGAGAGAAAGTATAGAGAGAATAAGAGAAAAGAAGAAGAGTATTTTGTTACTACACTCTCTGCGGTATTCAATCTACTACTAATGTAAGGGGTGTTATTCTTTCTTATTCATGAAGAGAACATTATTATTCCATTGCTTATTATTCTATTTGAATAACTTTGTATCTGCTATTTACCCTATACTTGGTGACATTCTTCTATTATACATTGGAACATTACATGCGTGTGTTTTTTTTGGACTCGGTTCCGTCTTTCTTATTATTACATTGGAACATCCTATCGATTGTGTTTTACAGGAGGACTGGTTCCATCTTTATTATTATTACATTGGAACATCACATCGTGTGTTTTACATAGGACTGGTTAAAATCTTTATTATTATTCGTTGGAACATCCTCGCTTGTGCAAATTTTGCACGACTTTGGTTCCGTTATTATTATTATTCGTTGGAATAACTTTGTCTATAACAATACCGCATGCATGGTGATTTCTTTTGTTATTCCATTCTTTATTATACTCGGTTGGTTAAAGTTTTAACTTCTATACTCCATGAAATTAGTAGAATATCCTTGATATTTGTGCTTCATCCGGTATCTTTTCATGGAAATATTCTTCTGATCATTCTTGAATTTTACTCTACAAAAGCAATATCATGTTGACAATTTGGACATTATTAGTTCCTGGATAAATTAATTCTTGAACTTGTTTTATTGAATTCTTATATCATTGTTATCATCCTCATGTTTATATTATGTTGAAAGTCATCTGTGGCCTGTAGTGCATAGATGGACTTGGTATGATTATGACCAGGGATTATTCGGTGTAATCATGACTGTATTGTTATAAATGATGTGGTAAAAGTTATCATTGGCCCATAGTGCATTGATGGACAGTCGTTGGCATGATCATGACCATTAATGAATACACGAATGTCCTTGGCTGTAGTGCATTGATAATTTGTGGTCGTGATACTAAAGAATATCCTTGGCCGTAGTGCATGGGTGATTTGATGATGTGGATTATTTATTAAGCTGAGTCCCAGCGATAAAAGTCATGAAAAACCTTTTAAATCATAAAAGATAGTAGATTTTATTCTCTACTTGACTCTTTTAATGGATTGCTTGTTCCGCTGCAGTTAAACTTGATGTTGTTATATTTTATCGGTTTTAACATTGTTGAAGGCTAACGATAATTTATTACGCATTATCTTAGTCATAATATTTCTTCTTGGGCTAGTTGAGCTCACCCTTTTCTTTTTCCTTTTTCTTCTTGAAATGAGAACATAGCGAGGGGACTAGTCGGGGAATGGAGTGACGGTCCAGAGGATAGCATTAGTAGTCCTCACTATTCTGTGAAATAGTGTGTTAATAATTGTAATGAGGACTCCTTTTGAGTTTGTATAATCTCTAGTAAACAATAATTGTATTCAAACTCATAAGTTATGTTTTGTCGTATTGTACACGCACGATTATATTAGTAAGTTGTATTTGAATTTTGTACCATGTATCCGATGACCCAAGATGGGTGATGTATACCTAATTTTGTGGGCGTCACAGTTGGTATCAAAGCATAGGGATATGATCACGGCTAAGATGTGAGAATAGTACTAGGAGGGAGAGGCGGGAAATTCTTTTGCTAGTATGACCTACCTAAGTTTATGTGGTATTTAATTGGTCTCATCGTAATTTAGGGATAATATGTTACATGTCAATTAACCTTTGTTTTGTGGCAAGATGTTTGAAAATGACATCCGAGAATGTTGAGAATCGAAATGGAGCACAGGCGACCGTTGATTCACCACATATCAATAATCAGGATAATGTGCATCAGGAAGGCGACAATTCTCATGCAAACAACAACACTGACCAAATGATGAATGATCAAATGTTCAGGGGCTTTATGCAATTCATGCAACAGCAGGCGAGAGCGGCTCCTGTCCAAAATACAGGTGGAAACACTCGGGCGGTCACCGCTAAACAATTCAAAGAGCTGGGACCACCGGAGTTTAAGGGAGAGCCAAAAACAAAGACAAATTCAGCTAGGATGGAGGCACCAAAGGTCGTCCTAGAAAAGTCAAAACCGGTAGTGCAAGGGAGAGCGTTTGTTGTGACCTCCCAGAAAGAAAGGAACCCGAATGAGGTCATCACGGGTATGCTTATCATAAACTCTAACGAAATCTATACTTTATTTAATACCGGTTCTACCCATTCTTTTATTTCTCCTACTTGCGCTCATCGATTAAATTTGATTCCGGAGAAATTAGACTTTGACTTATCTGTGGAAACTCTGTTGGAAGAAACCTTCATTACATCCACTGTTTATAAGTCTTGTTTGGTTCAAATCGGTACCCTCACATTACCTGTAGATCTTATTTCATTGAAAATACTTGCATTTGACGTGATTCTAGGGATTGATTGGTTAACTACTCATCATGCAAAAATTGATTGTTTCGTAAGGTTGTTAGCTTTCATATTCCTAATCAACCTATTATACCAAATTCAAGCGACCAAACCATTAAAATCAATCATGGTCATCTCAAGCCATAAAGCTATTCGTTTATTGAAAAACGGATGTCAAGCTTTCTTAGCTCAAGTCACGATTTAAACAAAATACGTCAGTTTTGAACGATATTTCTATTGTTAATAAATTTCCTGACGTATTCCCCGAAGAACTTCCTGGCCTTAGCCCTGAGTGTGAAATTGAATTTTGTATCGACCTTGAACCCGGTACAAAATCCATTTCCAAAGCCCCATATCGAATGGCTCATATTGAACTTTAAGAGTTAAAGACCCAATTCTGTGAGAATTGTTAGACATTGGCTTTATTCGTCCTAGTACTTCTCCCTGGGGTGCTCCATTCTATTCGTGAAGAAGAAAGATGGGAGTATGCGACTTTGTATTGATTATCGGGAGTTGAATCATGTCACCATCAAAAATAGGTATCCATTGCCACGTATTGATGACTTGTTTTACCAGTTGCAAGGAGCCAAATTCTTTTCAAAGATTGATCTTCGTTCCGAATATCACCAATTGAAGATTAGAACCGATGACATCCCAAAGACGGCTTTCAGAACTCGGTACGGGCATTATGAATTCCTAGTCATGTCCTTTGGATTTACTAATGCTCCTGCTGCCTTCATGGATATGATGAACCGAGTATTCAAGGAATATTTGGATCACTTTATGGTCGTCTTTATTGATGACATCCTTATTTAATTCCAAAAGCCATGAAGATCATGAGCAACACTTGAGGCTGACACTCCAAAAGCTTCGTGAATACAAGCTTTATGCCAAGTTAAAGAAATGCAAATTCTGGCTTGAGGAAGTAGCATTCCTTGGGCACGTAGTATCAAGTAATGGAATATCTGTTGACCCAGCAAAGATTTAAGCAATTCAAAGTCGGGAGCAACCTAAATCGATGACCGAAATCACGTAGCTTTCTCGGTTTTATTTGGTTATTATCGGAGATTCGTGGAAGGATTTTCTCGAATCGCTACTCCATTGACTTCGGTGACTCGGAAAGATACAAAAAAAGTTTGGTTGAGCGAAGAATATGAGAAGAGTTTTCAAGAACTCAAGAGGAGACTCATTTCGCACTGTTTCGACAATAGCATCGGCTCTGAGGGATTTGTCATCTCTGATGATGCTTGAGCAAAGGGTTGGGATGTGTTCTCATGCAACATGGAAAAGTCATAGCCTATGCCTCAAGACAACACAAAAAATATGAGAGGAATTATCATACTCATGATCTAGAGTTGGCAGATGTTGTCTTCGCACTAAAGATTTAGAGGCATTACTTGTATGGGGAGAAGGTGGAGATCTTTACGGATCATAAAAGCCTCAAATATTTCTTTACTCAAAAGGAACTCAACATGTGACAATGACGTTGGCTTGAACTGTTGAAGGATTATGATCATACCATCCAATACCATCCTGGAAAAGTGAAAGTGGTAGCTAACGCATTGAGTAGAAGATCATATGCAAGTACGAGTGCGATATTGTCAACGCAAAGGCCCATTTTGTGTGACTTGCAAAGGATGGAGATAGAGTTAAAGACTCCAGGGACTTATGTGATGATGGCGAATATACGAGTAGAACCAACTTTAATCGATAAAGTTAAAGTTTGCTCAAGTTCTGAGACACGAAGGCGATCGTATGAGGAAGAAAATGCAAGAAGGTGCTATCTTGGGAAGCAAGAATCGATGAAGAATGAATACTTGAGTCAACTCCGGACTTTGTGTTCCTAACGACCACGATTTAAAGTATAAAATCATGATGGAGGCGCACAACACACCGCAGATTTGCAATCCATCACAGGAGTACCAAAATGTATCATGATATTCGTCATCATACATTTTGGTGGAGCAATATGAAGAGAGAAATAGCACTATTTATCTCAAGGTGTCTAACTTGTCAACGAGTTAAAGCGGAGCATCAAATACCAAAAGGTCCATTGCAACCACTTGAAATTCCAGAATAGAAGTGGGAGCACATTACCATGGATTTCGTTATCGGTCTTCGTAAGGTTTCTCAAGGCATAGATGCGATTTGGGTCATTGTTGATAGATTGACCAAGTCTGCTCATTTCTTACCGATATCGAGAAACTTATACACTTGAGCGTCTTGATCGTATATGTACATAAGCGAGATTGTAAGATCGCATGGTATGCCGGTATCCATAGTTTTACGATCGAGACCCAAGATTCACTTCACGATTTTGGGTTAGTTTTCAAAAAGCTATTAGCGCACGGGCTTACGATTTAGCTCGGCATATCATCCTCAGACGGACTGGACGATCGGAGAGGACTATTCAAACTCTTGAAGATCTATTAAGACTACGTGTCCTTGATTTCAAGGGAAGTTGGGACAAGTTCTTACCATTGGTGGAGTTTTTTCCTACAACAACGGTTATCAAGCAAGTATTGGCATGGCTCCATTCGAAGCGTTGTATGGAAGAGAGTGTCGTTCTCCAGTATACTGGGATGAGGTGGGTGAAGCAACATTGTTGGGACCGGAGTTGGTACGTATGACTACGGAAAAGATTCAAACGATCTGACAACGTATAAAAACCTTACAAGGTCGACAAAAGAGTTATGCTAATCTTCATCGAAAGGACGCGGAATTCGATATAGGAGATCATGTGTTGTTGCGTGTTGCTCCATGGAAAGGAGTTATGAGATTTGGAAAGAGAGAAAAACTCAATCCTCGATTCATCGACCCATTTTTAATCCTCGATCGAGTAGGAACTGTGGCCTATAGACTCGCGTTACCGCCAAGTATGTCTTGTGTTCATAACATTTTTCACATATCCATGTTACGTAAATATGTGAAAGACCCGAACCACATTATTGAGTTAGAACCGGACGAAATAGCGGAAGATTTGACGTATGAAGAGGTTCCTGTTCAAATCTTGGATAAGAAGGAATATATTCTACGCTCCAAGGTTATACCATAACTCAAAGTTTTGTGGAGAAACCACGATGTTGAGGAAATGACTTGGGAGTTAGAATTTGAAATGAAATCAAGGTATCCTTACCTCTTTGACATACCAGGTACGTACCCTAATTTCGAGGGCGAAATTTCATAAGAAGGGGAGGTTGTAAGACCCCAACTTTTATAAATAAAGATGAATTTTCTATAAATATTATTTTTGAATATTATGGAGTAAATTTGATATAATGTTATAGTTGTGGGTAATATTTATAAATTTTGTAAAGTAAGCAAGTTGTTATAAAATATTCATTTGGTTTAGGAATATTCTTTTTGTTGGGAATATTAAATGCATGCGGCGGCACAATCATTAGTGGACCCCTAGCAATGTAATTATTATCGGATTGAGAAAGCGACAAAAATACATTATGAAAATAACGGCGGAGGTGTTACCGTTAAAACTATTGAACTACCCGGTAGTAAAAGTACAGTAATACGCGTGGTTGTATAGTAGCACACGGTATTGATTATTGATGCTTACGTGAGAAGTCACTCAGCTATACTCAATTATTGCTACAGTAATTGTTGCATCATATCTCTTATATTATTGATTCAATTATTGTCACAGTATCATTTGTATAATATGTTATATTATTAAATCAATAGTTGAGACGACAAGTTATAAATGATTAATAATTGTTGAAAGATTAAATGTGTTCATTAAAAATAAAATGATTTGTGGTAATATTTATTCAATCCTTGATGTATATAAAGAGTCTACTATGAGACAGTTGTGGTAAGTTTGGCTATTTTATGGGGGCCCATATGTCATCATCTAAGAGTCTCCTCGTTAATAGTAATTACCTTCGTCAATTGTAATTACCTTCGTCAATAGTAATTACCTTCGTCAATTATAATTACCTTCGTCAATAGTAATTACCTTTGTCAATAGTAATTACCTTCATCAATAGTAATTACCTTCATCAATAGTAACTACCTTTACCAAACGTCAAACCACTTGCCATTTCATATTATAGGCGTCGAACCAATTGTCGTTTCACATTACAAGCGTCAAACCACTTTTCTTTTCACATCACCAGTCGTAAAGCCACTTGCTTTTTCACATTTCAAGTGCTAAGCTAGAAATCTTCTATAAATAGAGGCCTAGTGCTTCAGTATTTTTCACGAATTCATTCAAGCTATAGAGAGAGAAAGTATAGAGAGAATAAGAGATATAGAAGAAGAGTATTCTATTATTACACTACTGCAGTATTCAATCTACTACTAATGTAAGGGGTGTTATTCTTTCTTATTCATGAAGAGAACTATTGTTATTCCATTGCTTATTATTACATTGGAATAACTTTTGTATCTGTGATTTACCCTATACTTGGTGACATTCTTCTATTATTACATTGGAACATCACATGCATGTGTTTTACATCGGACCTAGTTTAAGTCTTTATTATTATACATTGGAACATCACATGCATGTGTTTTACAGGACTGGTTCCATCTTTATTATTATTACATTTGGAACATCCTACGTGTGTTTTACTTTGGACATGGTTCTTCTTTATTATACATTGTAACATCTTGTCGTTGCAAATTTTGCGACACTGGTTCCGTTATTATTATTCTACATTGGAATAAACACATCATCTGCAATTTTGCATGCATGGTCATTTCTTTTGTTATTCCATTCTTTATTATACTCAGTTGGTTAAAGTTTTGACTTCTTTACTCCATGAAATTAGTAGAATATCCTTGATATTTGCGCTTCATCCAGTATCTTTTCATGAAAATATTCTTCTGATCATTCTTGAATTTTACTCTAAAAGAAGTATCATGTTGACAATTTAGACATTATTAGTTCCTGGATAAATTAATTCTTGAACTTTCTTTATTGAATTCTTATATCATTGTCATCATCCTCATGTTTATATTATTTTGAAAGTCATCTGTGGCCTGTAGTGCATAGATGGACTTGGTATGATTATGACCGAGGATTATTGATTGTAATCATGGTAGTAATGTTACAAATGATGTGGTAAAAGTTATCATTGGCCCGTAGTGCATTGATGGACACTTGTTGGCATGATCATGACCATTAATGAATACACGAATGTTCTTGGCTATAGTGCATGGATAATTTGTGGTCGTGATACTAAAGAATATCCTTGGCCGTAGTGCATGGGTGATTCGATGATGTGGATTATTTATTAAGTTGAGTCCCAGCGATAAAAGTCATGAAAAACCTTTTAAATCATAAAAGATAGTAGATTTTATTCTCTACTTGACTCTTTTAATGGATTGCTTGTTCCGCTGCAGTTAAACTTGATGTTGTTATATTTTATCAGTTTAGCATTGTTGAAGGCTAACGATAATTTATTCTGCATTATCTTAGTCATAATATTTCTTACTGGGCTAGTTGAGCTCACCCTTTCTTTCTTTATTCTCTTGAAATGAGAACATAGCGAGAGGACTAGTCGGGGAATGGAGTGGCGGTCAGGAGGATAGCATTAGTAGTCCTCACTATTCTGTAAAATAGTGTGTTAATAATTGTAATGAGGACTCCTTTTGAGTTTGTATAATCTCTAGTAGACAATAATTGTATTCAAACTCACTGTTATGTTTTGTTGTATTGTACACGATAGTTGTATTTGTAAGTTGTATTTGAATTTTTTACCATGTATCTGACGACCCAAGATGGGTGATGTATACCTAATTTTGGGGGCGTCACAAATCTCACCTAAAATGAGAACACCAAAGAACAAGTAACGGAAAGGGACATCTAAAAATTCCGACATCGACACAACTATGACGCCCCCAAAATCGGTATACATCACCTATTCTGAGTCGCCAAATACATGGTACAAAATTCAAATACAACTTAATTATACAACAGTCATGTAAAATAATGCATAAAACATATGCTATGAGTTTTAATACAAATATTGTCATCTAGATAATATACAAACTTAATGGGGTCCTCATTACATTTATTATCACACTATTTCAGATATAATAGTGAGGACTACTAATGCTATTATCCTGACCATCACTGTTCTCGACTAGTCCTTATTACGTTCTCATTTTTTGAAGATAACAATGAAAGGAAAAGGGTGAGCTCAACTAGCCCAAAGAAGAAATATTATGACTAAGATAATGCGTAATAAATTATCATTAGCCTTCAAATGTTGTTAAACCGATAAAATATAACAAACATCAAGTTTAATCAAGAATGAACAAGAAATCCATTGAAGAGTCAAGTAGAGAATAAAATCTACTATCTTCTATGATTTAAAAGGTTTTTCACGACTCTTATCGCCGAGACTCAAATTTTTAATAAATAATCCACATCATCCCTACACTACTACCAAGGATATTCATTAGTATCACAACCACAAATTATCTATGCACCATAGCCAAGGATATTCGTATTCATTAATGGTCATGATCATCATGCTAACAATGCATCAATGCACCATGGGTCAACGAGGACTTTTCTATATCATTTGTAACATTACTGGCCATGATTACACCGAATAATTCGGTCATAATCATATCAAGTACATCTATGCACTACAAATTCCACGATGACTTTCAACATAATTTAAACATGAGGATGATGACAATGATATAAGAATTCAATAAAACAAGTTCAAGAATTAATTTATCCAGAACTAATAATGTCCAAATTATCAACATGATACTTTTTGTAAAGTAACACTCAAGAATGCTCGTAAGAATATTTCCATGAAAAGATATTGGATGAAGCGCAAATATCAAGGATATTCCACTAATTTCATGGAGTATATAAGTCAAAACTTTAACCAACCGAGTATAATAAAGAATGGAATAACAAAAAAATCACCGTGCATGCGATAGATCGCATAGGCAAAGTTATTCCAAATAATAATAAATAATGGAACCAGTCACGCAGAACGCACCGATGTGATATTCTAATGTAATAATAAATAATGGAACCAGTCATGCGTAAATGCACCGACAAGATGTTCCAACAGAATAATAAATAATGGAACCAGGTCATGCGTAAACCCACCGGATGGATGTTCCAAATGTAATATAATAAATAATGGAATAATGAAGAAGAATTTCACCAAGTATAGGGTATCCTCACAGATACAAAAGTTATTCCAATGTAATAATAAAGAATTGAATAACAAAAGAATTTCACCAATAAGAAAGAAGGAATACCCCTAACGAGTACAACAAATAATATCCCTCTTTGTAAAAAGAAGAGTATTTTATTTGGTAGGGTGAGGATATACTCAAAGAAAACTTGCACTATGCTCAAAGCTTTCTTAAACTCTAAAGAAATACGCCAAGATTATAGAAGAAGAACTCTCTATAGTTTCTCTCTCTAGAGTTTCAATTGAATTCGTAAGAAATAATGAAGGAATGAGCTTCTATTTATAGAAGAATGGATCAAGATAGTAACTAATTCATGAAGCGGAGCAGTCCAGATTGATTTACTTTAAGCAGACGGTTCAGATTGGATTATAATAAAATATAATATATTCTATTTATAATCTAATAAAACGAATAACTTTATAAAAGTATTCTGTTTTATATAAAATGATTTTACTATGGAAACACTATGCATGCACTATGCAAATACTATGCATAATAAAATATAATATATTCTAATTATTATCTAATAAAACAGATAACTTTATAAAAGTATTCTATTTTATATAAAAAGATTTTACTATAAGTCTAATAAAACGAATAACTTTATAAAAGTATTCTGTTTTATATAAAAAGCTTTTCTGTTTTATTACATTAATAATACTAATAAAACAAAATTCATCATCGTTATTATAATTCACAATATTAATCGACCAGGTCGTTCCCAAGAAAGAAGGGGCTTTCCAATAAGGATTTCTCCCCATTGGCGTGCAATTAGGTGACCAAACCTCTCCTTGACAGAACTTCTAGACATCGTTAATATTGCAAATAATAATATTAATAACTTTGCCATCTCAATTATTGATTATAAAATATTTACAATAATTGAATCAAATAACGTGAGATATTATGCATCAATTACTGTAACAATAGTTGAACAAAACTGAGTGACTTCTCACGTAAGCATCAATAAACAATACAGAGTGTAACTCTTTGTAACAACTCTGGCAGTATTCTTCGTACTTTTAACACTTAGGGTGTTTCAACGGTTATTGGTAAAACTTCCACCGTTATTTTCATAAAGTATTTTTGTCATTTTCTCAATCCGACAATAATTTCGTTGTGGGGTCCACCAATGATTGTTCCGTTGTATGAATATTCCCTGTTCAAACGAATATTCCCCGACCAATGAAATATTATATAACAACTTGCGTACTTTGCAAAATTTATAAATATTACCCACAACTATAACATTTTATCAAATTTACTCCATAATATTCAAAAATGATATTTATAGAAAATTCATCTTTATTTATAAAAGTTGGGGTCTTACAAACATTATCGAGTTATGCCTCGATTGAGCCTGAACTTGATTGGGCGTTTATTTGCTTTATATATATATATATATATATATATATATATATATATATATGAATCGTGTGTAGAACTTTGTTCGATGAGCCTGAACTTGATGCGGATCAATTTCTTTGCTTTAATATATATATATATATATATATATATATTATTAGGTTTGTAATATTCAAGAACGCAATCAAATTGCAAAAATGCGGAAGCGTGGAAAAATCATAGTTTAAAAAATTTACAAACCATATACCCGGATCACCCTTTATGCACAATTATTAATTAAACGAAAAGATATGAAGAACAAACATACCCTTGAAGATCCGAGCTTCCTCGTGTACAAGTTCACCTCAAATCCTTTCGCGTTCAACTTGAATCCACCAGGGTTTTGTTCCTTCCTTTGATCGGCGTTAGCCACCCATATGTTTGGCCTCTAGGGTGATCCACCGAGGAAGAATAAGGATTCAAGAAAATGGGTGGTTGGCTAAACCCTAGTTTTTCTATCTCTATAGAAAAGGTGTACTCTCCCAACAATTGGAATTATGTACGTATGTTGAAAAAGTCAACAACCCCACCACCCATAATAAGACTCCTCTTATTTATAAATATGGGCAACCCATCTTAACAATTAAGGAATTGGATTTTATTTAATTAATTAAATTCTTTTAATTAATTAAGCTCCCTAATCTTATTAGGGATAATTAATTAAACTCCTTTAACTAATTTTCCTTCCTAATCAATTAGGAATAAATGAGAATACTTATATTAAATTAATTCCTAAACTCTTTTAGAAATTAAAATAATAATAATTGTAATAATATTAATAAGACTCCTCTTATTAATTTATATTTAATATTTCTAAAATATTAAATAATAAATATTAAGTTATTTAATTTATTCTATCACCATAGATTAAATTAAATATACATAACTATATTATTACGATTATGCCATTAACTTCTTAAATAATTATTCTTCCTTTTATGGTGTGACCCTTTAGGTTCTCCATATTAAGCAGGTTGTGAATAAATCAATTAGAACAATTCTAATCTTATTTAAATAAATAAATTAAACAATTAATTTATTTAAATAAATAATATTTATTCTCTGATAGGGATAAGCCTCCTAGCGATCAGCGACTTTCCGGATAATATAGATTTCAACATTAATCATTAAAGAACCTTTGAGTAAATAGTTCACATAATTCAATTCAATCCTTCCCATCTGATGTCCCGATTAAATATAAGGCATGGAATTCTTGTCAAGTCTTATTTTATTTAATTATATGTATTTTTTGCTTCTTAAATACTGACTCCAAATAATGCAAATTAGAAACTCCTTTCTAATTTCATTACGCTTTAACCGAGGACTCTTTGGGTTGTCATTTATCGAATCACATAGGACATTTCTCTTCTTTTATTAGAAGTGGTAGATTCTTTATTGATCATACATTATCTCCATATACAACTTATTATACCCAAGCATACCCTTTGATATACCCTAAGGGTCTTAAGGAATAAGTCAAAGTATAACTCATCATACACAAGATACTATGATGATCTCAAGTCAAGGATCACTTGTCTACTACTACTATCACTCTGAGGAATTCCTATTGACGAGCAAATAAAACTCCATTAGGTATTCCTTAGAGAGCCACGTTCGATGAACTTATTCTCTAATAAGCACCTACATACTTGCTTTAGTGTCTCCACACAAATGATCATGAGATCAATCATCCTCATCGATGAAGCAAGTAGCGTATGTACCAATCTATCCGGATTCACTAATCCCCGATTTAGTAATCAATGATTGGGAACTATTTTAGTTTTAAGCTTTCTAAGAATTTAAATCTCATTAGAATGATCATCATCATTATTCTAAAAGCATTGCTTAAAACTATGGGTTTATCACATATTATAAAAGCGACATCATGTAGATAATTAAAAGCCTTTAATAAATTAATACTTTTTATTAATAAATGAATAAGATTGTTACAAAGTATATGCTTTATCATCAAACATGATTGGCTTGTGTGCATATTACTTTCAATCTCCCACTTGCACTAAAGCCGATCGCCCGTGGTATCTTATACTCTTCTTCTAAGTGGCGATTATCCTGTTTGTTGGATAAGCTTTAGTTAATGGATATGTAATGTTGTTCTTGAGAGTCCACTATCTCTATAGTGATTTCCCATCTTTCAATGATTCTAATAATCAAATGAAAGTGCCTGACACATGTTTAGATCGAAGATGAGACTTAGGAACTATTCTAGTTACGTAATGAACTTTTAATCCAAACAATCAACTTGCGACTTCATTTATAGCTATATACTTTGTCTTTATTACTAAACCAAACAACTCTTTCTTTGTTTGGAACCTTTCAATTCAACTGCACCTTTGTTCAAGGTAACCCTTTACCTTAAAGTGGATTTTACGTCATCTTAGTGCATACGAAAAACTTGAGTCATTAAGCCCTCTAGTTTTAATTTAGACCCACCATGAATATGATCACATCCTTAGTCTTGGGTTAAGCACTTTAAGATGTTTTCAGCGACTCATAGTGAACTTCTCCATAATATGGTGATCGACATCGGTCTCGTACATTTCATTGCATACATGATTGTCACTCATGCGATCTCTCTTTTAGAGTCTGTGGGGACTATTAGAGAGATACACTCCATAGCTCATCGACATGAGACATCTCTTGGAGTTTGCCATGCTAAAGCGACTTTAGCATCAAATGAATATCGTTCCTTGGGTTAAGTCGAGCATCCTTTTAAATCTATCTATATAGATTTGCATCCCCAATAATGATACTCTTCCCAAATCATTCATGGAGGAATGTTTAGACAACTTTATCTTTCTTGATTGTAGCATTGGTATGTCATTCCTTATCAAGTAGTATATCATCATATAGTACTAGGAATGTCACGATGCTCCAGCGACCCTTTTGTACACACTAGGTTCATTCTTATTTTGATAAAATCAAACTCTTTTGATTGCCTCATCAAAATAAATGTTCCATATTTGAGAAACTTGCTTGATCAATTTCTACGAGTGTCTACAACACTTACCTCATCGTATATAGCTGGATCATCATCTTCATGATGTGTACCTCATCATCATCATCCATGATGAATCCATACCTCCTAGGTATCTTGGTACTATTCGATTTATGATTGATTTGTGGTACAATAGAATTACATCTACGAGGTTCCTCTTATTTGACTTATAGTGTTTTGTGGTTCTTGAACTTTTCAAGATCTATTATCCTCCCACTAGCCCCTTTTAATGATAAACACCTTTATCTTAGAAGGAAGCGTGTTTCGTAACAAACACCTTTTGCTAAGTAGGATTATAGAACATATACCCTAAACTTACTTTAGGATGTCCCACAAATCTGTACTTGTCAAATCTTGTCCCAAGCTTATCCTTTGAAACATTTTCACATAAGTTGGATAACCCTTTATCTTAACATACTTAAGATTAGGAATCCTCCCTGTCCATAACTTTTATGGAGTCTTGGGCTGAATTTTGAGGTTACCATTTTTCGTGATATGTCGACCATTTCTAGGACATGACCACAGGAGGATCTTTGGAATGTCGGTAAAATCATTATGGACCGCACCATGTCCAACAAGGTACGATTTTTCATTCAGATACATCAATCAATTATTGTGTATCAGGATGTGTCCATTATGAGAAAACCATTTGAGATGATCTAGAAACTTATTGCTCAAATATTTATTCCTTGATCTAATCAAAGAATCTTAATACTTTGTCAATTTGTTTCACTTATGAATTCTTTGAATTTTTCAAATAATTCACACTTGTATTTCAACAAATACACACATTGACTCTTTGAATGATCATCTCCTTTTCTTATACTATTTTGTTCAATTTATAAAATAATTTTTCACGTAAGTCAGTATACAAAATCTATTAAGTAATATTTCGATTCTATACAAAACATTATTATTATAAATAGAACAACAATTGTTCTTAATTATAATACCATCGATTTCATTGTCCAACAATAAAATGGAAATAATATTTTTTAACAAAGCTGGAATACAATAACAACTTATTGACTTAATAGATTTGCCGTAGGCATTGCTAAACTATAAGTTTCTATGGCTAATATGGCAACCTTTGTTACATTTTTCCACATAGGATTACTTATATTTGTTTAGCTTTCTACTTACGCTTGGTCCTTCATAAATCTATATTTATGATAACTAAAGTCGGTATCCAATACCCAAGTAGAACCTTGACTTAAAGAAAAATTTATTTCAATCATGAACAAAAAAACTTTATTATGTAGAAACTTCACTAAGCTTCTTTGGTTAGCCTCTGCAAGATGCTTCTCGCATGATTTCTTTCCGGTGTCGGGCTTATTGCGGTGGAAGCAAACTCCTTTCTTATCCATATCAGTTTTGTTCTTATTATCCTTTGTTTTTGCCTTTTATTTACCTTCTTTGAATCGTTCTTCTTTTAGGAAGATCCTTTGGCCCCTACCGGTAAGACTTGGTCTTTCTTGGTTGGAAAGTGACTCTCGACATTTTTCAACATGTTAAGCAAATCGCCAAAGGCGATATCTAGCTTGTTCATATGAAAATTCACAACAATTGTGAAAAGAGTCCGGGGGTGAGTGCAAGATCAAATCTTGGCTCAACTCTCCATCCATGACAAAACTTCGTTGTCTAATTGATCAATCAAATTGATAATGTTAAGGACTTTTTATGCATCTTTGTAGTGTCATTGGTTATTCTAGATCGGAAGAGCTCCTTAGATGTCGATATCTATCGGTCCTACTTTTCTCACCATCAACTACTTGATGTGCGGGAATATAGTAGGAGCATCCATAGTTTCATCTTGTATTTGAAGCTCGTTACTCGTGGATCTGAGCATGATGCATTGAGCCAATTGTGCATCATCTTGCCACTTTCTAAAAGTAGCAATCTCTTCCTCGGAGGCATTATGCGCAACCATTGCGAGGGATAGGCGTATTAAGGACATAAGATAGCTTTTGACTATGAGAACTATTCTCAAATTCCTTAACCAATCCGTTTAATTGATGCGGTTAATTTAACATCAAATATGTTTCGCGGTGATAGTAATTTTAGACATTGTAAAATTACGTAAATGAATTTGTAATTAACAACATTTTAACATACATTCTTTTATTAATTACCAAAATAAATTTAGGTCTTGTTTTAAATTGGTATCTCCACTATTTTCTTCAAACTATATTACCCTCATTTATATAGTTGGCAAAATCTAATTAAAGATTTGCTAGTGAGAATAAGGATCCCATTTCAAATGTATATAGCCTTGTGGTGACACTGACAAACTATATATAAATAAATAGGTGAACAACTTTTGTCGATTACATCAACTATGCAACTCCTTTTCTTTTTGCCTCTTAGATTATTTTGATCAGTGGTGGCACATCAGAATCAAAATTATCAAGTTAAGTCCGACCTAGCACTCCGTATATTCAAAAAGAAAAATATCATCCTTGTGGTGACCTGACAAAACAATATTGTTCAATTTTCTTTATAAGCATCAAATGTGATAAATTAACATCTTAAATACTTAATACTTGCCTTGTGGTGACACAACAAACTCATATTAAATATTTAATACTCTATTAATTTTATCATGCTAGAAGGCTGACGTTCGATATTCCAAATATCTTTGAGCGCTTAGGACTTAATATAAAAATTGAGGGGTTTGTTATTAATTTGTCTCATCTTGTTTAGCGGCGCGCGTATGCATATATATATATAAAATACGCGTCATATTAATTAACATGCGAAGCATGTTTGCATAATATATAATATATATAGTATAAGCATGCGTATAGAATACTATATTCTACGGATTGATTATGGACTTTTATTCTAGTTTGGTTCACTAGAGCCACCAAGTGAACCAAAAGGTCGAACTCCCCAAGGGTGCGAGAAATAATATTTAAATATAACTATTACATTTAAACCGGGCTCCATTACAAGCGGGTCTTCAAGCGCTCCTTGCTCCTTGATCTCCAATTTTTCAAAATAATTCTAACTATTCTATTACAAAACTATTTAAAATAAATAGAAACCTTGATCGTGATCGAGGGGAAGTACATAGGAGGGAATAGAATTTACATTAAGAAAAATTAGAGAAGGCAAAGTCTGTGAGACCCCATTTAATAAAACCCATACATTCATGCATCCAACTAAAATAAAATCCAATCACATTGGTTGATAGTCCATAATCAATCCCATTTATTATCATACACATCATCATATGCATCGATAAATAACATTCATCTTATGAATAATAAACATTTAATATATATATATTGATATCATTTAATGGGCAAATTTAGTTAGTATAAAATCTATTTTTGAATCAAAAATAAACTCCTTTATTTTAATCCAAATTTAAATCAAAATAAAACTATTTTATTTTAATTTTATCAATTTTGAATAAAATAAACTATTTTATTTTAATCAAAATTTTAATCAAAATAAACTCCTTTATTTTAATTAATTATGAATCAATTTCATATAAAAAATTTTTGATTAAAATAAACTCTTTTATTTTAATTAATTATGGAATCCAATTCCATGTTAAAAAAAAACTTTTATTAAAGGAAACACGGATATTCTTTCCTATTCACAAATAAACTCCTTTATTTTGAATAATATGAAATCTTATTTCATATCTAAATAAACTCCTTTATTTAAGGAAAAACGAATTTTCTTTCCTATTCACAAATAAACTCTTTTATTTTGAATAAACTCTTTTATTTAAGGAAATTACGATTCTTTTTCCTATTCACAAATAAACTCTTTTATTTTTGAATAATATGAAATCTAATTTCATATCAAAATAAACTCCTTTATTTAAGGAAAAATAGAATCTAATTTCAACTCCAATTAGTTATCATGGAATCCAATTCCAACTCTAATTAGTTATCATGAAATTCTAATTTTAAAATTAAAATAAATCTTTTATTTTAATATTAAAATAAACTTTTATTTTAAAATTAAAATAAACATTTTATTTTAATTATAAAATAATTAAGAATAATATATATATATATAGAATATATATATATATAACTATTATATATATAATATAATAACCAATATATATATATATATAAAAAACGTGCCATTTGTTATCCATGGAAAAAAAAAACTGGGTCAATATATATTGATTTAAAGTCTTTGCATGTCTTTGTTTTTAAAAAAAACGACTCCCTTTTTAATCTAAAAAAAAAAGGATTATGCAAGCTCAAAAAAAAAAAAAAAAATATGCAAGCTCTGCTGAATCCTGCAACAATTTTATGGTATTACTAATAAACAGCTCACCCACGTGAATCACAGAATTGACCCTTGAGCTTCATTTACCATATATATTTTTTTTAATAAATTTTATATAATAAAATTATGCCCAATTAAATTATTCTAAACACATATCGATAATATCAAATTAAAACAATTAATAATTAGCATAAAGGTTTGGCTCACGATGCCCTTTGTTAGGTTTGTAATATTAAGAACCTTGATCAAATGCAAAAAAAAAAAAGCGAGCGTGGAAAAATCGAGTTTAAAAATTTACAAACCATATACCCGGATCACCCTTTATGCACAATTATTAATTAAACGAAAAGATATGAAGAACAAACATACCCTTGAAGATCCGAGCTTCCTCAGGTACAAGTTTACCTCCCAATCCCTTTCGCGTTCAACTTGAATCCACCGGGTTTGGTTCCTTCCTTTGATCAACGTTAGCCACCCATATGTTTGGCCTCTAGAGGTGATCCACCAAGGAATTATAAGGATTCAAGAAAAAAGGTGGTTGGCTAAACCCTAGTTTTTCTATCTCTATAGAAAGGGTGTACTCTCCCAACAATTGGAATTATGTCGTATGTTGAAAAAGTCAACAACCCCCACCACCCATAATAAGACTCCTCTTATTTATAAATGTGGGCAACCCATCTTAACAATTAAGGAATTGGATTTTATTTAATTAATTAAATTCTTTTAATTAATTAAGCTCCCTAATCTTATTAGGGATAATTAATTAAACTCCTTTAACTAATTTTCCTCCTAATCCAATTAGGAATAAATGAGAGTACTTATATTAAATTAATTCCTAAACTCTTTTAGAAATTAAAATAATAATAATTGTAATAATATTAATAAGACTCCTCTTATTAATTTATATTTAATATTTCTAAAATATTAAATAATAAATATTAAGTTATTTAATTTATTCTATCACCATAGATTAAATTAAATATACATAACTATATTATTACGATTATGCCATTAACTTCTTAAATAATTATTCTTCCTTTTATGGTGTGACCCTTTAGGTTCTCCATATTAAATAGGTTGTGAATAAATCAATTAGAACAATTCTAATCTTATTTAAATAAATAAATTAAACAATTAATTTATTTAAATAAATAATATTTATTCTCTGATAGAGATAAGCCTCCTAGCGATCAGCGACTTTCCGGATAATATAGATTTCAATATTAATCATTAAAGAACCTTTGAGTAAATAGTTAAAATACAATTCAATCCTTCCACCATCTGATGTCCCAATTAAATATAAGGCATGAAATTCTTTGTCAAGTCTTATTTTATTTAATTATATGTATTTCGACTCTTAAATGCACTGACTTCAAATAATGCAAATTAGAAACTCCTTTCTAATTTCATTACGCCTTAGCCAAGGACTCTTTGGGTTGTCATTTATCGAATCACATAGGACATTTCTCTTCTTTTATTAGAAGTGGTAGATTCTTTATTGATCATACATTATCTCCATGTACAACTTATTATACCCAAGCATACCCTTTGATATACCCTAAGGGTCTTAAGGAATAAGTCAAAGTATAACTCATCATACACAAGATACTATGATGATCTCAAGTCCAAGGATCACTTGTACTACTATCACTACTGAGGAATTCCTATTGAATGAGCAAATAAAACTCCATTAGGTATTCCTTAGCGAGCGCGTTCGGTGAACTTATTCTCTAATAAGCACCTACATACTTGCTTTAGTGTCTCCACACAAATGATCATGAGATCAATCATCCTCATCCAATGAGCAAGTAGCGTATGTACCAATCTATCAGGATTCACTAATCCCCAATTTAGTAATCAATGATTGGGAACTATTTTAGTTTTAAGCTTTCTAAGAATTTAGATCTCATTAGAATGATCATCATCATTATTCTAAAAGCATTGCTTAAAACTATGGGTTTATCACATATTATAAAAAAAGACATCATGTAGATAATTAAAAGCCTTTAATAAATTAATACTTTTTATTAATAAATGAATAAGATTGTTACAAAGTATATGCTTTATCATCAAACATGATTGTGTGCATATTACTTATATATATATATATATATATATATATATATATATATATATATATATATACATTTATATATATTAAGCGTGTCTCGGACTTTGTTCGATGAGCACAGATTTACATCTACTTTATTTTCTTATATATATATTCCGTCCCACCTGGAGTTCACTTCGTGGTGGTTGATCGCTTTTACAGCTTTCTTTACGTTTCGTCCTGCCTGGAGTTCACTTCGTGGCAATTGATTGCTTTGTTCAGCTTTACTTACATTTTGTCCCGCCTGGAGTTTCCTCCATGGTGGTTGATAGCTTTGCATATTTATTTACGTTTTGTCCTACCTAGAGTTTCCTCCGTGGTGGTTGATAGCTTTTACAGCTTTATTTATATTTCTGATCCCCCATGGAGGTGCTTCGTGGCTGGTGATCATGTCTGTATATATATATATATATATATATATATATATATATATTTATAGCTTTTATATATATACCGCCATCGCATTCATACACAAATCATGTATCATGTGCACCTAAGAAATATGCGATCACAGATTCAGCCTATTGGATCTAGATTCGGTTCCCATGATGGACATTTTCAGCTGTAAGCAGCTTGTAAATTATTCTGCGGTGTCTAAATTTCCTCAGATGGTTTCCATACCCACGAGGAAGTCGGTATTATTTTGTAGATTATTTTCGTACGGATGCCTCACCTTCGTAAAATAAAATCAATCAAGCCGAACACTTAATAAAATGGGAGTGTAAAAGGTCTCAATTACTATTGAGCATCTGGGTTTGAAAAACCTTTTTATAAAACATCATTGCTATATCTTACTAAAAATTGAATTTTTATATAAATTCAAACCATATGTATATAGGTGCGAATGAGGCCTCGTACTACTTCCAAATAACAGCACATTGACCCACACACACACACATTCAGATAATAGTTTCTTGAACAGAGGCGGTCACCGTGGTAACACGGATGTCGGGGGATGCCTAACACCTTCCCTCCGCATAACCAAGTCCCCGAACCCTAATGAATCTCGGTTTCACCGACCAGTTTAACAGTGTCACATCACTGGGTCAATGTGCAAACCTTTTCTCGGTTGTGTTGGTACAACCATTTAAAAACCAATGGCGACTCTTAGCGATCCATCGTCGACATTATACATGTCGGACCTTTTTCACTTGTTTTTTCAAACAAATCTCACCTAAAATGAGAACACCAAAGAACAAGTAACGGAAAGGGACATTTAAAAAATCTCGACGTCGAAAATGCACATATATAAAATAATACATATGTACCAAAAGAACTAAATGAACGAACAAATATGGGTGATGTAGTTAAAACTCCAAATTTAAAATCACTTTTACTTCACAAACTCAAACAATTAGCACAGTAGTAAGCAAGGAGCGATCCCACAGAGAGTAAATTATTTTAGAATTATTCTACTATTTTTAACAGAAAATAAAGATGGGGATTTTTGAATTTTGTTTTTAAACTAAAAAAAAACTGAATTAGATAATAAGATTAATCAAAGATGTAAAAACTTCGGTTCTGCAGTTCAGTTTCACCAAGTTACAGCAATCAATTAATCAAGTTGTTATTATTTATCCTTCAATTAGATTAATAACCCTACATAACCGCAATCGCTAATTATCCACAACTCTCCTTTTGTTGTAAATTTAAATTGACAATCGTCCTAATAAACCCTAACTATCATACAACGTAGAACTATTAGTCTAGATTTAATATAACAATAGCATGAAGAATGAGAATCAGGTTATTCCAAGCAACAATTACACAATCATAAATTATTTAACTTGCCTTCTAATAATCTTAGCAATACTCAAAAGCTTGTCCACAATTATTCATTACTAATTGCTTCTTATGATCAAATATAATATCGTTTGCTAATACTATATTTTAGTCTGCCAAATGATATTTATCAAACTAATATAACTGGCCACATCAAATTAATAAAAGAAAATAGCATGCAAGAAGCTCAAATAGATTATTAGAATAAATCTCACGTAAAAAGGAATAAATAATATAACTCAATTAATCAATTACTAGCCTGACATGCTTCCTTGTCTGCACTCCAATGAGGTATGATAGTTGATAGTTGATGAATGAATAAAATTCTGACTATCATCCTCTGTTTATAGTGTTAGACAAGTCCCAAAATCCTATGAGAACTAGAAATTCAAATCCTAAAAAGAATTACAAATCATAGCTAGTTTTCATAAAGAAATAGAATCCAACATGGAAATAAAATCTTAGTCCTGTAGACACTCGAAATTTTTTGTATACCTGTCACTAATATTGCAGGAGGACAGATTCGTCTTTTAAGAGGGAACCCTGAAAGATAATCCATATCCATATCGGATACTACCGGAAGCTCAGCATCAGCGCTGGAGCCCACTCTGGGAGTAATAATTCCAACCTCGGATGTAACCCCGAGGCATGCAGATCCAACACCGGAACACACACCTA
Organism: Panax quinquefolius; assembly: GCA_020205615.1. Lineage (NCBI taxonomy): Eukaryota > Viridiplantae > Streptophyta > Magnoliopsida > Apiales > Araliaceae > Panax > Panax quinquefolius. The sequence goes on from CM035165.1 coordinate 17,585,032, forward strand.
AGAACCGATTAATCTTGAGATAACCCCGAGGTATCCGGGGCCTCGGCCCCAACCACGGGAATAGCCACCAACCTTGGTGATAACCCCAAGGAATGCGCTTTAGCGATAAACCCCTAAATGCTTGTTTCAAATGCGACCAGCTTCAAATCTCAGCGCTCAAAACGAGATACACTATACCAACCCGACGATAACATCGGGAAGACAGGAACACCTCAAAGATGGCAATGAGGACCTTCAACAATTGCAGCAGTCCAATCTCAGCGAAGCCTGAGCAACGTCTGCTTTATCAGCCCAATCCGGCGATAACATCAGTGAGGGGAAACATCGTCATCTCGCCAACGTAATGCCACGCCACGTCGTCTCAACATCTCTATGCAACGATGTCCCACAAGACTAACCAATCCCGAGTGACTATTGTGCGGGGTAACGGATGAAAGTTATAGCTTGAAGACCGAAGGGCATCGTCCCATCTTCAATGACTTCGTACAAACTCTAATCTCATGCCATCGTACAACTCTCGACAACGGCGGTCCGAAATAGGTCCTGTATACCTCAAACGGTTGCCCGAATTGCACTTCTTAAAGTTCGAGTGGACATTACAAATTCGAGTCCACGATTTTTCGAGACGACCGACCTAAAAACCTGAGCCCACACGTGGTTGCTCGGTACACCTAGTACACTGCGGGCTAAATCGTCTATAAATAGAGGGCTTGGACTACCCATTTTGCAAGAGAAAACTATGAGGAAGCCCTCGCCTAATTTGCTCTCAGACTCACCCCATGCAAAGCATGTACTTTCTCATTTTAAACACCGTGAGCTCATATATAGCCCTTTTGTACTCTACAAAAGCCAAGTGTTTACCCACTCTAAAGATATAGAAGTCTTCTTTGGTACCAACCGTAAGCCTTCTCACACACTTTAGAGTCTTTTCTTCATCTCGCACACACCCTTCTTCACGCTGAGAGTCGTTTTACAGCATTTTTCTCCTGAATTTCTGTCCGTGGTTTTCATTTTCATATATATATATATATATATATATATATATATATATATATATATATATAACTTTACATTATCGAGATAAGCTCGACTTGCATTTTATTATAGTGTTTATCGCTTTAATATATATATATATATATATATATATATATATATATATATATATATTTATATATATTAACTGTGTGTTGAACTTTGTTCGATGAGCCTGATTTTACCAGCGCTTTTACGCTTATATATATATATATATATATATATATATATATATATATATATATAATCGTGTGTTGAACTTGTCGATGAGCCTGGATTTTTGTTCGATGAGACTAGCTTTTATATATATATGGCCGGATATATATATATATATATATTATATATATATATATATATATATATATGAACTGTGGTTGGACTCGCTCGATGAGCCTAGATTTTACATCCTAAAGCATTTATTCGCTTTTATATATATATATATATATATATATATATATATATATATATATACTCTGTAACTCGCTCGATGAGCCCGGATTTTACATCCCATGCGTTTATTCGCTTATATATATATATATATATATATATATATATATATATATATATATATCGCCCCACCCGAGTTTACTTCGTGGTGGTTGATCGCTTTTATGACTTTTTTTATATTTTCGTCCCGCTCGGAGTTCACTTCGTGGGCGCTTGATCGCTTTGCTTTTATACAACTTTTATTTACATTTTGTCCCTTACCGAGTTTCCTCCGTGGCGGTAATTGACCATATTTATGTTTTTTATTTACGTTTTCGTCCCGCCTCGAGTTTCCTCCGTGGCGGTTGATAGCTTTTTGACTTTATTTACATTTTCGATCCCCCACGGAGGTGTTTCGTGGTTGGTGATCATGTTCATGATATATATATATATATATATATATATATTTATAGCTTTTATATATATATACCGCTTATCGCTTTCATACAAAGCGTAGTATTTTGTGAGCCTAGAATCATGTGATCACAGATTCAAATTTATTGATCTAGATTCTTTGCCCCGTGATGGAAATTTTCACCGTAAGTTAGCTTTGTAAATTATTCTCTGCATGGTTCGAATTTCCTCGATGGTTTCCATACCCATGAGGAAGTCAGCATTATTTTGTACATTATTTTCGCAGATCGATGCTTCTCAGATCCGTGAAATAAAATCAATCAAGTTCTAACACTTAATAAAATGGGAGTGTAAAAGGTCTCAATTACTATTGAGCATCGTGGTTTTTGAAAAACCTCTTTATAAAACATCACCGCCATATATCTTGCTTAAAATTGAATTTTTACATAAATTCAAACCTCGTGTATATAGGTGCTAACGAGGCCTCGTGACTACTTCCAAATAACAACACATCGACCACACACACACACACACATTCAGATAATAGTTTCTTGAAAAGAGGCGGTCATCGTGGTAACACGGATGTCTGGGGTGCCTAACACCTTCCTCCGCATAACCAAGTCCCCTGGACCCTAATGAATCTCGCTTTCACCGAATTCCATTTAGCAAAGGTCACATCATCGGGTCAATGTGCAAACCTTTTTCTGGTTGTGTTGGTACAACCATTTAAAAACCAACTGGCGACTCTTAACAGTCCATCGTCGACATTATACATGTTGGACCTTTTTCACTTATTTTTTCAAACAAATCTCACCTAAAATGAGAACACCAAAGAACAAGTAACGGAAAGGGACATCTAAAAATCCCGACGTCGACAAGTGGCGACTGGGCCGGGGACTCCAAAGTAAGAGGACTTAAGCCGCTATTACAATCTTTTCAAAACTGTTATCCGCTTGTGTGTGGATGTTGCATTTACATTTTATGATGAATGTGTACGAATGCATTTCCTTATCAGCACTTAGTGCTTCGCACCATAATCGCTTAGGATATTAGTGCTTCGCACCATATCGCCAGGATATTAGTGCTTCGCACATGTCATCATTTTCATACGATGAGACGCGATGTATGTGAATGTATGTTGTGTGGTCCTCCTCCACCAGAGGCTATCCCGTGTGTTTGATTATCGGACTCGTGTGAGAAGACTAATTCTCCGAGGCTCAGGAAAGGCACCACCCAAATTCGCTCCATTTGAAAGACCGGATTAACTTCCCGTCAAGTAGATTGCGATGATTTGGGAACCTTCATGCCAAAAAGCCGCGAGAGTAACCTAAGATAGGTCAGCCTCTGATAAACCCAAAAACGGAGGAAAGTCTCTTCATGCTCTCATTTCAATTACTTATAAACACAATTACTTGTAATTTCATTCCATATCTATCTCCATGTAATGAGAAATATTAAGACATGTTCACATACATATTTTCAATAAACATGCTACAAACAGCTAACATCCGTTTTGCAGGATAAAATTCCTAAAATGGACACATCACATAGCATGTTATTATACACATTCCCTAAATACTAAACTATGCAAGTCTTTCGTAGGGAAACAATCGGACCTACTACCCGGTCAAAGTCCAAAAAGGCAACAGGCCTACAGTCAATCATGTCGTCATCCGACCAGACTGAACTTAATCCAGTATCTCGCAAAGAATTCATTTGATTAAGCAAACAAATTACAGATTTGGTTGTTTCTACTCAAAGAATTACACCACCTAATCGTGGTCCAAAAATACCCATACATGCCGAATCCTCCACACAAGGGGAAACCCAGTCATTATAATACTCGAATCGCAGTTGGATACAACCAACAAAACTCATGATGTCGCCCATCCCACCGGAGATCCATAATCGGTGACATCAAAAGAAAGTCCTCCAAATGGAAGAGACCCTTCGTGCTATCAAAGGAATTGGAACACACGGAGTGTTTCATATGCCGATCTTTGTATTTTCCCGGTGTTCATTATCCAAAAATTTAAAACTCCCGACTTTGAAAAATACGACAAGTTAGGGAGATCCTTACACACATTTAAAGGTGTTTATTGGAGAACTTGGATCTTATGCAGAGGACGAAAAAGCTCAGTAATGCAATTATTCCAAAAGAGTCTAACCGGAGAAGCCCGCTTGTGGTACACAAGATTAGACAACTCAAAGATCCATAGTGGGAAGAGCTAGCACATGCTTTCCTCACTCAATATGCCTTTCAAACTCAGATGGCTCTCGATCCAGATCAAATTACCAAGATCAAGAAATGCCTAACGAGTCTTTCAGAGAGTATGCTCAAAGGTGGAGACGCTGGTCGCCCAAGTTAGTCCTTCCATGATGTAATCAGAGATGGTCACACTTTCATGACATACAAGAAGCGCCTTTCTATGAAAGAGTTTTAGCCTAAGATCGACAAACCATTTTTCTCAAATGGTCAAACATGGGGAGATGGCCGAGATGGGATTGAAGTCCCGAAAGATTCAAGACCTAGTCGCACTTAAAGTCGTCACGATCACATCCAATCCGGAAATTATGGAAACAACCTCTGAGGGTCCATAAAAAGAAAGAGGAAGATGTTTCCGATACTACAGGTGGTCAAAAGGCAATCAAAACATGCCTATTCAAAGGAGAAACTACACTCCCTTTCAAGCACAATCTCACGAACCCTCCAATACCAAAAAGGTGGAGAAGTCAAATGCCCTCGAGTGTTTACACCCTTAGGGGATACCTCGAGAACATTCTCAATCTTCCGACAAACACGTAAGAAAATTACACATCTTCTTCCACCACCAAATTTCTAATGGACGGGTTTCAATGTCGCCAAAATGTGCTTATCATGCCGGGGCACCGGACATGATACTCAGGATTGTTGGGCCTTGAAACACAAGATCCAGGACCTGATAGACAATGGGGAAATCGTGGTCACCAAACCAGATCAACCTCACGTTCAAGACAACCCTCTTCCTCAACACAAAGAAGAAGAGGTCAACATGATAAATTGGAGTAATGGATGTAATTCCAATTTCAACCGTGAATCCTCCTGCACCCTCAAAGACGGTGATGACAAATGGGATTATGCCAAGTTCCAGTTCACAATGGAAAATGAAAGATGAAAGCTTTATGCAAACAAATTGAAGCAATCGCGTAATCGGTGACTTATCAAAGATCAAGTGACACGTCAATTAATCATCCAGGAGCATGCCAGTCTCCTACCTCTTATCATGAATATTCCCTCATCACTTTCAGAAAATGAAATGCTGGAAGACAAAGTGACAAAGAGAGAAAATGCCAAAGCCCGCTTGGATTTTGCCAACAAAAGGAATTCACCTATCTGGGCCAACCTATGGAGGAAATCCTTCATATGTTAATCAATGAAGGAAGGATCAGTTCCTCTACCTCCAATCAACCCCCGCTCAGACGGTACAACTCGATGGAGTATGTCAATATCACTCCCTGGGCCTCATGGTCACAAAGATGTAAGAATGCCGGGCACTCCGCCACCTTATCCAAAATCTAATCGACAAGTGGTGTCCCGCACTTAGCGGACGACGATATCGTGTTACGTGCAAGTGAGAATTGTGTCCTACTAAGTGGAAGAGTGTGGTAGCAAATCATATCCACTCAAACCGATGGGATTAATCAATCACTCACAATGCCAACAATTCAACTCAAGGAAGCAACAATCCTTTGAAAGTGGCCGCCCCGAGCCAATCAACTTGTCGCACAGAGCACAATATCCTATTGTTAGCTTTGAGCAAAGTTCCGTGGAATTATGGAGAAGGTGAAGGATCCACCTCACATACAATCGCTACAAAGGTCGAAGGAAAATCCATCAGATCTTCCCCAACGGGTGATGAAGTCCACCATCAAATCAAAGGGGAAAATACCCATGGAGAAGATTGAAAAATTCCTCCGCACTATGGGTCATAACGGGTTAAAGTGGTTTTAAGCTTAAAAGAAGCTCCACAACAAATATCAATTTCGACTTGGTCCTAACTTCCGAGAATCACCGAAGGTCTTGTTCAAGGTTTTAGAAGAAGCTTCATCTACCAACATCGCTTGATACGGAAAAATTTCAACATCCGTTGATCACATTTTCAACAACAATGTGATATCCTTCATCGATGATGACATACCGCCCGAGGGGACCGGCCATTGCAAGCCGCTGCACATCATCATGGCCTTGTCCTCCGGATACATGCTAGCCGGAGTCTTGATAGATGGAGGTTCATCTCTAAATATCCGTCCATACGCTACCTTGGTGAAGATGAATATCAATCTCAACCGAATTGAGAGTAGCCATACTATCATCAAAGCTTTTGATGGAGCCCACCGAAATTCTATCGAGTAATTGAGCCGCCAATCAAAATTGGTCCTCACACATTCTCGCGAGATCTTCCATGTACTCAAGATAGATTCGGATACAACCGCCGCTTGGGGACGACCATGGATTCATATGGGGTCGGGCAAATCCCTCCACTCTTCACCAACAATGAAATACATTATCAACAATAGCCGGTCACGGCCAACGCCGAACCGTAGAGATCCTCAACACGAGACATGCCATTCATCAATGCCAATGCAGACGTTGAACCAATCGCCGGGCCATGCTTTGAAATAAGCAATACCCAATACCATGCTATTGGAATGCCATTCCTCAACCCAAGATTTTCGCCGAGGTAATGTCTGCTACTCAAGAAATGATGTCATTGGGTCATAAGTCGACAAGGGTCAGTAAAGATTGCTGTGGTATCAAGTACCCAATTTGATTAACCAAGCAACCGGAACAAATGGACTAGGCTATTCTCCAGCTTCTAGTCATAGAATCTCATAAGCATCAAGCAGATTCCTTCACTTCAACCATGCGGCATTTATCTTCGCCTTCAAACTCGAGTCCGCACAACCTCCGTAAAGGTGCCAACCAATGTAATGGCTATGTTATTTCCCAAGCTTGCATCTTAGAAGGAGAAAGAAGTCTTTGTTCCAAATCCCGCAAAGGAAGAGGAGGAACGAAGAATCAAGCAAGACGTCATCCGAATGATGTCGTGTATACGATCATCGCTCATGATGAACATACCAACAGATACACCCTGCACGATGATTGCCCTGACATAATGGCCATCATTCATTAGACGGAGGAGGATGATGACAATCCCTCCATCATCGTGGGTCCACCTTGACTTTGCCTCGCTAATTGGAACAACATTCCTTGATTGGTCGATTAGGTAAAGCAAGCGTAAACTCTTTCGCCTCAGTAGATATAATAACCGCTATTTTTTTCAGACAAGATTAGTAGCTTTATTTTGCCAAGATATGCTAACAATGTGTATGATCAACACATTTCATATATACTAAGTGAAAGCATATTTTGTTTCAGACTCAATTTAGATGTGCTCATGTATTGCCGACACACGGTGGCTCTTCTCCACAAGGATCAGACTTTGATGTAGAGATGAATTCATTTTGATGGATATACAGGATGACATTGAGGTGCCTCCGTAAATTCAAGAATGGGTCAAAGACAAACCTAAACCCAACCTCGATCAAACCACTTCTTTCAATCTCTAACCTTAGAAAGCCCTAAGTTAATCCAGATTGGTTCTGCACCTTACCCCAAACCAAAGGAATGACATGGTTACGCTTATTAACCCAATTCCGTGGATGTGTTTGCATGGTCTCATGAAGACATGGTGGGTTTGTCCATCGACACATTGTCCTTCATCGCCTTCCCATTAAAGAGGGATTTAAGCCGCCAAGCAAGCAAAAGCTCAAAGCGATTGAAACCCGAGTGGAGTTTAAAGGTGAAAGAAGAAATTGTGAAACAATTTCAAGTCGGCATCATCATGGTGTCTACATATCCCGAGTGGATATCCAACATTGTGCCCATGCCTAAAACCCGAGGGAAGGTGAAGTTTTTCATGGATTACCGGACTTGAACAAAGCTTGCTTAAAAGATAGCTTTCCGTGCCATTTATCCACATTCTCATTCGACACATCATGCAATACGACATGTACTCCTTTTTTCGATTGCTTCATGGGTACCATCGATCATGGTTGCCGAGGAAGATCGTGAGAAAACCGCTTTCATCACGCCTGGGGAACCTTTTTGCTATAGACGGTTGTCATTCGGCCTCATCAATGCCGGAGCCACCTATCAACGAGCTACGATGGCTCTTTTCCACGACTTAATGCACAAAGAGATCGAGATCTACGTGGATGACATCATTGTCAAGTCCCGGAAGGAGGATGACCATATAGACCATCTCGTAAAGTTGTTCAACAGTGTAAGTACAACTTGAAGTTGAATCCAAATGCCTAAATGCGCTTTGGTGTTAAATCGTGCAAGTTGCTAGGATTTCTAGTCACCACAAAGGGATCGAGTCGATCCCGCCAAAATCCAAGCCATCACGGAAATGCCCATTCCTCGCAATGTAGAAGGAAATACGGGATTTTTGGGAAGAATCAACTTCATTAGAAAGTTTATCTCTCAACTCACAAAGAAACTCGTGAGCCAATCTTCAAGCTATTAAGGAAGAACTCCTCCATGAAATGGAATGATGAGTGTCAAAATGCCTTCCTCACAATCAAGAAACAAAGCTAGTCAAAGCTCCCATGTTGGTACCACCTGTGGATGATGTTCCCCTGCTCATGTACCGTCCATAAGTGACAATGCCATGGGTCGCATGTCGACGTAAAGACGATAGAGGCCAAGAACGAAGCTATCTATTACCTCAAAGAAAAGGTTCAAAGAAGAAAGTGAACACAAGTACACACTCGATCAAAAAAAGACGGTTGTGCTTTTTAGCATGGGCTTCCATGAGGTTACAACATTACCTCCATGGTCACACAACCCATCTCATATATCCCCGTGGATCCTCTCAAGCACGTGTTCAATAAACCCATGTTAAATTGTCCACCGTCCAGATGGCAGCTTGATCCTACAACAATTTGACATCGATATGTGACTCAAAAGTCCATCAAAGGTCAAGGAATTATGGATCAACCCGCCGCCAGACCTTCGGGGATTTCAAACCCTTGGAAACATATTTCCTCGATGAAGGAGTAATGACAAGTCAAAGAACACCATCAAGACGATACGCGCCAATCATGGAAGATGTATTTTGATGGAGTGTTAATCCTGGAAGGTTCTCGAGCCGAGCAGTTCTAGTATCTCGTACACGGGAGCAAGAGATCGTCGCCGCCAAATTATAGTTTGTCAACACCAACAATACTACCGAGTATGAAGAAGGTCTCTCACGGGCTAAAACTTGCCCGCTCAACGGGCATCGCTGTTAATCGCCTTTGGAGATTCAGAGTTGGTAATCGACAATCCACCGTAATCTATCAAACCAAGGAACTACATTTACGCCTTACCATCCGCAAGTTTTGAAGATGGCTTTTGAGTTCAAGAAATCTCCTTTCTACACATTCCTCGTAATAGAATGACTTTATGGACGCATTAGCAACTTTGGCCTCCTTCGATTCAGATATCGATAAGGAACACTTGCCAAGCGTCACAATTTCCCTGCACAAGGCCCCAGCCTATGGGAATTACGTTGGAGAAGTATCAGATGAGCTACCTCCCATCCAACATCCTTGGTATCAGCATATCAAGGAATATCTACGAGATGGATCTACACCCGCGAAAGCGAGCCCGACTGAGAAAAGGCGGATCCATCGACTTGCTATGAAATTCTACCTGAGTGGAGATGCGCTCTACAAAAGAGATGCAGGACTAGGTCTCCTCAGATGTTTAGACAAAGATCAAGCCCAAAGGCTTATGGATGAAATCCATGGTGGAGTCTGTGGCCCCCACATGAGTGGCCCCCTCCTTGTCAAGAAAGTCCTCGTGATGTGACATTATCGCTATCTCTCAAAGTCGATTGCAATGACCACGCCAAGAGATGCTATCGCTGCGATTCATGGGAATGCTATACACGCCTCCAAGGAACTCCACAATACGAGTTCACCTCGCCCTTCTCAATGTGGGGAATGGACGTTATCGGCCCATCGAGCCTAAAGCCAAGAATGGACATCGATTTATCTTCACCACGATCGACTACTTCACCAAGTGGGTAGAAGGCGCCTCCTTCCCTGTGGTTACTAAAGAAGTCATCATTGCTTTTCATCGTAAACAATGTCATTTGTCGATATGGACAACCAGAGGTGATTGTGTCGAACAATGCCAAGAACCTCAACAACAAAATGATGGAGGAATTATGCAAGAAATTCCACATCAAACATCTTAACTGGTCATCTATCGTCCAAGATGAATGGTGTCATGTGAAGTTGCTAAAAAAAAACATCAAGAAGATTATGCAAAGATGTCCGCCAACCACAAAGATTGGCCCGACCTATCGCTTCTTACTTGTTAGCCTACGTAACCTCAATGCGCACTTCCACCGGGCAACCCCCCACGATTAACCTATGGGATGGAAGTAGGTTCCCATAGAAGTTGAAATGGAATCCCTCAGAGTGTCGATAGACGCCACCGGATGAAGACCAATGGGTACAAGATGTATCACCAATTGTCTCTAATAGATTTAAAGTAACCGCAAACTATCTTCCATGGTCAATTATATCAACAAAGGATCGCCAGATCCTACAACAAAAAAAGTCCTGGCTACGATAGTTTAAACAACACGACTTGGTTTTGAAGAAGATCCTCGACAACCAAGATCAATCTAAGGGAAAATTCGCCCTAACTGGAAGGCCCATTTATTGTCAAGGAAGTATCGACAGGAGGCGCTCTCAGATTGCAAGAAATGGACTACGATGAATTTCCACAACTCATCAACTCGCAGAACCGTGAAACGGCAGATTATGTCTCAAGTTGCCATCAATCAAAGAAAACACCCCGGTGTTGGACCATCGATCACCAACCATTCCCGCTTCTTTAACCCTTTACCACATACAACTTTTTTACACACTTTGCCCCTCGTGGAAACATACTTTTCAAGCCGCACTGGCTCTCTTTGCTCTCTACGACTTAGGTCATCCCACCACGCGGATTGAACCTCTCTTGCATTTGCAGTAGCTTGGATACCCATACATGGGATCAAACTTCTACATACCACAGCTTTATCCTCAACCTAGATTAAACTTTCTCCTCCCCGCACTCGACCGCACATGGGATCACGCTTTTCATCTCGCCTCGAGGGGCTAAACCACGCCGACCGATCTCCTCTTCAATAGAGTACGAGGCAACCATTTCATATGGCCCTGGCCGCAATAAAACAAAAACACAAAAAACATTTCTACCCCCTTCTCCTAAAAAAAAAAAAAACAAAAAACATTCCTACACCATTTTTCCATATAACATTCCTACACCATTTTCCATATATACGTTGAACCTCTTACACTGTGTTCGAACCACGCAGACCGATCTCCTCTTCAATAGAGTACGTAAAGTACCATTCATGGTTCTGGTCTCACCCCTACCAAAACACAAACCATTGTCAATTGGTACTGGATCATCCTTCAATCCACTACATTTCATTCGCTTCGCATCAAAGGGATGGAATTACCCTAACTCCTCCCAAATAGAGATTACGACCATCTAAGTCATGGTCATACCTCAAGAGCAACACCAATCCATAAGAGATGGAATTAACTAGGCTTCTCCTAAATAGAAGTAATCGGCGACCATCTCGTGGAAAGGTCAATCTCAGAGAGGAAAGCCACACTCCTCTCCACATTTCCATACGTAAAACAAATTCCCAAGACACCAAAGATGGTAGGATACACAGAGATCGATGATCCATTTCGAAATATCCAGAGACAACTCAATGTCCATCCACCCAGAGGAATTCGTAATACATCAAGATCACAAGCCCTCAAGCAAAGCAGCAAAATATCAAGCAAATAGCAAGGCATATCTAAAAGGGAAGTGATCCAAAATATATATTTCCTATATATAATGTTGTTTGATATATACAATGTAAATCGTATATGACAAAATGGCTAAGCTTAGTCTATGTGGTGAAAATACAAGCTCATCTACAAGTCAGGTATATGCGAGCTAACAAGCCCAACACGGCATCCCTCTCGTAAGATGGAGGTGAAGTCGTGGTCTCCTCAGACGAGAATATCCACACGACCCAACAGATCGCAGCCCATCCGCATGGTGACCATATGATCATCAATATATGCGCTCATCATCTCTCGATCATGCCAGTGGTAAGGGACCTCACAAGCAAGATTATCTCGTGATGGCTACATCCCCGCAAGATATGGCACTATCCCGCTCAACTATCATCGCATCTCTCGGGCGATCCGGCCTCATCCCGCTCAACAACAAATGACATCTCTCGCGAGCTAATGCCTCGCTCTCTCTCTAATAGAGTCGCGTCTCTCCCATCAAGGAAGCCAACATCATAGATCGAGCCCGATCTCTCTCAAAGGTCATCGATGAAGACTCGCCAAAGTAATCTGTGGCCGAAAGTGTCAATCACAACAAAGATCGGTATCGGGAGAATCGGAGAGAAATGTCGGCAAACCAAAGAGAATGGCTCCTCCTCGATGTAGGAATCAATGTCCTCCATGGGCTCTACATCATCTCGACTCGCTATCCCAGATCATCAGATACATCGCCGCAAATACCGATAAAATCTCTATCTCCATCCATGCGGAATACTCTCGTAACAACCCGGATGGCTCACAAAAAGAAGCTATCTCACGCCGATCCCAACAAGCATATACACACGGATCGGGCCCTCTCACGAGAGATATCGAGAAGTCAACGTCGACCTATCGCCTCAAAAGGATGAAAATCCTCGAACCGGTCAAATCGTGACATCACGGGCGCCAATGGGTGATAAGTAGTCACACCCCTCAAACCACCATGAGGGAGGTAGTCCATGCCTGGAGCGTGAGTAATGAAGTCAGTATGGTGAGCTAAGCCCCAACACGGCAATATGTCGAATGGATCTCGATATCCGCCAAAAATGTGGACCAAGACAGAGCATCTATACACTCGATGGTCGAAAAGGAGTACGACATAGCTACATCATGGGTGAAGCAATATCCATGCCGCCTAAAGGTACCAATCGGCCTCAAGTGTGACATAAACCACACATACAAAGATGACCGAACTCCCAAAGTGAACACTCTCGCTTCGGATAAGTGCAACAAGAGGATGTCAATCGCAGGTCTCTCGCTACAATCATAGGTATAATGGTACGACCCTCTCTAAGAGCTCTCTCACGGCCATGATGACACCAATGTCTATCTCATCCATGTATCGTGGCATATAGACATACGACAAAGACGCACAACAACAAGACATCAACCCCGCCAAACGCCAATGATCCTCCGGCATGTGTGAAATCCCCTAATATCGTGAATAGCTATCCTCCGAGCCAAATCATCATACAAAAACGCTAGGATATCACGTGGCTAGATGTCACCATCTCGTACACTACTGCTAGGCCGCAATCCTCGTTGAGAGTCATGAATCATCTACTCATGTCTCCCAAAGCCAGATGCACGCAAGGTCTGTCTAAAGGCAGCATCGTCAATCGTGCATACTCCTCCAGAGTAGGAGTCAACTCATGGGTCCCGAATTAGAAAACCTGCCTATCCGGTATCCAATGCTCTAGATCCCATCCACAAACCCTCGCGGAACCTCAAACATCAATAAAGTCACGGTATGTCGCAACAAATGATCTATACACACCCCGTTCGTGGTGACATGCTATCATACCACGATCAGATACCCAATGCCACCAACGATGGTGGGGTATGATCTATACGGCTAATCGTCAAGAAGACATCTCAGACGGCCGTGTCATAAGACCATCCAGGGTCAATGCCAATATCTCTCGACATACATACATATGCATAATATGATACATGCATAGTAGATAATAGATGGCAATATGATATAGGAATGGAAAAATTGTGCATACATTCCTAAGTATATCATCATCTAATACATCATCTCTCAGATAGCTACAAATACAGTGGAAATGGGGCATGACGCCCTACTACTAACAGAGGCCTATCAAAAGATATAGCGAGAATGGGGTACAACCACCCAATATCTAAATGAGGCCTATCAAAAGATATAACGAGAATACACATCAAGAAGACCAAGGTGTCGATGTCCACATCATCAATCTCGCCCACCGATGTAACTCCTCCTAAGTCACCGGATCTCTATCAACAGGATGTCAGCCTATATAGAGGAGGATCTCGCACCGCAAAAACCGAATGGGTCATCCGAGGGGGGCCACCGAGCCGGAAGGAACAAATGAATCCGCCTCGCTGGATCTCTCGCCCAAATGCCGATAAATATATATGTGCTCGGGTCCAACGCCGTCAAACTATCAATCTGGGTCATATGAGTCTGATCTCGGACACAAGCTATCCAATCCATCATCATCAAAGATCCTCGAACCATATCCCCATAAACCGTGGTGGCGCGGATCTGGCTCCAATAGTGCGAGGGGACCACCACCGCCGAACGCTCTCTCGAGTACAAGGACCTCCGACAATGCAAAATCACAACCCCCAACAATGGGATATCGTTGACGGGTGATCGCGACATGTGCCAACGACGCTCGGCAGAGGCAAGATCAGATACTAATCTCCCCTGTGGTGCTCCTAATAGCACGCCTCCTAAATAGAGCTCCCACCTCCTCCATCGTGAAGAGAGGAACTCTCCGGTGGAAATCACGTACTCGACTCGGGCCGGGTATCCATCCTCAAAGCCGATGGTCAAGTGTCCCCCTAATAGGAATCCATGTGATGGTATCACCGTCAAGAACTCCAACAGATACGCAGAATGAGTGAAACCCTCACCATGTGGGACCTCCAACAAAATAGAATGATGCCATCGTCGCCCTCGTGGATAGGTATCTAAACCCAACACACTCACAGACGCAAGCACGGGAGCCTCTCATAGGCCCAAATCGCCAACACAATGGCAAAACATCTCGCTATCAAGAAACACTCTTAACTTATATATGGGAAAAGACAAGAGAAATACTCAACAGCAGAAATGGGTAAAAGCCTAGCCAAGCCTCGGTCAAACCCTGTGAGCGCATACGCATGCCCCGGAGGAAATAGGCAAAGGTATACGAACCCCAATCATACTCTCCAATACGGTCCACATCACGTGTGGCGCTGATCAAAGCAAAGGTCACCATAGAAGAGTTATCTGCTATGAAGTATCCTCTAATGATCATCAGGAATAATCTTCGCAGAATGCGATCCCAAATTCTAACATCATCAGGCATGGGCTCACTCAAAAGCCCGCTCATAACATCTACACTTAAAGGACCTGAACGGATAGTCCTGCCTTTGAGCGCCTACGTCGGAACTCCTAACAAGGATCTGACGGCAGTAGGGGTAATATTCGCCATGCAAGACACTGACTCCCCTCCAAACTCCATACTTGTGATAAATCGCCAATCCATCAAGCATCATCATCACCTCGCAATCCAAAGAGATGGAGTGATCGAGTCCGATGAAACCATCGCCGACAATGCCCCGAGGTAACCCTGTGGACAACGACGGGGAAGGATGGAGAAGAATGCCCGAATCCCCACTCATGCACTGCACTACATATAATCGTGATGAAGAGCCCGACATACATGGAGTGAATACTAAACCTTCCTCGAGGTCAGGTAGAAAAGAACCCGCATGAAAGATCAACATCTAACCCTTTAATCCTCATCAATAAGAAAGAAGGAAGATCAAAGTCTAACGCCATACTCGTTAAGATGCAAGTACATCGATGGATGTTCGCTCAAATCACCCAAAGAAGCCTGGTTTGCCACCGAATAAAGGTAGCTCCTCACGAGGGACATGTAAAGCAGAGCGGATCCTCAATCGGAATATCCGCCTCCTCGTCCTCAACGCGCCCGCACACATCCGCCTCGACAGGAAAATCATGACCTCCACCAACCGACGAGGTCGTCTCGATGAAACGGGACGAGGCATTTCAGAAGCCCTCCACCGTATACCAGAAGTGGTCCTATGGGAAATGCTCGACTGATCCGAATCCATAAATATCTGGATAGCAAGTCTCCAAATCACCTCAGAAAAGGTGTGGTATTTCTTTACCTGGAGCTTTATAAAAAGCATTATGACTATATGCATGCATGCATTTACTTTAAACATATAATAGAGTTAAAATGAATGACTACCCAATGCCTATATTTGGAAAAATTTTGCCATAGTCTCCTTTAAAAATAGGACTATCCACATGCACATATAGCATGTCTAGGTGGCCATTCAAGAGCACACCACCGCCCCTAAAGTCATATACATAATATATGCATTAAAAATCAAAATCATACATGCATAAGGTTAACCTCAATATCGAGTACTTTGCCTTTCTACCTTTTGCTCATGGACCTCAAATAGACAAAAAATAGTAAAAAGGTGCCAATTGACTGTCTCAAAAGTCAAATTTTTTCACATCATTATGTTCAGCATGGTTTAATACTAGCATTTACTATGTTGAATATTTTTTAGCAAGTCATTTATGCATACATAATCACTACTATGTGTTTAGATGCATTTTATGCGATAACTCAAAATCCAATGGATAAAAATTTGAAAAAATACATTCATACGTTGCCAGGATAGTGTAGAACACTTGTACGGTGATAGAATTTGCTGAAAATAGCCCAAACTTAGCAGATCTCAAGGAGGCTCACGGATTTTCTTCGCGACAAGTTGAAAATGACTTTAAGACCAACTCACTGGAATTTATCATCCACGATCGTCGCGCAGCTCACTCATGGACGCAAAGCAGTAAAATGCATGACACCCTATATGGATCCCACCCTCCGGCTTCGATCCAGATTGAGTTGCAAAGGAGTTCTTCATGGACTAGAAAGGTCAAATCGGAATAAAATGCCACGCGATCGAGCAAAAAAAGATACAATCCTCGGTCTTCTCGATGAAACTTTTGAGTCCAGACATCGCCCATTGGTAGTCACCCAAAACGAGGTATACTCGCCAATGATCTCATTTGTTACAAATCACATCCGACAATACCTTGTACAGTCCGATGCCGCCAACTCCGGTCATTATCCTAAGTATGTCTCCCGACGGGGTTATAACGTATACGGGTTATAACACCTCGATCGGGTTATAACGTGAGTCCCTCGAATGGGGTTATAAACGTGAGATCCCGATCAAGGGGTTACAACGTGAAGCCCCGGCAGGGGATTACAACGTACATTCAAGCCGTTGACACACATATTAACGAAGGTAAAGCAGCCTTGAGGTTATCTCGGATGATAGCGATTAAACCTATCGGAGCTCTAGAGCTATTCGAGGATTTCATGCTCGATTAATCATATTCCCCAACGGATCTCTGGCGGGGGTCACAACGAAGTGTTCCGTTGATTCACACATCAGTAAAGGTTAAGCAACCTTGACAATTTACCCATAGAATCTCAATCATTGATTCACACGCCGTCAAGGTCAAGCAAACCTCGATAAAGATATCCCATGTGATTTTTCATTGATTGATTCATATGTATGTTTGAAGTACATCGCCAACGAAGGTCGCATCCTCGACAAACATTTGATGTTGGCAGTAAATCCAACAAAATCTTGACATATTCTAGCGATACCAACCAGGAAAGGTCAATGTTATCAAAGAGGATCGATGACGAAATATGTTATACACATCCTCAAATAGACCAAGCTTTATCCCCACATATTTCTTACACATAAGAGATACATGTTCAGGATCAAGTCATAATCAAAGACACAGGGATTTGGTGATAACTCCAACATCAACTTCCTAATAGATTCAGATTACACATCAAATCTGGTCATCATTGCCAATCCCAATTGAAGCAACAGGGAGCCAGCAATCATCCCCAGCATGTTGGGCTACAACCCCGTACACATGCATCATTCATTTGCCTCATGTTGCTACCCATAGTACCATGTTTGTCTTGTTGCATTTCAAGTGTCTAGGATTCTTTATCCTACCCATGCATCGCCATGCATGAGTATGATAAAGAGGGCATCTCAGAGACACGAAATTTTTTCGTATACATCGCTACTAACATTGCAAGAGGAAAGATTCGTCTTTTAAGAGGGAACCCCGAAAAGACAATCCATATCCATACCCGGATACTACCTAAGTTCAAAGATCAACCCCGGAGCCCACTCTGGGAGTAACAATTCCAACCTCAGATATAACCCCGAGGCATCCAGATCCAATACCGGAACACACACCGAAGAAGACCGATTAATCTTAGAGATAACCCCGAGGTATCCAGTCTCAGTCCCAACCATGGGAATAGCCACCAGCCTTGGTAATAACCCCAAGGAATGCAGTTTCAGCGATAACTCCGAAAATGCTTGTTTCAAATGCAACCAGCTTCAAATCTCGGCGCTCACAATGAGATACATTGTACCAACCCGATGATAACATCGGGAAGACAGGCACACCTCAAAGATGGTAATGAGGACCTTCAACAAATGCAAAAGATCCAATCTCAATGAAGCTCGAGCAACGCTCGCTTTATCAAATTTCAATCCCAATGATAACACCGGTGAGAAGGGCAACATCGTCATCTCGCCAACGCGATGCCACGCCCACGCCGTCTCAACATCTCTACGCAACGATGTCCCACAAGACTAACCAATCCCGAAAGTGACTATCAGTAAGCGGGTAATGGATGGAAGTTAAAGTCAAGACCGGAGGGCATCATCCCATCTTCAATGACTTTGTACAAACTCTAATCCCATGCCATCGCACAACTCTCGACAACGGCGGGTCCAAAATAGGTCTCAGATACCTCAAACGGATGCCCGGATTGCACTTCTTAAAGTTCGAGTGGACATTACAAAGGTTCGAGTGCACGATTTTCGAGACGACCCACCTAAAAAACCCAGCCCACCCGGGTTGCCTCTCGGTACACTGCGGCTCAACCAACCGCAGTACACCGCGACTAAATCATCTATAAATAGAGGGCTTGGGCTGCCCATTTTGCAAGAGAAAACTATGAGGAAGCCTCGCCCAATTTGCTCGCAGACTCACCCCATGCAAAGTGTACTTTTCTTTTTAAACACCCATGAGCTCATATATAGCCCTCTTTTGTACCTACAAAAGCCAAGTGTTTACCCACTCTAAAGATATAGAAGTCTTCTTTGTACCAACCTGTAAGCCTTCTCACACACTTTAGAGTCTTTTTCTTTATCTCTCGAACACACCCTTCTTCACGCTGAGAGTCGTGTTGCACAGATTTGCCTGGAATTTTCTGGTCCGTGGTTTTCATTTCATTTATATATATATATATATATATATATATATATATATATATTTGGACTAACATTATCGAAGTTATGCCTCGATTGAGCCTAAACTTCGGTTTGGAGATATATTTTATGGCTTATATATATATATATATATATATATATATATATATATATATATATATATATATATATATATATATTAACTGTGTGCTCTAACTTTGTTCGATGAGCCTAGATTTTGGCCTCAGGCGTATTTATATTGCTATATATATATATATATATATATATATATATATATATATATATATATATATACGAGCGTTATCGCTATATATATATATATATATATATATATATATTAACTGTGTTGAACTTTGTTCGATGAGCCTAGATTTTGATCCTGATGCAGGCGCTTACTCATCATATATATATATATATATATATATATATATATATATATATATATATATTTATATATATGAACTGTGGTCGGACTCTGTTCGATGAGTCTGGATTTTACATTCAGTGCATTTACTCTGCTTTTATATATATATATATATATATATATATATATGAACTGTTGTCGAACTCTGTTCGATATGCCTTGATTTTACATTCGGTGCATTTATTTTCGTAGGGATGTTTCGCATCTGTGAAATAAAATCAATACAGCCGACCACTTAATAAAATGGGAGTGTAAAAGGTCTCAATTACTGTTGAGCATCAGGGTTTGAAAAACCTCTTTTATAAAACGTCATTGCCATATCTTGCTTAAAAATTGAATTTTTACATAAATTCAAACCCTGTGTATATAGGTGTGAACGAGGCCTCACACTACTTCCAAATAACAGTACATTGACCCACACACACACACACACATTTAGATAACAGTTTCTTGAAAAGAGGCGGTCACCGTGGTAACACGGATGTCGGAGGGTGCCTAACACCTTCCCTCCGCATAACCAAGTCCCCGGACCCTAACTAATCTCGGTTTCACCGACCCATTTAGCAGTGTCACATCACTGGGTTAATGTGCAAACCTTTTCTCGGTTGTGTTGGTCCAACAATTTAAAAAAACCAACCGGCGACTCTTAACAGTCCATCGTCGACATTATACATGTCGGACCTTTTTCACTTATTTTTTTCAAACAAATCTCACCTAAAATGAGAACACCAAAGACCAAGTAACGGAATGGGACATCTAAAAATCCCGATGTCGACAATCATCCCATAATTGTCATGTTCGGATCTCCTTTTTGCGTTCAGATTTTGCACTTGTCGCGTGAATGATTTCCATGAATAATGATTACGGATGATGATTCACATCTTAGCTTTGCTGAATATGTTAATTTTAAGAGTAATGTTAGACCAATTTATTGGACAAGTGCGATTTTTTTTACTTTTTTATTGTTTTGCTTGTGACTCTAAAAAATGTATAGTATTTATTCCAACAGGAATTTTTACAAAATATAGTGTTTTAGGCAAGGTTTTCAAACCTGGACCGGACCGCCAGTCGAACCGAAAAAAACCGGACCCGGTTCACTCAACGGTCCGATTTGGACCACTAAACCATTTCTGCTCAAAAATCGTTCAGAACCAGTGAACCGGTGGTTGAACCGGTTGACCCAGTGAACCAGTGACCGGTTCACGGGTTTGCCCGGTTCTCTCCTTAAAGGTTAAAAAAAAATTACGCTATTATGCTTTTATTTTAGTAATTTAGTTGAGACTTTGTTTGGCATTTTACATATCTTTGCATTCATTTAATCAAACACTTGAACTTGTGGTTGAATTTCGAAATTTGAATGTATCTTAGAGATGTTTAGTTTTTTTTTTATAGATAAATTGATTAATTTTACATATTTACTAAACATTATATACAATATATAATAATAATTAATATAATTATTTATTTATTATTTATTACATATTAATGACGTCACTGGGTTAATAACCAATTAGATCCTTTGGTTGGACAGGACCCATCCACCCAAAATAACTTTTTCTGGTTCGATGACCTGGGTCAAGTTTAAAACCTTGGTTTTAGGTGTAATTTAGATACATTTACAAAAATAGGGTTATACAGTCTGTATAACCCTATTTTTGTATATGTATCCAAATTACACCTAAAACACTATATTTTGTAAAAATTCATATTGGAATAAATACTATACATTTTTTGGGAGTCACAAGCAAAAAACAAAATTTGAAAATGTCCAATATTCATGTTCAATAAAAATGTCTGCCAAGACTTATTGTAATTTCAAGGGTTCTTTACAGAAATATACAATAATTAGAAAGTAATTACATCATTAGTGAATCAACTAAATAATTACAAAAAGAGTATAATTAGGACCCATATTATAAAAATAGTACAATTCACATTAATAAGGAAACCTAAAATCAAGGAGAAATAACTGCCATAATTAATAATTCAAATTCAAATATTTGGGATCTAACAACAAAAACAAATTCAAAATAATAATTCAAATTCAAATCTTCATCTCCCTCACATACACTTTCAAATAATAGTTAACAAATAAGTAAATAAATAAATAAAATATATGTACATGTAAATTGGGCTCTATTTTAGTTTTTACTTTTTTAGTTCTCTCTTCCCGCCGGCTTCTCTTCCGCTACTCCGTCGCTACACCACCGCGAATCTCCGTTGTACAAAATGCTAATGAATAGAAGAAGAAGATTCGCCCTACAAAAAGTTTAAAAATAAAGAGATGTAACATTTACTGTTCTGAATTTTTTTTATGACTATTTTGTTACTCATAAATACTAAAATGGTTACCTTTGTATGAATGGTTGGCTACCAACTGCATCACATTCAAACGAAATTGGTAACATAATAAAACTGAATCGGTTACCTTAGTCTGAAGGTTTGGCTACCAACTGCACTATGAAAAAACTACATGTGTGGATGTTGTGAGACCCCAAATTTTATGAATAAAGATTTAAATTTCTCGAAATATTTTTTTAATATTATGGTGTGGATTTGATATAATGTTATAGTTGTGGGTAATATTTATAAATTTTTGCAAAGTATGCAAGTTGTTATAAAATATTCCTTTGGTCGAAGAATATTCTTTTTGTCGAAAAATATCCGTACGACGGCACAATCATTGGTGGACCCCACAACGGAAGTATTGTCGTAGTTAGAAAACGACAGAATTATCTTTTTATAAAAATAACGGCGAAAGTGTTACCGTTAAAACTGTTGAACTACCCGGTAGTAAAAGTACAGTAATAGGCGTGGTTGCATAGTAGCACACATTATTGATTTATGATGCTTACGTAAGAAGTCACTCAGTTATACTCAATTATTGCTACAGTAATTGCTACATCATATCTCTCATATTATTGATTCAATTATTGTCACAGTATCATTTGTATAATATGATATATTATTAAATCAATAATTGAGACGGAAAAGTTATTCATATTATTATTTGCAATATTGACAATATCTAGAAGTTCTGTCAAGGAGAGATTTGGTCACCTAATTGCGCGCCAATAAGGAGAAATTCTTATCGGAAAGCTCCCTTTTTCCTAGGAACGACCTAGTTGTTAAATATTGTGAATTATAATATTAATGATGAATAAGTTTGTGTTGGTTAAAGATAAAATTGATAGTTCCATTGTGTTGGAATTATTAGTGTTAGTAAAAATTGACATTTATTTCGATAATAATTGATGTATGGAGGTTATATTGACCAATCGGGTAATTAATCAGATAAATGAGAAATTAATTGCTATTGATTCACATGATTATAACTATTGTTCACATGTGTGTACTATTAATTCACATTCATTTACTTTTAGGGGAGTTGGTGCAAGATTGATAATACTTGCATGACTAAGTTAAAATGGAGGTATAGATGGAGGTACTATACTGTAATTCGTATTTTCACATGTCTAGACCTATTGATTCACATGATTTACTATTAGGGGAGATGGTGCAAGTTTGATAATACTTGCAGGACTAAATTAAAAATGAAGAAAAAGAGGAAGGTATTATACTGTAATATTTCAAGCCCCAAAATATTCAATTATTAAAACTATATTTTCCTATAAATAGAAGCTCATTCTTCTTTCATTTCTCACCAATTCACTAAAGCTATAGAGCAATTATTATAGAGAGAAATTATAGAGAGAAAGAAGAAGAGAAGTCTGCTACCTCACTATTCAAGTATCCAGTCTTCTTTTGAAGTAAGGGGTATTATTATTTTGTATTCATGAAGAGAGTTATTTTCTTTCAATACTCGTAAGGGTTGTTATTCCATTCTTTATTATTATGTTGGAATAACATGTCTATACAAAGTACCGCATCCATGGTGAAATTCTTCTGTTATTCCATTCTTTATTATTACATTGAATAACTTGTGCAGGCTGGTCTATCGCATGCACGGTGAATTCTGTTGTTATTCCATTCTTTATTATTTCGTTGGAATATCCCATCTCGAAGCGGATTACGCATTGACTGGTTCCTTTCTTTATTATTACATTTGAATATACCGTCTGCATGCGAATTACGCATTTGACCGGTTATTCATTGTTTATTATTCATTTGAATATCATGTCGTATGCTATGCGGATTACATGGTGCATTGAGTTCCATTCCATTCTTTATTATTCTGTTACAACAACCTGTCTATATGGATTACCGCATGCGTGGTGAATGATCCTTTGTATTCATTCCTTATTAAATTGTGGAAATGATTTGTCTACGTGGATTACCGCATGGCGGGTGAAAATCTATTTGTAGTTTCGTATATTCTATTATGCTCGTATGAGATATCATTTCTTTTGTAC
Organism: Panax quinquefolius; assembly: GCA_020205615.1. Lineage (NCBI taxonomy): Eukaryota > Viridiplantae > Streptophyta > Magnoliopsida > Apiales > Araliaceae > Panax > Panax quinquefolius. Next base: position 17,609,002 of record CM035165.1, read on the forward strand.
TCGTCATGAAATATAATTTTCCTTGGTATTTTTTTTCTTTTACAAGTTACTATTCACGGGTTACTATTCACTCTGATATTATTCACTCGAGTATCCGGGGCACTTTTCGTGCTGGAGTACTATTCACGGGTTACTATTCACCTGATTACTATTCACTCGGGTATTCGGAACACTTTTCGTGTCAGGGTACCATTCATGAGGTATTATTCCCGAAGTACTATTCACGGGGTACTATTCACCCAAAAAATATATTTCTTTTCTGTCCAAATTATTTTTAGTACATGAATATTATTCTTGAATTTTACCCCACAAAGTAGTATCATGTTGACAATTAGGACGTTATTGATTTCTGGATATATTAAATTATAAATCTTTAAAATTTATCCTTGAACTTGTTTTATTGAATTATTATGTCATTGTCATCATCATCATGTTTATATTCTGATGAACGTCATCTTTGGCTTACATGAATAGATGGACTTGGTATGATTATGACCAGGGATTATTCGGTATAATCATGACCATAATGTAACGAATGATGTGGTAAAAGTCTTCATTGGCATGTAGTTCGTTGATGGACAGTTGTTGGTATTATTATGACCAGTGATTATTCGGTATAATCATGACCATTGATGATTACATGAATATCATTGGCCGTGGTGTAGGGATGATTCGATGATGTGGTTTATTTATTAAGCTGAGTCTCAGCGATAAAGTTGATGAAAAACTTTTTAAATCATAGAAGATAGTAGATTTTGTGCTCTACTTGACTCTTCTAATGGATTTCTTATTCCGCTGCAGTTGTTGATCTAAAACTCGTTGTCTATTGTATTCTATCAGTTGTTATACTGTTGAAGGCTAAGGATAATTTATTTTGCATTATCTTAGTCATAATATTTCTTACTGGGCTAATTGAGCTCACCCTTTCTTTCATTGCTCTCTTCAGGAAATGAGAATATAGTCGAGACTAGTCTGGGGAATGGAGTGATGGTCTAGGATAAATGGCTTTAGTAGTCCTCACTATTCTACGGAATAATGTGATAATAATTATAATGAGGACACCATTGAGTGTGGATATTGTCTAGATGATAATTTTCTTGTTTAAACTCTCAGCTATGTTTTGTCGTATTTTACACAACTGTTGTATAATTAAGTTGTATTTGAATTTATGTACCATGTATCTGGCAACTCAAGATAGGTGATGTAATCCCTGTTTTGGGGGCCTCAAGGGTTGGTATCAAAGCTTAGGATATGATCCCGGCCGAGATGTGAGACAAGAACTAGGAGGGGAGACGGGAATTCTTCGCTAGTATCACTTACCTAAGTTTATTTGGTATTTAATTGGTCGGTCAGCGTATAGGGATAATATGTGATATGTTAGTTAACCCTTGTTTTGTGACAGTATTTGAAAATGGCATCTAAAAATGTTGAGATCATCAATGAAGCATATGAGACCGTTGAGTCACCAACGATCAATACCCAGGATAATGTGCAACAAGAAGACAATAATCCTCAGGTAAACAATAACACCGATGAAATAGTGAATGATGGGATGTTCAGAGGCTTTATGGAATTCATGAAACATCAGGCGAGAGCGGTTCCTATTCAAAGTACAGGTGGAAACAATGGCAACCCACGGCGGGTCACTGCTAAGTAGTTCAAGGAGCTGGGACCGCCGGAGTTTTTGGAAAAGCCAGAACCACTTAAGGCGGAGACGTGGTTAAAGCAGATCACCAAGATATTTGATGTCTTGGGATACTCTGAGGAGCAAAAGGTTCCCTTTGCCACCTTTATGTTGCGTGAAGAGGCAGATTACTGGTGGGAATATGTGAAACGTACCCAGCCTGACGCACTCAAGATGTCTTGGGAGAAGTTCCAAGAGCTGTTCAACGACAAGTACTTTCCCGAAAGTATTCGTCACATGAAGGAGGTGGAGTTTATCAAGTTGGAGCAAAACAATATGACCGTGTCGCAATACGAGGCTAAATTTACGGAGTTATCCCAGTTTGCATCCCATTTGGTCGATAATGAGGAGGGAATGACGCGGATGTTTCTAAGAGGTTTAAAACCCGATATACGTCAATACCTTATTTCTCACAAACTTTGTTTATATTCAGATGTTGTGAATAGGGCTCAGTTATTAGAGCACGATAATGAGTCAACACAACCAAAAGGCAATGAGCAACAACCCGATAATAATCGTACCAGTGGCAACGGCCATCGGAACAATGATAACCATCGTGGGGGAAATTATCATGCCAAGAATGGTAACCACTTCGGTGGTAATCATGGCCAAGATAATAGGAGTGGAAATTTCAAGAAGAGAAGGTTCAACAACGATGGAAAGACAGCAGCACCAACACCCATTTTCAAGGAAGGAGAACGACCACCAATTGTATGATTCAAATACGGAGGGGAGGGACATATCAGCCCAAACTGCGTGATGCAGTCCAAAACATGTTACAATTATGGAAAAGAAGGTCACCTAGCCCAATTTTGTCGTGCACCAAAGTCAAGTCCAGTTGGGACGGTGGTACCAAAGGCGGATACGGACAAAACAAAGTCGGTGGTTTCAGGAAGAGCGTTTTTTGTGACTTCTCAAAAAGCGAGTAACCCAAACGAAGTCAGCACGGGTTAGTTAATTATTAATTTTTGTGAAGTCTATACCTTATTAGATATTGATTCTACCCATTCTTTTATCTCTCTTGCTTGCGCTCAACGTTTAAATTTGACTCCGGAGAAATTAGACTTTGACTTATCGGTTGAAACTCCATTAGGAGAAACCTTCATTACATGTGATATCCAAGTCTCGGATGAGAGTCACAGTTTTGAATGATATTTCTATTGTTAATAAATTTCCTGACGTATTCCTGAAGACTTCTTAGTCTACCCTTAGAGCTTGAAATCAAATTTTGTATTGACCCCAATACAAAACCTATTTCTTAAACCCTCAAATATTTTCTTCACCCAAAACGAACATATTATGCGCCAAAGACGTTGGCTCGAGCTGTTGAAGATTACGATTATACCATTCAATATCATCGTGGAAGAGCGAACGTGGTAGCTGACACGTTGAGTAGAAGATTGTATGCGTTTACGAGTGCGATGTTGTTAACACAAAAACTCATTTTGTATAACATACAAATGATGAAGATAGAGTTAAAGACTCTAGGGACCCACGTGAAGATAACGAATATACGATTAGAATCGACGTTAATCGATAAAGTTAAAATCGCTCAAACTACACACCTGGAGCTGATGAATATGGAGAAGAAGGTTCAAGAAGGCGTTATTCTAGAAGCAAGAATCGACGAAGAAAGAAAATCTCAACCCTCTATTTAATTGGCCCATTTGAAATCCTCGATCGAGTAAGAACTGTGGCCTATAGACTCGTTTTACCGCTAAGTATGTTGCGTGTTCATAACATCTTTTTTTACGTATCGATGTTACGACCTGAACCACATTATTGAATTGGAATTAGATGAGATAGCAGAAGATTTAACGTATGAGGAGATACGTGTTAAAATCTTGGATAAGAATAATCATATTCGACACTCAAGTTAGAATCTGAAATGAAGTCAAGATATCCTCATCTCTTCGGCATACCAGGTATATACGTAAATTTCGAGGGCGAAATTTCATAAGGAGGGGAGATTGTGAGACCCCAAATTTTATGAATAAAGATTTAAATTTCTCGAAATATTTTTTTTAATATTATGGTGTGGATTTGATATAATGTTATAGTTGTGGGTAATATTTATAAATTTTTGCAAAGTATGCAAGTTGTTATAAAATATTCGTTTGGTCGAAGAATATTCTTTTTGTTGGGGAATATTCGTACGACGGCATAATTAGTGGTGGACCCCACAACAGAAGTATTGTCGTAGTTAAAAAACGACAGAATTATCTTTTTATAAAAATAACAGCGAAAGGGTTACCATTAAAACTGTTGAACTACCCGGTAGTAAAAGTACAGTAATACGCGTGGTTGCATAGTAGTACACGATATTGATTTATGATGCTTACGTAAGAAGTCACTCAGTTATACTCAATTATTGCTACAATAATTTCGATCATATCTCTCATATTATTGATTCAATTATTATCACAAGATCATCATCGTATAATATGATATATTATTAAATCAATAATTGAGACGGCAAAGTTATTCATATTATTATTTGCAATATTGATAATGTCTAGAAGTTCTGTCAAGGAGTGGTTTGGTCACCTAATTGCTCGCCAATAAGGAGAAATCCTTATCGGAAAGCCCCCTCTTTCCTGGGAACGACCTAGTTGTTAAATATTGTGAATTATAATATTAAAGATGAATAAGTTTGTGTTGATTAAAGATGAAATTGATAGTTCCATTGTGTTGAAATTATTAGTGTTAGTAAAAATCGATATTTATTTCGATAATAATTGATGTCTGGAGGTTATATTGACCAAATGGGTAATTAATCAGATAAATGAGCAATTAATTACTATTGATTCAAATGATTATAACTCTTTGTTCACATGTGTGTACTATTGATTCACATTCATTTACTATTAGGGGAGTTGGTGCAAGATTATTAATACTTGCATGACTAAGTTAAAAATGGAGGTATAGATAGAGGTATTATACTGTAATTCGTATTTTCACATGTCTAGAACTATTGATTCACATGATTTACTATTGATTCACATGATTTACTATTAGGGGAGATGGTGCAAGTTTGATAATACTTGCAGGACTAAATTAAAAATGAAGAAAAAGAGGAAGGTATTATACTGTAATATTTCTAGCCCCAAAATGTGCAATTATTGAAACTATATTTTTCTATAAATAGAAGCTCATTCTTCCTTCATTTCTCACCAATTCACTAAAGCTATAGAGCAATTATTATAGAGAGAAATTATAGAGAGAAAGAAGAAGAGAAGTCTGCTACCTCACTATTCAAGTATCCAGTCTTCTTTTGAAGTAAGGGGTATTATTCTTTCGTATTTATGAAGAGAGTTATTTTCTTTCAATACTCGTAATGGTTGTTATTCCATTCTTTATTATTATGTTGGAATAACTTGTCTATGCGAAGTACCGTATACATGGTGAAATTCTTCTGTTATTTCATTCTTTTTTATTTTATTGGAATAACCTGTCTGTGCGGTCTATCGCATGCCTAGTGAATTCTGTTGTTATTCCATTCTTTATTATTCTATCGAATATCATCTATGCAGTTTGCATTCTTTATTATTACATTGACTCGGTTCCGTTAGTTCATTCTTTATTATTATGTTAGAATATGTCTGTATGGATATCGCATGCATGGTGAATTCTTTCGTTATTCCATTCTTTATTATTCTGTTGGAATAACTTGTCTATGTGGATTACCGCATGGATGGTGAATGATCCTTCGTATTCATTCCTTATTAAATTGTGGAAATGATCTGTCTACGTGGATTATCGCATGGCGGGTGAAAATCCATTTGCAGTTTCGTATATTCTATTATACTCGTATGAGATATCATTTCTTTTGTACTCGTCATGAAATATCATTTTCTTTGGTATTTTTTTCTTTTACGCGTTAATATTCATGGGTTACTATTCATCCGGTTACTATTCACTTTGGTATTATTCACTCGGGTATTCGGAGCACTTTTCGTGCCAGAGTACTATTCACGAGTAACTATTCACGGGTTACTATTCACCCAATTACTATTCACTCGGGTATTCAGAACATTTTTCGTGTCAGGGTACTATTCACGGGGTATTATTCCCAAAGTACTATTCACCCGAAAAATATATTTCTTTTCTGTCCAAATTATTTTTGGTATATTAATATTATTCTTGAATTTTACCCCACAAAGCAGTATCATGTTGACAATTTGGATGTTATTGATTTCTGCATAAATTAAATTATAAATCTTTAAAATTTATCCTTGAACTTGTTTTATTGAATTATTATGTCATTGTCATCATCTTCATGTTTATATTGTGATGAAAGTCATCTTTGGCTTACGTGCATAGATGAACTTGGTATGATTATGACCAGGGATTATTCGGTATGATCATGACCGTAATGTAACGAATGATGTGGTAAAAGTCATCATTGGCCTGTAGTTCATTGATGGACAGTTGTTGGTATGATTATGATCAGGGATTATTCGGTATAATCATGACCATTGATGATTACATGAATATCCTTGGCCGTGGTGCAGGGATGATTCGATGATGTCGTTTATTTATTAAGCTGAGTCTAAACGATAAAGTTGATGAAAAACTTTTTAAATCATAGAAGATAGTAGATTTTATGCTCTGCTTGACTCTTCTAATGGATTGTTTATTCCGCTGCAGTTGTTGATCTAAAATATGTTGTCTATTGTATTCTATCAGTTGTTATACTGTTGAAGGCTAAGGATAATTTATTCTGCATTATCTTAGTCATAATATTTCTTTATCGGGCTAGTTGAGCTCACCTTTTCTTTCATTGTTCTCTTCAGAAATGAGAATATATAGTGGGATTTAGTCTGGGGAATGGAGTTATGGTCCGTGATAAATGGCTTTAGTAGTCCTCACTATTCTACTGGAATAATGTGATAATAATTATAATGAGGACACCATTGAGTGTGGATATTGTCTAGATGACAATATTCTTGTTTAAACTCTCAGCTATGTTTTGTCGTATTTTACACGACTGTTGTATAATTAAGTTGTATTTGAATTTATGTATCATGTATCTGGCGACTCAAGATGGGTGATGTATACCTGTTTTGGGGGCGTCACAAATGTGAATTAGTTACCTTGGTATGAAGGTTTGCTTAGCTTGATCTGAAAGTTTTGTTACCAGCTGCACTAAGAAAAATTTGAAAGTGTGGAGGTTGATTGGTTACTTTGATATAACAGTTTGGTTACCTTAGTATGAAGGTTTGGTTACAATCATCCAGTATTTGAAGGAACACATTGAGCACGTCAGAATGGGCTTTCTCAATGTCATCAAACAACATCATACACTGAAATTGCAAAGAAATATCATATAAAACACTGAAATAAGAAAATACATCGAACGGGGTGAATCGAAAACGGTTAACAGGGGCACAATTTCAATTGTAAAAAAACTGATCAGATTCAGATGGATAGCTTTAGATATCCGAATAATATATACATGTGTGTGTATAGAGAGATTCACATCAATTGAAAAGGGCAAAAGGTGACTTTTAATAAATACCTGATGTAGTCGCCATGATTCGCCTTGAAGAGAGATAAATACGAGGGAAACGGACTGCAACTCAATCAATCACTTAATAAGTAAATTAGTATTAATTTAATAAGTAAATTAATACTAATCCTCTAAATTAAGAAATCCTAATTGCATTCTAATTTCTTAAATTAAAGAATCCTAATTGCACTAATATTGTAAATAAATATATAAAATGTATTAATTATGTAAATATTTTATGAGTATACTATTATTGTAATTATTTTAAAAAATATAATAGAATATGAAATTTATCCTAATTTCAATGACCCCATGTGAATGGCTTAAGAAATTATTAGGAAATCACCTACGTTGGCCCACATGAATAACCCATATGATATGAATATGCTTTGATGACTTGAAAAGGAATTTACTGAATATGCTAATTAGCATTCTTTTTTTTGCATGTACTTGATGAATAATGAAAGCCCACGTCATATATGTAATGTAATTGTCAATTTGAAATCACTTAATTGAATTAATTATTATGTAGTTGCTACCCACTTTGATAATATATCCCACATGCTTGTAATATTAAGCTTCTAATCCCTTAGTCTAATAATGCTTGATTTGTCTTCAAATTATTTCCAGTCATGCAACCCTTCAATTTTGTTGAATTTTGTCTTCCAATAACTATGATATATTCAAAAATAAATCTAATAAATAGCTTCTTTTTTTTTAGATATAATTTTGTTGAATTTTCTCTCACAATTTTATTTCCAAATTTTACATTTTATTCCACAGTCTTTCTTTCTCCTTTTCTTTTCTTGTTGCCCTAATATTATTTCCCCTCTTCCTTTTCTTCGTATATTGCAACTACCCACCCCACCCCCACCCCCACCCCACCCCACCACAAGTCACGCCACGCCACGACTCCACCCCACAAAAAAAAAATACTATGTGATTATGTATACACCCCTTACCCCCACCCCACCCCCCACACCCCCACTCCCACCCTCCAAAAAAATAATATTATGTGATTATGTATACACCCTTACCACCACCCCCACCCCCACCCCCACCCCCACCCAAAAAAATAATATTATGTGATTATGTATACACCCCTTACCACCACCCCACCCCCACCTCACCCCAAACCCCCCCCCACCCCACCCCCACCCCACCCCCCACCCCACCCCCCCCCCCCCTCACCCCCCCCCCCCCCCCCCACCCCCCCCCACCCCCACCCCACCCCCCACCCACACTCACACCCCCCAAAAAATAATATTATGTGATTATGATACACCCACCCCACCCCCACCCCCCCCACCCCCAACCCCCCAAAAAAAAAAAATAATATTATGTGATTATGTATACACCCCACCCCACCCCCACCCAAAAAAATAATATTATGTGATTATGTATACACCCCACCCCACCCCACCCCACCCCACTCCCCCTCCTCATCCCCACCCCACCAAAAAAAATAATATTATGTGATTATGTATACACCCCCACCCCAACCCCCACCCCACCCTCCCCATCCCTACCCCACCAAAAAAATATTATGTGATTATGTATACACCCTTTACCCCCACCCCACCCCACCCCACTCTCACCCCCGCAAAAAATAATATTATGTGATTATGTATATACCCCACCCCCCCATCCCACCCCCACCCCCCAAAAAAAAATAGTATATCAAATCAGCCTTCATGGAAATATAACCATATTAAAATGGTTAATATGGTTAATATTGTGACGCCTCAAAATTAGGTATACATCACCCATCTTGGGTCGTTAGATACATGGTACAAAATTCAAATACAACTTACTAATACAAACTGTGCGGTGTACAATACGACAAAACATAATATGAGTTTGAATACAATTATTGTCTACTAGAGATTATACAAACTCAAAAGGAGTCCTCATTACAATTATTAACACACTATTTCACGAGAATAGTGAGGACTACTAATGCTATCCTTCCGGACCGTCACTCCGCTCCCGACTAGTCCTTGCTATGTTCTCATTTCTCAAGAGAACAAAGTGAAAGAAAGGGTGAGCTCAACTAGCCCAAGAAGAAATATTATGACTAAGATAATGCGAGAATAAATTATCGTTAGCCTTCAACAAAGATGTTAAACCGATAAAATATAACAACATCAAGTTTAACTGCGGTGAACAAGCAATCCATTAAAAGAGTCAAGTAGAGAATAAAATCTACTATCTTTTATGATTTAAAAAGGTTTTCATGACTTTTATCATTGGGACTCGATTTTAATAAATAATCCACATCATCGAATCACCCATGAACTACGGCCAGGATATTCTTTAGTATCACGACCACAAATTATACATGCACTACTGACCCAAGGACATTCGTGTATTCATTAATGGTCATGATCATGCCAACAACTGTTCATCAATGCACTACTGTGCCAATGATAACTTTTACCACATCATTTGTAATATTACGGTCATGATTACAATCAATAATCCTCGGTCATAATCATACCAAGTCCATCTATGCACTCTGAAGCCACAGATGACTTTCAACATAATATAAACATGAGGATGATGACAATGATATAAGAATTCAATAAAACAAGTTCAAGAATTAATTTATCCAGAACTAATAATGTCCAAATTGTCAACATGATCTTTGCTTTGTAGAGTAAAATTCAAGAATGATCGTAAGAATATTTCCATGAAAAGATATCTTTGGATGAAGCGCAAATATCAAGGATATTCTACTAATTTCATGGAGTATAGAAGTCAAAATTTTAACCAATTGAGTATAATAAAGAATGGAATAACAAAAGAAATCACCATGCATGCGGTACCCAGACAGACAAAGTTATTCCAACGTAATAATAATAACGGAACTAGGTCGGGCAAATTTTGCAACGCAAGCAGGATGTTTCAACGAGAATAATAAAGACGGAACCAGTCCGATGTAAAACACATGCACAGGATGTTCCAAATGTAATAATAATAAAGATGGAACCAGTCGGTGTAAAAAACACACGCATGTGATGTTCTAACAGAATAATAATAAAGACGGAACCAGGTCCGGTGTAAAACACCTAGACAGGATGTTCCAACAGAATAATAGAAGAATGTCACCAAGTATAGGGTAAACCGCGTATACAGGTTATTCCAACAGAATAATAAGCAATGGAATAACAACAATTCTCTTCATGAATAAGAAAGAATAACACCCCTTACATTAGTAGTAGATTGAATACTGCAGTAGTGTAGTAACAAAATACTCTTCTTCTTTCTCTCTTATTCTCTCTATACTTTCTCTCTCTATAGCTTGAATGAATTCGTGACAAATAATGAAGCACTAGGCCTCTATTTATAGAAGATTTCTAGCTTAGCACTTGAAATGTGAAAAGGCAAGTGGCTTGACGACTGGTGATGTGAAAAGAAAAGTGGTTTGACGCCTGTAATGTGAAACGACAATTGGTTCGACGCCTATAATATGAAACGGCAAGTGGTTTGACGTCTGGTAAAGGTAGTTACTATTGACGAATGTAATTACTATTGATAAAGGTAATTACTATTGACGAAGGTAATTACTATTGACGAAGGTAATTACTATTGACGAAGGTAATTACAATTGACGAAGAGACTCTTAGATGATGACATATGGGCCCCCCATAAAATAACCAAACTTACTACAAACGTCTCATAATAGACTCTTTATATACATCAAGGATTGAATAAATATTACCACAAATCATTTTATTTTTAATCAACACATATTTAATCTTTCAACAATTATTAATCATTTATAACTTGTCGTCTCATATATTGATTTAATAATATAACATATTATCTGAGATGATCTTGTGACAATAATTGAATCAATAATATAAGAGATATGATGCAACAATTCATCATAGCAATAATTGAGTATAGCTGAGTGACTTCTCACGTAAGCATCAATAATTAATACCGTGTGCTACTATGCAACCACGCATATTACTATACTTTTACTACCGGATAGTTCAACAGTTTTAACGGTAACACCTCCGCCGTTATTTTCATAAAGTATTTTTGTCGTTTTCTCAATCAACCGATAATTAATTTATTAGGGGTCCACCAATGATTGTGTCGTCGTACGAATATTCCCCGACCAAACGAATATTTTATAACAACTTGTTTACTTTGAAAAATTTATAAATATTACCCACAACTATAACATTATATCAAATTTACTTCATAATAATCAAAAATAATATTTATAAAAAATTCATCTTTATTTATAAAAGTTGGGGTCTTACAAATATGATTTTTAACCATAACCATATGGTTCCAACCCACATTATCCATATTAAAAATGGTTAATATGGTTTTAGTTCTTAAATGGTTGGTTAACCATATTTTGAAAACCATAACCATATTTTGCCAGGTCTACAGTACGTATACTAAAGTACCAATATTAGGGAAACTCTAACTTAATATATTAAAGTTACGCTTATTATAATTTGGTCTTCAACCCAACAATTTGAATTGGGCTCAATTAGTTTAACGAGCCCAACTTAAATAATTTAAAATTAGTTTGACCCAATTAGTATAAATGTCCAAATTAATGTATTCACATACTTATTATAGTCCACGTAAATTAAATACAATTTCAATTTGACCCAAACTTTCGAACATAAGAAAAATCCAATTAAAATAAAAATTTATATGTCGTTTATTTATTTTATTGTAATTCTTTTTTTCCGGGTATTACAAATTTGAAATAATTTTGCATACTTAACGATTGACAGAGAGGCTAGGCTAAAACACAAGATTTTTTTTTTATTTATTATTTAAACTATTTGATTTGAAAAATAGTTAGGAAGATCATATGGATAGCTTTTATCAAAAAAGAAAGGAACATACTTAATCTTTGTGTCTTTATCCATAGAAAATAAATGCATAAATTATACAATACAACCTTAGTATTCAAAGATTCCTTTGTCTAGATCAAGGTTTTTAAACCCGGACCAGTCATCGAACCGGAAAAGTTATTGGGTGGATGGGTCACTGGTCCAACCAGTGGTCGGACCGTTATTGACCCAGTGACGTCATTAATATGTAATAAATAATAAATAAATAATTATATTAATTATTATTATATATTGTATATAATATTTAGTAAATATGTAAAATTAATCAATTTATCTATAAAAAAAACTAAACATCTCTAAGATACATTCAAATTCCAAAATTCAACCACAAGTTCAAGTGTTTGATTAAATGAATGCAAAGATATGTAAAATACCAAACAAAGTCTCAACTAAATTACTAAAATAAAAGCATAATAGCGTAATTTTTTTTTAATCTTTAAGGAGAGAACCGGGCAAACCCGTGAATCGGTCATTGGTTCACTGGGTCAACCGGTTCAACCGTCGGTTCACCGGTTCTGAACGGTTTTTGAGCAGAAATGGTTTAGTGGTCCAAACCGGATAGTTGAGTGAACCGGGTCTAATTTTTTCCGGTTCGATCGGCGGTCCGGTCATGGTTTAAAAACCTTGGTCTAGATTACACATGGACTTGGATTACTGTGTCAGCATGATATAGACTTCAGAGAGTTAGTTCAGGTGGTGCAATTAGCTTAATTAGGTGATTTTGCCTTGCAGGGTCAAAACTGTGGAGTGAATATGAGAAGATTGCTTTGGTGCCATGACAACTACTACAAGCTAATTATATTGAATAGATTACTTTGAAGTAGCGAAGGCCTTCGATTTTTCCTCAACATATGAATGCTTCATCTCTTGATGTTCTAAGATATGTTCTGTTTTCTGAATGAAAAATTAATGTGGTTGAAAAAAGAGAGCTTCATACTCTTGCATCTGATCGTTATGCATTCATCTGGAGTTTGACATTTCCCAAACTGGACTTGCGTACGTAGCTTTTCAAAAGTACTTAGTTTGTTAGTTGCTCGGTTCTTACTTAGTTTGATATGTTGGCTTTTGGCTGAATAGTAAAGACAACTGAGGGAGTTTCTCATGAGTTGATATAATTATTGATCATTGTGTTAAAATTGCGATGAGAAAATTATTATTTTTTATATAATAAGTTATTTTTATATATTTTTTTCAATACATTTTTGCATGACATATCACTTACATTTATAAATATATTGAATAATAGATTTAACAATTTGTCGAACATTCATATCAAAAAAATACTTAAAGTACACAATCCATGTACCAACTCATAGCCCAAAATTTCATACTCCCTCCATCCCATTATATCTGACGTTCTAGAGATTTTCACTTAAATTAAGAATATATGCAATTTTACTATTTTATCCTTAATTAATACTTTGATCTCATTTAATTCTCCATTTATTCCTCTTTCTTCCTCATCTTGTCCCTCTTCTTCTATATGTTCTTCTGTCTGTTCATCTCCGCTTGGGGATAAAATCTGATAATTTTATCATTGCAGTAGAGTTGATTTCTGATAAAATCTCCTTAGACTATACTTGGTTGATTTCGATCTTGTCGTCATCGGTCGAGTCAGAGCAGATGTAGAGGGAGAAGGCATCCTCTTTGATGCGATGTAGAGGAGAAGTCCCACTGAAAGATAAGTATTGCTGGAAAGAGACTCTCGGAGACATAGAGAGAAAAGAGAGGGACCTCGTTAAGTATTGTGGCAGTGAGTTCGCCAAAATCTGACATTCCGGTGAGGAATGTGGCCAGAGAATCGCCAGAATAAAATATTAGTCTTCTTCTTCTTCTTCTTCTCTGCACCGAGTCTGTTGGACTTATTTGCTACTCCCACGGAACGCACGAAAAAACTAGTACTTACGCATAAATGTTCGGTTTGTCGGGATTCCTAAGGCTTTTCTTCAATTTTGGCCATTGTTGGGGTTTGGAGCTCTGATTCGTTTTTAGGAGTTGCTCTACTATCTGTTCAATTTGAATTATTTTTTGAAAACAGAGAAAATAACATTAATGGTGGTGGAGAAGGAAGGGTAAAGAAGGAAAACAAGTAGGCAAAATAGTCTTGGTTTTGTAGAACGTCAAATATTTTGGGAATAAAAAAACACTTTAGAACGTCAGATATAATGCGATGGAGGGAGTATTAAGTAATAAGTTCAGTCAATATTAGAGAAAACACTTGAAGAGAAATTCATATATTGAACATCCACTCAAGTTTGTTAGTAAATTATCTGCCACACCTCTAATTATTTAAAATAATGCAGGTGCACATAGCATAAACTAAAATTATACACATGGATATTGTTATAACTAATTCATACTTAACCCATGGAATTTATAATTAATTCATACTTAACACATGAAATTTCAAATAACCCAATAATATTTCACAATAAAACTCTCTTAAAACAATAAAACATATAGTACCCAATGTAACAGTTAAATAAAACCTAGTGCTAGCAGAAAAGAAAAGGTATAAAAGAAGAAAGAAATTAGCTAAATGGAAAACTATGTATGAAATTTCGTAAAGAAACTCCTAGGGATTAGGGATTATGGATTATGGATTATTAATACTCTCTCCGTCACTTAATATAAGTCGTTTTAGAGTTGTGCACAAGAATTAAAGAAATAATTGTATAATATTAATATAATATCAATTGTCTATATTGTCATTTTATTGGAAAAAGAAAGTGTTATTTATTGGAGAAAAAATAGTGAGAGAACCAAAGTTATAATGTCACACCCCCAAAATAGGTCCACACAACCCATTCTGAGTCACCAAATACATGGTACAGAATTCAAATACAAATTACATTTATACAACTATTAATTGTCGTGTAAAATAAGACAAAACATACATTGTGAATTTTAATACAAATATTTTCCCGTAGATAATATCCAAACTCAAATAAAATCCTCATTAAAATTATTGTTACACTATTTTACAAAATATTGAGGATTATTAAAATAACCAACTTGGACCATTACTCCACTCCCCGACTAGTCCTAGCTATATTTTCGCCTCCTGAGAAGAACAATGGAACCAAAAGAAAAAGGGTGAGCTCAACTTGCCCAGTAAAGAATATTATGACTAAGATAATGTAGAACAAATTATCCTTAGTGCTCAACAAGTTTTAGATCAACAACTGCAACGAAAATAGCAATCCATTGGAAGAGTCAAGTAGAGCATGATGTCTACTATCTTCTATGATTTAAAAGTCCATCATCAATATTTTAACCTAGTAACACCAATCAATAAATATTTTAAATCAATGAATTATTCATGCACTACGGGCCAAGGATATTCGTTTGTATCACCAGTAGACATGATCATGACAAACAACTGTCCATCTATGCACTACGGGCCAAAGAGGACTTTCACCACATCATTTGTATGTAACATTACATGTCATGATTATACAAATACACAATTTCTAGTCATAATCATACTAATCAACAGTCTATCTATGCACTACAGGCCAAAGATGACTTTTACCACAATATAAGCATGAGGATGATGACAATGATATAAGAAATCAATCAAGTGAGATCAAGGATAAATATTAATGATTTGTAATTCAATTTATCTAGATTTAAAGAATGTCCAAATTGTCAACATGATAATTAATTGTGGAGTAAAATTCAAGAATGATATTCATGTGTCAAAAATAATTTGGACAGAAAAAAAACCAATTTTTTCGTGAATAGTACTCCATGAATAGCTCCCCGAGTGAATAGTACCCCGTGAATAATACCCCAAGTGAATAGTACCTCGAGTGAATAGTATCCCATGAATAGTACCCCGAATGAAAATATTAAAATTTAATAAGAAAGTTCAGATCAATATT
This sequence comes from Panax quinquefolius, assembly GCA_020205615.1. Classification (NCBI taxonomy): domain Eukaryota; kingdom Viridiplantae; phylum Streptophyta; class Magnoliopsida; order Apiales; family Araliaceae; genus Panax; species Panax quinquefolius. The sequence continues at coordinate 17,624,977 of CM035165.1, forward strand.
CCAATGAAACGATACTAGATGAAGCGCAAAACTCAAGGATATTCTACTAATTTCAGAGATTATAGAAATAATACTTATCATAGTAAGTTTAGATTTAGGAATATGAAAAGAAATAATATACGAAACTGCAAATGAATTTTCACCCGTCATGTGGTAATCTGCGTAGACAGATCTTTTCCACAAATAAAGAATGAGTACAAAGGGTTATTCACCATGCATGCGGTAATCTGCGTAGACATGTTATTCCCATAGATTAAAGAATGAATACGAAGGGTTATTCACTATGCACGCGGTAATCCGCGTATACAGGTTACTCCCGTAGATTAATAAAGAATAAATATGAAGGGTTATTCACCATGCATGCGGTAATCCGCGTAGACATGTTACACCAGCAGATTAATAAAGAATGATTACAAAAAATAATATCCCTTACCTTAGTAGGAGATTGGATACTACAATAGTGAAGTAGCAAAATCCTCTTCTTCTTTCTTTCTATACTTTTAGTGATTTCGTAAGAAAGAATGAAGAAATGAGATTCTATTTATAGGAGAATGGACTAAATAGTAACTGATTCACTGACGGTCCAAATTGATTTACTATTAAAATGGACAGTTCATATTGAGTTACTATTAAAATCTCAACCGACGGTTTGAAAAAATTATCACATCTCCCCATGGAATAATAAGCCAAACTTACAACAAACGCCTCGTGACAAACCCCTCTATTTATATCAAAAATTGAATAAATATTTACCACAAATCACTTATATTCAATAAACACATTTTTAATCTTTCAATAATTATTCATCATTAATATTATAACTCACAATATTGACAACCAGATCATTCTCAGGAAAGAGGGGGGTTTTCGATAAGAATTTCTCCTTACTAGCGCGTAATTAAATAACCAAACCCCTTTCCTCGACAGAACTTTCTAGATATTGTCAATAATGCAAATAATAATATGAATAAATGTGTCATCTCAATTATTGATTTAATAATATAAAATATTGTGCAGATGATACTGTGACAATAATTGAATCAATAATATGAGATACTATGCAGCAACTATTGTAGCAATTATTTTATGAAACTGAGTGACTTCTTACGTAAGCATCAATAATCAGAGATATTGTGCAATATAGTGTGCTACTGTGCAACAACGTGTATTACTGTTCTTTTATCACCGGTATTTCAATAATTAACGGTAAAAGTTTTGTCGTTATTTTTATAAAAAGGTTATCTCTGTCACTTTCTATATCTGACAGTCATTTCGTTGTTGGGGTCCACCAGTGATCGTATCGTCGTACGGATATTCTCCGACAAAAAAATATTCCATGACAACTTGTTTACTTTATAAAATTTGCACATATCACCCATAACTATAGCATTATATCAAATCAACACCTTATTATTCAAAATAATATTTAGAGAAAATTAAATCTTTATTCATAAAAAGTTGGGGTCTTACAACCTCCCTTTCTTATGAAATTTCGTCCTCAAAATTGATGTACGTTCTCGAAATTTTGTCCTTGTTTTCATTTCAGATTCTAACTCCCAAGTCATTTCCTCAATATCGTGATTTCTCCATAAAACTTTGACTTGAGGTATATCCTTTGAGCGTATAATATGTTCCTTCTTATCCAATATTTTAATAGGTATTTCTTCATACGTTAAATCTTCTGCTATCTCGTCTGGTTCTAATTCAATAATGTGGTTCGGGTCTTAGATATATTTACGTAACATAGATATGTGAAAAACGTTATGAACACGAGACATACTTGGCGGTAAAGCGAGTCTATAGGCCACAGTTCCTATTTGGTCGAGGATTTCAAATTGAACAATAAATTGAGGGTTGAGATTTCCTCTATTCGTCGATTCTTGCTTCTGGAATAACACCTTCTTGTACTTTCTTCTTCATTTTTATCAGCTCCGGGTCTATAGCTTGAGCAACTTTAAGTTTATCGATTAAAGTTGGTTCTACTTGTATATTTGACATCATCATGTGGGTCCTTAGAGTCTTTAACTCTATTTCCATCTTTAGTAAGTCATACGAAATGGGTCTTTGTGTTAACAACATCGCACTCTTACCCGCATACGATCTTCTACTCAATGCGTCAGCTACCACATTTGTTTTTTCCAGGATAGTATTGAACGGTATGGTCATAATCTTTCAACAGCTCGAACCAACGTCTTTGGTGCATGTTAAGTTCGTTCTAGGTGAAGAAATATTTGAGGATTTTGGAGTATATTAGGATGTCATCAATAAAGACAACCACAAAATGATCCAAATATTCATTGAATATTCAGTTAATCATGTCCATGAAGGAAGCGTGGGCATTGGCTAATCCGAAAGACATAACTAGAAATTCGTAATGCCCGTATCGAGTTCTAAAGGCAGTCTTTGGAATGTCATCAGTTTTAATCTTTAACTGATGATATCCGGAACCAAGATTGATCTTTGAAAAGAATTTAGCACCTTGCAACTAGTCTAATATGTTATCAATGTGAGGTAATGGGTACCTATTTTTGATGGTGACATGGTTCAACTCCCGATAGTCAATGCAAAGTCGCATACTCTCATCTTTCTTCTTTACGAATAAAATAGGAGCACCCCAAGGCGATGTACTAGGACGAATGAAATCGATGTCTAACAATTCCCGCAGTTGGGTGTTTAATTTAACTCCTGAAATTCAATAGGAGTCATTCTATATGGGGCTTTGGAAATGGGTATTGTACTGGGTTCAAGGTCAATACAAAATTCGATTTCACGTTCTGGGGGTAGGACATGAAGTTCTTTGGGAAATACGCCAGGAAATTTATTAACAACATAAATATCATTCAAATATGACGTATTTTTTTTAAATCAGTGACATGGGCTAAGAAAGCTTGACATCCATTTTTCAATAAACGAATGGCTTTATGACTTGATATGATAGTGATTGACTTTAGTGGTTTGGTTGCTTGAAATCGCATAACAGGGTGGTTAGGAATATGAAAGCTAACAACCTTACAAAAATAATCAATTTTAGCATGATGAGTAGTTAACCAATCAATCCCTAAAATCACATCAAATGCAAGTATTTTCAAAGATATGAGATCAACATGTAATGTGAGGGTATCTATTTGAATCAAAGTCTAATTTCTCCGATAAGTCAAAGTCTAACAGAGTTTCAACCAATAAGTCAAATTCTAATTTCTCCGGAGTCAAGTTTAAACGTTGAGCACAAGCTGGTGAAATAAAAGAATGGGTAAAACCGGTATCGAATAAGGTATAGACTTCACAAGAGTTTATGATTAACTTACCCATGATAACTTTGTTTGGGTTCCTCGCTTTTTGGGATGTCATGAAAAACAATATCCCTAGAACCACCGACTTTGACTTGTCTGGGACAACCTTTGGTGTCACCATCCCAGCTGGACTTGACTTCGCTGCATGACAAAATCGAGCTAAGTGACCTTCCTTTCCGCAATTGTAACACACTTTGGGTTGCTACATACAGTTCAGAATGATGTGTCCCACCTGTCCGCATTTGTAGCGTACGACCGATGGTCATTCTCCTTCCTTAGAAACGGGTGCTGGTGCTGCTGCTGATGTCTTTTCGTCATTGTTGAATCTTCTCTTCTTAAAGTTGTTCCTACTTAGTTAACATCTCTTATTATCTTGGCCATGATTACCATCGAAGTGGTTACCATTTTTGGCATGATAATTTCCTCCACGATGGTTATCATTGTTCCGATGGTCGTTGCCATCGGTACGATTATCATCATGTTGTTGGTTGTTGTCTTTTGGTTGAGCTGACTCATTATCGCGCTCCAATAACTGAGCCATATTTACAACATCTGAATACAAACAAAGTTTGTGAGAAATGAGGTATTGACGAATTTCAGGCTTCAAACATCGTAAAAACATTTGTTTCATTCGCTCCTCATTATCTACCAAATGGGATGCAAACCAGGATAACTCCGCAAACTTTTCCTCGTATTACGATACAGTCATATTTTTTTGTTCCAGTTTGATGAATTCCACCTCCTTCATGTGACGAATACTTTCTGGAAAGTACTTGTCATTAAACAATTCTTGAAACTTCTTCTAAGACATCTTAATTACGGAAAGATGAGTACGCTTTACATATTCCCACCAGTAATCTGCCTCTCTGCGCAACATAAAGGTGGCGAAGGGAACCTTTTTCTCCTCTTGGAATCCCAAGACATCAAATATTTTGGTAATCTGTTTAATCCATGCTTCTACCTTAAGTGGCTCTGGCTTTCCCAAAAACTCTAGTGGTCCCAACTCCTTGAATTACTTAGTAGTGACCAGCCGTGAGTTACCATTGTTTCCACCTGCATTTTGAATAGGAGTCTCTCTCGTTTGGTGTTGCATGAATTGTAGAAAGCTCCTAAACATCTCATCATTCTTCGTTTGGTCAGTGTTATTGTTTATAGGAGGATTATTACATTCTTGATGCACATTATCCTGGTTATTGATTGACGGTGTCTCAATGGTCGCATCTGCTCCATTGCTTATCTCAAAATTTTTAGATGTCATTCTCAAATACTGCCACAAAACAAAGGTTAATTAAAGAAATTGACATGTCACATATTATCCCTATATTCCGATCGATTAATTAAATAACAATTAAGCTTAGGTTGGACATACTAGAGAAGGTTTTACTCGTCTCTTTCCTCCTAGTTCTAACCTCAGATCTCCGCCAAAGATTATATGTGACGTCCCCAAAATAGGTATACATCACCCATTCTGAGTCACCAAAAACATGGTACAAAAACAAATACAACTTCATTAATACAATTGTCGTGCAAAATACGACAACACATATACTGTGAGTTTTAATACAAATATTTTCTAATAGATAGTATTCAAACTCAAAAGGAGTCCTCATTACAATTATTGATACACTATTTTTGTAAAATAGTGAGGACTGCTAAAATAACTTTCTAGAACCATCACTCCATACCTCGGCTAGTTCCTGCTATTTCTCAGCTCCTGAGAAGAAAAATGGAACAAAAAGGAAAAGGGTGAGCTCAACTAGCCCAATAAAAAATATTATGACTAAGATAATGAACAACAATTTATCGTTAGCCTTCAACAAATAAGATAAAATATAATGGACAACCAGTTTTAGATCAATATTCGCAGCGGACATAACAATTCTTAGAAGAGTTAAGTAGAGAATGAAATCTACTATCATCTATGAATTTAAAAGTCCATCATCAATATTTTATCCCTGTAACATCAATCAATATACATCTTGAATCAAATATTCATCTTTGCACTACAGGCCAAAGATATTAATTTGTATCATCAGTTGGTCATGTTCATCTCAACACCTGTTCATCTTTGCAGTACGGGCCAAAGATATTCATCAATTAATCATTCATCTTTGCACTACAGGCCAAAGATATTCAGTAATATCATCATTTAGGATTGAGGATGATGAAAAATATTTTTAAGAAACAAATACAGTGAGATAAAAGATCAAAGATTAGGGATTCGTACTTTAGTTTATCCAAGTTCAAAAATACTCCAAAATAAACCATATTGGAGTAAAATTCAAGAATGAAGATCAAAACATGGATACAATCAAAGATAGTAACCATAATAGACATCTTGAACAAAGAAGAGAAAATTTCATTTTTCTGTGAATAGTGCCGTATTCATGAATAGTAACCCCGACACAAAAAGGTAGAAATTCCATAATAAAATTCATATCAATATTTTGGCATAAGGATATTGAAGAAAATAATATCATTTACAAAGAAAATAACATCCCTTACCTCAAAATAACAGTACTTCCAGCTGAAATATCATGTATAAGGCTGAAGGAAACTTGCACTGAATAGCAACTCACAAAGTATCTAACTACTCACAAAATACGCTCGATAATATAGAGAGAGAAAGCTTATGATTCTGGTGTGATTTTCAAATCTAACTAAGCACCCTATTTTTAGGAAAATGCTTAGAACGCCATAGGAGACTAACTTGCTATCTGATGGCTTTACCTGCTACTATTCACGCCCACCACTTTTGAAATAAATTTTTAGCACATTTCTCAGCAACCAAAAGTGGGGCCCACCATGTTTTTAATAAAAAAATATTTATTTCCGAAACTTCAATAATTCATAATAAATAGCCCGTTTATCAAAAAAATACGAATTTTATGTCCATTCTATAGGAAATTAAATTCTCTACAACTTTGTAGATTTAAGTTTTTTCAAACGAAAAATGACCGAAATCCACCTACAGACGATTTTCAACACCTCTATTCCGACAAAAATACTGATGAAACACCTCAGCATTAATTCCTTCATTTATAACCACAATAAATATATTCATCATTTATATCCACATAAAATAAATATTTCCTTATCATATAAATCAATAAATAATTATTCATAAATAATATTACAGAATCACAATTATGACAACCAGGTCATTCCCAGGAAAGAGGGGGTTTTCCGATAAGGATTTCTCCTTATTGGCGCGCAATTAGGTAACCAAACCCCTTTCCTAGACAGAACTTCCTTAGATATTGTCAATAATGATATCTAACAATATTATTCAAATAATATGAATTTTTGATCTGATAATGGAGATACTGTGCAATGACAATTATTGGAACAACAATAATATAAAATATCAACGTAGCAATTATTGAATCAATAAAATAAATATTGAACAATAATTACTGTAACAATTATTGAGTAATGCCTTCTTACATAAGAATCAATAATTCAAAAATATTATGCAATACCATGTGCTACTGTGTAACCACGCATATTACTGTATTTTAACCACCGGGTATTCCAACAGTGTTAATGGTAACAACTACGCCGTTATTTGTAAAAACTCAAACTTTTCGTTTTCTTCATCCGATCGTTTTCCGTTATGGGGGCCCACAAATGGCTGCACCGTCGTACGAATATTCCTCGACAGCAAGAATATTTCATGACCAAACGAATATTCCCCGACAATAATGAATATTTTATAACCACGTGCTTATTTTGCAAAATTTGCACATTTCACCCATAACCAAAGCATTATATCAAATTAACACCATATTATTCATAATAATAATAAGAGAAAATTCGATTTTATTTATAAAAAGTTGGGGTCTTACATCATATCCCTAAGCTCTAATACCAACTGTGACGCCCCCAAAATAGGTCCACACAACCCATTCTGAGTCGCCAAATACATGGTACAAAATTCAAATACAAATTTCATTTATATAACTATTAAATGTCGTGTAAAATATGACAAAACATATGCTGTGAGTTTTAATAGAAATATTATCTCATAGACAATATTCAAACTCAAATAAAATCCTCATTACAATTATTGTCACACTATTTTACAAAATAGTGAGGATTACTAAAATAATCAACTTGGACCATTACTCCACTCCCCGACTAGTCCCAACTACATTTTCGCCTCCTGAGAAGAACAATGAAACCAAAAGGAAAAAGGTGAGCTCAACTAGCCCAGTAAGAATATTATGACTAAGATAATGTAGAACAAATTATCTGTAGGCCTTAACAGGGAAAAATCTGATAGAATACAATAGACAACAATTTTTAGATCAACAACTGCAGTGGAAATAACAATCCATTGGAATAGTCAAGTAGAGCATGATGTCTACTATCTTCTATATATGATTTAAAAGTCCATCATCAATATTTTATCCCTGTAACACCAATCAATAAATATTTCAAATCAACGAATTATCCATGCACTACGGGCCAAGGATATTCGTTTGTATCACAAGTGGTCATGATCATGCCAAACAATTGTCCATTCATGCACTACGGGCCAAAGAAGACTTTCACCACATCATTTGTCTGAAACATTACGGGTCATGATTATACCAATACACAATTCATGGTCATAATCATACCAATCAATAGTCCATCTATGCACTACGGACCAAAGATGACTTTCACCACAATATAAACATCAGGATGATGACAATGATATAAGGAATCAATTTTACTTATATCAATCAAGTGAAATCAATGATAAATATTACTGATTTGTAATTCAATTTATCCAAAGTTAAAGAATATCTAAATTGTCAACATGATATTTAATTGTGGAGTAAAATTTAAGAATGATATTCATGTATCAAAAATAATTTGGACAGAAAAGAAATTAATTTTATCGTGAATAGTATCCCGTCAATTAGGGGTGTTCAAAAAATTCGGTTTTTCAATTTTTTATCGATCGGTTGAAACCCTGCACTCAGGAGGTACCGGTTTTTGGTTTCGGTTTTTCGATTCGATTTCGCGGTTTTTTAGACTTTTTGATGCTAAGTAGCGGTAATGAGAATTTCGAATTCGGTGAATGGCGAAAGAAGAATAAAACCAAAAGTATTAATTAATACTACTCCACTCATTACTTGCTCCAATATGTTCTGCGTTTTAGGCTTTAGCACATACATGATTACAAATAATAGTACTACTACTCCACTCATTCTACTAGTAATATTTTTATCATTAGATTAGATGTAGTGTGAAAATGACAACAACTTCGTCGGCTCCTACAATTAAAATATATACTGACCATGGCCATGCAAAGAACAAAGTGGGAATAAGTAGTTTTGGAAATAATACTACTCCTTATCTATCTAAAAAGCCCCAAACGACTAGTAACATTTTGAAATAAAAAAAGAATTCTAAAACCACGACTAATATATTAAAAAAAATTATTTAATAATTATTATTTATTAATAATTTTATATATCACCATGCATGCATGAGTATAAAGCAAAAAACCGAATCAAAAAAAACCGCATCCGATTGTGGTATCGATCTGGTACCAAACCTAATTTTAAGCATCTGGTTTTGGTTCTTAGTTTTTGGTATTTTTGGATCGATCTTAGGTTCGGTTTTTTTCAATGGGTTCGGTTTTTATCGATGAGTACTTCACCTAGTAAATAGTACCCCGAGTGAATAGTATCTCGTGAATAGTACCCCAAATAAAAATATTGAAATTTAATAAGAAAAGTCCAGACCAATATTCTAATGAAATGATACTAGATGAAGCGCAAAACTCAAGGATATTCTACTTGATTTTGGAATTATAGAAGCAATACTTACCATAGTAAGTTTAGATTTAGGAATATGAAAAAAAATAATATATGAAACTGCAAATGGATTTTCACCCGTCATGCGGTAATCCGCGTAGACAGATCTTTTCCACAAATAAAGAATGAGTACGAAAGGTTATTCACCATGCATGCGGTAATCCACGCAGACAAGTTATTCCCACATATTAAAGAATGAATACGAAGGGTTATTCACCATGCATGCAGTAATTCGCGTAGACAGATCTTTTTCACAAATAAAGAATGAGTACGAAGGGTTATTCACCATGCATGCGGTAATCCGCATAGATAAGTTATTCCCACAGATTGAAGAATGAATACGATGGGTTATTCACCATGCATGCGGCAATTCGCGTAGACAGGTTACTCGCGCAGATTAACAAAGAATGAATACGAAGGGTTATTCACCATACATGCGGTAATTCGCGTAGACAGGTTACTCCCGCAGATTAATAAAGAATGAATACGAAAAATAATATCCCTGACCTTAGTAAGAGATTGGATACTACAATAGTGAAGTAGCAAAATACTCTTCTTCTTTCTCTTTATAGTTTTAGTGAATTCGTAAGAAAGAGTGAAGAAATGAACTTCTATTTATAGGAGAATGGACTAAATAGTAACTAATTCACGGACAGTCCAGATTTATTTACTATTAAAATGGATGGTCCAAATTGATTTACTATTAAAACATCAACTGACGGTCTGAAAAAATTAGCACGTCTGCCCATGGAATAATAAGCCAAACTTACAACAAACGCCTATTGACAAACCCCTCTATTTATATCAAAAATTGAATAAATATTTACCACAAATCACTTATCTTTAATAAACACATTTTTAATCTTTCAATAATTATTCATTATTAATATTATAACTCACAATATTGATAACCAAATCATTCCCAGGATATAATAACCAATTAAATAACCAAACTCCTTACTGGCGCACAATTAAATAACCAAACTCCTTTCCTCGACAGAACTTTCTAGACATTGTCAATAATGCAAATAATAATATGAATAACTGTGTCGTCTCAATTACTGATTTAATAATATAAATTATTATGTAGATGATACTGTAACAATAATTAAATCAATAATATGATATACTATGCAGCAACTATTGTAGCAATTATTGAATGAAACTAAGTGACTTCTTATGTAAGCATCAATAATCAGAGATATTGTGCAATACCGTGTGCTACTGTGCAACAATGCGTATTACTGTTTTTTTATCACCGATATTTCAACAGTTAACGGTAAAAGTTTTGTCGTTATTTTTATAAAAGGTTATCTCTGTCGTTTTCTATATCCGGTAGTCATTTCGTTGTGGGGGTCCACCAGTGATCGTATCGTCGTACGGATATTCCTGGACAAAAAGAATATTCCATGACTGTAACGCCCCAGAAAATTAGATTTTTAGGAGAATTAAAATTTTATTTAATTATGTGGATTAAATGAATTTAATTGATTATTTATGGGAGAAAGCTAATTGAAGGTCATTCTATGACCTAGTTATGTCGGAACGTCGTAGTATTTTGGCTACATGATAGAATTAAAGTGTTTGAATTTCCAAGACGAAAATAAAAGCTTTCCGAGAAATTTTCCAGAAAACACTTTTTACGCATTTCTGTTGGCGAATTATTTTTGAACTTTCGAGAAATACGTAACGATAGAATATCGAGGTGAGATGGAATATCTAATAATATTTCAGTTATGGCAAACACCGTTTTTCGCCTGCGGACTTAAAACCTAACGATTAGGAGAAAGTGATTTACCAGAAGGAAATGTAATACGATTAATGAATTAAGCGATGATCGTATAATACGTAGGTATTGTATGAGGTAATTAATACTAGTATGATACGAGGTATTATACGAATATGTATGAATTATGATGTCGTATATGAATAAGCATACGTATTGGAATACGAGATTAATACGTAGAGTATATGTTATAAGGCTTTAAGCCATTTGTGAATAGACTTGTGGATTATGTGGGATGTACAAGTTCAATATGATTTAATATGAAAGTCCAATAGAATTAATATGCAAACCCAAGTGTTTGTAATGTGAAGCCCAAAGTAATTTAATGTGCAAGCCCAAAACTTAAGTTAAGGTAATTAAACCTAAGCCCAAGATATGGTCCAATGGATTAGGAGGATCCATAGAGCAACCCATGATCACATGGGTGATCTTGGTGACCAAGAAACAAGTGTGATGAGCACGAAGACTTAAGGATTAAGCAAATGATAAGTTAAGAAAACTTAATGGCTAAGGAATGTGATGAGCAAGCAAAGGGTAATAGTTGTGCTAAACAAGTAAACTTAATGGCCAAGTATGTTTGATAAGCAAGATAACTTAATGGCTAAGCAAATAATGTGGTAATCAAGTTAACTTAATGCCTAGGTAATGAATAGTAAGGAGGTGGAAGTGGTTTATTATCTAAACTACCCTTACTTTGAGATTTCTAAAAATAGAAGGAGTGCAAGCTCATTTGTTAGTTGTTAGATTTTCCACCAATAACTTATAGCTTATTGACTTGAGAGAAAAAGCTAGAACGTTAGCCTTTGTTAATTCAAATGGCAAGAAGAAGATGAAAGTTTATCAAGTGATCATCAAAGGGTAAGCAATCTTGAACCATTATTCTCTTTCTCTTCCATTGCTAGAGAAGTGGGTATGGGTAGAACTTGTATGCTAAGGAATGATAAGAATGATAAATCAATGGACTTAAGCCGTGTAAGTCATGAATAAGTAATTCAAACCTAAATAAGTTATGAACTCATGAGGAACCTATATGAACTTCTCATATGTTTTCCTTAATAATATGGTATGATAACAAGAAGCAAAGATGGTGGTTAAAAGATTAAGATCATGATAAGTCATGAGAAATTAAATCATAGTAGTTATACTTTTATAAGTTATAATCTCACAAAAAACAAGCAAGAACTTATCATGTATATAAGTTAATGAAATGAGTAGGTTAAGATGTTAGTATGACAGAATGAATCCATTTGAAATGAAGAACAAATCTTAAGTAACAAAGTTTTTCCAGAATTTACACGATTGGACGATAATCGTCGAATTAGTAAAATTCTCGGAATGGAAGTCGAATTTTGATTTTGAGCTTGGAAACATTGGTTTTCAATGGAGACAAGTCTTATTTGGCATTATAAAGTTGCGGACTCGAAAATGACCGAATTCTGACTTAGAACGAAGAAACGAGCATTGAACGTCCACGAACGTTTATCGTTTTCGTTAAAAATGGACTAATAGGTGAATTTTTAGTTAACGAAGTCAAATAGATAAAATTCTTGCATGAACACGTAGAGTATGTAATTTGTGAACTGTAGGCTCTTGAACGAGGACTTATAATGAAGAAGTTATGAGCCCTGGAATCTCACCTAAAAGAAAATCTGTTAAAATTTTATGAGGCACAGAGTCTACGCCGCAGCGCGACTCAAGGAGTAAAGAACAACGCTGCAGCGTGAGGTCGACCATAGTCCCCTGTTAATTGGCACCGTAGCGCGGCTAATATCAAAGGAGATGGTGCCGCAGCGCCGTGAGCAAGTCCTAGGTATTAAAACACCCGCACCAGGCATGAAGTTGTAAAGCAAAATGGCGCATGATACAAAGACTAAGTGAAGCATAGAAAAGAATGGTTTTGCATGTAAAGTAAAAGAGAAGTGAATGAAGAGTAAATTAAATTCTTAATCGACTTAATGAAACATCATTTAGGATGTATAACCTTAAGTAATACACCAGAGGTTGAAAGAAAGAATAATTAAACGAAGAACGTGAGGGGTAATTAAGTAAACCATGAATGGTATTTATTGTTGGTACTTCACAAATGAAGAGTGAGTTTGATTAATAATGTAAGGACGTTAGTAAGCCGCAAGCGATGATGATTAACTCCGACCGAGTTGTATTAATGAAATAATTTTAATTAAGTTATAGAAGAGAAAGAAGTTGGTAAGAACGATGTAATTATGACGGCAAGACGGAACCAATAATAACAAATTTAATACATAATTAGATTGAGAAGAAGGGTAAGATTCTTTAGGAACTATGTATGTACATTCATGACCTAATGTGGTATGTTATGTGGTTATGTGTTGTAGAGACCATAAAGACTCAAAGGAAACATAATTTTACTGTAGCAGACGCTGAAGGAAAGTTTTTATTAAACGCTTGTCTAACCTTCAAGTTAGCCAAGTTCTTTGTGATTCATGTTATGAGATGCATGAATTGTTTTATGAAAGGGTCAATTCCAGTTTTAACTTGGATAGACTATTCTTGAAAGATTGATTGATTTCTTTACAAGTCTTTTTCATATAGAATTGATAACGCTATCCTACGCCAGTTGGTTGGTATGGATTCAAGGTAAGCCTGAATATGAATAAATAAATGTATTTTCATCGAGTATTCAATGGGCAGGTGAGGTTGCCACAAATTAACGTACACACGTTTAATGAATGTAGTGTTGATCAACATAGAGTATTATAGGCTGATCACCTAAAAGTGCTCGTAAGCTATGCCAGACTTACGGACTTAGTGCCGGGTTGTCCTTTTCAAAGTAACTATGAAACACTCATTGTCTTGGACCAGAATTGATGTTTTACTAAACATTGTCATTGTAAAACGTTTTGAAGAAAAAAGAAATTCTATTTTGAATTATTGATAGTACTTCATAACTATTATCCAGTTATTGAACATATACGATTCCTATGTTTCAAGCATATTTTTTAAAGGAAATTGTTGTACTTGATGAGCTTGTTATGCTCACTCTTGCTTGAACCATATGAATGCAACTTAGACCGAAAGGACCGAAGGATCTGGCAAGGATAAAGGGAAGGCAAAGGCGAACCTGTAGCTTACCTATGTAATAGTATAGGTTTGTAATGATAATATTTGATATTATGACAAGAACAAATATAACGGTTATAAAGAATATGGGGAATGGTAATATTGTTTTGGAATATATGTAAGACATATCCGTTCTTTTGAGGCATTTCAATTGAATGTTTGTGTGAATTGTAGCACCGTGTAGCACCATATGTCAGGTTGGAAGAGACCCGGATTTGGAGGCGTCATAATGACATCTTGCTTACTTTGTAAAATTTGCACATATCACCCATAACTATAGCATTATATCAAATCAACACCTTATTATTCAAAATAATATCTAGAGAAAATTAAATCTTTATTCATAAAAAGTTGGGGTCTTACATATAATATTTAATACTTGGGGTAATATTGAAAACTAAGCAATTAATGCTTACTTGAAATTCTCAAACGACTTATATTAAGCGACAAAAACACTTTTCTAGGGATGGAGGGAGTACTTGATACACATTTCTGCTGAATAAACCCCTGTCAACTAATTTATTACAAAACTTTAAGGCATTCTTCGAATTTCCTTCCTTGTACTGAGCATTAACCAAACTATAAACAATTCTATTAGGTTCAATACCATTTATCATCATTTCCTTGAAAAGTGAAAACATCTCGAATCTTTCTCCTAAATTATTATAGCCATGTAATATATTGGGTAGTATAATAAGTTACAACAGTCGGCATAAGATTCCTCTTTATCATCTCCAGTAAAAGCTTTTCTGCTTCTTCCATCATTCCCATCTTGCAGGGATAATCAATTAAAATCGTGAAGGTTACTGTTAGAATAGTAGTTTAGTAGAGTCAAGATTGTTATAAAAGATGTGACACGGGTGATCCTTATCCTTAAGGTCTTTATCGCCTCCACCATGATCGTTTTGCTATGGGTTGCAGACGATATACCTCCAGGATATATGTCAAGCCTTAGTGAATAATCCGTGATAGCAATTCACAGAAAATTCCAATTGAACACTACTTTGTAGTAGTTATTTGCTTGTAAGAACAATTGGAGAAGATCAAAAAGAAAGAAAAAACATGTGCACAAACTTACTTGTAACTTATATGTTTTATATGCATATATCTTATCTTATATATACATATATGTAAGTTACATAAAATAGTATTTAATTCTATATTTAATCGTACTTAGTAATACTAAATATGTAAGTTAAATATATGTAGCCTACTTAGTAATACTTAGTAATAATTAGGAGTTAAATATAATTTGAATAGTCTCATTATTTTTCTTTTGTTCAAAAAAATAAAATAAAATAGACTTCTATTAAATGGAACTAAAGAAAAATCGTTTTTATCAAACAATTTTGCACCTTATTAAATGTCTCACTATAGACACTAATCAAATTATTTCTACACAAATCAAATAAAATTCTCTTTTATTCTCCACGTAGAGGACATTAATTTACACCTTTTATACTTACTTAAATTATGTCCACATATGAGTTTTATCAAACTCAAATATGACATATTATAAGTCACAATAGTATAAAATAAGGTGAAATATATAACAATCCCCCACTTGTTTGGAAAAACTATTTTTCATCCAAACAATTTCCTATCAAACAACTCTAAGGCATGTGTGCATAAAAGAGGGTGTGACGAACATTGAACCTTCCCTTAGTGTAAACAACTCAAAGTCACATCGAAGTTGAAGGTGTCCGTAGATTGAACCTCTACTTCTATATGATATGACCGGAATTGTCACACACACACACACAATCCTCCTACCATGGTGAGTATTCTCAATTGCTTTGCGTTAATATGGCCATGCGCAATACCCTGTTTCATGAACCTCTAAGAGAGTAAAGTATAACCCTCTATAAGAAGTGGCTCCACTTCTAGTTTATATATGCAAAGTGTTCCACATGTGTTTCTGTTGCTAATAACACAACAACTTTGTTAAGAGTATAACTCAGCATCGGTCGTGCACCAAACGTTACTATCTTAAACTACATATGGAATCACATCGATAGTAACACAGTCAACAACTGTGACTTATTTTTCCCATTTAACCTATAAACTAGGGGTAACCTAAGAATATGTTGGGTTCCCATCACCCCTTACTCAAAGTTGTTTAAGTTCCATATCACAAGTAGTTAAACTTACTAAGATCTCGTCAAAGTCTTAGTAAAAAGATAAGTCAAGTCGTCACTTGACTTTCTCGTAAGATAAATATTATAATACCTTCTTGTATCAATTATCTAACAAAAATTATGTCATGACCAACATGTCAAGACTTATCATTAAAGGTAATCTCATATGCTCTATACAAAACAATTTCATTATCACATCATAATGAACTAAGCAATGGAATTGGCCACAATTTAATGTTTTAACAACAAATTTCGATTTCATTATCACATCATTAGTATACTAAGTTTAAAACTGTATGTAATATCTGATCTCGTGCATTGCATATCAAACACAAGGCTCCCACTAGCGAATGTGTACTTCAGCTTTACAATAGCTATATCAGAATTAACTTTTAGTGTACCACTACTATTAAAGAATTATTAAATTCTTTAATCTCAAGGTATATCAAACTTTGTTTAGTATAGCCTCTCAATAAAATTTAATTGGTTTAGTTGGAATCATCACTATGTTTTCACATGATAATAAGATAACATCTATTTTATAAGTCTTTCAACATAAAGACGGAAATAGATATTTGTTAAACTCGTTTAGGTTAATAATACTATGTAAAATGATTAACATATCACTAATATACACAAAAACTATCACATTATAGTTTATACAATTATATTGTTAGTGTAAACATATAAATAATTCTATATCCGATAGAATCGACTCAAGGTAAATATGCACATATTATCACCTAATATGTATCCACTTTAATATTTATAACTTAGTTTCAATCTCACTATTGAACTAAATCACAATAAATATTTTGGATCATATTTAGGCTAATAAAATAGGTATTTTATTTACCAAATTATTATATAGATTTTCTTCACCAAATCAATATTGTTCTTTCTAGGTCCAGTTTATAACTTTGTAGAACCTTAGATAATTAATTAAGTGAAACAAGTTCACATTTTAATATTATTCAAAAGTTTGTGTTTCAAAGACTTTCATTTCATAAGACTACACAATCAAATTGAATTTTGCAACAAGAAATTCATAAGCCTTACTATTTCTTACATAAATAAATTTATGCTTCAAATAGTTGAAAGACCAAAATAAAAATCTCAAAGAATCACCCCCACACTTTTAAATAATTGATATCTCATTGAATAATTTCACTTCACAATTTATGCTCACTACTTAAAATAAATTTTAGATTAATTAACATTTTATGTAACAATGTTCCTATAAATATTACTTCCACATAAGAATATTAAGGAACACTTATCAAAACATAAAATAAGTTATTGCACATTTTGTGTATTAGTTATTCATATAAAGATTGTTTCAATATAAGAATCTTTTAGAATACCCCCACATAAGAAAACAAGTTCTTATTTTCTAAATTACATAAAATCTCAAATCTAAAAAATTATTTAATATAAGCACTTAATAAATTATACATGTACATTTTTCAAGTATACCAACACGTAACACTTGACTCTATGTAATAGTATAAAATTCATTATATACAAATTATAGCACAACTCATCATATTGCACAAATTTATTTGCATATAAAATAGGCTTAAATATGAATTAGTACCCTAAACTATAGGCCATATTCCACTTCGGTGATCTACCTTTCAATTTTGTCAATTAGATGATAAAATTATTAAATTTTTTCAATTGTAAAAAATTGAACATGCCACGTCAGAAATTGCTGACGTGACAACTTAAGTGGGGCCTTATGAAGCTGGTGTGGCAAAAAAAAGAGTTTTTTAATCATAATATTGATTGTTTTGTATTAATTAGTTATGTTATATAATTTGTTGTTTGACCATTTTACCCCACACCAAATCAGATTTGTTTATTTTATGATTAAAAAACTCTTTTTTTCTGCCACACCAGTTTCCTAAGGGCCCCATTAAGTTGCCACGTCGCCAATTTACGACGTGGGTATGTTCAATTTTTTTCAATTGAAAAAAATTAATAGTTTAATCATCTAATTGACAAAATTGAAAGGTGGATCACTGAAGTGAAATATGGCCTATAGTTTAGGGTACTAATTCATATTTAAGCCTATAAAATATAAAAATTAATATTTACTTTCTAAGAAATTAATTTATCACACAAAATTAATTTATGTAGAAAACAAATAAAATTCACACACATGAATTAGTATATCCTCAAGTATATTCTTGTCCCAACTTGGATAGTAAATATCATAAACAATATATCTTTTGATATTTACAATATAGAATTCAAGACAATCTTCATAATAATATGAAATAGTTGAACTTCACTATATTTATAAAAATTCCAAAAAATAATATGTTTATCTCAATTAGAATATACAAAATTCATATGATCACATTAAAATTTACTACTTCTTAGACAAGAAGTACACATAAAATAAATCAATATATCAATTATGATTATCCCAAAAACACTACGAATATCATTTATAAGTGTTTTCTCAACATCAAAATCATATTGTACACAAGATTTATTCAACCAAATCTACTTCTACAATATCTCTTCTAACTATTAGTTTATAATTAATTTATTATCCACAAACAAAGTAATTTATCTCAAAATTCATGCATACAAATACCATGTAATATTACACACTAAATATTACCTCAAACTTTCTATGCATAATTTTGTTCAAGAAGAACATAAATTTACTTTATTCTCAAAATACATTAATTTACAACTAATTTGTTATACATAGAGACAAGTAAACTTCTTAAATTTTACTACAACTTTCTCATAATAAATTAATCTCAATTAGTGTATAAGAAAATAATTGTCTCAAATTTCATACATACATATATACATCAAATATTTTATCTACTCATAAAATATTATAAACAAAATATATATGTACAAAATTAAATTTATTCCATCATGAACAAAAATTTAATTACTTTTCTTGTGACAACCCTAATTTTATAAGTTAATAAAATAAGAATTTAATAATTAAAATTCTTATTATGAGATGTTTTGAGTTTGAGTATGTATATATACGTGCTTTATATATTTTGAAATATGTGATCGGTGTGAAGATATATATATATATATATATATATATATATATATATATTGGAAAAATGAGGTATAATAGTTAAGTTAACTATTAAAGAAATTAAATGAATTTGGTAATTATTTTAAATATTTATTGAACTAAATAAATATTTTAAATAATTTATTTGTTGAGAAAAATAAATAATTTATAAAATTGTGGTATAATAATTTAGTTACGTGTGTATGATAATTAAATTAAAGCAAAGGTAAATTTTATTCTTTGAAGATTTAATTTAATGAATTAATTAAATTAAATGAGTTGTTTAATATTAAAGAAAATAAGTAAATTAAATAAAGCGATGTTTAAATCTAATTTCTTAATTAAATTAGATATATGATTATTTATTAATCATCAGAAGAATTATAATTGTAAGTTATGTAAATTGGTTACATGTGTGACAAATAAAAAACTATATAATATAATATTATTAAAATAAACTAGTGGGGGATAATTGGGTGTAGCCAAACAAGGTCTTGTCACCTTTGGCTTATTGTAACTGACGTATTGTTTTGCTAACGAAAGAATAAGGGTGAAAGCCATATCAGTTTATATTTTTACGCGTCTTATTTTCCTAAGGATAACTAAGACAGAGTATTGGAGAAAGCAAGAGAAAAACACAGTGAAAGAAAGAATTCTCTGAGATTGTCAAGAGGTAGGAGAGGAATTTCTAAGCCTTGACATCATCTCTTGCTAGCAAACAATCAAAGGAATAAGGTATAACCCTAATTTTAACTTTATTTTTGGAATTTCTATTGATAATTATGTTGGATTGATATATACATGTATGAAGGGTTTATACTCTGTTAATCATCACATGTGGGTGTTGTTTGAGTATCAAATTCAAGAAATTTGGGTTTGTAGGGAGAAAGGTTAATAACAGTGTATGTTTATCAAAACTGGCTTAAGAAAGTACAAAATTTTATGTCTAATATGTGTTATAATCTGCAAATTGGTATTGGATTATGTTAATATGTGAAGAAACGAAACGGCGTAGTTTAAATCGTGTTAATTGGTTAAGAAACGAAGCTGTGGCGATCGAATTCGCTAAATGTGTATAAAACATGAAAATATAGCATGAACATTGAATTGGAACCCTTAAAATGATTTGTTATTATGTTTGAAGTGTTATAATTATTCTCTAGATGAGTAGCTAAGAGTTTAATGAGTCTAGCGAATCGAAAACCAACTAATTCGGACTTAAAACGAGAAAGTTATGTCAAAAGCGTGTTTTATGCGGAAACCGCCAAGAAAAGCCGCCCAAAAGACGGGCGTGCAGCTGGGCTGGGGTTATTGTGTGGGCGCGCTGGCATGGTGAGGAAAATGGGCGCGGCCGCGCCCCATGTGTACTGACTGTGACTACTTTGACTTGTTTTGGTAAAATGATCATAACATTTTCATACGAACTCCGGTTGAGGTGATTCAAGATGATCCGGAACGACGATGAATAGACCTACAACTTTTAGTCTTTAAGTTTTTCAATTTGAGGTCTGTGAAAGGGGTCAAAATGGCCATTTGTGGGGTTGATATGAATAAGGAGGCAATCGGAGGGCGTCGGGCATGCACGTATGTAAGTGTAGTGCTTATGACGCTAAAAGATGTTGTTCTAAGTTATAAAACATGAATGTTAGTAAATATAATGGTGATTAAAATTAATAAATAATGTATTACATAAGTTATGTAAGCACACACAAGAGAGACAAATTGGGCGTGTGACGAATAAACGTCGAAACGCCGTGATAAGTGATAATGAACGTAAAAAGTGTTTTAAATCAAATGAAATGAATATTATAAGATATTGAATAGTGTTAATATAAAACCAATAAGTAGTCTTAGCAAGACTTAAACCCTTGAATGAATTTTGAATATTACATAAGTCAAAAAGTTAACACAATCTAATTGAACATTGTGTGCTAATTAACAGGAAGGATTATGAGATGTGGAGTAGTGTTTACATTACAATTACTATGTGTTTTTATGTGACTAATAATTGATGTGTATGATTATATAATGGTGTAGGGCATGTGAAGTGCAGATAACTATAAGCTGTTAAAATATTATTGGTAAACAACAATCAAAGCAAGTCTTTCAGTTCCTATTTGCTATGTGTGAAAGTAGTATGCACACAAGCCAATCATGTTTGATGATAAAGCATATACTTTGTAACAATCTTATTCATTTATTAATAAAAAGTATTAATTTATTAAAGGCTTTTAATTATCTACATGATGCTGTTTTATAATATGTGATAAACCCATAGTTTTAAGCAATGCTTTTAGAATAATGATGATGATCATTTTAATGAGATCTAAATTCTTAGAAAGCTTAAAACTAAAATAGTTCCCAATCGTTGGATTACTAAATTGGGGGTTAGTGAATTCGGATAGATTGGTACATACGTTGCTTGCTCATTGGATGAGGATGATTGATCTCATGATCATTTATGTGGAGACACTAAAGCAAGTATGTAGGAGCTTATTAGAGAATAAGTTCACTGAACGTGGCTCGCTAAGGAATACCTAATGGAGTTTTATTTGCCTGTCAATAGGAATTCCTGTTGTGATAGTAGTACAAGTAATCCTTGGACTTGAGATCATCATAGTATCTTGTGTATGATGAATTATACTTTGACTTATTCCTTAAGACCCTTAGGGTATATCAAAGGGTATGCTTGGGTATAATAAGTTGTACATGGAGATAATGTATGATCAATAAAGAATCTACCACTTCTAATAAAAGAAGAGAAATGTCCTATGTGATTCGATAAATGACAACCCAAAAGTCCTTGGCCAAGGCAGAATGAAATTAGAAAGGAGTTTGTAATTTGCATTATTTGGAGTTGTGCATTTAAGGATCGAAATACATATAATTAAATAAAATAAGACTTGTGGTAATTCCATGTCTTATATTTAATTGGGATATTGTATGGTGGAAGGATTGAATTGTACGGTAACTATTTACTCAAAGGTTCTTTAATGATTAGTGTTGAAATCTATATTATCTGGAAAGTCGTTGATCGCTAGGGAGGCTTATCCTATTGTAGAATAAATATTATTTAAATAAATTAATTATTTAATTTATTTATTTAAATAAGATTAGAATTATTCTAATTGATTTATTCAATAGGTTTAATATGGAGAACCTAAAGGGTCACACCATAAAAGGAAGAATAATTATTTAAGAAGTTAATGGCATAATCGTAATAATATGTTATGTATATTTAATTTAATCTATGGTGATAGAATAAATTAAATAGCTTAATATTTATTATTTAATATTTTAGAAATATTAAATATAAATTAATAAGAGGAGTCTTATTAATATTATTACAATTATTATTATTTTAATTTCTGAAAGAGTTTAGGAATTAATTTAATATAAGTACTCTCATTTATTCCTAATTGGATTAGGAAGGAAAAGTAGTTAAAGGAGTTTAATTAATTATCCCTAATAAGATTAGGGAGCTTAATTAATTAAAAGAATTTAATTAATTAAATAAAACCCAATTTCTTAATTGTTAAGGTGGGTTGCCCACATCTATAAATAAGAGGAGTCTTATTATAGGTGGGGTGGTTGACTTTTACAACGTACGACATAATTCCAATTTGTTGGAGAGTACGCCCTTTTTCTATACAAATAGGAAAAACTAGGGTTTGAGCCAATACACCATCTTCTTGAATCTTTATTTTTCCTTGGTGGATCACCTCTAGAGGCCAAACACTTGGGTGGCTAACGTTGATCAAAGGAAGGAACCAAACCCGGTGGATTCAAGTTGAACGCGAAAGGATTTGGAGGTGAACTTGTACCTGAGGAAGCTCGATCTTCAAGGGTATGATTTTATTCTTTATCTTTTCGTTTAATTAATAATTGTGCATAAAGGGTGATCCGGGTATATGGTTTGTAAAAAAATTAAACTCTGATTTATCTCGCTTCCGCTTAATTTTTGCAATTTGATTGTGTTCATGAATATTAGAAACCTAACAGTGGCATCAGAGCCAAACCTTTATGCGAATTATTAATTGTTTTAATTTGATATGTATATTGATATGTGTTTAGAACAATTTAATTGGGCATAATTTTATTGTATAAAATTTAATAATAATAATAAAAAAAATCGTGTATCCACTCTATCAAAAAACCGTTGGACATGCTTGATACTCCTGTTATTTATTAATTCACGGAAAGCAATAATAATCTGGGCACGAAAATCAAGGAGCATCAGTGTATGTGGTAATCAAGGGATGTCTAAGGAATTTTTATTTTTTTTTATATGGCCGAATGAAATCTTGGTCAATTTTTTTTTTAACAAGAACTGGTTAGCTTATTATGCACGGATTGGTGGCATGATTTGGCCCACGAAAAGGAAGGAACATGGAATAAAAAACGTGGATGATTTCCGTGGATTGAAAAAAGGGGACAAAAAAAAACGTGCATGCTAATGGATTGAAGCATGTTAACAGGTTTTTTTAAAAAAAAAAGGATCAGCGCACGGTTTTAATATAATATATATATATATATATATATATATATTGGGTATTATATTATATATATATAATAGTTATATATATATATATATATATATATATATATATATATATATTATTCTTAATTATTTTATAATTAAAATAAAATGTTTATTTTAATTTTAAAATAAAAAGTTTATTTTATATTAAAATATAAGGTTTATTTTAATTTTAAAATTAGAATTTCATGCTAACTAATTAGAGTTGGAATTGGATTCCATGATAACTAATTGGAGTTGAAATTGGATTCTTAAATAAAGGAGTTCATTTAGATATGAAATAAGATTTCATATTATTCAAAATAAAAGAGTTTATTTGTGAATAGGAAAGAGAATCCATGTTTCCTTAAATAAAGAAGTTTATTTAAATATGAAATAAGATTTCATATTATTCAAAAATAAAGGAGTTTATTTGTGAATAGGAAAAGAAAATTCGTGTTTCCTTTAATAATATTTTTTTTTTACATGGAATTGGATTCCATAATTAATTAAAATAAAGGAGTTTATTTTGATTAAAGATTTTGATTAAAATAAAATAGTTTATTTTATTCAAAATAGGATAAATTAAAATAAAATAATTTTATTTTGATTTAAATTTGGATTAAAATAAAGGAGTTTATTTTTATTCAAAAATAGATTTTATACTAACTAAATTTGCCCATTAAATGATATCAATATATTTATTAAATGTTTATTATTCATAAGATGAATGTTATTTATTGATGCATATGGTGATATGTATGATAATAAATGGGATTGATTATGGACTATTGACCAATATGATTGGATTTTATTTTAGTTGGATGCATGAATGTATGGGTCTTATTAAATGGGGTCTGCGTACCTCGTCTTCTCTAATTTTTCTTAATGTAAATTCTATCTCCCTCTTATGTACTTCCCCTTGACTGCTGATCAAGGTTTCTATTTATTTTAAATAGTTTTGTAATAGGAATAGTTAGAATTAATTTTGAAAAATTGGAGATCAAGAAGCAAGGAGCGCTTGAAAACCCGTTTGTAATGGAGCCCGAGTTTAAATGTAATAGTTATATTTAAATATTATTTCTTGCACCCCTAGGGTTTGACCTTTTGGTTCACTTGGAGGCTCTAGTGAACCAAACTAGAATAAAAGTCCATAATCAATCCGAGTAGAATATAGTATTCTATATGTGCATGCTTATACTATATATATTATATATTATGCAAACATGCTTCGCATGTTAATTAATATGACGTATTTTATATATATATATAATGCATGCGCGCTAAACAAGATGAGACAAATTAATAACAAACCCCTCAATTTTTTTATATTAAGTCCTAAGCGTTCAAAGATATTTGGAATATCGAAGCGTCAGCCTTCTAGCATGATAAAATTAATAGAGTATTAAATATTTAATATGAGTTTGTTGTGTCACCACAAGGCAAGTATTAAGTATTTAAGATGTTAATTTATCACATTTGATGCTTATAAAGAAAATTGAACAATATTGTTTTGTTGTGTCACCACAAGGATGATATTTTCTTTTTGAATATATGGAGTGCTAGGTCGGACTTAACTTGGATAATTTTGATTCGGATGTGCCACCACTTGATCAAAATAATCTAAGAGGCAAAAAGAAAAGGTGTTGATAGTTGATGTAATTGACAAAAGTTGTCTACCTATTTATTTATATATAGTTTGTTGTGTCACCACAAGGCTATATACATTTGAAATGGGATCCTTATTCTCACTAGCAAATCTTTAATTAGATTTTGCCGAACTATATAAGTGAGGGTAATATAGTTTGAAGAAAATAGTGGGAGATACCAATTTAAAACAAGACCTAAATTATTTTGGTAATTAATAAAAGAATGTATGTTAAAATGTTGTTAATTACAAATTCATTTACTGAGAATTTTACAATGTCTAAAAGTACTATCATCATGAAGCATATTAGATGCTAAATTAACCTGGATAGAATTAAATGGATTGGTTAAGGAATATGAGAATAGTTCTCATGTTTGAAAAGCTATCTTATGTCCTTAATACGCCTATCCTCGCAATGGTTGCGCATAATGCCTCGAGGAAGAGATTGCTACTTTTAGAAAGTGGCAAGATGTTGCATGATTGGCTCAATGCATCATGCTTCGCATCCATGAGTAACGAGCTTTGCCGTCAAGATGAAACTATGGATGCTCCTACTATATTCCCCGCACATCAAGTAGTTGATGGTAAGAAAGTAGGACCGATAGATATCGGATATCTAAGGAGCTCTTTCCGATCTAGAATGGCCAATGGCACTATAAGATGAGATAAAAGTCCTTAACATTATCAATTTGATTGATCAATTAGGACAACGAGTTTTGTCATGGATGGAGAGTTGAGCCAAGATTTGATCTTGCACTCACTCCCGGACTCCTTTCACAATTGTTGTGAATTTTTCATATGAACAAGCTAGATATCAGTCTCGCTGATTTGCTTAACATGTTGAAAATGTTGAGAGTGACTTTCCAACCAAGAAAAACAAAGTCTTACTTGGTAGGGGCCAAAAGATCTTTGAAAAGAAGAACGATTCAAAGAAGGTAAATAGAAAGGCATAAACAAAGGATAATAAGAACAAAATCGATCACGGATAGCAAAGGAGTTTGCTTCCACCGCAATAAGCTGGACACTAGAAAGAAAAGCTGAGAAGCATCTTGCAGAGGCTAACCAAAGAAGCTTAGTGAAGTTTTGATTTACAATACGCTTTTTGTTCATGATTGAAATAAATTTTTCTTTAAGTCAAGGTTCTACTTGGGTATTGGATACCGACTTTGGTTATCATAAATATAGATTTATGAAGGACCAAGCAGTAGAAAGCTAAACAAGTATAAGTAATCTATGTGTGGGAAATGAAGCAAAGGTTGCAACATTAGCCATAGAAACTTATAGTTTAGCAATGCCTACAGGCAAATCTATTAAGTCAATAAGTTGTTATTGTATTTTAGTTCTCGTTGAAAACATTATTTCCATTTTATTGTTGGACAATGAAATCTTTGGTATTATAATTAAGAACAATTGTTGTTCTATTTATAATAATAATGTTTTGTATAGAATCGGAATATTACTTAATAAATTTTGTATACTTGACTTACATGAAAATAATTTTGCATATTGAACAAATTAATATAAGAAAAGGAGATGATCATTCAAAGAGTTGAATGTGTGTATTTGCTGAAATACAAGTGTGAATTATTTGAAAGGTTCAAAGAATTCAGAAGTGAAACAAATTGACAATGTATTAAGATTCTTTGATTAGATCAAGGAATAAATACTTGTGCAATAAGTTTCTAGATCATCTCAAAAGGTTTTCTCATAATGGACACATCCTGATACGCAATAATTGATTGATGTATCTGAATGAAAAAACGTACCTTGTTGGACATGGTGCGGTCCATAATGATTTTACCGACATTTCAGTATCCCTCTAGGGTCATGTCCTAGAAATGGCTGCATATCTACGAAAATGGTAACCTCAAAATCCGGCCCCAAGACTCCATAAAAGTTATGGATAGGGAGGATTCCTAATCTTAAGTATGTTAAGATAAGGGGTTGTCCAACTTATGTGAAAAGGTTTCAAAGGATAAGCTTGGGACAAGATTTTATAAGTGTCGATTTGTGGGACATCCTAAAGTAAGTTTAGGGTATATGTTCTATAATCCTACTTAGCAAAAAGGTATTTGTTATGAAACACGCCGCTTTTATAAGATAAAGGTGTTTATCATTGAAAGGGCTAGTGGGAGGATAATAGATCTTGAAGAGTTCAAGAACCACAAAATACTATAAGTCAAATAAGAGGAACCTGTAGATAGACCTATTATACCACAACTGAATCGTAAATCTGGAATAGTACCAAAGATACCTAGGAGGTATGGATTCATCATGGATGATGATGATGAGGTACACATCATAGAAGATGATGATCAAGAGTTACATTCGATGAGGTAAAACTTCTAGTGTGTACAAAAGGGTCAGTGGGAGCGTCGTGAAATTTATAGTATTATATGTTGATATACTACGGATGAGGAATAACATACCAATGCTACAATCAGTAAAGATAAAGTTGTCTAAACATTCCTCCATGAATGATTTGGAAGAGTATCTTAATTGGGGATATAAATCTATATAGATAGATTTAAGAGGATGCTCGACTTAACCCAAGGAACGTATATTCATTTGATGCTAAAGTCGTTTAGCATGGCAAACTCCAAGAGATGTCTCATGTCGATGAGCTATGGAGTGTATCTCTCTAAATAGTCCCCACAGACTCCTGAAAAGAGAGGTCGCATGAGTGACTATCATGTATGCAATGAAATATACGAGACCTGATGTTGATCAGTCATATTCTGGAGAAGTTCACTATGAGTCAGTGAAAAACATCTTAAAGTGCTTAACCGGCACTAAGGATGTGATCATATTCATGGTGGGTCTAAATTAAAACTAGAGGGCTTAACAGACTCAAGTTTTTCGAAGATGAGACAAGATGATGAAAAATCCACTTTAACGTAAAGGGTTATCTTGAGCAATTAGTGCGGTGAAAAGGAAAGGTTCCAAACAAAGAAAGAGTTCTTTGGTTTAGTGATAAAGACAAAGTAAATAGCTATAAATGAAGTCGCAAGTTGATTGTTTGGATTAAAGTTCATTACGAGAACTAGGAATAGTTTCTAAGTCTCATCTTGGATCTAAACATGTGTTGTGGCACTTTCATTTGATTATTAGAATCATTGAAAGATGGGAAATCACTATAGAGATAGTGGACTCTCAAGAACAACATTACATATCCATTAACTAAAGCTTATCCAACAAAGCAGGATAAATCACTTACTTAGAAAAAGAGTATAAGATACAATGGCGATTGGCTTTAGTGCAAGTGGGAGATTGAAAGTAGTATGCACACAAGCCAATCATGTTTGATGATAAAGCATATACTTTGTAACAATCTTATTCATTTATTAATAAAAATATTAATTTATTAAAGGCTTTTAATTATCTACATGATCTTTGTTTTATAATATGTGATAAACCCATAGTTTTAAGCAATGCTTTTAGAATAATGATGATGATCATTTTAATGAGATCTAAATTCTTAGAAAGCTTAAAACTAAAATAGTTCCCAATCGTTGGATTACTAAATTGGGGGTTAGTGAATTCGGATAGATTGGTACATACGTTGTTTGCTCGTTGGATGAGGATGATTGATCTCATGATCATTTATGTGGAGACACTAAAGCAAGTATGTAGGAGCTTATTAGAGAATAAGTTCAATTTGAACGTGGCTCGCTAAGGAATACCTAATGGAGTTTTATTTGCTGTCAATAGGAATTCTGTTGTGATAGTAGTACAAGTAATCCTTGGACTTGAGATCATCATAGTATCTTGTGTATGATGAGTTATACTTTGACTTATTCCTTAAGACCCTTAGGGTATATCAAAGGGTATGCTTGGGTATAATAAGTTGTACATGGAGATAATGTATGATCAATAAAGAATCTATCACTTCTAATAAAAAAGAGAAATGTCCTATGTGATTCGATAAATGACAACCCAAAGAGTCCTTGGTTAAAGCGTAATGAAATTAGAAAGGAGTTTCTAATTTGCATTATTTGGAGTTATGCATTTAAGGATCGAAATACATATAATTAAATAAAATAAGACTTGACAAGTAATTCCATGTCTTATATTTAATTGGGATATGTATGGTGGAAGGATTGAATTGCATGCAGTAACTATTTACTCAAAGGTTCTTTAATGATTAATGTTGAAATCTATATTATCCGGAAAGTCGTTGATCGCTGGGAGGCTTATCCCTATTGTAGAATAAATATTATTTAAATAAATTAATTATTTAATTTATTTATTTAAATAAGATTAGAATTATTCTAATTGATTTATTCACAATAGGTTTAATATGGAGAACCTAAAGGGTCACACCATAAAAGGAAGAATAATTATTTAAGAAGTTAATGGCATAATCGTAATAATATGTTATGTATATTTAATTTAATCTATGGTGATAGAATAAATTAAATAGCTTAATATTTATTATTTAATATTTTAGAAATATTAAATATAAATTAATAAGAGGAGTCTTATTAATATTATTACAATTATTATTATTTTAATTTCTAAAAGAGTTTAGGAATTAATTTAATATAAGTACTCTCATTTATTCCTAATTGGATTAGGAAGGAAAAGTAGTTAAAGGAGTTTAATTAATTATCCTAATAAGATTAGGGAGCTTAATTAATTAAAAGAATTTAATTAATTAAATAAAATCCAATTTCTTAATTGTTAAGGTGGGTTGCCCACATCTATAAATAAGAGGAGTCTTATTATGGGTGGGGTGGTTGACTTTTTACAACGCATTTGACATAATTCCAATTTGTTGGAGAGTACGCCCTTTTTCTATACAAATAGGAAAACTAGGGTTTGAGCCAATACACCATCTTCTTGAATCTTTATTTTTCCTTGGTGGATCACCTCTAGAGGCCAAACACTTGGGTGGCTAACATTGATCAAAGGAAGGAACCAAACCCGGTGGATTCAAGTTGAACGCGAAAGGATTTGGAGGTGAACTTGTACCTGAGGAAGCTCGATCTTCAAGGGTATGATTTTATTCTTTATCTTTTCGTTTAATTAATAATTGTGCATAAAGGGTGATCCGGGTATATGGTTTGTAAAAAAATTAAACTCTGATTTATCTCGCTTCCGCTTAATTTTTGTAATTTGATTGCGTTCATGAATATTACAAACCTAACAATGTGAACTTGGTGATTAGCTGTTTTAAATCTTTATTGCAAAGAGCGTGATGTGTTATATATATGTTGAATGTATGAAATGTTAAATTCAACTTATGACTACGTTGATTGAGTAAAGCATGCTGATTGAGTAAGGAACTCAATCTTTATACTTGTTATATGAACTATATATTGTATGTTATGTTAGTCCAATGTTTATGAGATATATGTTGAGCATGTTATTATGTGCTACGTGATGTATGAGAACTGTTAGATTTTGCTGGGCTGTCGAGCTCAACCTTGCAAATAACCATTTTTGCTGGTTAAGGATTGAAGGTAACTCTATGTGCTACTTGAATGACGTGGATCAGAAATAATACACGAAGATTAATATTTTATCTAAAGTTGTTATTTCTTTAAACCATGATTAAGATTCATGAGATGTACTAAATGTTTTATGATGTATAGATTTATGTTGAGTTGTAAAGTTCAAGTTTGAGCTGTCCGATGTATAAAAGGTATCAATTTGATATGTAAGTATATATATATATATATATATATATATATATATATATATATTAACTCTGATAAAGTGAATCATGGATTATATATGATTCAAAGACATGTAGATGATAAAGGTTGTGATTCAGGGAATTAAAGTAAGAAGATAGAAAAGTTTAAATTATTCCGCATTTTATTAATTTTAATGTTGATTAATTATGTAAAATCAGAAGTTAGACGTATTATTAACGACCGAAGTCGATAATTAAATTGTATTAATTTTGGGGTCGTTACAATTGGTATCAAAACTGTAGGTTATAAACCTTAGGTAGGAGTACCGTAGGCTATAACCTTAAGGAAAGAAGGTGAAGATAATGAAAGAATAAGCTCAAATAGAGTTTGAACAATAAGAAGTAATTTAAGAAATTTATATAGAAGGGATTAAAACATGCGTGAAAGGATTCAAAGAAGAATCTCATTGAGATATAAGGAATATGAATGTGGGGTTACCCAACTCCAATAATAAGAATGTAAGGTGATAATAAATAGACAATGTCTATAAGAAGAGAATGATAAAGAAGTTAAGAATAAAAAAAATTATATTTAAGTATGGTACAATTGTACTCTTTAATAGTTGATGTATGGTATATGGGCTAAACGATTCCTTCATAGAGCAGAGGTATATACGAACTAGCAACTCGGAACCTAGTTTGTTGGTTGTTTGTGGAAAACCACTCAGCGTACCATATTGAAACTGTTAGAGACTCGATGTGTACCAAGTATAGAAAATGGATACGTATGTTGAAAATGTGGAGCTCAAATGAAATGTTGAGCAATGTAAATGAAGTTAGAAATTCTTAAAGGAAGAATTGTTATATAATCAAGAAAATTCAAAAAAAGAATATTGAAGAGATATAAAGATAAGAAATGGGAGTTACCTAACTCCAATAGCCAAGATAATGAATAATGTCATAAATGATTAAAAAGGGAAAGAATGAGGATCGTAAAAAAAAACGATCACGAGTTAAGAAAAGAATTTTAAGGGAGATGATTATAGAATAAGATCACGACGTGATCTGTTTAAGTTATAAAACGAAGATGGTTTGTAATGTTTGAATAATTATAGCTTGATGCTATAAAGATAATGTACTATGATATAGTACAAGCTAAACTCGCGAGGAGTTATAGATAATGTGATACGAGGAATTCGTATTGAGCAAAGGGCAAGTTAAAAAAAATAAGTTATAAGCAAGATAGAGTTAGGATGGATTTTAATTGAGTTGTACAAACTTTTGTATGAGCGAGGGTTTTGTGCTTGCGCTCAGTTTATCACATTGATAATCATTGGAATGTTGGTGTCGCGCTATCAATGTATATGTGGCGAAAAGGTGATTCTTTTCTCATGTGTATATTTGATAGTTAGAAACTATTAAGATTAGTCAGATATTATTAGGGTTAGGTACGAGTTCTTAAAACTAATGCATATAGTATGTTCGTGACTCATAATAATATGATATGTTTGGAACCCCTCAGCGAATGGACGCCTATGGTCTGACTAGGATAAGTTCTTAAACTCGTATTATTGTGGCAAGTTCTTGAACTTCCAATGTGCGATAAGTTTGACGAACTGGGCTATAATATAGTGTGAATGGAGTATTGAGGATGATAGGAATAGATAGACCTATTAAGAAATGGATCATTATAGAAAGTAGACTTGATGGTGGAAGCATAGGTATTCCAAATCTTCTAGCTATGTTAGACTTCAAAATTTTTTACAGCAAGCTAAATTCCCACTATGTGCCTTTTAAAAATGAATTTTACTCTCAACGCATGGTGACAAATGTGTATGGGTGGACTTCAGGACACTAACACATCGTTACCTGTTGAGATATGATATCACTAAAATTGATTTTCAAAGATTTTTGAACTGTTTAAAGAACAGTCTATGCTAATTGTTTCGGCTAGACGAAAATGATTTGAAAATATCAAAATATATTTTATATCATTAATGCATCATGTAACCTGGTGCAAAGATGATAAAAACGATGAAGTTATCAATGCATAATTACTTAGTGTTGGATGTGATCATCGGATCGTCAACCCACTATGTTATGATGTAGTATGACAAAATTACAAAATAACGGAATCCTCAACGTACTATTAAGACGGTACAGTATCATGACGTCATATTCTTTAAAACTAAGAAAAGTATACTAATTGAGTTGGTTAAAAATAATATGGATATATATATATATATCTCGATTGATGTCTGAGTTATTGCTAGAAGTCTATGCTACTTAATTTAGCTAGACAAATATTGAAAAATGTTCATGAAATTCAAGTGTTTTTTGTCAACCTATACCAAACCAAATTGTTTTGTTGTGGATTCAAATGTTAAGAAGCTGAGGTGAACAACCCTGTAAAAAGGGACATGTTATCGGAGACAATGGTTTTGAAAGTAACGCATATAGTCGTTATGATGTTAAGATGTAATCGTTGTTACCTGACGCATTTAGGGTACGATAAATTTGATCACCTAGAATACTTGCAGAGAGTATTTTCAGTGTGTGATTGCTAAACATTCTGCTAAAGATGGTTTACAGTGGTGGTGCACAATTAAACCTGGAAAAGAGTTCAAGGTCCGTATAGTCTTATGACTGTTAAAGGTTCAAGTCGAGATACTTGATAACCTAGGGACGTAGTTCAAATGTCTTATGACCCCTCAACATGATTTGGAATCTTTTAAATTCCTGTAATTCATATCGCTTCCCAATTATTGAGAAATTGTGGACGATTCTTATTATTCTAAAAGGTGAAAGTGGAAAGGATGAGAAAATTATGCAAAACATAATAATTTCAGGAAAGAAATGAAATTTCAGAAAGAAGAGAAATGTGAAACTCTTAGAAGAGGAAGAGGTGAGGAATATGATGATCTTAAAAAGATCCTTAGAGAAAGAATTTGGTTGTGGAACCTAATGAATGAATAAAGTATTAACGTAAAATCTATTTTGACAGATTGAATGAATAAAGATTAATAAAATTTTGAGGACAAAATTCTTAGAAGAATGGGTGAATATAATGTCCCGAGAGTTTGAAAATATAGTCTATGATAATGATCCTTAGAGAAAGATAATGAATGGGTCAAAGAATATGTAATACTCAAATATATAATTGAGTATAAGTAAATGTTATGAAATAAAATTTACAAGAATTTATTATGAAGAATGGTTGGAGTGGTAATAAATAAAACCTATATTAAGGTAATGCGTTAAAGATATTCAACGATAAATGTTGAAAAGAGATTTGGTGATAACCGAGTAAGGGAGGTTTTGTAAAACCCCAACTTTTATGAATAAAGATTAATATTTCTCGAAATATATTTTTGAATATTATGGTGTGGATTTGATATAATATTATAGTTGTGGGTATTATTTACAAATTTTGCAAAGTAAGAAAGTGGTTATATAATATTTGATTGGTCAGGGAATATTCGTTTTAACAGGGAATATTCGTACGATGGCACAATCATTGGTGGACCCCACAATGGAAGTATTGTCGTAGTTAGAAAATGACAGAATTATTTTTTTATAAAAATAATGGCGAAAGTTTTACCGTTAAACTGTTGAACTACCCGGTGGTAAAAGTACAGTAATACGCGTGGTTGTATAGTAGCACAAGGTATTGATTATTGATGCTTACGTGAGAAGTCACCGATTATACTCAATTATTGCTATGAGAGTTCACGTGATAATATCTCTCATATTATTGATTCAATTTTTGTCACAGTATCATCTGCATAATATCTTATATTATTAAATCAATAATTGAGCCGACAAAGTTATTCATATTATTATTTGCAATATTGACAATGTCTTCTGTCAAGGAGAGGTTTGGTCACCTAATTGCCCTCCAATAGGGAGAAATCCTTATCGAAAAGCCCCCTCTTTCCTGGGAATGATCTGGTTGTTAAATATTGTGAGTTATAATATTAATGACAAATAAGTTCATGTTGATTAAAGATGAAATTGATATTTTCATTGTGTTGGGATTATTAGTGTTAGTGGAAATCGACATCTATTTCGATAATAATGGATGTCTGGAGGTTATATTGACCAATCGGGTAATTAATCGGATAAATGAGCAATTAATTGCTATTAATTCGCATGCTTATAACTATTTGTTCACATGTGTGTACTATTGATTCACATGCATGTACTATTAGAGAAGGTGGTGCAAGATTGATAATACTTGCATGACTAAATTAAAAATAGAGGTATAGATGAAGGTACTATACTGTAATTTTTTTTACCACATGATTGTACTATTGATTCACATGATTGTACTATTTATTCACAAGATGTACTATTAGGGGAGGTGGTGCAAGTTTGATAATACTTGCAGGACTAAATTAAAAATGAAGGAAAAGATGAAGGTATTATACTGTAATATTTCGAGCCCCAAAACGTGCAATTATCGAAACTATGTTTTCCTATAAATAGAAGCTCATTGTTCTTTCATTCTCATCAATTCACTAAGACTCACAAGATCAATTATAGAAAGAGAAGCTATAGAGAGATAAGCTTTAGAGAGAAAGTAGAAGAGAAATCTACTACTTCACTATTCCAGTATCCAGTCTTCTTATGAGGTAAGGGATATTATTTTATTCAATATTCATAGGAATAATATTTTCTTCCATACTTTGTAATATGTGAGTAATATTATTTCGTCTCGTATTCCTGATTATACCCTCATTTTGTTAAAGTATTGCTTCTATACTCCGTGAAATTAGTAGAATATCCTTGAAATTTGCGCTTCATCTAGTATCATTTCACAAGGATATTTTCTACGCATTCTTGTTAAATTTTAAGCTTTTCATATCGGAGTACTGTCCATGAGTAGTATTCATTTTTACAGTACTATTCATAAAGTACTATTCAAGGAGTACTATTCACAGGGTACTATTCACAAAGTACTGTTCATGGGTACTATTCATAAAGTACTATTCACGGGGTACTATTCCTGAAGTACTATTCACGGGATACTATTCACTCAGGCACTATTCACCCGGGGAATTATTCATGACAAAAATTAATTTTTTGCTGTCCAAATTATTTTTGATACAATATTATTCTTGAATTTTACTCCACAAAGCAGTATCATGTTTATAATTTGGACATTATTGAATTCTGGATAAATTAAGTTATAATCTTTAAAAGTTTATCCTTTGTTATCTTTTAATTAAATTCTTATATCATTGTCATCAGCCTCATGCTTAGATTGTAATAAAAGTCATATGTGGCTTACATGCATAGATGTACTTTTGATTGGTATGAATATTACCAGGGATTATTCGGTATAATCATGACCGCAAAGTTACAAATGATGTGGTAAAAAAAATCCTCATTGGCCTGTAGTGCATTGATGGACAGTTATTGGTATGATTATGACCAGGGATTATTCTGTATAATCATGACCATTGATGATTACATGAATATCCTTGGCCCGTAGTGCAAGGATGATTCGATGATGTGGTTTATTTATTGTCGAGTCTCAAATGATAAAATTGATGATAAACTTTTAAATCATAGAAGATAGTAGATATCATGCTCTACTTGACTCTTCTAATGGATTGCTTGTTCACCGCAGCTTAAACTTGATGTTTATTATATTTTATCGGTTTTAACACATGTGAAGGCTAATGATAATTTATTCGCATTATCTTAGTCATAATATTTCTTCTTGGGCTAGTTGAGCTCACCCTTTTGCTTTCATTGTTCTCTTCAGAAATGAGAACGTGAAATGGGACTAGTCTGGGGAACCGGAGTGACCGGTCCGAGATGTTTGCATTAGTAGTCCTCACTATTTAGTGAAATAGTGTGATAATAATTGTCCGAGGACTTTATTTGAGTTTGGATACTCTCTACGAGACATTATCCGCTTTTGATACTCTCTACCACGTTTTGTCGTACTGTATAAAAGAAGTTTGTATTTAAATTCTGTACCATATATTTGGCGACTCAAGATGGGTGATGTATACGTTTTTTGGGGGCGTCACAGGTTTCATTGATTTCAAGGACGAAATCCTTATAATGGAGGAAGGATGTGACAACCCGAATTTTTATAAGTTATTAAAATAAGAATTTAATAATTAAAATTCTTATTATGAGATGTTTTGAGTTTGAGTATGTATATATATGTGCTATATATTTTGAAATAAGTGATCTTGTGTGAAGGATATATATATATTCATATATTGGGAAAGTGAGGTATAATAGTTAAGTTAACTATTGAAGAAATTAAATGAATAGTTAAGTTAACTATCTGTAAAGCGTACTCAACCTGCCGCATTGAAGATGTCTTGGGAGAAATTCCAAGAACTGTTCAACGACAAGTACTTTTCTGAAAGTATTCGTCACATGAATGAGGTAGAGTTCATCAAGCTGGAGCAGAACAATATGACCATGTCACAGTACGAAGCTAAGTTTTGCCGAGTTGTCCCGGTTTGCATCCCACTTGGTTGATAATGAGGAGAGAATGACGCGGATGTTTCTAAGAGGTTTGAAACCCGAGATACATCAATACTTAATTTCTCACAAACTGTGTTTGTATTCAGATGTTATAAATAGGGCTCAGTTATTGGAGCGCGATAACGAGTCAACCCAACCAAGAGAGAGCAGCCGACAAAATGATAATACCAGTGGTAGCAGTCATCGAAGCGGTGACAACAAACGTGGAGGGAATCAACATGCCAGAAATGGTAACCACTTCGGTGGAAATCATGGCCAAGATAATAGAAGTGGAAATTTTAAGAAGAAGAGATTCAACAATGATGTAAATACGTCATCACCAGCACCTATTGTTAAGGAAGGGGAACGACAGCCAATCGTATATTACAATTGCGAAGGGGAGGGACATATCAGTTTGAACTATACGCAGCAATCCAAATCGTGTTATAATTGCGGAAGAGAAGGTCATCTTGTCCGATTTTTTCATGCACCGAAGTCAAGTCCAGTTGGGATGGAGGCATCAAAGGTCATCCCAGATAAGACAAAACCGGTAGTTCAAGGGAGAGCATTTGTCGTAACCTCCCAAAAAGCAAGGAATTTGAACGAGGTGATCACAGGTAAGCTAATCATAAACTCTAGCAAAGTCTATACCTTATTTGATACCGATTCTACCCATTCATTTATTTCTCCTACTTGCGCTCAACGTTTAAATTTGACTCCAGAGAAATTAGACTTTGACTTATCTGTTGAAACTCCATTGGGAGAAACCTTCAATACATCCATTATTTATAAGTCTTTTTTGATTCAAATCGGTAACCGTACGTTACCTGTCGATCTTATCTTCTTAAAAATACTTACATTTGACGTGATTCTAGGGATTGATTGGTTAACTACTCATCATGCTAAAATTGATTGTTTTCGTAAGGTTATTAGCTTTCATATTCCTAATCAACCTATTATGCCAATTCAAGCGACCAAACCATTAAAATCAATCATGGTCATCTCAAGCCATAAAGTTATTCGTTTATTGAAAAAATGAATGTCAAGTTTCTTAGCTCATGTCACAGATTTAAACAAAAATACGTCAGATTTGAATGATATTTCTATTGTTAATAAATTTCCTGACGTATTCCCCGAAGAACTTCTTGGCCTACCCCCGGAGCGTGAAATCGAGTTTGGTATCAACCTTGAACCCGGTACAAAACCCATTTCCAAAGCCCCATATTGAATGGCTCCTATAGAACTTTAGGAGTTAAAAACCCAACTGCAGGAATTATTAGACATTGGTTTCATTCGACCTAGTACGTCTCCTTGGGGTGCTCTTGTTCTATTCATGAAGAAGAAAGATGGAAGTATGCGACTTTATATTGATTATCGGGAGTTGAATCATGTCACCATCAAAAATAGGTACCCGCTGCCTCGCATTGATGACCTGTTTGACCAGTTGCAAGGCGCTAAATTCTTTTCAAAGATCGATCTTTTTCTGGATATCATTAGTTGAAGATTAAAACTGATTACATTCCAAAGACTACTTTCAGAACTCGGTACGGACATTACGAATTCCTAGTCATGTCTTTTGGATTTACTAATGCTCATGTTGCCTTCATGGATATGATGAACCGAGTATTCAAGGAATATTTGGATCGCTTTGTGGTCGTATTTATTGATGACATCCTAATATATTCCAAAAGCCGTGAAGATCATGAGCAACACTTGAGGCTGATACTCCAAAAGCTTCGTGAAAACAAGTTATATGCCAAGTTGAAGAAATGTGAGTTCTGGCTTGAGGAAGTAGCATTCCTTGGGCACGTGATATCAAATCATGGAATATCTATTGACCCGAAAGATTGAAGTAATTCAAAGCTGGGAGCAACCTAAGTCAGTGACCAAAATACGTAGCTTTCTCAGCTTAGCTGGTTATTATCGGAGATTCGTAGAAGGGTTTTCTCGAATCACTACTCCATTAACTCAGCTGACTCAAAAAGATATAAAATTCGGTTGGAGCGAGGAATGTGAGAAGAGTTTTCAAGAACTCAAGAGGAGAATCATTTCAGCACTTGTTCTGACAATACCATCTGGCTCGGATGGATTTGTCATCTACAGTGATGCTTCAGGCAAAGGGTTTGGATGTGTTCTCATGCAACATGGGAAAGTCATAGCCTATGCCT
Organism: Panax quinquefolius; assembly: GCA_020205615.1. Lineage (NCBI taxonomy): Eukaryota > Viridiplantae > Streptophyta > Magnoliopsida > Apiales > Araliaceae > Panax > Panax quinquefolius. Next base: position 17,664,635 of record CM035165.1, read on the forward strand.
CACGACAACTCAAGGAATATGAGAGGAATTACCCTACTCATGATCTAGAGTTGGCAACTGTCGTTTTTGCGCTTAAGATTTGGAGGCATTACCTGTATGGAGAGAAGGTGGAGATCTATACGGATCATAAAAGCCTCAAATATTTCTTCACTCAAAAGGAACTCAACATGCGGCAACGACGATGGCTTGAGCTATTGAAAGATTACGATCATTCAATACCATCCTGGAAAAGCGAACGTAAGTGGCGGATTTATTGAGTAGTAAGATCATATTTCGCACGAAAAGTGCAATATTGTCAACGCAAAGGCCCATTTTGTATGACTTATAAAAGATGAAAATAGAGTTAAAGACTCCAGGGACCCATGTGATGATGGCGAATATACGAGTAGAACTGACTTTAATCGATAAAGTTAAAGCTGCTCAAGCTACAGACCTGGAGCTGATGTGTATGAGGAAGAAAGTGCAAGAAGGTGCTATTCCGGAAGCAAGAATCGATGAAGAAGGAATACTTCGAGTCAACTCCAGACTTTGTGTTCCTAACGATTCTAACTTGATGTATAAAATCATGATGAGGCCTGCATAAACACACCTGCTTGCAATCCATCACAGGAGTACCAAAATGTATCGTGATCTTTGACATACATTTTTGTGGAGCAATATGAAGAGAGAGATAGCGGGGTTTATCTCAAGGTATCTAACTTGTCAACGAGTCAAGACGGAGCATCAAGTGCAAAAAGGTCCTTTGTAACCACATGAAATTCCAGAATGGAAGTGGGAGCACATTACCATGGATTTCGTTACTGGTCTTTCCAAGGTTTCTCAAGGCATAGATGCGATTTTGGTCATTGTTGATAGATTGACCAAGTCTGCTCATTTCTTACCGATATGAGAAACTTATACACTCGAACGTCTTGCTCGTATGTACATAAACGAGATTGTAAGATTGCATGGTATGCCAGTATCCATAGTTTTTGATCGAGACCCAAGATTCACTTCACGATTTTGGGTTAGTTTGTAAAAAGCTATGGGCACGGATTTACGATTTAGTTCGGCATATCATCCTCAAACGAACGGGCAGTCGGAGAGGACTATTCAAACTCTTGAAGATTTATTAAGACTCTATGTCCTTGACTTCAAAGGAACTTGGGACAAGTTCTTACCATTGGTAGAGTTTTCCTACAACAACAGTTATCAAGCAAGTATTGGCATGGCTCCATTTGAGCCGTTGTATGGAAGAAAGTGTCGTTCTCCAGTATGTTGGGATGAGGTGGATTAAACAACGTTATTGGGACCGGAGTTGGTATGTATGACTACGAAAAAGATTCAAACGATCCGACAACGTATAAAAACCTCACAAGATCGACAAAAGAGTTATGCTGATCTTCATCGAAAGGACGTAGAATTCAATATTGGAGATCATGTGTTGTTACGTGTTGCTCCATAGAAAAGAGTTACGAGATTTGGAAAGAGAGGAAAGCTTAATCCTCGATTCATCGGCCCATTTTTAATCCTCCATCGAGTAGGAACTGTGGCCTATAGACTCGCTTTACCGCCAAATATGCCTCATGTTTATAATATTTTTCACATATCTATGTTACGTAAATATGTGAAAGACCCAAACCACATTATTGAATTAGAACAGGATGAGATAGCGGAAGATTTAACGTATGAAGATGTACCCGTTAAAATCTTGGATAAGAAGGATCATATTCTACGCTCCAAGGTTATACCTCAAGTCAAAGTTTTGTAGAGAAACCACGATGTTGAGGAAATGACCTGGGCGTTAGAATCTGAAATGAAGTCAAGGTATCCTCACCTCTTCGACATACCAGGTACGCACCCTAATTTCGAGGATGAAATTTCATAAGAAAGGGAGGTTGTAAGACCCCAACTTTTATGAATAAAGATTAATTTTTCTCGAAATATATTTTTGAATATTATGGTGTGGATTTGGTATAATGTTATAGTTGTGGGTATTATTTACAAATTTTGCAAAGTAAGCAAGTGGTTATATAATATTCGATTGGTCGGGGAATATTCGTTTTAACAGAGAATATTCGTACGACGGCACAATCATTGGTGGACCCCACAATGGAAGTATTGTCGTAGTTAAAAAACGACGAAATTATCTTTTTAAAAAAATAACGACGAAAGTTTTACCGTTAAACTATTGAACTACCCAGTGGTAAAAGTACAGTAATACGCGTGGTTGCATAGTAGCACACGGTATTGATTATTGTTGCTTACGTGAGAAGTCACTCAGTTATACTCAATTATTGCTACAGTAGTTGCTGCATAATATCTCTCATATTATTGATTCAATTTTTATCACAGTATCATCTGTATAATATCTTATATTATTAAATCAATAATTGAGATGACAAAGTTATTCATATTATTATATGCAATATTGAAAATGTCTAGAAAGTTTTGTCAAGAAGAGGTTTTGTGACGCCCCCAAACCCAGGTATCTTCCAACCCGACAAATGGTGTTCCACGATACTGTAATCCATACAATCATTCCATTGAGATAACAACAAAATGAGTGTAATTACTATGTTTGTATTACATTTGTTGTGACGGCCCCGAATCCGAGGTCCCGAATCACCGCGGATCTGGTTCGATCATTCTAACACTATTACTATATTTGTAGAAGATATAAACATAAATTGTTTATACAATACATTACACACTATTTCCCAAGGTCGAGTAACCTTAACTATATACACAATTCATAACTACCTAACATATAACATTATTATCAAAATACACTATTACAAAATCTAATCGTGCACATTAAATTTAAGCTGGAACTGTCTTTAACCTTTCCTTGTATCCGATGCATTCGCCTTAATCTGCAATGTTTTATCATGATATAGCAAGGGTGAGCATGAAAGTTGCCCAGCAAGTTTAAGTTCAATAATATAACGATATATCATGATTGAAAGAGTTTGAATAATAATGTGACGCTTCCAAAATAGGTATACAACACCTATTCTGAGTCGCCAAATACATGGTACAGAAAGAAAACTACAACTTCAATAATACAATTGTCGTACAAAATATGACAACACATACTGTGAGTTTAAATACAAATATTGTCTTCTAGACAATATCCACACTCAAATAAGTCCTCATTACAATTATTCAAACACTATTTTACAGAAATAGTGAAGACTGCTAAAACATCTTTCTAGAACCATCACTCCATACCCCGACTTGATCCTGCTATGTTCTCACCTCCTGAGAACAAAAATGGAATAAAAAGGAAAAGGGTGAGCTCAACTAGCCCAATAAAGAATATTATGACTAAGATAATATACAACAAATTATCATTAGTTTTCAACAGGGAAAAATCTGATAAAATATAATAGACAACAAGTTTTAGATCAACAACTGCAGCGGAAACAGCAATCCATTAGAAGAGTCAAGTAGAGAATGAATTCTACTATCTTCTAAGATTTAAAAGTCCATCATCAATATTTTATCCCTGTAACATCAATCAATATACATCTTTAATCAAATTTTCATCTTTACACTACAGACCAAAGATATTCATTTGTATCACCAATTGGTCATATTCATCTCAACACCTGTCCATCTTTGCACTATGGGCCAAAGATATTCATCAGTTAATCATTCATCTTTGCACTACAGGCCAAAGATATTCAGTAATATCATCATTTAGGACTGAGGATGATGAAAAATATTTTAAAGAAAACGAATCCAGTGAGACAGAAATACAATTATTAGGGATTCGTATAACAGTTTATCCAAGATCAATAATACTTCATAATAACCAATTGTGAAGCAGAATTCAAAAATAGCGATCAAAACATGGATACAATCAAAGATAGTAACCATAATAGACATCTTGTACAAAAAGAAGAAAATTTTATTTTTTCGGTGAATAGTGTCGTATACGTGAATAGTAATTCTGATACAAAAAGTTCCAAATTTGATAAAAAAGTTCAAACCAATATTTTGCCATAATGATATTGAAGAAAATAATATCATTTAAGAACAAAATAACATCCCTTACCTCAAACGAACAGTACTTCTGATCGGAATATCGGATATAAATTTGAATGAAACTCAGGTCTTGAATAAGAACTCTCAAAGTATCAAAATACTCACAAAATACGCTTTCAATAATACGGAGAGAGAAAGAGAGAAAACTTGTTTCGGTGTGATTTTTAATTCTAACTTAGCCCTCTATTTATAGGAAAATGTTAGACGCCAAGCAGACTTGACTGACACTTTGATGGCTTTTACTCGCTACTATTTCACACACACCACATTGGAATAAAAATTCCAGCACATTTCTCACCAACCAAAAGTGGGGCCCACCAATTCTAGAATTTTTCACCAAAATGATAAATTCTGAAAATTCAACAATTTCTGAGTCAGTCATCTCTTAAAATTCATAACAAATCATACGTTCATTTTTAACGATTCAAAATTTGTGGACATATACTCAACTTATATATGTATAACATATCCAAAAATCACAAAGATCCAACGGTTGGATTAAAAATTATAACTCACACAATATATCTCAAAAACACTGGTTTGATTTTTAGTACCTCCATTCTGACAAAAATACTGATAAAACACCTCAACATTAACTCCTTTATTTTTAACCACAATAAATATATCCAACATTTATATCCACAATAAATATTTCCTTATCATATGAATCAATAATTAATTATTCACAAATAATATTACAGAATCACATTTATGACAACCAGGCCGTTCCCAGGAAAGAGGGGGCTTTCCGATAAGGATTTCTCCTTACTGGCGCACAATTAGGTGACCAAACCTCTCTTTGACATAACTTTCTAGACATTGCCAATAATGCTATCTAATAATATTATTCAAATAATATGAATTATTGATCTGATAATGGGAAATACTGTGCAGTGACAATTATTGAAACAACAATAATATAAACTATCAACGCAAAGAATTATTGAATCAATAAAATAAAATATTGAACATTAATTCATCGTAAAAATTATCGAGTAGTGCCTTTCACGTAAGGATCAATAATTCAAAATCACTGCAATACCGTGTACCATCGTGCAACCACGCCAGACATCGTATTTTAACCACCGGGTATTCCAATAGTGTTAACGATAACAACTACGCCATTATTTATAAAAAAAAACTCAATTTTGTCATTATCTTCATCCGACCATTTTATGTTATGGGGCCCACAAATAGTCATGTCTTGGTCGCATTTAATATTCCCTACGTAAAGAATATTCCACGACCAAACGAATATTCCCCGACAACAATGAATATTTTATAACCACTTGCTTATTTTGCAAATTTGCACATTTCACCCATAACCAAAGTATTATATCAAATTAACACCTTATTATTCATAATAATAAATAGAGAAAATTCAATTTTATTCATTAAAAAGTTGGGGTCTTACAACCTCCCATCCTTATGAAATTTCATCCTCGAAATTGACATACGTACCTGGTGTTTCGAAAAGGTGAGGATACCTCGCTTTCATTTCTGATTCAAACTCCCAGGTTATTTCTTCAATAGCATGGTTTCTCCACAAAACCTTAACTTGTGGTATAACCTTGGTACGTAATACATGCTCTTTCCTATCCAAGATCTTAACCAATACCTCCTCATACGTTAAATCTTCTGCTATCTCGTCTGGTTCGAACTCAATAATTTGGTTCGGGTCTTTCACATATTTACGAAGCATAGATATGTGAAAAATATTATGAACACGAGACATGCTTGGAGGTAATGCGAGTCTATAAGCCACATTTCCTATTCGGTCAAGAATCTCAAATGGACCAATAAATCTTGGATTGAGCTTTCCTCTCTTTCCAAATCTTGTAACTCCCTTCCATGGCGCGATACGTAACAATACATGATCCCCCAATATTAAATTTCACGTCCTTTCGATGAAGATCCGCATAACTCTTTTGTCGATCATGTGCCATTTGTATACGTTGTCGAATCATTTGGATCTTCTCTGTAATTATGTGTACCAATTCTGGTCCCAACAACGTTGCTTCACCCACCTCGTCTCAGCATACTGGAGAACGACATTTTCTTCCATACAACGCCTCGAATGGAGCCATGCCTATACTTGTTTGATAACTGTTGTTGTAGGAGAATTCCACCAATGGTGGGTACTTATCCCAACTCCCTTTGAAATCTAGGACACAATGTCTTAATAGATCTTCAAGAGTTTGAATAGTCTTCTCTGATTGCCCGTCTGGTTTGAGGATGGTATGTCGAATCAATCAAATCTGTGCCCATAGCTTTCTGCAAGCTAACCCAAAATTGTGAAGTGAATCTTGGGTCACGATCCAAAACTATGGATACTGGCATGCCATGCAATCTTACAAACTCATTTACGTACATACTAGCAAGACGTTCAAGGGAATAAGTCTCCCGTATAGGCAAGAAATTGGCAGACTTGGTTAATCTATCAACAATAACCCAAATCGCATTTATGCCTTGAGAAACCTTGGGAAGACCTGTAACGAAATCCATAGTAATGTGTTCCCACTTTCATTTTGGAATCTCAAGTGGTTGCAATGGACCTTTGGCACTTGATGCTCTGCCTTTACACGTTGACAAGTTAAACACCTCGATATAAACTCTGCGATCTCTCTTTTCATATTGCTCCACCAAAATGTATGTCGAAGATCATGATACATTTTGGTACTCCCAGGATGGATTGCAAACGGTGTGTTGTGTGCCTCCATCATGATTCTATACTTCAAGTCAGAATCGTTAGGAACACAAAGTTTGGAGTTGACTCGAAGTATTCCTTCTTCATCGATTCTTGCTTCTGGAATAGCACCTTCTTGTACTTTCTTCTTCATACGCATCATCCCCAGGTCCGTAGCTTGAGCATCTTTAACTTTATCAATTAAAGTCGGTTCTACTCGTATATTCGCCATCATCACGTGGGTACTTGGAGCCTTTAACTCTGTCTCCATCCTTTGCAAGTCGTACAAAATGGGTCTTTGTGTTAACAACATCGCACTCATACCCACATACGATCTTCTACTCAATGCGTCAGCTACTGCGTTTGCTTTTCCAGGATGGTATTGAATGGTATGATCGTAATCTTTCAACAGCTCGAGCCAACGTCGTTGCCGTATATTGAGTTCCTTTTGGGTGAAGAAGTATTTGAGGCTTTTATGATCCGTATAGATCTCCACTTTCTCCCCATACAAGTAGTGTCTCCAGATTTTCAACGCGAAAACGACTGCTGCCAACTCTAGATCATGAGTAGGATAATTCCTCTCATATTCTTTGAGTTGTCGAGAGGCATAGGCTATGACTTTCCCATGTTGCATGAGAACACATCCTAACCCTTTGCCTGAAGCATCGCTGTATATAACAAATCCATCCGAACCAGATGGTATTTCCAAAAAAGGTGCCAAAATGAGTCTCCTCTTGAGTTCTTGGAAACTCTTCTCACAATCCTCACTCCAACCGAATTTTGTATCTTTACGAGCCAGCTGAGTTAACGGAGTAGCGATTAGAGAAAATCCTTCTACGAATCTCCGATAGTAACCAGCTAAGCCCAGAAAGCTACGTACTTCAGTCACCGAATTCGGTTGCTCCCAACTTTGTATGGCTTCAATCTTCGTCGGGTCGACAGATACTCCATGTTTTGACACCACGTGCCCAAGGAATGCTACTTCCTCAAGCCAGAACTCGCATTTCTTCAGCTTGGCATATAGCTTATTTTCACAAAGCCTTTCAAGTATCAGCTTCAAATGGTGCTCATGATCTTCACGACTTTTGGAATAGATGAGGATGTTATCAATAAAGACAACAACGAACTGATCCAAATATTCCTTGAATACACGGTTCATCATATCCATGTAAGCAGCAGGAGCATTAGTCAATCTAAAAGACATGACTAAGAATTCATAATGCCCGTACCAAGTTCTGAAGGCAGTCTTCGGAATATCCTCAGTTTTAATCTTCAGCTGATGATATCCAGAATGAAGATCGATCTTTGAAAAGAATTGTGCTCCTTGAAACTGGTCGAATAGGTCATCAATGTGAGGTAGTGGATACATATTCATGATGGTGACATGGTTTAATTCTTGGTAGTCAATACAAAGTCCCATACTCCCGTCTTTCTTCTTTACAAATAAAACAGGAGCACCCCAAGGAGATGTACTAGGACGAATGAAATTGATGTCTAATAAATCTTGTAGTTGGACTTTTAACTCCTAAAGTTCAATGGGAGCCATTCGATATGGGGTTTTCGAAATGGGTTTTGTACCCGGTTCAAGGTCAATAAAGAATTCAACATCACGTTCTAGGGGTAGACCGGGAAGTTCTTCAGGAAATACATAAGGAAATTCTCTAACAACAGAAATATTATTCAAATCTGACTTATCTTTGTTCAAATCCATAACATGGAATAAGAAAGCTTGACATCCGTTTTTCAATAAACGAATAGCTTTATGGCTTGATATGACAGTGACTGATTTTAGTGGTTTAGTTGTTTGAATTCGTATGACAGGTTGGTTAAGAATATGAAAACTAACAACCTTACGAAAATAATCAATTTTGGCATGATGAGTAGTTAACCAATCAACTCCTAAAATCACATTAAAAGAGAGTATCTTTAAAGAGATAAGATCAACAGGTAATGTGATAGTGCCAACTTGGATTAAGCAAGATTTATAAATAGTGGATGTAATGAAAAGTTTCACCCAACGGAGTCTCCACTGATAAATCAAAGTCTAATTTCTCCGGAGTCAAGTTTAAACGTTGAGCACAAGTAGGAGAGATAAATGAATGGGTAGAACCGGTATCTAGTAAGGTATAAACTTCACAAGAATTCAAGATTAGCTTACCCGTGATCACCTCGTTCGGGTTTCTTGGGTTTTGGCCAGTCACGACAAACGCTGTTCCAGGAACTGCTGATTTCGACTTATCCGGGACAGCCTTTGGAGTCACCATCCCCGTTGAACTTGGTTTCGTAACTAGACAATCTCTAGCTATATGACCTTCCTTTCTATAGTTATAACACACCTTGGATTGTTGTGGGCAGTTTGGGCTGATGTGTCCCTCTTTCTCGCATTTATAACAAACGATCAGTGCTCGTTCTCCTCCCCTAGAAACAGTTGATGTTTGTGCTGACGTCTTCACGTTATCATTGTTATACCTTCTCTTTTTGAAATCTCCTCCCGACTCGCTCCTTCTATTATCACGGCCACGATTACCACCAGAGTGGTTACCGCTTTTGTTCGAATGTTTTCCTCCCTGCTGGTTTTCATTGCTCTCACGATTCTTTGCCCACCGCAGATGATGACGGTTGTGTTCCCTTGGTTGAACATACTCATTATCTCGTTCTAATAATTGATCACTGTTTACAACATCTGAATATAAAGAAAATTTATGAGATATAAGATATTGCCGAATCTCGGGCATTAGACATCTCAAAAACATCCTCGTCATTCGTTCCTCATTTTCGACCAAATTAGGTGCAAACCTGGATAACTCTGCAAACTTCGCCTCGTACTGGGACACCGTCATGTTGTTTTGTTCTAGTCTGATAAACTTTACCTCTTTTATATGACGAATACATTCAGGAAAGTACTTGTCATTGAACAATTTTTGAAACGTTTCCCAAGACATGTTGGGTGCGGCAGGCTGGGTACGCTTCACAGACTCCCACCAGTAGTCTGCCTCACCGCGAAACATAAAGGTGGCGAATGGAACCTTCTGTTCCTCCGTGCATCCCAAGACATCGAATATCTTGGTAATTTACTTGACCCACGTTTCCGCCTTGATCGGATCCGGCTTTCCAATAAATTCTGGTGGTCCCAACTCTTTGAACTGCTTGACTGTGACAAGCCGCGCATTTCTATCATTTCCACCCGTATTTTGTGCACGAGTCTCCCTCGTCTGATTTTTCATGAACTGCAAAAAGCTCCTAAACATTCCATCATTCATCGTTTGCTCGGTAGTGTTGTTTATAGGAGGAATATTGCCTTCCTGTTGCACGTTCTCCTGGTTCGAGACTAAAGGTTGTTCCACAGTCTCATACACTTCATTGTTAACGTTCTTAGCAGCCATTCTTAAATATTGTCATATAACAAGGGTTAATTAAACAAATTAACCTATCACATAATATCCCTATATTATGACTGACCAACAAATAAGCTTAGATAGGACACACTAGCGAATTATTTACTCATCTCTCCCTCCTAATTCTATTCCCCGATCTCCGCCAGAGACCATATCCCTAAGCTTTGATACCAACTATGACTCCCCCAAAATAGGTATACAACACCTATTTTGAGTCGCCAAATACATTGTACAAAAAGTAAACTATAACTTCAATAATACAATTGTCGTGCAAAATACGACAACACATACTGTGAGTTTAAATACAAATATTATCTTCTAGACAATATCCACACTCAAATAAGTCCTCATTACAATTATTCAAACACTATTTTACAGAAATAGTGAGGACTGCTAAAACATCTTTCTAGAACCATCACTCCATACCCCGAGTAGATGTTGCTATGTTCTCACCTCCTGAGAAGAAAAATGGAACAAAAAGGAAAAGGATAAGCTCAACTAGCCCAATAAAGAATATTATGACTAAGATAATATACAACAAATTATCATTAGTTTTCAACAGGGAAAATCTGATAAAATATAATAGACAACAAGTTTTAGATCAACAACTGCAGCGAAAACAACAATCCATTAGAAGAGTCAAATAGAGAATGAGTTCTACTATCTTCTAAGATTTAAAAGTTCATCATCAATATTTTATCCCTGTAACATCAATCATTATACATTTTTAATCAAATATTCATCTTTGCACTACAGGCCAAAGATATTCATTTGTATCACCAGTTGGTCATATTCATCTCAACACCTGTCCATCTTTGCACTACGGGCCAAAGATATTCATCAGTTAATCATTCATCTTTGCACTATAGGCCAAAGATATTTAGTAATATCATCATTTAGGATTGAGAATGATGAAAAATATTTTAAAGAAAACGAATCCAGTGAGACAGAAGGACAATTATTAGGGATTCGTATAACAGTTTATCCAAGATCAATAATACTTCATAATAACCAATTGTGAAGCAGAATTCAAAAATAACGATCAAAACATGGATACAATCAAAGATAATAACCATAATAGACATCTTGTACAAAAAGAAGAAAATTTCATTTTTCGGTGAATAGTGTTGTATTCGTGAATAGTGCCGTATACGTGATTAGTGTCGTATACGTGAATAGTAATCCCGACACAAAAAGTTCAAAATTTGATAAAAAGTTCAAACCAATATTTTGGCATAATGATATTGAAGAAAATAATATCATTTAAGAAGAAAATAACATCTCTTACCTCAAACGAACAGTACTTCTGATCGGAATATCGGATATGAGGCTGAATGAAACTTGTGTTGAATAGCAACTCTCAAAGTATCAAAATACACACAAAATACGCTCAATAATATAGAGAGAGAAAGAGAGAAAACTTGTTTCTGGTGTGATTTTCAACTCTAACTTAGCCCTCTATTTATAGAAAAATGTTAGCACGCCGAAGCAGACTTGACCTGCAACCTGATGGCTTTACCTGCTACTATTCCCACCCACCACATTTGAATAAAAATTCCAGCATATTTCTCACCAACCAAAAGTGGGGTCCCACTAATTCTAGAATTTTTCACCAAAATGATAAATTTCGAAACTTCAACAATTTCTGAACCAGTCATCTCTTAAAATTCATAACAAATCATACGTTCATTTTTAACGATTCAAAATTTGTGGACATATACTTATATATGTATAACATATCCAAAAATCACAACGATCCAACAGTCAGATTAAAAATTATAACTCACGCAATATATCTCAAAAACACTGGTTTGATTTTTAGTACCTCCATTCCGACAAAAATACTGATAAAACACCTCAACATTAACTCCTTCATTTTTAACCACAATAAATATATCCAACATTTATATCCACAATAAATATTTCCTTATCATATGAATCAATAATTAATTATTTACAAATAATATTACAGAATCACATTTATGACAACCAGGCTGTTCCCACGAAAGAGGGGGCTTTCCGATAAGGATTTCTCCTTACTGGCGCACAATTAGGTGACCAAACCTCTCCTTGAAAAAACTTTCTAGACATTGCCAATAATGCTATCTGATAATATTATTCAAATAATATGAATTATTGATCTGATAATGGGAAATACTATGCAGTGACAATTATTGAAACAACAATAATATAAACTATCAACGCAGCAATTATTGAATCAATAAAATAAAATATTGAATAAAGAATTCTTTCGTAACAATTATTGAGTAGTGCCTTCTTCACGTAAGGATCAATAATTCAACAATATTGTGCAATACCGTAAAGCTGCTCTTTGTGCAACCACGCCAGACATCGTATTTTAACCACCGGGTATTCCAACAGTGTTAACGGTAATAACTACGCCGTTATTTATAAAAACTCAATTTTGTTGTTATCTTCATCCGACCATTTTTTGTTATGGGGCCCACAAATAGTTATATCGTCGCATTTAATATTCTACGAAAGAATATTCCACGACCAAACGAATATTCCCCAACAACAATGAATATTTTATAACCACTTGCTTATTTTGCAAAATTTGCACATTTCACCCATAACCAAAGTATTATATCAAATTAACACCTTATTATTCATAATAATAAATAGAAAAAATTCGATTTTATTCATTAAAAAGTTGGGATCTTACAAATAAGCTGTCTATAATTCAATAATATAATTATGAACTAGCAGGAACAAAATTTTGACTGAACAAGTATTGAACATGAACAAATATATCTGAACCAACTGGTAATGAAGTGATCAACCTTTCAAACCTGACTTATACATGCAATATGTGCAGAGTACAATTCATGGCAACCAGCAATGATTAACCATAAGCTTATCCGAATAAAACAACTCTTAGTAGAGTTAAGTAAAACAAACTGCACTCAACAATTTGATTACCGCTATTGATTTAATAAGCTTTATTCAGAACCTAATATATAAATAATATCGATTGCTAAGTTAGAATAATATCATCACAATATTTAAAATATCCTAAACACATAACACATAACTCTATCAGTCTATAACACACATAAGACTTAACCTCAAGTTAAACTTTGACAGTCTGAGTCGAGTTCGGCAAAATTCTAGCATCCCGACGGTCTAGTCGGACTTTTATCGAGTCTAAGTTCAATTAAACTCTGCCTAACCCTTAGCAAATATCTTATATAATTATATTATCAATCAAAACATTTTTCATAATCTCGTAAAAATTTTCAGATAATTATTATCATTTATCATGAATTTTCAATCATTAATATTATATTAATATGATTTAGATACTTTAATCTTATATACTAAAAGTTTTTTTTTTGAACATAAAAGTCAAATACCAATCCAGCAACCCAAATTTGGAATCCAGCAAGTTGGATTCTAAATCCAGTATCTAGATGGCCAATCCAGCAAACTGGATATCACATCAAGTGACTATATTGCAATCCAGCAAGCTGGATTCAACATATTTTCAATTCAGTAAACCGTTTTTCAATCCAGCAAGCTGGATTACATAACCTTATCAGGAAAACACCAAATCAATTTATTATTTTTCTATCCTTTGTCCAAACACATATACATATAAATCATACACAAAAAGTATTTTTCCATAATTTTCCAACTTCCTTTAGTATTTTTCAAAAATCATTTTTAGTGTGTAGCTTACGAAATTAGCCCTATCATGCTCAACTCTAGAAATTCCCATCTCTTGGAACAATCTTATACGTGTTAACTTGACGCTCCAGTTTAAATTTTGTGGCCATCGGAGTTGTAGAACTCCAATTATAGCTATTTTCGTTGGAAAATCACAAAAATTGAAATGGTCATAACTTTGTCATTTTAAGTAGGATTGAGCTCATTTTTTGACAGTAGGTACGTTATACCATATATTTTCATGTCCTAAAAGGCCGAAATTTTTCTGATAATTCAAGTTGCCGAAAAAGCCCCTGGAAAGTCCTTCGCAGTAACAAATTGTCATTTTGCAGTTTTTCGTGCTATATTAAACATTTTCCATACGGAAATCTACAACTCCTTTTTCAGTGATTCCACTTGGAGATGTTAGAAAACTTATCATATTATCCTCCCAAAAGTTTTCCAAAATTTTTTGAATGCCCAAAAAATGACTAAACTGCCCCTACTCTTGACTGTCCAAAATAGTCCGTTTTTCATATTTAACAACAAAACTATTTTTGGTAAAACAGTCACTACAACTTGTGTACTCAATATTTTTGAGTACTACCACTTGGTTTTAGTATTTAACGTACATATCTAGCACCTCTCTTTGACAGATCGCAAAAAGAAGGTTTAGATAAAAAACGGTGGAGATCCAAAGTACATACAAATTTTTTTTGGGTTTATAAACTAGAAAAATCACTTTTCTTTACTTTTGATTTCCAAACAAATTAACACCAAATATGGGTATATCTAAACATGAAACACTCATAAACATGTATATTCATAGTTTTTGAGTTTAGAAACATAGTTTCTATTTCATCAAAACAAATTAACTAAAAGGAATAACTAGCTTATAGGTAGATTTTTATACCTTTGCTTGATTTCCTTCTCCTTCTTGCTAAGTAAGAGATGAATTGTGTTGATATGAAAATCAAAAATCCCTCCCTTCTTCTTCTCAAGGCTGTCGAATTTGCCTCTCTTCTCTCTCTCTATTTGGTTCTCTTTTGCTAGGTTATGAATTTAGGAGGATAAAATATCTTAATTGATATGGTGAAATATGAGCTAGGATTTTTGTGGAAAAGAATGAAACACATGTGCTTACTCCCTCCTCATACATTCGACCACCTCATCCCCTTTCTTTCTCTCTCTCTTTAGTCACCTTAACTTTACTTACACATTTAATTATAAGTGTTGGTTGAATGCTAATTGGACACATAGCTTAATGTGTAAATATCTTTTAGAAACATGTGGTGATTAACATGATGACATGCAATCTTCCCCACTAATTCTCTCTCTCTCCTTAACCATCACATAAATTACTTAATAACTAATTAAGTGTGGTGGCTTCATAACACATTTGACACATGGCTTGGTTTGGAAATATCCTTGGAACATGTGGTGTTTAAAATTGATGACATGCATCCACCTTCTCCTCTCCTTTTCTCTCCACACATCTATCGGCCAAGTGGCCTTATTTCTTCCAAGTCTTGCTTTGATTTTTATTGCTTATTTAGTATACTAAATGTCCATAATGCCCTTCTTTTATTGGTTTTAAAATTGGGCCACTCTCTTTAATCTTTTGGACTTTCCTAAATAATTCTTTGGGCTTTCCAATAAAAATAGTTGGGCCCTAGAAATAGAATATGTCCAATACTTTTAATATTATCTTTCCCTAATTATTTAATTAGGGTTTTCATTTCCTCAATTATTGTAAGACCCCAACTTTTTAATGAATAAAATCGAATTTTCTATATTTATTATTATGAATAGTAAGGTGTTAATTTGATATAATACTTTGGTTATGGGTGAAATGTGCAAATTTTGCAAAATAAGCAAGTGGTTATAAAATATTCATTGTTGTCGGGGAATATTCGTTTGGTCGTGGAATATTCTTTTTGTCGGGGAATATTCGTACGACGGCGCAGCTATTTGTGGGCCCCATAACAAAAAATGATCGGATAAAAATAACGACAAAATTGAGTTTTTATAAATAATGGCGTAGTTGTTACCATTAACACTGTTAGAATACCCGGTGGTTAAAATATAGTAATACGCGTGGTTGCCCAGTAGCACACGGTATTGCACAGTATTGTTGAATTATTGATCCTTATGTAAGAAGACACTACTCAATAATTGTTACAGTAATTACTGTTCAATATTTTATTTTATTGATTCAATAATTGCTGCGTTGATAGTTTATATTATTGTTGTTTCAATAATTATCACTGCACAGTATTTTCCATTATCAGATTAATAATTCATATTATTTGAATTATATTATTAGATAGCATTATTGGTAATGTCTAGAAAGTTCTGTCAATGAGAGGTTTGGTCACCTAATTGCGCGCCAGTAAGGAAAAGTCCTTATCGGAAAACCCCCTCTTTCTTGGGAACGGCCTGGTTGTCATAAATGTGATTCTGTAATATTATTTTGAATAATTAATTATTGATTCATATGATAAGGAAATATTTATTGTGGATATAAATGTTGGATATATTTATTGTGGTTAAAAATGAAGGAATTAATGTTGAGGTGTTTTATCAGTATTTTTGTCAGAATGGAGGTACTAAAAATCAAACCAGTATTTTTGAGATATATTGCGTGAGTGATAATTTTTAATCCGACCATTGGATCGTTGTGATTTTTGGATATGTTATAAATATATAAGTTGAGTATATGTCCACAAATTTTGAATCGTTAAAAATGAACGTATGATTTGTTATGAATTTTAAGAGATGACTGATTCAGAAATTGTTGAAGTTTCGGAATTTATCATTTTGGTGGAAAATTTTAGAATTGGTGGGCCCCACTTTTGGTTGGTGAAAAATGTGCTCGAATTTTTATTCAAATATGGAGGGTGGGAATAGTAGCAGGTAAAGCCATCAGGTTGCAGGTCAAGTCTGCTTCGGCGTGCTAACATTTTCCTATAAATAGAGGGCTAAATTAGAATTGAAAATCACACCAGAAACAAGTTTTCTCTCTTTCTCTATCTATATTATTGAGCGTATTTTATGAGTATTTTGATACTTTGAGAGTTGTTATTCAGACAAGTTTCATTCAAATTTCATATCCGATATTTCGATCGTAAGTATTGATCGTTTGAGATAAGGGATGTTATTTTCTTCTTAAATGATATTATTTTCTTCAATATCATTATCTTAGAAATATTGGTTTGAACTTTTTATAAAATTTGAACTTTTTGTGTCGGGGTTACTATTTACGTATACGACACTATTCACGAATACGACACTATTCACCGAAAAATGAAATTTTTTTCTTTTTGTACAAGATGTCTATTATGGTTACTATCTTTGATTGTATCCATGTTTTGATCGTTATTTTTGAATTCTGCTTCACAATTGGTTATTATGAAGTATTATTGATCTTGGATAAACTGTTATACTAATCTCTAATAATTGTCCATCTGTCTCACTGGATTCATTTTCTTTAAAATATTTTTCATCATCCTCAGTCCTAAATGATGATATTACTGAATATCTTTGGCTTGTAGTGCAAAGATGAATCATTAACTAATGAATATCTTTGGCTCGTAGTGCAAAGATGGACAGGTGTTGAGATGAATATGACCAACTAGTGATACAAATGAATATCTTTGGCTTGTAGTGCAAAGATGAATATTTGATTAAAGATGTATATTGATTGATGTTACAGGGATAAAATATTGATGATGGACTTTTAAATCTTAGAAGATAGTAGAACTCATTCTCTACTTGAATCTTCTAATGGATTGTTGGTTATAATGGATTGTTGTTTCCACTGCAGTTATTGATCTAAAACTTGTTGTCTATTATATTTTATCAGATTTTTCCCTGTTGAAAACTAATGATAATTTGTTGTATATTATCTTAGTCATAATATTCTTTATTGGGCTAGTTGAGCTCACCCTTTTCCTTTTTGTTCCATTTTTGTTCTCAGGAGGTGAGAACATAGCAGGATCTAGTCGGGGGTATGGAGTGATGGTTCTAGAAATATGTTTTAGCAGTCCTCACTATTTCTGTAAAATAGTGTTTGAATAATTGTAATGAGGACTTATTTGAGTGTGGATATTGTCTAGAAGAAAATATTTGTATATAAACTCACAATATATGTTGTCGTATTTTGCACGACAATTGTATTATTAAAGTTGTAGTTTGCTTTCTGTACCATGTATGTGGCGACTCAGAATAGGTGTTGTATACCTATTTTGGGGGCGTCACAGTTGGTATCAAAGCTTAGGGATATGGTCTCTAGAGGAGATCGGGGAATAGAACTAGGAGGGGAGAAATGAGTAAATCCTTCGCTAGTGTGTCCTATCTAAGCTTATTTGTTGGTCAGTCATTATATAGGGATATTATGTGATATTCTAATTTGTTTAATTAACCCTTGTTTTATGGCAGTATTTAAGAATGGCTGCTGAGAACGTTAACAATGGAGTGTATGAGACTGCGGAACAACATTTAGTCACGAACCATGAGAACGTGCAACAAGAAGGCAATATTCCTCCTGTAAACAACACTACCGAGCAAACGATGAATGATGAAATGTTTAGGAGCTTTTTGTAGTTCATGAAAAATCAGACGAGGGAGACTCGTGCACAAAATACGGGTGGAAATGATAGCAATGCGCGGCTTGTCACAGCCAAGCAGTTCAAAGAGTTGGGACCACCATAATTTATTTGAAAGTCGGATCCGATCAAGGCGGAAACGTGGGTCAAGCAAATTACCAAGATATTTGATGTCTTGGGATGTACGAAGGAACAGAAGGTTCCATTCGCCACCTTTATGTTCGCGGTGAGGCGTATCACTGGTGGGGAGTCTCGTGAAGCGTACCGACTCGCCGACTCAACATGTCTTGGGAAGCGTTTGAGAACTATTCAATGACAAGTACTTTCACGAAAGTATTAAATCATATGAAAGAGGTAGAGTTTATCGATGGAACAAAACAACATGGCGGTGTCCCAAAGACGAGGCGTAAGTTTGCGAGAGTTATCAGTTTGTACCTCATTTGGTCGAAAATGAGGAACGAATGACGAGGATGTTTCTGAGAGGTCTAAAGCCCGAGATTCGGCAATATCTTATATCTCATAAAAATTTTTTATATTCAGATGTTGTAAATAGGGCTCAATTATTAGAACGAGATAATGAGTATGTTCAACCAAGGGAACACAACCAGGGTCATACCGGTGGCAGCAGTCATCGGAGCAATGAAAACCAACAGGGAGGAAAACATTCGGACAAAAGCGGTAACCACTCTGGTGGTAATCGTGGTCGTGATAATAGAAGGAGCGAGTCGGGAGGAGATTTCAAAAAGAGAAGGTACAGCAATGATAACATGAAGACGTCAGCACAAACATCAACTATTTCTAGGGGAGGAGAACGAGCACCGGTCGTTTGTTACAAATACGGGAAAGAGGGACACATCAGCCCAAACTGCCCACAACAATCCAAGGTGTGTTATAACTGTAGAAAGGAAGGTCATATAGCTAGAGATTTTCTAGTTGCAAAACCAAGTTCAACGGGGATGGTGACTCCAAAGGCTGTCCCGGATAAGTCAAAATCAGCGATTCCTGGAAGAGCGTTTGTCGTGCTGGCTAAAACGCGAGAAACCTAAACGAGGTGATCACGGGTAAGCTAATCTTGAATTCTTGTGAAGTTTATACCTTACTAGATACCGGTTCTACCCATTCATTTATCTCTCCTGCTTGTGCTCAACGTTTAAACTTGACTCCGAAGAAATTAGACTTTGATTTATCAGTGGAGACTCCATTGGGTGAAACTTTCGTTACATCCACTGTTTATAAATCTTGCTTAATCCAAGTTAGCACTATCACATTACCTGTTGATCTTATCTCTTTAAAGATACTTGCTTTTGATGTGATTTTAGGAATTGATTGGTTAACCACACATCATGCCAAAATTGATTATTTTCATAAGGTTGTTAGTCTTTATATTCCTAACCAACCTGTCATACGAATTCAAACAACTAAACCACTAAAAACAGTCACTGTCATATCAAGCCATAAAGCTATTCGTTTATTAAAAAATGGATGTCAAGCTTTCTTAGCCCGTGTTATGGATTTGAACAAAGACAAGTCAGATTTGAATAATATTTCTGTTATTAATGAATTTCCTGATGTATTTCCTGAAGAACTTCCCGGTCTACCCCCAGAACGTGATGTTGAATTCTTTATTGACCTTGAACCGGGTACAAAACCCATTTCTAAAACCCGTTATCGAATGGCTCCTATTGAACTTCAGGAGTTAAAAGTACAACTATAGGAGTTATTAGACATCGGTTTCATTCGTCCTAGTACATCTCCTTGGGGTTCTCCTGTTTTATTCGTAAAGAAGAAAGACGGGAGTATGCGACTTTGTATTGACTATCGAGAATTAAACCATGTCACCATCAAGAATAGGTATCCACTACCTCGCATTGATAACCTATTTGACCAATTACAAGGAGCACAATTCTTTTCAAAGATCGATCTTCGTTCTGGATATCATCAGCTAAAGATTAAAACTGAGGATATTCCAAGGCGCGCTTGAGAACTCTAAGACGGGCATTATGAATTCTTAGTCATGTCTTTTGGATTGACTAATGCTCCTGTTGTTTTCATGGATATGATGAACCGTGTATTCAAGGAATATTTGGATCAGTTCATTGTTGTCTTTATTGATGACATCCTCATCTATTCCAAAAACTGTGAAGATCATGAGCACCATTTGAAGCTGATACTTGAAAGGCTTCGTGAAAATAAGCTATCATTGGGCACGTGGTGTCAAAACATGGAGTATCTGTCGACCCGGCGAAGATTGAAGCCATACAAAGTTGGGAGCAACCGAATTCGGTGACTGAAGTACGTAGCTTTCTGGGCTTAGCTGGTTACTATCAGAGATTCGTAGAAGGATTTTCTTGAATCGCTACTCCGTTAACTCAGCTGACTCGTAAAGATACAAAATTTGGTTGGAGCAAGGATTACGAGAAGTGTTTCCAAGAACTCAAGAGGAGACTCATTTCGGCACCTGTTCTAGCAATACCATCTGGTTCGGATGGATTTGTTATATACAACGATGCTTCAGGCAAAGGGTTAGGATGTGTTCTCATGCAACATGGGAAAGTCATAGCTTATGCCTCACGACAACTCAAAGAATATGAGAGGATTTATCCTACCCATGATCTAGAGTTGGCAGCAGTCGTTTTTACATTGAAAATCTGGAGACACTATTTGTATGGGGAGAAAGTGGAGATCTATACGGATCATAAAAGCCTCAAATACTTCTTCACCCATAAGAAACTTAATATGCGGCAACGACGTTGGCTCGAGCTGTTGAAAGATTACGATCATACCATTCAATACCATCCTGGAAAAGCAAACGTATTAGCTGACGCATTGAGTAGAAGATCGTATGCGGGTACGAGTGCGATGTTGTTAACACAAAGACCCATTTTGTACGACTTGCAAAGGATGGAGAGAGAGTTAAAGGCTCCAAGTACCCACGTGATGATGACGAATCTACGAGTAGAACCGACTTTAATCGATAAAGTTATAGTTGCTCAAGCTACGGACCAGGGGATGATGTGTATGAAGAAGAAAGTGCAAGAAGGTGCTATTCCAGAAGCAAGAATCGATCAAGAAGGAATACTTCGAGTCAACTCCAGACTTTGTGTTCTTAACGATTCTGACTTGAAGTATAGAATCATGGTGGAGGCACACAACACACCGTTTGCAATCCATCCTGGGAGTACCAAAATGTATCATGATCTTCGACATACATTTTGGTGGAGCAATATGAAAAGAGAGATCACAGAGTTTATCTCGAGGTGTTTAACTTGTCAACGTGTAAAGGCGGAGCATCAAGTGCCAAAGGGTCCGTTGCAACCACTTGATATTCCTAAATGGAAGTGGGAACACATTACTATGGATTCCGTTATAGGTCTTCCCAAGGTTTCTCAAGGCATATATGCGATTTGGGTTATTGTTGATAAATTAACCAAGTCTGCCCATTTCTTGCCTATACGGGAGACTTATTCCTTTGAACGTCTTGCTAGTATGTACGTAAATGAGATTGTGAGATTGCATGGTATGCCAGTATCCATAGTTTCGGATCGTGACCCAAGATTCACTTCACAATTTTGGGTTAGCTTGCAGAAAGCTATGGGCACGGATTTACGATTCAGTTTGGCATACCATCCTCAAACGGACAGGAAATCAAAGAGGACTATTCAAACTCTTGATAATCTATTAAGACTCCGTGTCCTCGATTTCAAAGGGAGTTGGGATAAGTACCTACCATTGGTGGAATTTTCCTACAACAACAGTTATAAAGCAAGTATAGGCGTGGCTCCATTCGAGGCATTGTATAGAATAAAATGTCATTCTTCAGTATGCTGGGATGAACTGGGTGAAGCAACGTTGTTGGGACCAAAATTGATACACATAACTACATAGAAGATACAAATGATTCGATAACGTATACAAACGGCACAGGATCGACAAAAGAGTTATGCGGATCTTCATCGAAAGGACGTGAAATTTAATATTGGAGATCATGTATTGTTACGTATCGCGCCATGGAAGGGAGATACAAGATTTGGAAAGAGAGGAAAGCTCAATCCAAGATTTATTGGTCCATTTGAGATTCTTGACCGAATAGGAAATGTGGCCTATAGACTTGCATTACCTCCAAGCATGTCTCGTGTTCATAATGTTTTTCATATATCTATGCTTCGTAAATATGTGAAAGACCCGAACCAAATTATTGAGTTAGAACCAGACGAGATAGCCGAAGATTTAACGTACGAGGAGGTACCTGTTAAGATCTTGGATAGGAAAGAGCATGTCTTATGTACCAAGGTTATACCACAAGTTAAGGTTTTGTGGAGAAATCATGCTATTGAAGAAATGACCTGGGAGTTGGAATCAGAAATGAAAGCGAGGTATCCTCACCTTTTCGAAACACCAGGTACGTACGTCAATTTCGAGGACAAAATTTCATAAGGATGGGAGGTTGTAAGACCCCAACTTTTTAATTAATAAAATCGAATTTTCTCTATTTATTATTATGAATAATAAGGTGTTAATTTGATATAAAACTTTGGTTATGGGTGAAATGTGCAAATTTTGCAAAATAAGCAAGTGGTTATAAAATATTCATTATTCTCGGGGAATACTAGTTTGGTCGTGGAATATTCTTCCGTGGGGAATATTAAATGCGGCCAATGCAGATATATTGTGGGCCCATAACGGAAAATGGTGGGATGAAGATAACGACAAAATTGAGTTTTTATAAATAACGGCATAGTTATTCTGATTTAACCTTTGTTGGAATACCGGTGGTTAAAATACTGATGTCTGCTACGCGCGCGGCACAAAGAAGCACACGGTGACTACAGTATTGTTGAATTATTGATCCTTACGTAAGAAGACACTACTCAATAATTATTACAGTAATTACTTTTCAATATTTTATTTTATTGATTCAATAATTGCTGCGTTGATAGTTTATATTATTTTTGTTTCAATAATTGTCACTGCACAGTATTTCCCATTATCAGATTAATAATTCATATTATTTGAATAATATTATTAGATAGCATTATTGGCAATGTCTAGAAAGTTCTGTCAAGGGGAGCTTTGGTCACCTAATTGCGCGCCAGTAAGGAAAAGTCCTTATCGGAAAGCCCCCTCTTTCTTGGGAACGGCCTGGTTGTCATAAATGTGATTCTGTAATATTATTTACGAATAATTAATTATTGATTTATATGATAAGAAAATATTTATTGTGGGTATAAATGTTGGATATATTTATTGTGGTTAAAAATGAAGGAGTTAATGTTGAGTTGTTTTATCAGTATTTTTGTCGGAATGGAGGTACTAAAAATCAAACCAGTGTTTTTGAGATATATTGTGTGATTTATAATTTTTAATCCGACCGTTGGATCGTTGTGATTCTTGGATATGTTATACATATATAAGTTGAGTTTATGTTCACAAATTTTGAACCGTTAAAAATGAACGTATGATTTGTTATGAATTTTAAGAGATGACTGGTTCAGAAATTGTTTAAGTTTTGAAATTTATCATTTTGGTGGAAAATTTTAGAATTGGTGGGCCCCACTTTTGGTTGGTGAGAAATGTGCTGGAATTTTTATTCAAATGTGGTGGGTGGGAATAGTAGCAGGTAAAGTTATCAGGTTACAAGTCAAGTATGCTTCGGCGTGCTAACATTTTCCTATAAATAGAGGGCTAAATTAGAATTGAAAATCACACCAGAAACAAGTTTTCTCTCTTTCTCTATCTATATTATTGAGCGTATTTTATGAGTATTTTGATACTTTGAGAGTTGTTATTCAGCACAAGTTTCATTCAGCCTCATATCCGATATTCCGATTAGAAGTATTGTTCGTTTGAGATAAGGGATGTTATTTTCTTCTTAAATGATATTATTTTCTTCAATATCATTATGCCGAAATATTGGTTTGAACTTCTTATTACATTTGGAACTTTTTGTACCGGGGTTACTTTTCACGTATACGACACTATTCACGTATACGGCACTATTCACGAATATGACACTATTCACCAAAAAATAAAATTTTCTTCTTTTTATACAAGATGTCTATTATGGTTACTATCTTTGATTGTATCCAGGTTTTGATCGTTATTTTTGAATTCTGCTTCACAATTGGTTATTATGAAGTATTATTGATCTTGGATAAACTGTTATACGAATCCCTAATAATTGTCCTTCTGTCTCACTGGATTCATTTTCTTTAACATATTTTTCATCATCCTCAGTCCTAAATGATGATATTACTGAATATCTTTGGCTTGTAGTGCAAAGATGAATGATTAAGCGATGAATATCTTTGGCAGTAGTGCAAAGATGGGCAGTGTTGAGATGAATATGATTGTTGGTGATACAAATGAATATCCTTGGCACCTGTAGTGCAAAGATGAATATTTGATTAAAGATGTTTAATGATTGATGTTACAGGGATAAAATATTGATGATGGACTTTTAAATCTTAGAAGATAGTAGAACTCATTCTCTACTTGACTCTTCTAATGGATTGCTGTTTCCACTGCAGTTGTTGATCTGAAACTTGTTGTCTATTATATTTTATCAGATTTTTCCCTGTTGAAAACTAATGATAATTTGTTATATATTATCTTTGTTATAATATTCTTTATTGGGCTAGTTGAGCTCATCCTTTTCCTTTTTGTTCCATTTTTCTTCTCAGGAGGTGAGAACATAGCAGGATCTAGTCGGGGTATGGAGTAATGGTTCTAGAAAGATGTTTTAGCAATCCTCACTATTTCTGTAAAATAGTGTTTGAATAATTGTAATGAGGACTTATTTGAGTGTGGATATTGTCTAGAAGACAATATTTGTATTTAAACTCAAAGTATGTGTTGTCGTATTTTGCACGACAATTGTATTATTGAAGTTGTAGTTTGCTTTCTGTACCATGTATTTGGCGACTCAGAATAGGTGTTGTATACCTATTTTGGGGGCGTCACAATTATAATTTAAATCCTTACTCATGCACATTTATTTCCTTAACCCAATTAGACTTGCTATTATTAGGTTATAAAATTAATTGAGATGTATAAATAAATCTCTTAATGTTAGTATGTATATTTTAAATACCAATATTCTCTCATACCATAACCCTTAAGTTAAATAAATTTTCATTCCCAATATATAATTAGAATCACACTAGTTTCTTTTATTTGTTTATATTAATAAACAAATATAAACCATCACATAATATTCATATTCATTACTCACATAACTTTTAACCCTTAGGGTTTTATACTTAGCATTAGGGTTCTCAAATTAGGGTTTCAAATTCTCGGAACTGAAATTAAGGTTTCCAGAATCGATTTTAGGATTTCTTATAAATCGTAAGAATTTTCTAACTGAACGTTGACGTTCTTAATATAATATTAGGGTTTGCCATTGATATAGCTTATCTGGCTAACCCTTGACCCTTAACCACAAACTGAACTCATATAATACTATATACACAAAACATATACGTTTATATACTTAATCCTGGATAATTCACCAAAAGATTTTGAAATCCTTAAAATTCCTTCTCAAAAATGTCAAATCCATTACTTATTTTCTGTCTAGGTTTATTATTCAACCTTAACTCAATATTTTAAGATTTTATAAATATTCAAATTCTCGGGTTGTCATATTTGTAATAAATCCTTTCCCAGGTTCATAAACCGAATACATTCTTTGATCTTCATAAGTATATTAGATACATATACACTAATCTATTACAGGACGATTAACTATCCATCTTAGCCTTGCCTTTGAACTCTCAGTTCGTTCGGCTTTAGCTGCAAACATATGGTTCAAGCAAGAATGAGCATAACTAGCTCAGCAAGTCTTAACATAGAATCATACGAATATCACCTTAATAATTACATGCTTTATTTCCATATCTGATCAATTAACTACGAAGCACTGTGAAACATTTGACTAGTACTTCTCATGTTATAACAACAATTCCAAAGTATATATAATAACTTAGGAATGATGAACCGGTCAATAGACCATGAACATACTCTTTTTGTTTTCATACTTGAAAAGGATATCCGGCACTAAGGCCATCCATCTGTCTTTACTTACGAGCACTTCTAGGTGATCAGTTTATTGTACTCTATGTTAATCAACACTCTTCCGTTAAACATATTTATGTTTAACATTTGGCAACCTCGCGTACCCATCGAATAATCGATGAAAAATACTTTTATTTGAACATAGACAAACTTACCTTCTCATCCGTACCAAATACTTGGCATAGGATAGCGTTAACAGTTCTATATCGAAAGACTTGTAAGCAAATCAATCAACTCTTCAGTATTAGTCTAGCCGAGTTAAAACAGACATTGACTCTTTCTTTAAAACCATTCATGCATCTTATAACATGCATCACAGAAAACTTGGCTAACACGAAGGTTAGACAAGCGTTAAGAAAGACTTGCCTTCAAACGTCTTTGAATATACAATTCAACAATTCTCAGTCTTTACAGGATCTACATGATATATTCACATAGCACACTATAATTAGTATCAAACAACTAACTTTATTTTCCCTAACCAACTTCTTTCTCTTCTATGTCTTACTTGAATTAACTTCGTTATTAAAGTCGATTCGACTTTCTATACTTTGTTACGGCTCATTAACGTTCTTACGTCGTTAACTGACATTCGATCATTATTGGTTAAGTACCAACGTTGAACGTCATTTATGGTTTACTTATTATTTTCTCGCGTTCTTCGTTTAATTTCTATTAAACCTTACTAAATCATCTTACATTATCACCTTATAAGTGATTTAAGTTCAGTCTTATTATGTACATTAAGTACCTTCAATGTCTTACCTTAGGTCTACATTCAAATGGAACAAAACCTAACTTGGTCAACATTTTTCTCTCATGAAGTATTTGTGACGCGACATCCTTAGTATTTTAGTGGCGCACGCCAAGCTAACGAGGGGACTCGGTAGGAGTCTGGCGTTGCTGACAGCGACCACTTTGTCTTTGGTTTTTGACTGCGACACCACAGCCTCGTGCACCAGTTGGGCAAAACAGTCCACTTTTTTAACGAAACTCCTGGTTTCCTAATTTGTTCGTTTTACATCCGAATTGACCCATTCGAAAGCCTACAACTCACAAATTACATCCTTTACGTGTTCATATAAGAATTTCACATTTTCGAATCCGATAACTCGAAATTCACCATCGAGTCCATTTTTGAGCGTTCGTTTAACGTTTTCGACCGTTCAATACTCGTTTTATTCGTTATAAGTTGAAATGCGACGAATCTTTTGCCAACGACTCTTAATTACTGTGACGACCCCAAAATAGGTCCATTCCATCCAACCCATTCTGAGTCGCCAAATACATGGTACAGAAACAACTACAACTTTATTATCACAACAATAAAACTGTGAGTTTAAATACAAATATTATCTTCTAGACAATATTTATACTCAAATAAATCCTCATCACATTTATTGATACATTATTTTACAATAATGGTGAGGACTACTAAACAACTCTCTCTAGAACCTTCATTCCATAACAGAGACTAGTACTCGCTACATTCTCGCCTCCCGAGAAGAAAATGGAACAACAAGGAAAAGGGTGAGCTCAACTAGCCCGGTAAAGAATGTTATGACTAAGATAATATACAACAAATTATCGTTAGTCTCCAGCGAGGAAAAATCGATAGAATACAATAGACAAGAAGTTTCGAGATCAATATTCGCAGCATTGAAATAATAATTCATAGAAGAGTTACGTGAGAGAATGAAATCTATTATAATCTATGAATTTAACGGTCCATCATCAATATTTTATCCTGTAACATCAATCGATATTCATCTCAAATCAAATATTCATCTTTGCACTACTGGGCCAAAGATATTCATCAATCGGTCATGTTCATCTCAACTTTTGTTCATCTTTGCACTAAAGGACAAAGATATTCATCGATCGGTCATATTCATTTAAACACCTTTTCATCTTTGCACTACTGAGCCAAAGATATTCATCGATCGGTCGTATTCATTTAAACACACCGCTCATCTTGCACTCTGAGGCCAAAGATATTCTTGAGAAATCATTCATCTTTGCACTTCTGGGCCAAAGATATTCAATAATATCATCATTTAAGGCGAGGATGATGAAAATATTTTTAAAGAAGCGAATCCGATTGAAACAAAATGACAAGGATTAAGGATTAAGGATTAGTACTTTTGTTTTATCCATGTCCAACAATACCTCAAAAATAATCATAGTGGTGTAAAATTCAAGAATGATCAAAACATGGATACAATCGAGCTAGTATCCGAATAGATATTTTGGACGAAAAGAAGAAATTTTATTTTTTAGATGAATAGTCTTGAGTATCGTGAATAGTCTTAAGTATCGTGAATAGTAACTCAGACACCAAAAGATAGAAATCCACAAAAAAACATTTTCACGCTTCATGAATAGTACTCGTGAATAGTAACTTCGTGAATAGTAACTCATGAATAGTAACTCGTGAATAGTAACTCATGAATAGTAACCCCGAGCATGAAAAAGTTCCAAATTTGATAAAAACCTCGGATCGACATTTCAAAGATAATGATATTGAAGAAATAATATCATTACGAAAAAAAATAATATCCCTTACCTCAAAGAATCAAGACTTCGGAAGGAAAGGTCGGAAGTGATCTTTGAATGAAACTTGTCTTTGAACAAACAACTCTCAAAGTATCTAAATACTCACAAAATACGCTCAATAATATAGAGAGAGAAAGAGAGAAAACTTTGTTTCTGGTGTGATTTTCAATTCTAACTTAGCCCTCTATTTATAGGAAAATGTTAACACGCCGAAGCAGACTTAACCTGCAACCTGATGGCTTTACCTGCTACTATTGCCACCCACCACATTTGAAATAAAATTCAGCACATTTTTTCACCAACCACAAGTGGGGCCCACTCAATTCTAGAATTTTCCACCAAAATCATTTATAACCTAATTTCTGAATCAGTCACCTCTTAAAATTCATAATAAATTATACGCTCATCTTTAACGGTTCAAAATTTGTGGACATATACTCAACTTATATATGTATAACATGTCCAAAAATTACAACGATCCAACGGTCGGATTAAATATTATAACTCACGCAATACATCGTAAAAATACTGATTTGATTTTTAATACCTCCAATCCGACAAAATACAAATAAAACATCTCAGCATTAATTCCTTCATTAATAACCACATAAATAAATCCATCATTTATATTCATATAAAATAAATATTTCCTTATCATATGAATCAATAATTAATTATTCACAAATAATATTACAGAATCACAATTATGATAATGACGGTAGTTTCAGGGAAGAGGGGCTTTCAATAAGAATTTCTTCTTCTTTGGCGGCGCAATTAGGTGACCAAACCTCTCCTTAGTGAACTTTCTAGACATTGCCAATAATGCTATCTAATAATATTATTCAAATAATATGAATTATTGATCCGATAATGGGAAAATCGTGCGGTGACAATTATTGAACAACAATAATATAAAATATCACGCATGACAATTATTGAATCAATAAAATAAAATATTGAGCAAGTAACTCTGTGTGAAAATTATTGAGTAGTGCCATCTTACGTAAGGATCAATAATTCAACAATCGTGCAATACTGGTGTCTTCTTTGTGCAACCACGGCGTACATTGTATTTTAACCACAAGGTATTCCAACGGTCTTACTTGTAACAACTACGCCTGTTATTTTTAACCAACTTATATTTTGTCGTTTTCTTCATCCAATCGCTTTCAGTTATGGGGCCCACATGGTCATGCTACCGTGCATCGTGCGAATATTCCCGAAGCAGATGCGAATATTCCACGACCAAACGAATATTCCAAACAACAATGAATATTTTATAACCACTTGCTTATTTTGAAATATTTGCGTATTTAACCCTTAAATATCCACATTAATCAAATCAACCCTTACTATTTCAAAATAATAAATAAAGGAAATTCCTTTTTATTTAAAAAATTTGGGGTCTTACAACCTCCCTCCTTATGAAATTTCGTCCTCGAAATTGGCGTACGATACAGTGTTTGAAAAGATGAGGATACCTCGCTTTCATTTCGTTTCCAATTCCGGTCATTTCCTCTATAGCATGATTCCTCCACAAAACTTTAACTTGTGGTATGACCTTTCTTGGCGTAGGACATGCTCCTTCCTATCCAAGATCTTGGTGGTACCTCCTCATACGTTAAGTCTTGCTATATCTCGTCGGTTCTAACTCAATAACGTGTTTGGTCGTCCACATATTTACGTAACATCGATACGTGAAAAACGTTATGAACACGCGTCATACTTGGTGGTAAAACGAGTCTATAGGCCACAGTTCCTATTCGATCGAGAATTTCAAATGGATTAATAAATCAAAGGTTTGAGCTTTCCTCACCTCACCGATTCTCGCTTTTAAAATAACAACTTCTTGCACCTCCTTCTTCAAATTCATCAGCTCCGGTGTGTAGCTTGAACAGCTTTAACTTTATCGATTAAAGTCGATTATACTCGTATATCATCACGTACTCGTATATCATCACGTGGGTACCTAGAGTTTTCATATCCATTTCTATTATTTGTATATTATACTGAAATTAGTCTTTGACAACATCATTACTTCGTGCTTGTATACGATCTTCTACTCAACACGTCAGCTACCACGTTCACTTTTCCAGGATGGCATGGTCAGAACATGTGCTGAAATGAGTCTCCTCTTGAGTTCTTCGAAGCTCTTCCCACATTCCTTGCTCCATTCAAATTTTGTATCTCTACGAGTTAGCTACGTTAATGGAATAGCGATTCGAGAATATCCTTGATGTATCTCCGATAATAACCAACTAAGCCTAGAAAACTACGCATTTCGATTCTGAAGCTTAGGTTGTTCTCAACTGTGACTCATATCCCAACCTTGGATAGCACGTCACAATGACACCTATCAGTTTACTATCGCACGAATATGACGTCCCTTACAGAGAGTATGGCTTAGGTGAATTCCACAAAGGAAGTCACAAGATAAAGGCTCATGTACCAAATTCTATAGTTGAATTTTTAACTCCTGAAGTTTAATAGGAGCCATTCGATATGAGATTTTAGAAATGAGTTTTGTCTTAGGGTTCAAAGTCGATACAAAATTTAATATCGATCTTTGGGAGTAAGCCAATAAATTCTTGAAATACGTCAGGAAAAATCAATAACAACAAGAATATTATTCAAATCAGACGTGTCTTTATTCAAATCCATAACATGGACTAAGAAAACTTGACATCCGTAATAAACGAATGACTTCATGGCTTGATATGAAAATGTTTGACTACAATGGTTTGATTGCTTGAGTTGAATAACGGGTTGCTTAGGAATATGAAAACTAACAACCTTACGAAAGCAATCAATTTGGCATGATGAGTAGTTAACCTTAAAATCACATCAAAAGCAAATATCTCTATAGAAATAAGGTTAACGGGTAATGTGATAGTACTGACTGAATCAAGCAAGATTTTTAAACAACGGATGTAATGAAAGTTTCTCTAATGGAGTCTCCACGAGATAGGTCAAAGTTTAATTTCTCCGTAGTCAAGTTCAAACGTTGGCGCAAGCAAGAGAGATAAAGAATGGGTAGAACCGGTATCTAGTAAGGTATAAACATCGCAAGAATTTATAATTAACTAACCGTGCTAACCCGTTCGGGTTCCTCGTATTTTAATGGTCACGACAAACGCTCTTCCAAGAACCGTTGACTTTGACTTTTACGGGACATCCTTTTGAGTCACCATTCCATTGGATTTGGGTTTCGATATCGTACAATCTCGGCGATATGTCCTTCTTTTCCACAATTATAGCATACCTTAAAGCTGTTGTGGGCGGTTTGAATGATATATCCCTCTTTCCGCATTTGTAACATCTGACCGATGGTCTTTCTCCTCCCTTGGAACCGATTGCCCACTGGGCGGCGCGTCTTCAAATGGTCGTTGTTGAATCTCTCTTTTAAAATCTCCTCCCAACTCGCTTCTTCTATTTTCATGGCCACGATTACCACGAGTAGTTGGTTA
This sequence comes from Panax quinquefolius, assembly GCA_020205615.1. Lineage (NCBI taxonomy): Eukaryota > Viridiplantae > Streptophyta > Magnoliopsida > Apiales > Araliaceae > Panax > Panax quinquefolius. The sequence goes on from CM035165.1 coordinate 17,697,123, forward strand.
CCGCCTTTGTCAGTATTCTTCTTTCTCCATTTGGTTATCGTTATTACGATGATTCGCTATCTTGAGTATGATCCTGGTTATGGTCCCTCGGTTGAGCGTATACTCGTTATCTCGCTCTAACAACCGAGCCACATTGACAACATCTCGAATAGAGAGAAAATTTATGAGAAATGAGATCTTGGCGTATCTTGGGGTTTCAAACCTCTAAGAAACATCCGCGTCATACGTTCCTCATTCTCCACCAAATGAGGGTGCAAACTGGATAACTCGCGAACTTCGCCTCGTCTTTGGGACACCGTCATGTTATTCTGCTTTCTAGTCTAATAAACTCCACTTCCTTCATATATGATGAATACTTTCGGGGAAGTACTTGTCATTGAACTATTTGAAATGTCTCCCATGACATCTTTGAGTGCGGTTGAATGGGTACGCTTCACTGATTCCCACCAAAGATGTCTGCCTCGCCACGGAACATAAAAGTAGCGAATGGAACCTTACGTTCCTCCGTACATCCCAAGACATCGAATATCTTGTTAATTTGCTTGACCCATGTTTCCGCCGTGATCGGATCGGCTTTCCTTAAATTCGGTGGTCCCAACTCTTTGAAGCGCTTGTTTGTGGTGACAACCCGTGAATTGCTATCATTTCCTCCTGTATTTTGAACACGAGTCTCCTCGTGCGATTTTGCATGAGCTGCAAAAAACTTCTAAACATCCCTCGTTCATCATCGCTTTCGGTGGTGTTATTCACGGGAGGTACATTGTCGACTGTTGCACGTTCTCCTCGTTGTTAATACTGAGGCATCTCCACGGTCTCATTTACACCACTATTAATATTCTCGATCAACATTCTCAATTCTTTGTCATAAAACAAGGGTTAATTAAGGAAATCAATATATCACATAATATCCCTATATATCTTGACCAACTAACAAATAAGCTTAGGTAGGACACACACTAGCGAAGGATTTACTCGTCTCTCCCTCCTAGTTCTATTCCCTAGATCTCATGGGAGATCATATCCCTAAGCTACGATACCATTTGTGGCGACCCCAAAATAGGTCCATTCCATCCAACCCATTACGAGTCGCCAAATACATGGTACGAAACAACTACAACTTTATTATCACAACAATAAAGCGTGAGTTTAAATACAAATATTATCTTCAGACAATATTTATACTCAAATAAATCCTCATCACATTTATTGATACATTATTTTACAATAATGGTGAGGACTACTAAACAACTCTCTCTAGAACCTTCATTCCATACCCCAGAGCTAGTACTCGCTACATTCTCGCCTCCGAGAAGAAAAATGGAACAACAAGGAAAAGGGTGAGCTCAACTAGCCCGGTAAAGAATGTTATGACTAAGATAATATACAACAAATTATCGTTAGTCTCCAACGAGGAAAAATCGATAGAATACAATAGACAACAAGTTTTAGATCAATATTCGCAGCGGAAATAATAATTCATAGAAGAGTTACATAGAGAATGAAATCTACTATAATCTATGAATTTAACGATCCATCATCAATATTTTATCCCTGTAACATCAATCAATATTCATCTCAAATCAAATATTCATCTTTGCACTCTGAGGCCAAAGATATTCATCAATCGATCAGTATGTTCATCTCAACACTGTTCATCTTTGCACTAAAGGCCAAAGATATTCTTCAGAAATCATTCATCTTTGCACTACTGGGCCAAAGATATTCAATAATATCATCATTTAAGGCGAGGATGATGAAAATATTTTTAAAGAAGCGAATCCGGTGAAACAAAATGACAAGGATTAAGGATTAAGGATTCGTACTTTATTTTATCCATGTCCAACAATACCTCAAAAATAATCATAGTGGTGTAAAATTCAAGAATGATCAAAACATGGATACAATCGAGCTAGTATCCGAATAGATATTTTGGACGAAAAGAAGAAATTTTATTTTTCGATGAATAGTCAGATATCGTGAATAGTCTGAGTATCGTGAATAAGTAACTCAAACACCAAAAGATAGAAATTCCATAAAAAACATTTTCACGCTTCATGAATAGTACTCGTGAATAGTAACTCATGAATAGTAACTCATGAATAGTAACCCGAGCATGAAAAAGTTCCAAATTTGATAAAAACCTCGGATCAACATTTTTCAAAGATAATGATATTGAAGAAATAATATCATTACTGAAAAAAAATAATATCCCTTACCTCAAAGAATCGATTACCGGAAGGAAAGGCGGAAGTGATCTTTGAATGAAACTTGTCTTTGATAAACAACTATCAAAGTATCTAAATACTCACAAAATACGCTCAATAATATAGAGAGAAAGAGAAAACTTTGTTTACGGTGTGATTTTCAATTCTAACTTAGCCCTCTATTTATAGGAAAATGTTAACACAGCAAGGCGGACTTAACTGCAACTTTGATGGCTTTACTCGCTACTATTGCCACCCACCACATTTGAAATAAAATTCAGCACATTTTTTCACCAACCACAAGTGGGGCCCACTCAATTCTAGAATTTTCCACCAAAATCATTTATAACCTAATTTACGAATCGGTCACCTCTTAAAATTCATAATAAATTATCGCTCATCTTTAATCGGTTCAAAATTTGTGGACATATACTCAACTTATATATGTATAACATGTCCAAAAATTACAACGATCCAACAGTCGGATTAAATATTATAACTCACATAATACATCGTAAAAATCTTGATTTGATTTTTAATACCTCAATCAAACAAAATACAAATAAAACATCTCGGCATTAATTCCTTCATTAATAACCACATAAATAAATCCATCATTTATATTCATATAAAATAAATATTTCCTTATCATATGAATCAATAATTAATTATTCACAAATAATATTACGAGAATCACAATTATTATAACCAGTAGTTCCGAGGAAAGGGGGCTTTCAATAAGAATTTCTTCTTCTTCGCGCCGCAATTAGGTGACCAAACCTCTCCTTAGATGCAGAACTTTCTAGACATTGCCAATAATGCTATCTAATAATATTATATGAATTATTGATCTGATAATGGAAAATACTGTGCAGTGACAATTATTGAACAACAATAATATAAAATATCAACGCAGCAATTATTGAATCAATAAAATAAAATATTGAGCGGTAACTTCACGTGAAAATTATTGAGTAGTGCCATCTTACGTAAGGATCAATAATTCAACAATCTTGTGCAATACTGGTGTGCTTCTTTGTGCAACCACGCCAGCGTATTCGTATTTTAACCATCGGGTATTCCAACGGTCTTACTTGGTATAACAACGCCTGTTATTTTTAACCAACTTATATTTGTCGTTTTCTTCATCCAATCGCTTTCAGTTATGGGGCCACACACATGGTACGCAAAGTCGCATACGAATATTCCCAAGCGATCACGAATATTCCACGACCAAACGAATATTCCCCGACAACAATGAATATTTTATAACCACTTGCTTATTTTGAAATATTTGCGTATTTAACCCTTAACTATCCACATTAATCAAATCAACCCTTACTATTTCAAAATAATAAATAAAGGAAATTCCTTTTTATTTAAAAAAATTTCGGGGTCTTACAATTACCTTATTTCACATGTTGACATTGAAAACAAATGTTTTCAAGTCACACGGCAACTTTTGACCTTTAATCCGAGATTTCTACGTTTTCGACGTTTAACGTCAATTTTCGCAAAATTCGCCATAACTTCGTTACTCATGTTCTTTAAGCCAAATCAAATGGAAAAATCCATTGATTCATCATAGTCATCCTAACCAAACAATAGGCACATTCCTTAGCTATAACAGTTTTTAAATCGTTCATTCATAACTAAGTTCACATTCAAGACTTTCTACGGTTTTAACTCACGTAAACACTTACGATTTCTATTTGGGACCTATCAATGATTTTATCATTAATAGACATCCTTATATCTCCTCAATAAACATGCTCCACTAATCTACGATTCTTCTATGAGAATTTACCTTTGAAGTAATTCACGTTCTTGATAAACGTATAATGATTTTCTTGGAAGTAGAATGATTAAGCATTTCTAGCTTTTTTCTCTTTCAATATAGGTTGAAAAAGATTTTCAAAACAACAAATAATCAACCCAAGCTTTGTATTTATAGGCAACCAACTAAGGGGCAAAATTGTCCAAACTCCACCTCCTTACTATTCCACCTCCTTAATCAACTTAGCCACCAAGTAAATTACTTGGTGAGCAAGTTTGCCGCTTTACTTGACCACCAAGTGGCCGACCCACTCCCTCTTGGATGAACCCATGGGTTTTACCCATCCTACGACCCACCGGTTCGACCCGCGGTTTACTTTTTGGATTGGGCTTGACATAACTTAACGTTGGGCCTTAACTTGGGCTTGTATACTTAATTCATTGGACTTGATATTAATCCAAGTCCAATTAAATTATGCCAAAGTCCTTAACTCCTAATCCATTAGAACTTCTCGTATTCTATATGTATAACTCACGTATTCTCTTCGTCTAATACTCATACGATATTCGTATTATACATCGTATTATTCTTCATACCATACTCATATTCATACTAATATAATATTCGTATTTCATACATATAATATTTGAAACAACTATACGCATTGCATTTTCCCTTTCGGAAATCTCTTCTACAACCCTTAGGTTTTAAGTCCGCAGGCGAAAACTTCATTTCCCATAACAGAAATATTATTGGATATTCCATAATATCTTTATATTCTATCATTACGTGTTTCTCAAAATTTCAAACCCTAGCTCCGAATGAAATCGGATGAATAGTGTTTTTACGCAAAACTTCTCGGAAAACCTTCGTTTTCATCTTGATAATTCACAACAATTAATCATAGCACAAAGCTAGAACACTAACCACATCTATATATTCTAGGTCATAGAACGACCTTCGAACATCTTACTCACATAATAAATTAATTAAATTCATTTAATTCATATAATCAAAAAAAAAATTAATTCATTCAAAATCCAAAATTCTCGGGCGTTACATTCTTCCCTCCTTATAAGGATTCTGTCCCCAGAATCTCGCTATTCTTACATAAACAAATGAGGAAATTTTTCCTTCATTTTACTTTCGAGTTCCCACGTTGCTTCTTCAGCATTGTGATTACTCCAAATTACCTTTACTGAAGGTATTACTTTATTTCTCAATACTTGCTCCTTCCTATCAATAATCTGAATCGGAAGTTCCTCATACGTTAAGTCTTTTTCTACTTGAATATATTTATACTCTATTACGTGATTGAAGTTCGGTTTATAAGGACGCAACACAGACACGTGAAACACATTGTGTATTCTTTCCGTTTCTGGAGGTAAGGCTACTTCATAAGCTACCTCTCCTACCCTTCTTAAAATCTCAAAACGTCCTACAAACCTTGGACTTAACTTCCATTTCTTTCCAAAACGTATCTTCCCTTTCCAAGGCGATACTTTTAGAAAGACATATGAACCTACTTCAAACTCCCTCTTCTCTCGATGAGGATCTGCATACTTCCTTTGTCTATCTTGAGCCGCTACCAATCAAGTTCGTATTAGCTCAACCATGTCTATCGTTTGTTGTACCATTTTAGGTCCTAACATTCGACGTTCACCTACTTCATCCCAGCAAAGTGGTGTTCTGCACTTCCTCCCATACAACGCTTCGTAAGGCGGCATGCATATACTAGCGTGAAAACTATTGTTGTAAGCGAATTCTACCAAAGGTAGATGTTCGTCCCAACTCCCCTTGAAATCCATAACGTAAGATCTTAACATATCTTCTAGCGTTTGAATTGTCCGTTCACTTTGTCCATCCGTCTGTGGATGATACACCGTACTCAACCTCAAATGCGTTCCCATTTGCTCTTGCAAACTCCTCCAAAAGTTCGACGTGAATCGTGGATCACGATCAGACACAATTGAAATAGGTACTCCATGTCTGGAAATGATTTCTTTGACATAAAGCTTAGCTAACTGCTCTAAGTTATACCTAACTCCTATTGGTAGAAAATGAGCCAATTTAGTTAACCGATCCACTATTACCCAAATAGCATCATATCCTTTTCTCGTCGTTGTAAGTCCCACCACAAAGTCCATGGTGATATGCTCCCATTTCAACTTCGGAATCTCTAGTGGCTGCAACAATCCACTCAGCCTTTGGTGTTTAGCCTTAACTTTCTGACAAGTTAAGCGCTTACTAACGTATTCTGCAATCTCCCTCTTCATGTTCGGCCACCAAAAGTTCAGACGAAGGTCTTGATACATCTTAGTACTACCAGGATGTATCGAGTACCTCGAACTATGGGCCTCACACATAATCTCTTCTTTCAACTCAGAATTATTTGAAACCCAAATTCTTCCTTCAAAATGAAGTAAACATTCTTTATCAAGGTTATACTTAGCCTTCACGTCATCCTTCATTACTTTTTTTCACACGCTCGCATTCTTCAGTACTTATCTGTACTTCCTTAACCCGTTCCACTATCGTTGGTCAAGTCTCTATTGAAAATAACATCTCTACCGTTTCCCTTGACATCTTAACTTCTAACTCCATCCTTGCCATCTCTGTTATTAACTCATTCTGAACCGTTAACATTGATAGCTTTTCTCTACCCTTCTGACTTAATGCGTCGGCTACTACATTCGCCTTCCCCGGATGATATAAGATATCACAGTCATAATCTTTTATCAATTCTAACCACCTTCTCTGCCTCATATTCAACTCCTTCTGTGTGAAGATATATTTCAGACTTTTATGGTCCGTGTATATCTCACATTTTCCCCCGTATAAATAATGTCTCCATATTTTTAAAGCAAACACTACAGCTGCCAATTCTAGGTCATGAGTAGGATAAACCTTCTCATAATCTTTTAAGCGGCGTGATGCGTCTGCAATGATTTTTGCCATCTTTGCATAAGCACGCAACCCAGTCCTCTATATGAAGCATCGCTATAAACTACAAAATTCCTCGTATCATCTGGTAAAGATAATACAGGTGCCTCACTCATCCTCCTTTTTAGTTCTTGAAAACTATTTTTGCACTTTTCCGTCCACTCATACTTCACCGACTTCCTTGTCAAATTCGTCAACGGAGTAGCTAATTTAGAAAAGTCCTGAATGAACCATCTATAGTATCCGCTTAACCCCGTAAAACTCCTAACCCTCATTTAGGCGTTTTGGTTGCTCCCCCCATTCATTTGCTTCCACCTTATTTGGATATATAGATATGCCATCTTTGTCTATAACATGTCCTAGAAACTGCACTCGTTCGAGCCAAAATTCACACTTAGTGAATTTCACATACAACTTCTCCCTCCATAGTGTTTCCAACATTATTCTTAAATGTTCAGCATGATCTTCTGGCATCTTAGAATAGACTAGAATATCATCAATGAACACTACAACGAACTTGTCCAAATATTGTTTGAACACTCTGTTCATCATATCCATGAATGCGGCTGGCGCAGTTGTCAACCCAGATGACATAACCAAAAACTTGTAATGCCCATAACGAGTTCTGAACGCCATCTTAGGTACATCCTCCTTCTTCACTTTCAGTTATTGATACCCGTGCGCAAATCTATTTTAGAAAAATACATTGCCCCTTTCAACTGATCAAATAGATCATCGATCCTGGGCAACGGGTATTTATTCTTAATCGTTAACTTGTTCAACTCTCGATAGTCGATACAAAGTCGCAACGATCCATCCTTTTTCTTTACAAACAATCTGGGGGTGCTCCCTACGAGAGACACACTTGGTTGAATGTACTTTCTATCTAACAGTTCTGAATTTCAACCATTAACTCCTTCATCTCATTGGCGCCATCCTATATGGTACCTTTGAAGCCCGGTGTCGTGCAAGCAACAAATCAATCACGAATTCTACATCCCTATCTGGCGAGAATCTGGGAAACTCCTCCTAAACACATCCGCAAACTCTTGAACTACCATTATACATTCCAATGATGTTTCCCACTCTTTGGGTATCCACCACAAGACACGAGATAACCCCTTACACCCTTCTTTAACATCTTCACAGCTTGTGTCATGGTTAAACAACAAGAACGTCCGGTGATTTATTTCCATAAAACACCACCTCAGGTTTCTTAGAAAGCCTTAAGTTCACACTCTTTCTATGACAATCTATTATCGCTCTATGGTTAATTAACCAATCCATACCGAGAATCACATCGAATTCCCTTAACCTTATCGGTAAAAGATCTACCGATAATTTGTTACCCCTGATATCTACGAAACAATTCTTATGAATATGCTCAATGGGAATTATCTCCTCATTTGCTACCTTAACGTCTAAAGGTATTTATAACTTTTCAGGGTTTAACCCCAGTTGCTTAGCAAATCCACATGCTATAAAGGAACAAGTAGCACCCGAGTCAAATAACACGTAAGCATTTATTTCATTGACTGGAATGATACATGCTACTACATCCGATGATGCAACCACATCTTGGACGGTCATATTAAACGTTCGGGCTGAGGGTCTACCCAATGATGGTGTTGGTCTAGTAATGGCCAAATTGCCACTACCAGAACCTTTACTACCCTCCGCCTCTTTCTTCATGAAATTTCTTGCCATGTGGTCCACCGACCCACAAACAAAATAGCCCCGACTTTTCTTAGGATTAGGACAATTGGGAGATATGTGACCCTCCTGTCCACAGTTATAACAACCCATTTTCCCCTTCAGACAAACTCCCAGATGAGTCTTGCCGCATATCTTGCATGCCTCCATCCTACGTTTAGGATCCCCTTGTTTCACCCCAGTATTCTAAAGGTTAAAATTTTTCCTCTTAGGCACATTGCCACTACCGCTGGCAACCTCTACCTTATTTCCTCCCTCTCCCTTACTTTTATTCTTTCTATCCTTGTGGTATTGGGTCAACGCCTCACTACCACCTTCTGCTATTATTACCTTCTTTAGAATGGTCCCGTAGGAAGCACTCTGAAAAACCGATATCCTACTATAGAGCTAGGGTTTTGGACCCGGCTCAAACCTATGAGCCTTCCTCTCCTCCGTGTCCACTTGATGTGGAGTAAACCTTGCCAATTCATTGAATTTGGCCGCGTATTAGGGAACAGTCATGTCCCCCTATTTAAGTTCGAGGAACTTAATCTCCATCCTCCCTTGCATGCTAGTAGGAAAGTAGTTCTCAAAGAATACCTTCTTGAGCTGTTCCCATGTAATAAAGACCTATTCCACCCACCACGGTGAGCCTCCCACCGATGGTTGGCTTCCCCTTCATTATATAGGTCGTAAAAGAGGTCTTTTGCGCCTCAGCTATGTTTATAATAACAAACGCCTTTTCTATTTCCTTGACCCATGTCTGGGCCTCCATTGGGTCCATTGTTCCCTTAAATTCAGGTGGACCTACACTCTTAAATTCTTTAAAGGTAGTCGTTCGGGCTACCCTAGGTCCTGCAGGTGCTCTACTGTAAGACCCCAACTTATTATTAATGAAATTTAATTTTCTCTATTTATTATTTTGAAATAGTAAGGGTTGATGTGATTAATGTGGATAGTTAGGGGTAAAATACGCAAATATTTCAAAATAAGCAAGTGGTTATAAAAATTTCATTGTTGTGGGAGAATATTCGTTTGGTCGTGGAATATTCCTCACCGTCGAGGAATATTAAATGCGACCAGTAGCGACCGTGTGTGGACCCATAACAAAAGCGATGGATGAAGAAAATGACAAATATAAGTTGGTTAAAAATAACTACAGTAGTTGTTACCATTAATCTTTGTTAAAATACTCGGTGGTTAAAACACAAGTAGCACGGTATTGCACCAATTATTGATTCTTACGTAAGAAGGCACTACTCAATAATGGTTCTGATAATTCTTTATTCGATATTTTATTGATTCAATAATTCTTTGCGTTGATATTTTATATTGCTATTGTTTTGATAATTGTCATTACACAATATTTTTCATTATCGAAGCAATAATTCATATTATCTGAATAATATTATTAGATAACATTATTGGCAATGTCTAGAAAGTTCTCGCCTAAGGGAGGTTTGGTCACCTAATTACGCCGCCATGAAAGGAGAAATTCTTATTGGAAAGCCCCTCTTTCACAGGGAACCGCACTGGTTGTCAATATTGTGATTGAGAATATTATTTGTGAATAATTAATTATTGATTCATATGATGAGAAAAATCTTGATATAGATGGAGAAAAATTTTAATGTGACAATTGTTGAAAATTGAAATTTTATCTTTTTCTCGATAAGATAATGTATTATTATATTTTAATAATATAATAATGGTGATATTTTACAACGAATGTGGGATATATGAGTATCTGAGGAGGAAGAGTATTTTTGTTGCAATAAATATTTAAAACATGTTAAACATGTCGGTGGACCCCATTTATTGGTTGAAATTTGATTATAGCTTTTGTAAAATCGCCTGGTTTGTGGATTTCGGGCAATTTACATTGGAATTTGGAAAAACTTTCTTACGCAAAGTTGTAGAGAATTGAATTTCCTATAAAAACTCGCTTGATTCGAATTTTACGATAAAAGGGCTATTTATTATGAATTATTGATGTTCGAAATTCACGAATAATTGATTTTTGGAAGTTTTAATTATTTTAAATAATAAAACGTTTTGATTTGTTTGGTAGACTTATTTGTTGTCAAGCATGGGTGAATTCAGATCATAGATTGTGTGCGTAGGAATTTATATATAATATATTAATATTATATTAAATTTTTTACCTTTAGTGTTCTAAGCAATTTCCTATAAATAGGGTGCTTAGTTTAGAATTGAAAATCACACCGTAAAGCTGAAGTTTTCTCTCTATATTATCGGCGTATTCTTGTGAGTATTTTGAGTATAATTTGAGTATTGCTATTCGATTGCAAGTTCAAGTCATAGCTTTATATCAGGTGTTCAAATTTAGAAATCTTCGATCTTTCGAGGTAAGGGATATTATTTTTTTCGTAATGATATTATTTCTTCAATATCATTATGTTGAAATAGTGATCTGAAGTTTTATCAAATTTGGAACTTTTTTGGTGTAGAGTTACTATTCACGTATACGGCCTTTATTCACGATATCGACACTATTCACGAATCGACACTATTCATCGAAAAATGAAAATGTTTCTTTTTCGTCCAAAATATCTATTCGGATACTAGCTTTGATTGTATCCATGTTTTGATCATTCTTGAATTTTACACCACTGCGATTATTTTTGAGGTATTTTTGGACGTGAATAAAACAAAGTCTGAATCCTTAATCCTTAATCCTTGTCATTTTGTTTCCTTTGGATTCGTTTCTTTAAAAATATTTTTCATCATCTTGATCTTAAATGATGATATTATGGAATATCTTTGGCCTGTAGTGTAAAAGATGAATGATTTTGAAGAATATCTTTGGCTTTTGTGAGTAAAAGATGAGCAGTGTTTAGATGAACATGACCAGTGATGAATATCTTTGGCCTATAGTGCAAAGATGAATATGTGATTCAGATATATATTGATTGATGTTACGGGGATAAAAGATGAGCGATGAACTTTTAAATTCATACATGGAAGATAGTAGTTTGCATTCTCTACTTAACTCTTCTAATGAATTATTATTTCATTGCGAATATTGATTTAAAATTTGTTGTCTATTGTATTCTATTAGATTTTTCCTGTTGAAGACTAACGGTAATTTGTTGTATATTATCTTAGTCATAATATTCTTTCTTGAGCTAGTTGAGCTCACCCTTTTTCCTTTTTTGTTCCATTTTTCTCGTGGAGGCGAGAATATAGCGAGTATTTAGTGGGGTATGGAATGAAGGTTCTAGAGAGAGTTGTTTAGTAGTCCTCACCATTTTTGTAAAATAATGTATCAATAAATGTGATGAGGATTTATTTGAGTATAGATATTATCTAGAAGATAATATTTGTATTTAAACTCACAGCTTTTCTTGTTGTAATAATAAAGTTGTAGTTGTTTACGTACCATGTATTGACAACTCGAGAATGGGTGATGTATACCTATTTTGGGGGCGCCCACGGTTGGTATCGAGCTTAGGGATATGATCTCTGGCGGAGATCGGGGAAATAGAACTAGGAGGGGAGAGACGAGTAAATCCTTCGCTAGTGTGTCCTACCTAAGCTTATTTGTTAGTTGGTCGATATATATGGATATTATGTGATATATTGATTTCTTTAATTAACCCTTGTTTTATAGCGGTATTTTGAATGTCGATTTGAGAATATTAACAATGGAAATGAGACCGTGGAGACGCATGTACTCACCAACGAGGAGAGCGTAACAGCAGTGGCAATGTTCCTCCTGTGAACAACACCATTGAAAGCGAGATGATGAGCGAGGGATGTTTAGAAGTTTTTTGCGATTCATGCAAAATCGCACGAGGAGACTTCGTGTTCAAAATCTGAGGAGGAAATGATAGCAATTCACGGGTTGTCACAACCAAGCGATTCAAAGAGTTGGGACCACGAATTTAAGGGAAAGCGAGATCCGATCATGGCGAAACATGGGTCAAGCAAATTACCAAGATATTCGATGTCTTGGGATGCGGAGAACGAAGGTTCCATTTGCCACCTTTATGTTCCGTGGCGGCGAAAGGACTCATTGGTGGGAGTCGTGAAGCGTACCCATCCAACCGCTTTTCGGCATGTCTTGGGAGGCGTTTGAAGCTATTTAATGACAAATACTTTCACGAAAGTGTTCGTGGTATATGAAGGAAGTGGAGTTCATCGATTGGAACAAAACAAATGGCGGTGTCTCGAAGACGAGGCAAAGTTTGCGAGTTATCCGAGTTTTCGCCTCATTTGGTGGAGAAAGAGGAACGTATGACGCGGATTGTGGCGCCCCCAAAATAGGTATACACAACACCCATTACGAAGTCGCCAAATACATGGTGCGAAACAACTACAACTTTATTATTACAACAAGAAAGCGTGAGTTTGAATACAAATATTATCTTCTAGACAATATCTATACTCAAATAAATCCTCATCACATTATTGATTCATTATTTTACAAAATGGTGAGGACTACTAAACAACTCTCTAGAATCTTCATTCCATACCCGACTAGTACTCGCTACATTCTCGCCTCCCGAGAAGAAAAATGGAACAACAAGGAAAAGGGTGAGCTCAACTAGCCCGAAGAAGAATATTATGACTAAGATAATATACAACAAATTATCGTTAGTCTTCAACAGGAAAAATCGATAGAATCACAATAGACAACAAGTTTCAGATCAATATTCGCATTTGAAATAATAATTCATGTAAGAGTTACGTAGAGAATGAAATCTACTATAATCTATGAATTTAACGGTCCATCATCAATATTTTATCCTGTAACATCAATCAATATTCATCTCAAATCAAATATTCATCTTTGCACTACAAAAGCCAAAGATATTCATCAATCGATCCATGTTCATCTCAACACTGTTCATCTTTGCACTACTGTGCCAAAGATATTCTTGAAATCATTCATCTTTGCACTAGGGCCAAAGATATTCAATAATATCATCATTTAAGACCGAGGATGATGAAAATATTTTAAAAAACGAATCGATGAAACAAAATGACAAGGATTAAGGATTCGTACTTTGTTTTATCCATGTCCAACAATACCTCAAAGATAATCATAGTGGTGTAAAATTCAAGAATGATCAAAACATGGATACAATCAAAGTTTGGTATCCGAATAGATATTTTGGACAAAAGAAGAAATTTTATTTTCGATTGAATAGTCAGATATCGTGAAATAGTGCCAGATATCGTGAATAGTAACTCCGACACCAAAAGATAGAAATTCCACAAAAAAACATTTTCACGCTTCATGAATAGTACTCGTGAATAGTAACTCGTGAATAGTAACTCATGAATAGTAACTCGTGAATAGTAACTCATGAATAGTAACTCGTGAATAGTAACTCATGAATAGTAACTCGTGAATAGTAACTCATGAATAGTAACCCCGACATGAAAAAGTTCCAAATTTGATAAAAACTTCAGATCAACATTTCAAAGTTATAATGATATTGAAGAAATAATATCATTACTGAAAAAATAATATCCCTTACCTCGAAAGATCATTATTTCAGCTAGAATCTAGGGTATAGTCTTTGAAGGGAACTTGCAAATCTAGCAATACTCAAAGTATACTCAAAATACTCACAAGAATACGCTCAAAATATCGAGAGAGAAATAGAGAAAACTTGGTTTACGGTGTGATTTTCAATTCTAACCTAAGCACCTATTTATAGGAAAATGCTTAGAACACCAAAGCGCGAAAATTTAATATAATATTAATATAATTATACAAATTTTCCTTAGCCCACCTTTTGGTCAAAAACACCAGCCACACATGTTAAATGAGGTTCACAAACTCACCAAAAACGTTTTTCTCAAAATAATTAATTAAAACTCCCAAAAATCAATTATTTGAAACTTGAACTTCAATAATTCATAATAAATAGCCCTTTCATCAGAAAATTCGAATCTCATGAGTTTTTATAGGAAATTCAATTCTCTACAACTTTGCAGAAGAAAGTTTTTCCAAATTCCAAACAAAATCGACCGAAATCCACAAGCAGGCGATTTTACATTGTGCTATAATCAAATTTCTGGTCAATAATTGTGTCCACCAACACACAAAACATGTGTTAAACATTTAATGCCACAAAAATACTCTTCCTCCTCATATACTCATATATCCCACATTCATTGTAAAAATATCATAGATTAATATATTATTAAAATAATATATTTAAATGAATTATTTTATCGGAAAAAGATAAAATATTAATTTTCAACAATTGTCATTTTAAAAATTTTCTCCATCTATATCCACATAAAATCAATATTTTCCTCATCATATAAATCAATAATTAATTATTCACAAATAATATTACGGAATCACAATATTGACAACCGAGTGCGGTTCTAGAGGAAGAGGGGCTTTCAATAAGAATTTCTTCTTCTTGGCGCAATTAGATGACTCAAACCTCTCCTTAGATGTAACTTTCTAGACATTGCCAATAATGTTATCTAATAATATTATTTAGATAATATGAATTATTGCTTCGATAATGAAAGATCTTGTGTAATGACAATTATTGAAACAACAATGAATATAAAATATCAACGCAAAGAATTATTAACTCAATAAAATCTTTGAGCAATTAATTATCGTAACCATTATTGAGTAGTGCCTTCGTAAGAATCAATAATTGGTGCAATACTGGTGTCTTCTTGTTCAACAACAGCGTATTAGTGTGTTTTACCCAGGGTATTCCAACAAATTGGCAACAACTACTGTAGATTATTTAAAAACAACTTATATTTGTCATTTTCTTCATCCAATCGCTTTCCGTTATGGGGCCCACACATGGTGCTTGCCGTAAATGCGAATATTCCCTGACGATCTTAATATTCCACGACCAAACGAATATTCCCCGACAACAATGAATATTTTATAACCACTTGCTTATTTTGAAATATTTGCGTATTTAACCCTTAACTATCCACATTAATCAAATCAACCCTTACTATTTCAAAATAATAAATAAAGGAAATTCCTTTTTATTAAAAAATTTGAGGTCTTACGGATGTTTACGAGAGGTTTGAACCCCAAGATACGACAATATCTCATTTCTCATAAATTTTCTCTCTATTCAGGATGTTGTTAACGAGGGCTCAATTGTTAGAAGCGAGATAACGAGTATATTCAACCAAGGACCATAACCGAGGATCGTACGAGAGATAGCGATCAATGCAGAATAATGATAACCACGGAGAAAAGCAGATGGACAAAAATGGTAACCACTCCGGTGGTAATCATGGCCGTGAAAATAGAAGAAGCAAGTCGGGAGGAGATTTTAAAAGAGGAGATTTAACAACGACCATGTGAAGCAGCGGTCGCTTGAAAAGAATCGGTTCTAAGGGAGGAGAACGACCACCGGTCATTATATGCTACAAATCACGGAAAAGAGGGACATATCGTCAAACCGCCCACAACAGTTCAAGGTATGCTATAATTGTGGAAAGGAAGGACATATCGCTTCGAGATTATACGGAAGCGAAACCTAGTTCAGTGGGACGGTGACTCAAAAGATATCCCGAGAAAAGTCAAAGTCAACGATTCCGGAAGAGCGTTTGTTGTATTTGGTCAAAATCGAGAAACCCAAACGAGGTGATCACGGGTAAGCTATTTATAAATTCTTGCGAAGTTTATACCTTACTTGATCTGGGGTGCTACCCATTCATTTATCTCTCTGCATGTGCTCAACGTTTAAACTTGACTCAGGAGAAATTAGACTTTGACCTATCTGTGAAAACTCCGTTAGGAGAAACTTTCATCGCATCCACTTTGTTTATAAATCTTGTTTGATTCAAGTTGGCACCATCACCTTACTGTTGACCTTATCTCTTTAAAGATACTTGCTTTTGATGTGATTTTAGGGTTTGATTGGTTAACTACTCATCATGCCAAAATTGATTGTTTTCGTAAGGTTGTTAGTTTTTCATATTCCTAACCAACTGTTGTGCGAATTCAAGCAACTAAACTATTAAAATCAATCACTATCATATCTAATCATAAAGCTATTCATTTATTGAAAAAGCGGATGTCAAGCTTTCTTAGCCCATGTTATGGATTTGAATAAAGACACGTCAAATTTGAATAATATTCTGTTGTTATTGACTTTCCGACGTATTTCACGAAGAACTTCCCGATTACACCCCGAGCGTGAAGTTGAATTCTTTATTGATCTTGAACACTGGTACAAAGCCCATTTCTAAAACCCCATATCGAATGGCTCTATTGAACTTCAGGAGTTAAAGGTCCAACTACGAGGAATTGTTGGACATCGGTTTCATTCGTCCTAGTACATCTCCTTGGGGTGCTCCTGTTTTATTCGTAAAGAAGAAAAGGCGGGAGTATGCGACTTTCAGTATTGACTATCGGGAATTGAACCATGTCACCGTGCGTCGAGAATAGGTATCCTCTACCTCGTATTGATGACTTGTTTGACCCGATTGCAAGGGGCACAATTCTTTTCAAAATCGATCTTCGATTCGGATATCATCGGTGAAGATTAGAACCGAGGATATTCCAAAGCGCGCTTCGAACTTCGGTATGGGCATTATGAATTCTTAGTCATGTCTTTCGGACTAACTAATGCTCCTCCTGGCTTTCATGGATATGATGAACCGAGTATTCAAGGAATATTTGGATCAATTCGTTGTTTGTCTTTATTGATGACATCCTCATATATTCCAAAAGTCGTGAAGATCATGAGCACCATTTGAATTCGGTACTCCAAAGGCTTCGTGAAAACCAACTATATGCTAAATTGAAGAAATGCGAGTTCGGCTTGAGGAAGTAGCATTTCTTGGGCACGCAGTGTCAAAACATGGAGTATATGTTGATCCGAGCGAAGATTGAAGCAATACAAAGTTGGGAGCAACCAAAGTCGATGGATCAAGTACGTAGTTTATTGGGCTTATTTGGTTATTATCGGAGATTCGTGGAAGGGTTTTCTCGAATCGCTACTCCATTAACCCTTGACTAACTCGGAAGGATACAAAATTCGTTTGGAGTGAAGAATGCGAGAAGAGTTTCCAAGAGCTTAAGAGGAGACTTATTTCTAAGACTGTTCTAACAATACCATCTGGTTCGGATGGATTTGTTATCTCTAAATGATGCTTGAGGCAAAGGGTTAGGATGTGTTCTCATGCAGCGTGGGAAAGTCATAGCCTATGCCTCGCGACAACTTAAAGAGTATGAGAGGAATTATGCTACTCATGATCTAGAGTTAGCGCCCGATCGTTTGCTGCGCTAAAGATATGGAGGCACTATCTATATGGGGAGAAAGTGGAGATATATTCGGACCATAAAAGCCTTAAATATTTCTTCACTCAAAAAAGAACTCAACATGCTGGCAATGACGTTGGCTCGAGCTATTGAAAGACTACGACCACACTATTCAATACCATCCGGAAAAGCGAACGTGGTAGGCGACGCGTTGAGTAGAAAATCATATCTTGAACGAGTACGATGATGTCAAGTATACGCGTAGAGCCAACTTTAATAGAAAAAGTTAAGGTTGCTCAAGCCACCCGGGCCGGGCGATCGTATGAAGAAGAAAGTACAAGAAGGAGCTATTCCTAGGGCGAGAATTGATGAAGAAGGAATACTTGAGTCCACTCTAGACTTTGTGTTCCTAACGACTCGATTTGAAGTACAAGATTATGATGGAGGCACACAATACACCATTTGCAATCCATCCTGGAAGTACTAAAATGTATCGTGATCTTCGACATACATTTTGGTGGAACAATATGAAGAGAGAGATTGCAAAGTTTATCTCGATGTGTTTAACTTGCCAACGTGTAAAGGCGGAGCATCTAGTACCTAAGGGTCCGTTACAACCACTTGAGATTCCGAAATGGAAGTGGGAACACATTAACATGGATTTCGTTACGGGTCTTCCTACGGTTTCTCAAGGCATCAATGCTATTTGGGTTATTGTTGATAGATTAACCAAGTCTATTCATTTCTTGCCGATACGGCAGACTTATTCCCTTGAACGTCTTGCTAGTATGTACGTGAATGAAATTGTGAGATTGCATGGCATGCCTGTATCCATAGTTTCGGATCGTGACCCAAGATTCACTTCAAGGTTTTGGGTTAGCTTGAAAAAAGCTATGGGACGGATTTGCGATTTAGTTCTAAGCATACCATCCCCAAACAGACGGACAATCGAGAGAGGACTATTCAAACTCTTGAAGATTTATTAAGACTCGTGTCCTAGACTTCAAGGCGGTTGGGATAAGTATTTACCATTGGTGGAATTCTCCTACAACAACAGTTATCGAGCAAGTATAGGTGTGGCTCCATTAGAAGCATTATATGGACGAAAAAGTGTCGCTCAAAGTATGTTGGGACGAGGTGGGTGAAGCAACCTTTGTTGGGACCCGAGTTTAATACGTATGACTACGGAAAAGATCCAAATGATTCGAATAACGATACAAAGCGGCACAAGATCGACAAAAGAGTTATGCGGATCTTCACAGAAAGGGACGTGGAATTTAGTGTGTGGGGATCATGTATTGTTCATGAGTTGCTCCATGGAAGGAGTTACAAGATTTGGGAAGAGAGGAAAGCTCAATCCACGATTTATTGGTCCATTTCAAATTCTTGACCGAGTAGGAAATGTAGCCTATAGACTTGCGTTACCTCCAAAGTATGTCTCGTGTTCATAATGTGTTTCATATATCGTACTTCAGTAAATATGTGAAAGACCGAACCACGTTATAGAGTTAGAACAGGACGAAATAGCCAAGACTTAACGTATGAGGAGGTACTGTCAAGATCTTGGATAGGAAGGAGCATGTCCTACGCCATGAAAGGTCATACCACAAGTTAAAGTTTTGTGGAGGAATCATGCTATAGAGGAAATAACTCCGGGAATTGGAAAGCGGAAATGAAAGCGAGGTATCCTCACCTTTCGAAAACACCAGTACGCACGTCAATTTCGAGGACGAAATTTCATAAGGAGGGAGGTTGTAAGACCCCAACTTATTATTAATGAAATTTAATTTCTCTATTGATTATTTTGAAATAGTAAGGGTTGATTTGATTAATGTGGATAGTTAGGGGTAAAATACGCAAATATTTCAAAATAAGCAAGTGGTTATAAAATATTCATTGTTGTCGGGGAATATTCGTTTGGTCGTGGAATATTAAATATACGACAAATATAAGTTAGTTAAAAATAACAGGCGTAGTTGTTACCATTAATCTTGTTAAAATACTAAATTGGTTAAAACACACGAATATAACACGGTATTGCACAATTATTGATTCTTACGTAAGAAGGCACTACTCAATAATGGTTACGATAATTCTTTATTCGATATTTTATTGATTCAATAATTGTTGCGTTGATATTTTTTATATTCTTGTTGTTTGATAATTGTCATTACACAATATTTTTCATTATCGAAGCAATAATTCATATTATCTGAATAATATTATTAGATAACATTATTGGCAATGTCTAGAAAGTTACGCTAAGGAGAGGTTTGGTCACCTAATTGCGCCAAGAATGAGAAATTCTTATTGGAAAGCCCCTCTTTCACAGGAGGCTATGCGGTTGTCAATATTGTGATTACGTAATATTATTTGTGAATAATTAATTATTGATTCATATGATGAGGAAAATATTGATATAGATGGAGAAAAATTTTAATGTGACAATTGTTGAAAATTGAAATTTTATCTTTTTACGATAAGATAATGTATTATTATATTTTAATAATATAATAATGGTGATATTTTTACAATGAATGTGGGATATATGAGTATACGAGGAGGAAGAGTATTTTTGTTGCAATAAATGTTTAAAACATGTTAAACATGTCGGTGGACCCCATTTATTAGTGAAATTTGATTATAGCTTTCGTAAAATCACCCGTTTGTGGATTTGGTCAATTTTTGATTGGAATTTGGAAAACTTTCTTACGTAAAAGTTGTAGAGAATTGAATTTCCTATAAAAATTCAGCGAGATTCGAATTTTCTGATAAAAGGCTATTTATTATGAATTATTGAATTTTGAAGTTCGAAATAATTGATTTTGGAAGTTTAAAATAATTTAAATTAGAAAAACGTTTTTGATATGTTTGGTGGGCTTGGTTGGTTGTTGAAATGAGCTGATTTCAGTTTATAAGAATGTGCGTGAAAAAAATTTTATATATTAATATTATATTAAATTTTCTACTTTTGGTGTTTAAGCAATTTCTATAAATAGGGTGTTTAGGTTAGAATTGAAAATCACACTAGAAAGCTGAAGTTTTCTCTCTATATTATCGAGCGTATTCTTGTGAGTATTTTGAGTATAGTTTGAGTTTTGCTATCTGGTGCAAGTTCAAGTCATAGCTTTTATATCCAGGTGTTTCAAATTTAAATCTTGATCTTTCGAGGTAAGGGATATTTTTTTTTTCGTAATGATATTATTTCTTCAATATCATTATGTTGAAATATTGATCTGAAGTTTTATCAAATTTGGAACTTTTGGTGTTTGAGAGTTCTTATTCACGTATATCAAGACTTTATTCACGTATACGACACTATTCACGAATACGACACTATTCATCGAAAAATGAAAATTTTTCTTTTTGTCCAAAATATCTATTCTGGATACTAACTTTGATTGTATCCATGTTTTGATCATTCTTGAATTTTACACCACTATGATTATTTTTGAGGTATTTTTGAACATGGATAAAACAAAGTACGAATCCTTAATCCTTAATCCTTGTCATTTTTTTCCTTTGGATTCGTTTCTTTTAAAATATTTTCATCATCTTCAGTCTTAAATGATGATATTATGGAATATCTTTGGCTGTAGTGCAAAGATGAAGGATTTGAAGAATATCTTTGGCTGTAGTGCAAAGATGAGCAGTGTTTAGATGAACATGACCACGGTGATGAATATCTTTGGCTGTAGTGCAAAGATGAATATTTGATTCCAGATGTATATTGATTGATGTTACGGGGATAAAAGATGAGCGATGAACTTTTAAATTCATACCTAGAAGATAGTAGTTTGCATTCTCTACTTAACTCTTCTAATGAATTATTATTTCATTGTGAATATTGATTTAAAATTTGTTGTCTATTGTATTCTATTAGATTTTTCCTGTTGAAGACTAATGGTAATTTGTTGTATATTATCTTAGTCATAATATTCTTTCTTGGGCTAGTTGAGCTCACCCTTTTCCTTTTTGTTCCATTTTTCTTCTCAAGAGGCGAGAATATAGCGAGTACAGTCTGGGGTATGGAATGAAGGTTTTAGAAAGAATTGTTTAGTAGTCCTCACCATTTTGTAAAATAATGTATCAATAAATGTGATGAGGATTTATTTGAGTATAGATATTGTCTAGAAGATAATATTTGTATTCAAACTCACACGCTTTCTGATTTGTAATAATAAAGTTGTAGTTATTTACGTACCACGTATTGACAACTCAGAATAGGTGATGTATACCTATTTTGGGGGCGTCACATGAATGATTTCTGAAGAATATCTTTGGCTGTAGTGCAAAAAGATGAGCAGTGTTTAGATGAACATGATTAATCGATGAATATCTTTGGCTGTAGTGCAAAGATGAATATGTGATTCGGATATATATTGATTGATGTTCTGAGAGATAAAAGATAGAGCGATGAACTTTTAAATTCATACATGGAAGATAGTAGTTTGCATTCTCTACTTAACTCTTCTAATGAATTATTATTTCCGCTGCGAATATTGATTTAAAATTTGTTGTCTATTGTATTCTATTAGATTTTTCTCTGTTGAAGACTAACGGTAATTTGTTGTATATTATCTTAGTCATAATATTCTTTACTGAGCTAGTTGAGCTCACCCTTTTCCTTTTTGTTCCATTTTTCTCAGGAGGCGAGAATATAGCGATAGTGCAGTGGGGTATGGAATGAAGGTTCTAGAGAGAGTTGTTTAGTAGTCCTCACCATTTTTGTAAAATAATGTATCAATAAATGTGATGAGGATTTATTTGAGTATAGATATTGTCTAGAAGATAATATTTGTATTTAAACTCACAGTTTTACTGTTGTAATAATAAAGTTGTAGTTGTTTCTGTACCATGTATTGACAACTCAGAATGGGTGATGTATACCTATTTTGGGGGCGTCACATCTACCCCCAGCTTGGTTAAATGCAGCCGTTAATAAATTAACGAACTCTTACATAGGGTTATTAAGACCCCCCCCCCTCGTTATCATTATGTGATTCCGCCTCTTGGTTACGTTGTCTTCTTCTTGGCAGCATTTCTGATTAAATAAATAAAGTTCCATTATTACTTATTTGCTTACTTCGTTATTAGTCGTCAAACAACTAAACAATAACTCATACACAACAAAGCAAATTAAAATAAAAACTTCCTTATATTAAAATGCTTCTTTATAGTTCAGAACTATTTACAAGTTGCTTTTCATAGCCTAAAAGCTATTACATATATATCCCGCGATTGACTTTCACAAAAATTGGGATTTACAAAAAAACTACCCTTTAATTATACAAAAGAGGGTTTTACGTCACTACACAAAAGTATGTACCATACTAACTCCTAATACTGCCTAACAGCATTCTTATGCTTCTCGTTCGCTAGAATCGACACAATATCTTGACTTATAGTATGTCGAGTCTGTCCAGACTCAATAGAATAACAAGATATCTTAAGCTTGAAATCCTCATGCGCACTGTCATTTATATATAACATTCATGCTATCTTCTGGTCTTTTTCAGCCAGTTTCTTACGAAGTTCTACGATCTCTTTCTTATAGTCCCTAGCCTTATCAGTCATGAGCACTTTCTCATCATGCTCTATCTCATAGTTTGACTCTGCAGACTCCTTCACACTGTAGAGATCACTGATCTATTCCTTGTGGTGCTGCACCATATTGTGCAGTTGCACGTTACGGTCAAGCACTGAGAGGTACATTGCCCTCATAGTCTTTGTAGGTGTCAACTCTAAGGCAGGCATCACCGTATTAACCTATGTCACGTCCATATCATCCTCCACATCTATCATCATATTCAGATATGATGATATTCCCATGGTCTCCTCAGAATAGTCCTCCTCCGAGTAATATTCCTCGGGCTCTGACTCTTCTAAAATCACTACAGGTATGTCTATTATAGGCACAGGTACTGTCTCAACTCTGTTAACGGACTCCTCACTGACCACATGTATATCCCTATACATTAGGCTATCGATTGACATCTACAATAACACATAACAAATTGATTAGTGCATAATACACAATAATATAAGCACAAATCACATTTAATCCATTTAGGGTTACTTTCCATCTTTTAAATCTTTCGGTACTGAGTTTCCTCAATACCTTATTAACTCATTTGACTCAAGTTAACTTTCTCCGGACTCTTCCTTTCCTAATGAGGTTATTAGCCTAAGGTTCTTCCCCCCTTAAGTTTTATTACCTAATGCTTTGATACCAACCTGTGATGCCCCCAAATCTGGGTATCTTCCAACCCGACAAATGGTGCTCCACGATACTACAATCCGTACAATCATTCCATTGAGATAACAACAAAATGAGTGTAATTACTATCTTTGTATTACATTTGTAATAAATCCTTTCCCAGTTTCATAAACCGAATACATTCTTTGTTCTTCATAAGTATATTACATACATATACACTAATCTATTACAGGACAATTAACTATCCATCTTAGCCTTGCCTTTATCTCTCTTAGAACTCTCAGTTCGTTCGGCTTTAGCTGCAAACATATGGTTCAAGCAAGAATAAGCATAACTAGCTCAGCAAGTCTTAACAAAGAATCATATGAATATCATCTTAACAATTACATGCTTTATTTTCATATCTGAACAATTAACTACGAAGCACTATGAAACATTTGACTAGTACTTCTCATGTCATAACAACAATTCCAAAGTATATATAATAGCTTAGGAATGATGAACCGGTCAATAAACCATGAACATACTCTTTTCGTTTTCATACTTGAAAAGGATATTCGGCACTAAGGCCATCAATCCGTCTTTACTTACGAGCATTTCTAGGTGATCGGCCTATTGTACTCTATCCTGATCAACACTCTTTTGTTAAATATATTTACGTTTAAGATTTGGAAACCTCGCATGCCCATCGAATATTCGATGAAAAATACTTTTGTATGTACATAGATAAACTTACCTTCTCATCTGTACCAAATACTTGGCATAGGATAGCGTTAACAGTTCTATATCGAAAGACTTGTAAGCAAATCAATCAACTCTTCAGTAATAGTCTAGCCGAGTTAAAACAGGCATTGACTCTTTCTTTAAAACCATTCATGCATCTTATAACATACATCACAGAAAACTTGGCTAACACGAAGGTTAGACAAGCGTTAAGAAAGACTTGCCTTCAAACGTCTTCGAATATACAATTCAACAATTCTCATTCTTTACAGGATCTACATGATATATTCACATAGCACACTCACAAACAACTAACTTTATTCTCCCCAACCAACTTCTTTCTCTTCTATGTCTTACTTGAATTAACTTCATTATTAAAGTCGATTCGACTTTCTATACTTTTTTACGGCTCATTAACGTTCTTACGTCATTAACTGACATTCGATCATTATTGGTTAAGTACCAACGTTGAACGTCATTTACGGTTTACTTATTACGTTCTCGCGTTCTTCGTTTAATTTCTATTAAACCTTACTAAATCTTCTTACATTATCACCTTATAAGTGATTTAAGTTCAGTCTTATTATGTACATTAAGTACCTTCAATGTCTTACCTTAGGTCTACATTTAAATGGAACAAAACCTAACTTGGTCAACATTTTTCTCTTGTTGTTGGTATTTGCTTGGCCCGACCACTTTGTAATGGTTTTTTGGTATTTGCATGGCCCCTTCTCTGCACTATTTAACCAAAACAGTCCCCTTTTCTAACGAAACTCTCCGCTTCCTAATTTGTTCATTTTACATCCGAATTGACCCATTCAAAAGCCTACAACTCACAAATTACATCCTTTACGTGTTCATATACGAATTTCACATTTTCGAATCTGTTAACTCTGAATTCACCTTCGAGTTCATTTTTGAGCGTTCGTTTAACGTTTTCGACCGTTCAATACTCGTTTTCTTCGTTATAAGTCGGAATGCGATGATTCTTTCGCCAACGACTCTTAATTACCTTATCTCACATGTTGACATTGGAAACCAACATTTTCAAGTCACACGGCAACTTTTGACCTTTAATCCGAGATTTCTACGTTTTCAACGTTTAACGTCTATTTTCGCAAATTTCGCCATAACTTCGTTACTCGTGTTCTATAAGCCAAATCAAATGGAAAACTCCATTGATTCATCATAGTCATCCTAACCAAACAATAGGCACATTCCTTAGCTATAACGGTTTTCAAATCGTTCATTCATAACTAAGTTCACGTTTAAGACTTTCTACGGTTTTAACTCACATAAACACTTACGATTTCTATTTGGTCATGACCTATCAATGATTTTATCATTAATAGACATCCTTATATCTCCTTAATAAACATGCTCCACCAATCTACGATTCTTCTACGAGAAAGAAATCGAAAAAGATGAAGATTACGGTTTATGAGAATTTACATTTGAAGTAATTCACGTTCTTGATAAACGTATAATGATTTGCTTGGAATTAGAATGATTAAGCGTTCCTAGCTTTTCTCTCTCTCAATATAGGTTGAACAAGATTTTCAAAACAACAAATAATCAACCCAAGCTTTGTATTTATAGGCAACCAACTAAGGGGAAAAATTGTCCAAACTCCACCTCCTTACTATTCCACCTCCTTAATCAACTTAGCCACAAAGTAAAGTACTTGGTGAGCAAGTTTGTCACTCTATTTGACCACCAAGTGGCCGGCCCACTCCCTCTTGGATCATCCCATGGGTTGCCCCATGGGTTTTACCCATCCCACGACCCACCGGTTTGACCCGCAGTTTACTTTTTGGATTGGGCTTGACATAACTTAACGTTGGGCCTTAACTTGGGCTTGTATACTTAATTCATTGGGCTTGCTATTAATCCAAGTCCATTTAAATTATGCCAAAGTCCTTAACTCCTAATCCATTAGAACTTCTCATATTCTATAAGTATAACTCACGTATTCTCTTCGTCTAATACTCATACGATATTCGAATTATACATCGTACTATTCTTCATACCATACTCATATTCATACTAATATAATACTTGCATTTCATACGTATAATATTCGAAACGACTATACGCATTGCATTTTCCCTTTCAGAAATCTCTTTTACAACCCTTAGGTTTTAAGTCCGCAGGCGAAAACTTTGTTTGCCATAACGAAAATATTATTGGATATTCCATAATATCTTCATATTCTATCATTACGCGTTTCTCGAAATTTCAAACCCTAGCTCCGAACGAAATCGGATG
Organism: Panax quinquefolius; assembly: GCA_020205615.1. Classification (NCBI taxonomy): domain Eukaryota; kingdom Viridiplantae; phylum Streptophyta; class Magnoliopsida; order Apiales; family Araliaceae; genus Panax; species Panax quinquefolius. Next base: position 17,724,194 of record CM035165.1, read on the forward strand.
AATAGTGTTTTTACGCAAAACTTCTCGGAAAACCTTCGTTTTCGTCTTGATAATTCACAACAATTAATCCTAGCACAAAGCCAGAATATTAACCACATTTGTATATTCTAGGTCATAGAACGACCTTCGAACATCCTACTTACATAATTAATCAATTAAATTCATTTAATTCACATAATCAAATAAAAAATTTAATTCATTCAAAATCCTAAATTCTCAGGCGTTACAGGTTTGGTCACCTAATTGCGCGCCAATAGGGAGAAATCCTTATCGGAAAGCCCTCTCTTTCCTGGGAATGATCTGGTTGTTAAATATTGTGAGTTATAATATTAATGATGAATAAGTTCGTGTTGATTAAAGAAGAAATCGATATTTCCATTGTGTTGGGATTATTAGTGTTAGTGGAAATCGACATCTATTTCGATAATAATGGATGTTTGGAGGTTATATTGACCAATCGAGTAATTAATCAGATTAATAAGAAATTAATTGATATTAATTCACATGCTTATAACTATTTGTTTACATGTGTGTACTATTGAGTCACATGCATGTACTATTAGGGGAGGTGGTGCAAGATTGATAATACTTGTATGACTAAATTAAAAATGGAGGTATAGATGAAGGTACTATACTGTAATTATTTTTTTCACATTATTATACTATTGATTCACATGATTGTACTATTTATTCACAAGATGTACTATTAGAGGAGGTGGTGCAAGTTGGATAATACTTACAGGACTAAATTAAAAATGAAGGAAAAGATGAAGGTATTATACTGTAATATTTCGAGCCCCAAAACATGCAATTATCGAAACTGTGTTTTCCTATAAATAGAAGCTCATTCTTCTTTCATTCTCACCAATTCACTAAGACTTACAAGAGTAATTATAGAAAGAGAAGCTATAGAGAGAGAAGCTTTAGAGAGAAAGTAGAAGAGAAGTCTGCTACCTCACTATTCCAGTATCCAGTCTTCTTCTGAGGTAAGGGATATTATTTTGTTCAGTATTCATAGGAATAATATTTTCTTTCATACTCTATAGTATGTGAGTAATATTATTTCGTCTCGTATTCCTGATTATACCCTCATTATGTTAAAGTATTGCTTCTATACTCCGTGAAATTAGTAGAATATCCTTGAAATTTGCGCTTCATCTAATATCGTTTCACAAGGATTTTTTCTACACATTCTTGTTAAATTTTAAGCTTTTCATGTCGGAGTACTGTCCATGAGTAGTATTCATTTTTACGATACTATTCACAGAGTACTATTCACAAGGTACTATTCATAAAGTACTATTCACAGGGTACTATTTTTGAAGTACTATTCACGGGGTATTATTCACTCAGGCACTATTTACCCGGGGAATTATTCATGACAAAAATTAATTTCTTTGCTGTCCAAATCATTTTTGATATAATATTATTCTTGAATTTTACTCCACAAAGCAGTATCATGTTGACAATTTGAACATTATTGAATTCTGGATAAATTAAGTTATAATCTTTAAAATTTATCCTTTGTTTTCTTTTAATTGAATTCTTATATCATTGTCATCATCCTCATGCTTATATTGTGATAAAAGTCATTTGTGGCTTACGTGTATAGATGTACTATTGATTGGTATGATTATGACCAGGGATTATTCGGTATAATCATGACCGTAATGTTACAAATGATGTTGTAAAAAAATCATCATTGGCATGTAGTGCATTGATGGACAGTTGTTGGTATAATTATGACCAGGGATTATTCGGTATAATCATGACCATTGATGATTACATGAATATCCTTGGCCCGTAGTGCAAGAATGATTCGATGATGTGGTTTATTTATTGTCGAGTCTCAATGATAAAATTGATGATAAACTTTTTAAATCATAGAAGATAGTAGATATCATGCTCTACTTGACTCTTCTAATGGATTGCTTGTTCCGCTGTAGTTAAACTTAATGTTTATTATATTTTATCAGTTTAACACTGTTGAAGGCTAATGATAATTTATTCTGCATTATCTTAGTCATAATATTTCTTACTGGGCTAGTTGAGCTCATCCTTTTGCTTTCATTGTTCTCTTCAAGAAATGAGAACGTAGCTGGGACTAGTCGGGGAACGGAGTGACAGTCTATGTAACGCCCCCAAAATAGGTATACATCACCCATTCTGAGTTGTCAATACATGGTACAGAAACAACTACAACTTTATTATTACAACAGTAAAACTGTGAGTTTAAATACAAATATTATCTTCTAGACAATATCTATACTCAAATAAATCCTCATCACATTTATTGATACATTATTTTACAAAATGGTGAGGACTACTAAACAACTCTCTCTAGAACCTTCATTCCATACCCAGACTCGCACTCGCTTATATTCTCGCCTCCCGAGAAAAATGGAACAAAAAGGATAAGGGTGAGCTCAACTAGCTCAAGAAAGAATATTATGACTAAGATAATATACAACAAATTACCGTTAGTCTTCAACAGGGAAAAATCTAATAGAATACAATAGACAACAAATTTTAAATCAATATTCGCAGCGGAAATAATAATTCATTAGAAGAGTTAAGTAGAGAATGCAAACTACTATCTTCCATGTATGAATTTAAAAGTTCATCATCTATCTTTTATCCCTGTAACATCAATCAATATATATCTGGAATCACATATTCATCTTTGCACTATCTGAGCCAAAGATATTCATCAGTTGGTTATGTTCATCTAAACACCTGTTCATCTTTGCACTACGAGCCAAAGATATTCTTCAGAAATCATTCATCTTTGCACTACAGGCCAAAGATATTCCATAATATCATCATTTAAGACTGAAGATGATGAAAAATATTTTTAAAGAAACGAATCCAGTGAAACAAAATGACAAGGATTAAGGATTAAGGATTCGTACTTTGTTTTATCCACGTCCAAAAATACCTCAAAAATAATCGCAGTGGTGTAAAATTCAAGAATGATCAAAACATGGATACAATCAAAGCTAGTATCCAGAATAGATATTTTGGACGAAAAGAAAATTTTTCATTTTTCGATGAATAGTGTCGTATTCGTGAATAGTGTCGTATACGTGAATAAGTCTTCAGACACGTGAATAGTAACTCAAACACCAAAAGTTCCAAATTTGATAAAACTTCAGATCAATATTTCAACATAATGATATTGAAGAAATAATATCATTACGAAAAAAAAAATATCCCTTACCTCGAAAGATCAAGACTTTAAATAAACAGGATATAGGCTATGACTTGAACTTGCACAGTATAGCAATACTCAAACTATACTCAAAATACTCATAAGAATACGCTCGATAATATAGAGAGAAAACTTGATTTTCGGTATGATTTTCAATTCTAACCTAAGCACCCTATTTATAGAAATTGCTTAGAACACAAAAGCAGTAAAATTTAATATAATATTAATATATAAAAATTTTCTATGCACATTCTTATAAACTGAAATCAGCTCATTTCAACAACCAACCAAGTCCACCAAACATATCAAAACGTTTTCTAATTTAAATTATTTTAAACTTCCAAAAATCAATTATTTTTGAGCTTGTAACTTCAATAATTCATAATAAATAGCCCTTTTATCAGAAAATTCAATCTCTCGAGTTTTTATAGGAAATTCAATTCTCTACAACTTTGCGAAGAAAGTTTTTCCAAATTCCAATCGAAATTGAAAGAAATCCACAAGCCAAGCGATTTTACTGTGTTATAATCAAATTTCGATCAATAAATGGGGTCCACCGACATGTTTAACATGTTTTAAACATTTATTGCAACAAAAATACTCTTCCTCCTCGTATACTCTCATATATCCCACATTCGTTGTAAAAATATCACCATTATTATATTATTAAAATATAATAATATATTTAAATGAATTATTTTATCGAAAAGATAAAATTTCAATTTTCAACAATTGTCACGTTAAAAATTTTCTCCATCTATATCCACATAAAATCAATATTTTCCTCATCATATGAATCAATAATTAATTATTCACAAATAATATTAAAGATCACAATATTGACAACCAGGCAGGTTCGTGAAAGAAGGGCTTTCAATAAGAATTTCTCCTTCTTGGCGTGCAATTAGGTGACCAAACCTCTCCTTAGATGAACTTTCTAGACATTGCCAATAATGTTATCTAATAATATTATTAGGATAATATGAATTATTGCTTCGATAATGAAAAATATTGTGTAATGACAATTATCAAAAACAATGAATATAAAATATCAACGCAGCAATTATTGAATCAATAAAAATCGAGCGAAGTAATTCATCGTAACCATTATTGATTAGTGCCTTCTTACGTAAGAATCAATAATTGGTGCAATCTGGCAATATCTTCTTGTGTTTTAACCATTAGAGTATTTTAACAAGTATTAATGGTAACAACTACGCCCGTTATTTTTAACCAACTTATATTTGTCGTTTTCTTCATCCAATCGCTTTTCAAGCGTTATGGGGCCCATTAAAGATCGCTACAGGCCGCATACGAATATTCCATGACCAAACGAATATTCCCCGACAACAATGAATAATTTATAACCACTTGCTTATTTTGAAATATTTGCGTATTTTACCCCTAACTATCCACATTAATCAAATCAACCCTTACTATTTCAAAATAATCAATAGAGAAAATTAAATTTTATTAATAATAAGTTGGGGTCTTACAACCTCCCCTCCTTATGAAATTTCGTCCTCAAAATGGACGTACGACGTACACGGTGTTTCAAAAGGTGAGGATACCTCGCTTTCATTTCCGTTTCAATTCCCGTGTCATTTCCTCTATAGCATGATTCCTCCACAAAACTTTAACTTGTGGTATGACCTTTCTTGGCGTAGGACATGCTCCTTCCTATCCAAGATCTTAACGGTACCTCCTCTCACACGTTAAGTCTTGACTATTTAAATCCATTCTAACTCTATAACGTGGTTCGGGTCTTTCACATATTTCTGAAATATGAGATATGTGAAACACATTATGAACACGAGACATACTCGGAGGTAACGCAAGTCTATAGGCTACATTTCCTACTCGGTCAAGAATTTGAAATGGACCAATAAATCGTGGATTGAGCTTTCCTCTCTTCCCAAATCTTGTAACTCCCTTCCATGGAGCAACTCGCAACAATACATGATCCCCTACACTAAATTACACGTCCTTTCGATGAAGATCCGCATAACTCTTTTGTCGATCTTGTGCTGTTTGTATACGTTGTCGAATCATTTGGATCTTTTCCGTAGTCATACGTTGCTTCACCCACCTCGTCCCAACATATTGAAGAGCGACACTTTCGTCCATATAATGCTTCAAATGGAGCCACACCTATACTTGCTCGATAAGCATTGTTGTAGGAGAATTCCACCAATGGTAAATACTTATCCCAAGCGCCTTGAAGTCTAGGACACGAGTCTTAATAAATCTTCAAGAGTTTGAATAGTCCTCTCTCGATTGTCCGTCCGTTTGGGGATGGTATGTCGAACTAAATCGCAAATCCGTGCCCATAGCTTTTTGCAAGCTAACCAAAATCTTGAAGTGAATCTTGGGTCACGATCCGAAACTATGGATACAGGCATGCCATGCAATCTCACAATTTCATTCACGCACATACTAGCAAGACGTTCAAGGAATAAGTCTCCCCGTATCGGCAAAGAAATGAGCGGAACTTGGTTAATCTATCAACAATAACCCAAATAGCATTGATGCCTTGAGAAACCGTAGGAAGACCCCAACTTGAAATCCATGGTAATGTGTTCCCACTTCCATTTCGAGAATCTCAAGTGGTTGCAACGGACCCTTAGGTACTAGATGCTCGCCTTTACACGTTGGCAAGTTAAACACATCGAGATAAACTTTGCAATCTCTCTCTTCATATTGTTCCACCAAAATGTATGTCGAAGATCACGATACATTTTAGTACTTCCGAGGATGGATTGCAAATGGTGTATTGTGTGCCTCCATCATAATCTTGTACTTCAAATCAGTCGTTAGGAACACAAAGTCTAGAGTGGACTCAAGTATTCCTTCTTCATCAATTTCGCGCTTAGGAATAGCTCCTTCTTGTACTTTCTTCTTCATACGCATCGATTTCAAGATTGATGGGTGGCTTGAGCAACCTTAACTTTTTCTATTAAAGTTGGCTCTCTGTCGTATACTTGACATCATCGCACTTTTGCTCTCGCATATGATCTTCTACTCAACGCATCGCCTACCACGTTCGCTTTTCCGGGATGGTATTGAATAGTGTGGTCGTAGTCTTTCAATAGCTCGAGCCAACGTCACGCCGCCGCGTGTTGAGTTCTTTTTGAGTGAAGAAATATTAAGGCTTTTATGGTGCGAATATATCTCCACTTTCTCCCCATATAGATAGTGCCTCCATATCTTTAATAGCGAAAACGATCGCCGCTAACTCTAGATCATGAGTAGGATAATTCCTCTCATACTCTTTAAGTTGTCATGAGGCATAGGCTATGACTTTCCCACGTTGCATGAGAACACATCCTAACCCTTTGCGAAGCATCGGCAGAGATAACAAATCCATCCGAACCAGATGGTATTGTTAGAAACAAAGCGAAATAAGTCTCCTCTTAAGCTCTTGGAAACTCCTCTCGCATTCTTCACTCCAAACGAATTTTGTATCCTTCCGGAGTTAATTGGGTTAATGGAGTAGTGATTCGAGAAAACCCTTCCACGAATCTCCGATAATAACCACCTAATCCCAAAAACTACGTACTTGATCCACCGACTTGATTTGCTCCCAACTTTGTATTGCTTCAATCTTCGATCGGATCAACAGATACTCCATGTTTTGACACACGTGCCCAAGAAATGCTACTTCCTCAAGCCGTAACTCGCATTTCTTCAATTTGGCATATAGTTGGTTTTCACGAAGCCTTTGGAGTACCGGCTTCAAATGGTGCTCATGATCTTCACGGCTTTTGGAATATATGAGGATGTCATCAATAAAGACAACAACGAATTGATCCAAATATTCCTTGAATACTCGGTTCATCATATCCATGAAAGCCATAGGAGCATTAGTTAGTCCGAAAGACATGACTAAGAATTCATAATGCCCATACCGGAGTTTCAAGGCGGTCTTTGGAATATCCTCGATTCTAATCTTCAATTGATGATATCCGAAGCGAAGATCGATTTTTGAAAAGAATTGTGCCCCTTAAGGCGGTCAAACAAGTCATCAATACGAGGTAGAGGATACCTATTCTTGATGGTGACATGGTTCAATTCCGATAGTCAATACTGAAAGTCGCATACTCCCGTCTTTCTTCTTTACGAATAAAGCAGAGCACCCCGAGGAGATGTACTAGGGCGAATGAAACCGATGTCCAACAATTCCGTAGTTGGACCTTTAACTCCTGAAGTTCAATAGGAGCCATTCGATATGGGGTTTTAGAAATGGGCTTTGTACCGGGTTTAAGATCAATAAAGAATTCAACTTCACATTACGGGGTAGGCAGGAAGTTCTTCTTGAAATACGTCAGAAAGTCAATAACAACGGGAATATTATTCAAATTTGACGTGTCTTTATTCAAATCCATAACATGGGCTAAGAAAGCTTGACATCCGCTTTTTCAATAAATGAATAGCTTTATGATTAGATATGATAGTGATTGATTTTAATGGTTTAGTTGCTTGAATTTGCATAAACAGGTTGGTTAGGAATATGAAAACTAACAACCTTACGAAAACAATCAATTTTGGCATGATGAGTAGTTAACCAATCAATCCCTAAAATCACATCAAAAGCAAGTATCTTTGAAGAGATAAGGTCAACAGGTAAGGTAATGGTGCCAACTTGAATCAAACAATATTTATAAGCAGTGGATGTGATGAAAGTTTCTCCTAACGGAGTTTCCACGAGATAGGTCAAAGTCTAATTTCTCCGAGTCAAGTTTAAACGTTGAGCACATGCAGGAGAGATAAATGAATGGGTAGCACCAGTATCAAGTAAGGTATAAACTTCATAATAATTTATAAATAGCTTACACCGTGATCACCTCGTTTGGGTTTCTCGCATTTTGACCCGATCCACAACAAACGCTCTTCCGGAATCGTTGACTTTGACTTTTACGGGGGATGTCTTTTTGAGTCACCGTCCTCATTGAACTAGGTTTCGCCACCGTATAATCTCGAAAGCGATATGTCCTTCCTTTCCACAATTATAGCATACCTTGAAGCTGTTAGGGCGGTTTTGGTGATATGTCCCTTTTTTCGCATTTGTAGCATATAATGGGTGGTCGTTTCTCTCCCTTAGAACCGGTTATTTTAAGACTTTGTCATCTTCATACATGGTCGTTGTTAAATCTCCTCTTTTTAAAATCTCCTCCGACTCGCTTCTTCTATTTTCATGGCTATGATTACCACCAGAGTGGTTACCATTTTTGTCCGTCTGTTTTTTCTCCATTTGGTTATCATTATTACATTGATCGCTATCTCGAGTACGATCCCGATTATGGTCCCTTGGTTGAATATACTCGTTATCTCGCTCTAACAATTGAGCACATTAACAACATCTGAATAGAGAAAATTTATGAGAAATGAGATATTATGCGTATCGGGTTCAAACCTCTCGGAAACATCCGCGTCATACGTTCCTCATTCTCCACCAAATGAGGTCTGAACACGGATAACTCTCGCAAACTTTTGCCTCGTCTTTGAGACAAATCTATGTTGTTTTGTTCCAATCGATGAACTCCACTTCCTTTCATATATGACGAACACTTTCGGAAAGTATTTGTCATTAAATAGCTTCAAACGTCTTCCAAGACATCTTTGAGTCGAAAAGTTGGATGGGTACGCCTACGAGACTCCCACCGATGAGTCCGCCTCGCCACGGAACATAAAGGTGGCGAATGGAACCTTCTGTTCCTCCATGCATCCCAAGACATCGAATATCTTGGTAATTTGTTTAACCCATGTTTCCGCCATGATCGGATCTAGCTTTCCCTTAAATTACGGTGGTCCCAACTCTTTGAATGCTTTTTGTGACAACCCGTGAATTGCTATCATTTCCTCCTCAGTATTTTGAACACGAGTCTCCTCGTGCGATTTTGCATGAAGCGCAAAAAGTTTCTAAACATTCCTCGTTCATCATACGCTTTCGGTGGTGTTGTTCACGGGGAGGAACATTGCCACTGCTGTTACGCTCTCTCCTCGTTGGTGAGTCTGAGCGTCTCTACCACGGTCTCATTTCCATTGTTAATATTCTCGATCGACATTCTCAAATCATCATAAAATAAGGGTTAATTAAGGAAATCAATATATCACATAATATCCTATATCTTGACCAACTAACAAATAAGCTTAGGTAGGACACACTAGCGAAGGATTTATTTGTCTCTCCCCTCTAGTTCTATTCCCCGATCTCCGCCAGAGATCATATCCCTAAGCTCGATACTAAGCGTGCGCCCCCAAAATAGGTATACATCACCCATTCCGAGTTGTCAATACATGGTATGCAAAACAACTACAACTTTATTATTACAACAAGAAAGCGTGAGTTTAAATACAAATATTATCTTCTAGGCATAATATCTATACTCAAATAAATCCTCATCACATTTATTGATACATTATTTTACAAAATGGTGAGGACTACTAAACAACTCTCTCTAGAACCTTCATTCCATACCCAGAGCCGACTCGTATCGCTTATATTCTCGCCTCCTGAGAAAAATGGAACAAAAAGGAAAAGGGTGAGCTCAACTAGCTCAATAAAGAATATTATGACTAAGATAATATACAACAAATTACCGTTAGTCTTCAACAGGGAAAAATCTAATAGAATACAATAGACAATAAATTTTAAATCAATATTCGCAGCGGAAATAATAATTCATTAGAAGAGTTAAGTAGAGAATGCAAACTACTATCTTCCATGTATGAATTTAAAAGTTCATCATCTATCTTTTATCCCTGTATCATTAATCAATATATATCTGGAATCACATATTCATCTTTGCACTACAGGCCAAAGATATTCATCAGTTGGTCATGTTCATCTAAACTGTTGTTCATCTTTGCACTACAGGCCAAAGATATTCTTCAGAAATCATTCATCTTTGCACTACAGGCCAAAGATATTCCATAACATCATCATTTAAGACTGAAGATGATGAAAAATATTTTAAAAAAGCGAATCCAAATGAAACAAAATGACAAGGATTAAGGATTAAGGATTAAGTACTTTTGTTTTATCCACGTCCAAAAATACCTCAAAAATAATCGCGATGATGTAAAATTCAAGAATGATCAAAACATGGATACAATCAAAGCTAGTATCCGAATAGATATTTTAGACGAAAGAAAAATTTTCATTTTTCGATGAATAGTGTCGTGATTCGTGAATAAGTGTCGTATACGTGAATAGTGCCAGTATCGTGAATAAGTAACTCAGACACCAAAAGTTCCAAATTTGATAAAAACTTCAGATCAATATTTCAACATAATGATATTGAAGAAATAATATCATTACTGAAAAAAAAATATCCCTTACCTCGAAAGATCAAGTCTTCTAATTTGAAACAGGATATAGGCTATGACTTGAACTTGCACCATATAGCAATACTCAAACTATACTCAAAATACTCACAAGAATACGCTCGATAATATAGAGAGAAAACTTGATTTACGGTATGATTTTCAATTCTAACCTAAGCACCTATTTATAGAAATTGCTTAGAACACAAAAGCGAGAAAATTTAATATAATATTAATATATAAAATTTTTTCTATGGACATTCTTATAAACTAAAATCAGCTCATTTCAACAACCAACCAAGTCCACCAAACATATCAAAAACATTTTTCTAATTTAAATTATTTTAAACTTCCAAAATCAATTATTTTGAGCTTGAACTTCAATAATTCATAATAAATAGCCCTTTTATCGGAAAATTGAATCTCTCGAGTTTTTATAGGAAATTCAATTCTCTACAACTTTGCAGAAGAAAGTTTTTCCAAATTCCAATCAAAAATTGACCAAGAAATCCACAAACCAAGCGATTTTACGTGCTATAATCAAATTTCGATCAATAAATGGGGTCCACCGAGCATGTTTAACATGTTTTAAACATTTATTGCAACAAAAATACTCTTCCTCCTCGTATACTCATATATCCCACATTCGTTGTAAAAATATCACCATTATTATATTATTAAAATATAATAATATATTTAAATGAATTATTTTATCATAAAATATAAAATTTTAATTTTCAAGAATTGTCACATTAAAATTTTCTCCATCTATATCCACATAAAATCAATATTTTCCTCATCATATGAATCAATAATTAATTATTCACAAATAATATTCTGAGAATCACAATATTGACAACCAGCAAGGTTCCAGGAAGAGGGGCTTTCAATAAGAATTTCTCCTTCTTTGAGTGCGCAATTAGGTGACCAAACCTCTCCTTAGATGAACTTTCTAGACATTGCCAATAATGTTATCTAATAATATTATTAGGATAATATGAATTATTGCTTCGATAATGAAAAATATTGTGTAATGACAATTATTGAAACAACAAAGAATATAAAATATCAACTTGACAATTATTGAATCAATAAAATACTGAACAGTAATTACTGTAACCATTATTGAGTAGTGCCTTCTTACGTAAGAATCAATAATTGGTGCAATACGGTGTGCTACTATGTTTTAACCACCGAGTATTTTAACAGTATTAATGGTAACAACTACGCCGTTATTTTTAACTAACTTATATTTGTCGTTTTCTTCATCCAATCGCTTTCCGTTATGGGGCCCACAAAAGATCTACTGGCCGCATTTAATATTCCACGACCAAACGAATATTCCCCGACAACAATGAATATTTATAACCACTTGCTTATTTTGAAATATTTGCGTATTTTACCCCTAACTATCCACATTAATCAAATCAACCCTTACTATTTCAAAATAATCAATAGAGAAAATTAAATTTCATTAATAATAAGTTGGGGTCTTACAGTCTAGATGTTTGCATTAGTAGTCCTCACTATTCAATGAAATAGTGTGATAATAATTGTACTAAGGACTTTATTTGAGTTTGGATACTCTCTACGAGTCATTATCCGTTTTGAAACTCTCAGCTACATTTTGTCGTACTGTATAAAAGAAGTTTGTATTTAAATTATGTACCATGTATTTGGCGACTCAAGATGAGTGATGTATACATATTTTGGGGGTGTCACGGGTTTCATTGATTCCGAGAACGGAATCCTTATAAGGGAGGAAGGATGTGACAACCCAAATTTTTATAAGTTATTAAAATAAGAATTTAATAATTAAAATTCTTATTATGAGATGTTTTGAGTTTGAGTATGTATATATACGTTCTATATATTTTGAAATATGTGATCTGGTGTGAAGGATATATATATATTCATATATTGGGAAAGTGAGATATAATAGTTAAGTTAACTATTGAAGAAATTAAATGAATTTGGTAATTATTTTAAATATTTATTGAATTAAATAAATATTTTAAAAAATTTATTTATTGAGAAAAATAAATAATTTATAAAATTGTGGTATAATAATTTAGTTACGTGTGTGTGATAATTAAATTAAAGAAAAGGTAAATTTTATTCTTTGAAGATTTAATTTAATGAATTAATTAAATTAAATGAGTTGTTTAATATTAAAAAAAATAAGTAAATTAAATAAAGCAATGTTTAAATCTAATTTCTTAATTAAATTAGATATATGATTATTTATTAATCATCAGAAGAATTATAATTGTAAGTTATGTAAATTGGTTACATGTGTGACAAATAAAAAACTATATAATATAATATTATTAAAATAAACTAGTGGGGGATAATTGGGTGTAGCCAAACAAGGCCTTGTGGCCTTTGGCTTATTGTAACTGATGTATTGTTTTGCTAACGGAAGAATAAGGGTGAAAGCCATATCAGTTTATATTTGAACGCGTCTTATTTTCCTAAGGCTAACTAAGACAAAGTGTTGGAGAAAGCAAGAGAAAAACACAGTGAAAGAGAGAATTCTCTGAGATTGTCTAAAGGTAGGAGAGGAATTTCTAAGCCTTGACATCATCTCTTGCTAGCAAACAATCAAAGGAATAAGGTATAACCCTAATTTTAACTTTATTTTTAGAATTTCTATTGATAATTATGTTGGATTGATATATATACATGTATGAAGGGTTTATACTCTGTTAATCATCACATATGAGTGTTGTTTAAGTATCAAATTCATGAAATTTGGGTTTGTAGGGAGAAAAGTTAATAACAGTGTATGTTTATGAAAAATGGCTTAAGAAAGTACGAAATTTTATGTCTAATATGTGTTATAATCTATAAATTGGTATTGGATTAAGTTAGTATGTGAATAAACAAAAACGTCGTAGTTTAAATCGTGTTAATTGGTTAAGAAACGAAGTCGTGCCGATCAAATTCGCTAAATGTGTTTAAAACATGAAAATATAGCATGAACATTGAATTGGAATCCTTAAAATGATTTTTTAATATGTTTGAAGTGTTATAATTATTCTCTAGATGAGTAGCTAAGAGTTTAACGAGTCCAACGAATCGAAAACCAACTAATTCGGACTTAAAATGAGAAAGTTATGTCAAAAACTGTGTTCTGTGCGAAGCCACGCGCGGGTGCGCCGCCCATGCGCACGGGCGTGTAGCTGGGCTGGGGTTATTGCGCGGGCATGCTGGCATGCTGGTATGGTGAGGAAAAGGGGCGCGGCCGTGCCCCATGTGTGCTGACTGTGACTGCTTAGACCTGTTTTGGTAAAACGATCATAACCTTTTCATACGAACTCCGATTGAGGTGATTCAAGATGATCCGGGACAAGGAGGAATAGACCTACAACATTTATTCTTTACGTGTTTCAATTTGAGGTCTGGAAAAGGGGTCAAAATAGACATTTGTGGGACGTATATGAATTAGGAGGCAATCGGAGGGCGTCAGGCATGCACGTATGCTAGTGTAGTGCTTCTGATGATAAAAGATGTTGTTCTAAGTTATAAAACATGAATGTTATTAAATATAATGATGATTAACATTAATAATGGATGTATTAGATAAGTTATGTAAGCACACACAAGAGAGACAAATTGGGCGTGTGACGAATAAACGTCGAAACGCCGTGATAAGTGATAATGAACGTAAAAAGTGTTTTAAATCAAAAGAAATGAATATTATAAGATATTGAATAGTGTTAATATAAAACCAATAAGTAGTCCTAGCAAGACTTAAATACTTGAATGAATTTTGAATATTACATAAGTCGAAAAGTTAACACAATCTAATTGAACATTGTGTGCTAATTAACAGGAAGGATTATGAGATGTGGAGTAGTGTTTACATTACAATTACTATGTGTTGTTATGTGACTAATAATTGATGTATATGATTATATAATGGTGTAGGGCATGTGAAGTGCAGATAACTATAAGCTGTTAAACTGTTATTGGTAAACAACAATCAAGGCAAGTCTTTCAGTTCCTATTTGCTATGTGAACTTGGTGATTAGCTGTTTTAAATCTTTATTGCAAAGAGCATGATGTGTTATATATATGTTGAATGTATGAAATGTTAAAGTCAACTTATGACTATGTTGATTGAGTAAAAGCATCTTGATTGAGTAAGGAATCAATCTTTATAACTTGTTATATGAACTGTAGCATGTATATTATGTTAGTCCAATGTTTATGAGATATATGTTGAGCATGTTATTATGTGCTACGTGATGCGTGAAAACTATTAGATTTTGCTGGGCTGTCAAGCTCAACCTTACAAATAACCATTTTTGCAGGTTAAGGATTGAAGGTAACTCTATGTGCTACTTGAATGACGTGGATCAGAAATAATACACGAAGATTAATATTTTGTCTAAAGTTGTTATTTCTTTAAATCATGATTAAGATTCATGAGATGTACTAAATGTTTTATGATGTATAGATTTATGTTGAGTTGTAAAGTTCAAGTTTGAGCTGTCCGATGTATAAAAGGTATCGATTTTATATGTAAGTATATATATATTAACTCTGATAAAGTGAATCATGAATTATATATGATTCAAAGACATGTAGATGATAAAGGTTGTGATTCAGGGAATTAAAGTAAGAAGATAGAAAAGTTTAAATTATTTCGCATTTTATTAATTTTAATGTCGATTAATGATGTAAAATCAGAAGTTAGACGTATTATTAACAACCGAAGTCAATAATTAAATTGTATGAATTTTGGGGTCATTACATTTCTTATCCCACAAAACTAATTAATTAATTTATTACAACAAAATATAGGTAAAATAATATTCAAACATACAATATCATCTACACGTGATATAATACATAAAACACATAGTTTCAAGTATATACACATACAAAATGATACATCGTTATCATTTATAAAACTAAAGGCAATCGTTAAAAAACACACCTTTTGGAATTAAATCCGAAGAACACCACAATCTCTTTAGAAAAAAATTTAGACGTCAACATTTGGTGTTTTCCATGATGACTCTTCATCTTCTCCATATCAATTTACATACTTGTAAATTGTAAATCTTTTCATTTTCATTTTTCTCCACATTCCATCTTCTAACATGAATTATCAATAAAAATAATTAGCTTAATCAACTATTACGAATTATCATAAAAACTCCATTGATAAAATAGATATAAGAAAATGACACTTATCTTTGAAACCCATGTTGTCTTCTATCTCACCAAAATCATGAATCCAACAAATACTATAAAGACCTTAAGATTGTTAGAATAGTAGTTTAGTAGAGTCAAGATTGTTGTAAAATATGTGACACGAGTGATCCATGTCCTTAAGGTCTTTATCGCCACCACCACGATCGGTTTCCTATAGGTTGCAGACGATATACCTCCAGGATATATGTCAAGCCTTTGTGAATAATCTGTGATAGCAATTCACAGAAAATTCTAATTGAACACTACTTTGTAGTAGTTATTTGTTTGTAAGAAGAATTGGAGAAGATCAAAAAGAGAGAAAAAATATGTGCACAAACTTACTTGTAACTTATATGCTTTATATGCATATATCTTATCTTATGTATATATATCAACATATATACATACATATATATACATATATGTAAGTTACATAAAATAGTATTTCATTCTATATTTAATAATACTTAGTAATACTAAATATGAAGTTACATATATGTAACCATGCTTAGTAATACTTGGTAATAATTAGGAGTTAAATAGAATTTGAATAGTCTCATTATTTACCTTTTGTTTCAAAAAATAAAATAAAATAGACTTCTATTAAATGGAACTAAAGAAAAATAATTTTTATCAAATAATTTTGCACCTTATTAAATGTCTCACTATAGACACTAATCAAATGATTTCTACACAAATCAAATAAAATTCTTTTTTATTCTCCACGTAGAGGACATTAATTTACACATTTTATACTTACTTAAATTATGTCCACATATGAGTTTTATCAAACTCAAATATGACATATTATAAGTCACAAAAGTATAAAATAAGGTGCAATATATAACAATTACAAGATCAGGCTTGAAATTCTTAGTGACCATGTCTTTCACCAACTCATTTGCTTCAATCAGCTTCCCTGTTTTGCAGAACCGGTCAATTAAAGTGTTGAAAGTAAATACATGCAATGTTAATGTTCTCCACGTAATCAAATAATGACAAACCTTTCTTTAAATTTCCTTCCTTGTTGCAACACCCACTGATCAGAACGGTTAGAATTAGGTTCACACACACGCACCCGACAATAGAGAATTAACATAGAGATTTACGTGGTTCCCACAGGCGGCTTGTTGTTTGATTGACGATTTCAGTTACATAGGGCTTTACAATAGATAGTATTTTTAGCAACTAATTTTATTCCTACCCTACTTCACGTTATGGCTCAAATACCCATAATGTCCTTCTAACAAACAAATGAGAAAAACTCGTTCAAATAGGCGGCGCCTCAAGGCCGCTTCTGCACGCCATCATGGCGTGCCTCCGCCACTCCTAGCCTCAGACTGCACGCCCATACATATGTGAAAACTCTGTACCATATCGCGGGGGGCTCCGCTTCGTTCTGCACTAACCTTTTTTAGTAGCTTCTATGTTATGAGTCATAAGTTCCAACAAGAACATTAAAAACAAAAGAATCTGGTTGAACACCCCCTTAATGACATGTCATCCAATAACAACAATGCCTCAATGAGATTTCCAACTTTGCAATAATCATCCATGATTCAACTATAATTTCCTAGATTATAAAAGGTAAATTAAAGATAAATATTAAAGTTACCATTTTACATCAAATGGTTTGTTATATATTTTTGTTGAATTAGAAAAAGTTATTTAAGAAAATTTGATTAAAATAACAATAATAATGTATCTAGTGACTTATTTATAGTGAAGCGTAAATATGTTATATAACGTGCTAACGGAAAAAATACTCTATTATTTTTAAAAATATAAAATAATTATGACATAAATATATATTACTACCCTAAATTATTGACCATTTTTCACTTCGGTGATTGACCTTTCAATTTTTCAATCAGGACATTAAAATATCAATTTTTTTTCACTTATATCCAATTGAAATGCCACATCAGAAATTAATGATATGTCCCTCTATACGTGGCAAAAAAATTCTTATGTGTAAAAAAATCTTTTTGGCATTTCAATGTTATTAGGAAATAAAAGATAAAAGAAAATTTGAAATAATAACAATCAAACTATTAATTAACTAAATTCTTCTTCAACATAAATTAGACATAATGGTTATACATTGTACAAAACAACTGAAGTAGCCAAAAATCTTCCACCTACCACACAGTCATCATCACCACCTACCACCCAGCCATGGTCGTTTCCTTGCCATCGTAGTTAGAGCGGAACTAAGACCACCAAACAAAATTTAAAAAATAAATGAACCCTTAATTCATGATTTACATCAATCTAAACACCATTCTTACCATCTCAAGCCAATTTCATCACCATGACCATCACCTTTTAAAAATCAGACCCAACCATATCTCTACTGAACAAAACTAAAAATATTTATCCCAAAATTACTTTCTAATTCTAAAATCAACTCCAAATAATAGCAAAACCTAACCCCCAAATCAACAAAAAACCTAGTCACGACAAGCCCAAACTCGTCTAATCATTTTTTTCGACCAGCCACCAAAAACCATATGTGGATCCCGATCAGCCACCAACAACCACCGACGTTGTGACGCCCCCAAAATTAGATATACGTCACCCATCTTGGGTCGCCACTTACATGGTACATAAATTCAAATACAACTTACTAACCTAAGCGCAGCGGTACAATACGACATAAAGCGTGAGTTTGAATACAAATATTATCTACTAGATATTATACAAACTCAAAAGGAGTCCTCATTACAACTATTATCACACTATTTCACGAATAGTGAGGACTACTAATGCTATCCTCTCGGACCATTACTTCGTTCCCCGACTCATCCCAAATTTATGTTCTCATTTCAAGAGAACAATGAAAGAAAAAAGGTGAGCTCAACTAGCCCAAGAAGAAATATTATGACTAAGATAATACGAGAATAAATTATCATTAGCCTTCAACAAATGTTGTTAAACCGATAAAATACAATAGACAACCGGTTTAATCTGCAGTAGGAATTAGCAATCCATTAAAAGAGTCAAGTAGAGAATAAAGTCTACTATCTTTTAGGTTTTAAAAGGTTTTCATCATTTTTATCATTTGAGACTCGATTTTAATAATAAACCACCACATCTAATCATCCTTGTACCACGGTCAAGGATTTTCATCAAATTATCAATGGTCATGACTATCTTAGAATCACCCTGGTCATAATCATACCAAAACTATCCATCATCGCATTATGTGCCACCGAGGACTTTTGTCACATCATTTATATCAAGTCATGATTATACTTAGAATGATCCACGGTCATAATCATACTAAGTTCATCTATGCACGTAAGCCAAAGATAACATAATATAACATGAGGATGATGACAATGACATAGTAATTCAATAAAACAAGTTCAAGAATTATTTAATCCATGAATTATTAACGTCCAAATTGTCAACATGACATCGCTTTCGTAGAGTAAAATTCAATAATGATCGAGAAGAATATTTCCATGAAAAGATATCTTTGGATGAAATGCAAATATCAAGGATATTCTACTAATTTCATGGAGTATAGAAGTCAAAGTTTTAACCAACCGGGTATAATAAAGAATGGAATAACAAAAGAAATCACCGTGCACGCAGTACTTGCGCATGAAGCAAAGTTATTCCAACAGAATAATAATAACGGAACCGTGTCGGTGAAATTCACACGCAAACGGGATGTTCCAACAGAATAATAAAGATGGAACCGGATCCGGTGTAAAACACACAGATAGGATATTCCAACAGAATGATAAAGAGGCGGAAACCAGTCGGTGTAAAACACACATGACAGGATGTTCCAGCAGAATAATAAAAGCGGAACCAGTCAGGTGTAAAAACACATGCATGTGATGTTCCAAATGAATAATAGAAGAATGTCACCAAGTATAGGGTAAATGGCAGATACAAAGTTATTCCAATGTAATAATAAGCAATGGAATAACATAAGGATTTCACCAAGTATAGGGTATCGCTGCAGACTGAGGTTATGTATAGGGTATGCCACTTTTACACAGAGTTATTCCAATGAATGATAATGAATGGAATAACAGAAGTTCTCTTCAAGAAGAAAGAATAACACCCCTTACCGTAAAAGAACTGAATATAGAAGTAGTGAAGTACCAGAATACTCTTCTTCTTTCTCTCTATAGATTTTCTCTCTATAGCTTCTCTCTATAATTTCTCTCTCTAGAGTTTCAGTGAATTCGTAAGAAAATAATGAAGGAATGAGCTTCTATTTATAGGAAAATGGAATGCATAGTAACTAATCCATGAACGGTCCAGATTGATTTACTTTAATCTGACGGTCCATATTTAAAGAAAAATCTTTTAAATAAAATATAATATATTCTATTTATATAAAAACATTTTACTATGCAAACACTATGCAATACTATGCAAAACACTATACAAAACACTATGCAACACTATGCATAATAAAATATAATATATTCTATTTATAGAATAACTTTAATAAAGTATTCTATTTTATATAAAAAGATGTTTCATTTTATTACGTTAATAATACTGAATAAAACAAAAACGTCATTATCGCATTATAATAATTCATATTATTAATCGACAATAATGGAATCAAACCTGAGTGACTTCTCACATAAGCATCAATAATCAATACCGTGCTGCTACTATGCAACCACACTTATTATCTGTACTTTTACTACCGAGTAGTTCAACAAAGAACTACGGTAAAACTTCCATGCCGTTATTTCAATAAAATATTTTTGTCGTTTTCTCAATCAAAATAATAATTACATTATAGAGGTCCACCAATGATTGAGTAGTTATCACGAATATTCCCGCTAAACCGAATATTCCCGACCAATCGAATATAATATAACCACTTGCATACTTTGCAAAATTTATAAATACTACCCACAACTATAATATTATCTCAAATTCACACCATAATATTAAAAATTATTTTGACAAAATTTAAATCTTTATTGATAAAATCTGGGGTCTCACAATCTCCCTCCTTATGGAATTTTCGCCCTCGAAATTAGGGTGCATACGACTGGTATGATAAAGAAGTGAGGATACCCTGAATACCTTTATCGTTGAAAACATTAAATTCATCTTTGCAATCCTACTAAAGATATTCATTAACAATTCATCTTTGCACTACAAAAGCTAAAGATATACAATCGTAAAACCAATAATATTGAGACTCGACTTAATAGTATCACAACCATGAATTATCCATGCACCTTCTTGGCTAAGGATATTCGTGTTTTCAATTACTGGTCATGATTATACCGAATAATCCGTGGTCATAATCATACCAAGTCTATCAATGCACTACTGACCAAAGATGACTTTTACCACATCCATGAATTAATATTTCATTCTTTGAGACTCATTTCAATAATTAATCCATATCATCGAATCATCCCCGCACTACGTGCCAAGGATATTCATTAGTATCACGACCACGAATTATAATTATCCATGCACTACTACCAAAGATAATCGTGTATTCATTAGTATCACGACCACAAATTATCCATGCACTACTACCAAAGATAATCGTGTATTCATTAGTATCACGACCACAAATTATCCATGCACTACTACCAAAGATAATTGTGTATTCATTAAGTATCACGACCACAAATTATCCATGCACTACTACCAAAGATAATTGTGTATTCATTAGTATCACGACCACAAATTATCCATGCACTACTACCAAAGATAATTGTGTATTCATTTACTGGTTATGATTATACCGAACAATCCTCGGTCATAATCATACCAAGTCCATCTACAGAGCCATGAGATGACTTTCAACATAATATAAGCGTGAGGATAATGATATAAAGAATCAATCAAATGAGATAAAGGATAAATATTAAACATTTATAATATAATTTATCCAGATTCAAGAATATCCCCATGTTTTCAATCACTTAATAATCTCATAATCTAATATCATTAATATTATAACAATATTTTAATCACTTCTTAAATTTATAAACAATTTATCTTAATTGTTTACGCTTTACCATATAATGCATTTAATCATTCAAAATGTCATACTCATAAAATATCATCACCAATTATCAAATCCTCATCAAAAAAATATGCATATACTCTATATAGGATTCTCAGCCATAAAATCATATTTTCAACTTTGTTACTTCACATAACATATTTAACTCATATGTTCGTAACTAAACTATTTTCATGAAAAATACCAAATTAGTCCCAAAAATATTTCTTTTCTAGGATTTAGCATAATATAGTCCCATAATGAAAATATATTTTTCTCGGAATTTTTAAAATTCATTTACTATTTTTCAAAAATCAATTTCTAATTAATTCCTTAAGAAATTAGCTACCTCAAGTTTAACTCCAAAAATTCCCAAATCTTGGCAGGACCTTACACATGTTAACGTGAGCTTCTAGTTTAAATTTCATGGTCATCAGAGTTATAGAACTCCGGTTATAGCATTTTTCGTCGGAAAAACCTAAATATTGAAATAGTCATAACTTGCTCATTTAAAGTCAGAATGAGCTCATTTTTGGACAGGAGGTACTTTATACCATATACTTTCATGTCCCTAAAGGCCAGAATTTTTCTCATAATTTAAGTGGCCGAAACAGTCCCTTAAAGTTTCTGGGCAGTAGCATTTTCGAAATTTACAGCTTTGGCCTCCTTTGCTAAAATCAGTCCCCACAAAAATCTACAACACCTTTTCTAGTAATTCCACTTGGATTAGTTAGGTAACTCATAGATCTAACTCTAGGACTTAACCACATTCAAAAATTCAAAATATAATAAGAGATATAGTCAATTGAATTTCATATTACGTTTTTCACCAAAATCTGATTTTCAACTCTTTGTGATTTCTAAGAAACTTTCATGTTTTCACATACTAACCAACATAACTCATCATAAAACTTACTAATACTTCATATACCCATGATTTTCATTATTCCAATGCTTTTATTATGACTTTCATCATAAACCACGTAAACTGTTCATTTTAGTTGAAGAAATATTTGAGGGTTTAAGAAATGGGTTTTTTAAATGGGGTCAATACAAAATTCGATTTCACGCTCTAGGGTAGGCTAGGAAATCTTCAAGAATACGTCAAGAAATTTATTAATGATAGAAATATCATTCAAAACTGCTACTCTTATCCAAGACTTGGATAGTACGTTACATTGATACCAACTGTGACTTCATCCATTAACCTAGATAGCACCTCACAATGATACCTATAAACTTGCCATCTTCATTCACGATGTCGCCTCGTGAAATTAAACGCATTGCATTCCACACAAGGAAGTCAACAACGAAAGGATCGGGGCTCTTTACTTATGGCTTGATATAACAAATTGATTAACTTTAGGGTTTGGTTACTTTGAATTAAGTATAATGAGGTTGGTTAGGAATATGAAAGCTAACAACCTTACAAAAAGAATAATAAGTAGTTAATCAATCGTTTTCAAAAATTACCTCAAAGGCAAGAATTTTTAAAGATATAAGATCGTGAAAGTGTTTATTTGAAACAACAAGATTAATAAACAATGGAGGTAACGAAGGTTTCTCCCAACGAAGTTTCAATAGATAAATCAAAGTCTAATTTTTTTTCGGAGTCAAATTTAAACATTGAACACAACTAGGTAGAATAAAAGAGTGGGTAGAACTTGTATTGAATAAAGTATAGACTTCGCAATAATTAATTTATCCGTAATAACTTCGTTCGGTTTCTCGAAAAGCGCTCTCGCTTAAATTACCAAAGTTTGACTTTACTATAGGGTATATTCCACCCTTAAGTGCTTCTTCACATTCACGATCCATGATTTGAATCATTATTCTCCGATCCATATCGAATTCGGGTTGACCGCTATGCATGTGGTAATTAGAATTCGATGTTGGGTTCTCAATTCTTTGTCAAAAAGCAAAGTCCATTTCATCTATTTTGGCTTTATTGGATCGGACGTCTTTTCTACACACTATCAACGCGTTGTGCGACTTTTACCCATGCATCGTCTATTCTCCTTCGCGTTCGGTTGTTTCTTCTTTCATTGATCTTTGATTTTAAATTCTCGATTCCAACTTTAATATCTTACACCGCCAAAGCGTGATTTTGTTCGAGCATCACATATCGGGTAACCCAATTTTGAATTGTTGTATCCCTTTGTTCCCACTACCGTTTGTTAGTTCTTCAACTTTGTTCTTCTAGCTCACGAACACGATTTTGTAATTCTAAGTTTTGATCATAAATTTCTTCTAACCAATTCTCCTCAGGTTCCTCTTCTTCCTCTTCTTCCTCACTTTCAGCTGCTACCTCTGCAACTAGCTCGGGTGCAACAATTAGTTCTTCATTTACAACGTGGATATCTCTAATTTGTTCCTCGTCTGACACTGCATTAACCTGATTAGTGATTAAAGGTGTCACAACGATCACATTCACTCCATTGTGAATATTTTCAGCTGCCATTTCCAAACACTGCCACAACACAAGGGTTAATTAATATATCAAATATTATCCCTATACTCGACTGCACCAATTAAATACCAAATAAACTTAGGTAGGTCATACTAGCAAAGGAATTTCCGTCTCTCCCCTCCTAGTTCTTATCTCACATCTTAGCTGGGGATCATATCCTAAGCTTTGATATCTGTTGTGACGCCCCCAAAATTAGGTATCGCCACCCATCTTGGGTCGCCACTTACATGGTACATAAATTCAAATACAACTTACTAACCTAATCATGGTGTACAATACGACATAAACCGTGAGTTTGAATACAAATATTATCTACTAGATATTATACAAACTCAAAAGGAGTCCTCATTACAACTATTATCACACTATTTCATAGAATAGTGAGGACTACTAATGCTATCCTCTCGGACCATTACGCCCGTTCCTCGACTCGTCTCGGCTATGTTCTCATTTCTGAAGAGAACAATGAAAGAAAGGTGAGCTCAACTAGCCCAAGAAGAAATATTATGACTAAGATAATGCGAATAAATTATCATTAGCCTTCAACAAGTGTTAAACCGATAAAATACAATAGACAAACAGGTTTTAGCTGCGGTGAATTAGCAATCCATTAAAAGAGTCAAGTAGAGAATAAAGTCTACTATCTTTTAGGTTTTAAAAGGTTTTCATCAATTTTTATCATTTTGAGACTCGACAATAATAAACCACCACATCTAATCATCCCTGTACCACGGTCAAGGATTTTCATCAAATTATCAATGGTCATGACTATACCGAATCACCCCTGGTCATAATCATACCAAAAACTATCCATCATCGCATTGACAAAAGCCAACGAGGACTTTTGTCACATCATTTATATCAAGTCATGATTATACCGAATGATCCCTGGTCATAATCATACTAAGTTCATCTATGCACGTAAGCCAAAGATAACATAATATAACATGAGGATGATGACAATGACATAGTAATTCAATAAAACAAGTTCAAGAATTATTTAATCCATGAATTATTAACGTCCAAATTGTCAACATGATACTGTTTCGTAGAGTAAAATTCAATAATGATCGGGAAGAATATTTCCATGAAAGATATCTTTGGATGAAATGCAAATATCAAGGATATTCTACTAATTTCATGGAGTATAGAAGTCAAAGTTTTAACCAATTTGGGTATAATAAAGAATGGAATAGCAAAAGAAATCACCATGCATGCAGACTGCCGCATAGGCAAAAGTTATTCCAATGTAATAATAATAACGGAACCGAGTCGTGAAATTCACACCGCAGGATGTTCCAATGTAATAATAAAGATGGAACCAGATCCGGTGTAAAACACATGATAGGATATTCAATGAGAATGATAAAGACGGAACCAGTCGGTGTAAAAAACACATGCATGAGGATGTTCAACAGAATAATAAAAGCGGAACCGTGTGGGTGTAAAACACACGCATGGATGTTCCAATGATAATAATAGAAGAATGTCACCAAGTATAGGTAAATGGCAGTATCTGAGTTATTCCAATGAATAATAAGCAATGGAATAACATAAGGATTTCAAGTATAAGTATAGGGTATGCGTAGATACATAAAGTTATGTATAGGGTATGCCACTTTACGAGTTATTCCAATGAATGATAATGAATGGAATAATGAAGTTCTCTTCAAGAAGAAAGAATAACACCCCTCTACCGTAAAAGAACTGAATATAGAAGTAGTGAAGTACCGTATCACTCTTCTTCTTTCTCTCTATAGATTTTCTCTATAGCTTCTCTCTATAATTTTTCTCTCTAGAGTTTCAAATTGAATTCGTAAGAAAATAATGAAGGAATGAGCTTTATTTATAGGAAAATGGAATGCATAAGTAACTAATCCATGAGCGGTCCAGATTGATTTACTTTAATCGACGGTCCATATTTAAGGAAAAATCTTTTAAATAAAATATAATATATTCTATTTATATAAAACATTTTACTATGCAAATACTATGCAATACTATGCAAAAACACTATACAAAAAACACTATGCAACACTATGCATAATAAAATATAATATATTCTATTTATAGAATAACTTTAATAAAGTATTCTATTTTATATAAAAAGATGTTTCATTTTATTACGTTAATAATACTGAATAAAACAAAACGTCATTATCGCTATAATAATTCATATTATTAATCGACAATAATGGAATCAAAATGAGTGACTTCTCACATAAGCATCAATAATCAATACCGGTGTGCTACTACTTATGCAACCACACACTTATTCTTTGTACTTTTACTACCGAAAGTAGTTCAACAAGAACCACGGTAAAACTTCCGCCGTTATTTCAATAAAATATTTTTGTCGTTTTCTCAATCCGACAATAATTACATTATGCTGGGGTCCACTAATGATTGAGTAGTTGTACGAATATTCCGCTAAACCGAATATTCCCCCACCAATCGAATATAATATAACCATTTGCATACTTTGCAAAATTTATAAATACTACCCACAACTATAATATTATCTCAAATTCACACCATAATATTAAAAAATTATTTTGACAAAATTTAAATCTTTATTGATAAAATCTGGGGTCTCACAGACGTCGTCTCATATTGCGAAGTGATAAAAAAAGAAAAGAAAAAGGAGATGAATAATAACAAGAAAAAGGGGAAGAGTGAAAATGAAGGGATATTTGTAGATCTGTTCGTCGATGTCTTCAATCGTTGTCGATCTACTCGTCGACGTCATCACTCGTTGCTCGACGGCATCTTCACTTGTCTGCAATGATTTATTGTGTTGGTTCATGGTGATCTTTTTATTTTTCTCCCTTCTATTACCATCTTATAGGAAGAAGGGAACAAGGAAAAGGGATTAGGGACAGTGGGGAAGGGATGTCTAGTACGTGGAAGGGGAAGGGAAAGGGAAATGGGAAAAAGGGGATGAGGATGATATTTCATTTTTTGATTATATTTTTAATTATCGGTTTTATGATTTATTATATTATTATTTTGCCTTTTCACTTATTCAATGTTAAAAAAAAATTATAAAATGACTCAGTTTTTAACACATATGCACCAAAGCGCCACGTGTGTATTTCATGTCATTAATTTATGATATGACACTTCAATTAAATTAAAGTGAAAAAAAATTGATAGTTTAATGACCTAATTGAAAAAATTGAAAGGTCAATCACCGAAATGAAAAATAGTCAATAGTTTAGGATAGTAATTTATATTTAAGCCAATAATTATTGATTTTTTTTGAAGTTTTAACTTGAGAAATTGATATTAATTTATTTAATTTTAATTTTAGTTGGTATTTTAGTCCATATATACTCAAAATCTCTATATTCTCTGGTTAACTCTTCACTTAGAAAAGAAAATAGCCAACAGCATCGTCTCTCTCTTTCAGCCAGTCAATGAGCTTGATCTCATTGCTTACATGTACTCACACTATATTTGGACCTTCAATTTAATGGAGAGTCCTTTAAATATTACTAAATCGACTAAATACACTATCTTGTGGAGTAATTTAATGGAGGGTCTTATTCTTTCTACTCTGTTTCGCAACAGGGCAACAAGAAGAGCCACTTCCAGATCTGAAATTTTTTTCACATTTTCACTTTGAGAGTAGAGTTCCACCCACTGATGCCTATGCCTCCCATCACTACTGTAAGACCCCGAATTTTATGAAATAAAAGTATTCAATTTTTCTATTTAGTAAATAGTTAAATTGATAAAAAGTTAAAGTTAAGGGTGATGTGTGAAATTTTTTCAAAATAAGCAAGTGGCTATAAAATACTTATTATTGTCGGGGAATATTCGTTTGGTCGTGGAATATTCTTGTTGTCGGGGAATATTCGCATTTACTGACAGCAAGTGCGACCATTTGTGGGCCCCATAATAGAATAAATAAATCGATGAAAAAAAACGACAAATTTAAATTTTTATAAATAACTTGGCGTGTAATCACTAATGCTAACATTTGGAATACTAAATTGGGTAAAGTAAAGTAATACGCGTTGTTGCACAATTGCACACGGTATTGCACAGTATTTTTGAATTATTGATTCTTATGTAAGAAGACACTACTCAATAATTGTTACAGTAGTTACTGTTCAATATTTTATTTTATTGATTCAATAATTGCTGCGTTAATAGGTTATATTATTGTTGTTTAAATAATTGTCATTGCACAGAATTTTCCATTATCGGATCAATAATTCATATTATTTGAATAATATTATTAGATAGCATTATTGGCAATGTCTAGAAAATTCTGTCAATGAGAGGTTTGGTCACCTAATTGCGCGTCAGTAAGGAGAAATCTTTATCGGAAAGCCCCCTCTTTCCTGGGAACTGCCTGGTTGTCATAATTGTGATTCTGTAATATTATTTGTGAATAATTAATTATTAATTTATATGATAAGGAAATATTTATTTGACGTAGATATAAATGATGGATTTATTTATTTTATGTGGTTATTAATGAAGAAATTAATGCTAAGATGTTTTATCAGTATTTTATCGGAGTGAATGTATTAAAAATCATCCGTTTATGAATTTCGGATATTCTCTGTTTGGAATTTGGAAAAACTCAAAGCTACAAAGTTGTAGAGAATTTGATTTCGTGTGGAATGGACATAAAATTCGTATTTTTCTGATAAACAGACTATTTTCTATGAATTATTGAAGTTTTAGAAAATAAAATATTTTTTATTAAATTATGGGCGGGACCCACTTTTGTTTTAGCATGTGGGCTGCTAAAATCTTCCTAGATGGTTGCTCTTCAAATGAGGTGTGCATGGAAGGAAAATAAAGAAAATAATATTTTATTATGTTAGTCTTCTTTGGCATTCTAGCATTTTCCTATAAATAGGCGCTTAAGTTAGAATTGAAAATCACACCAGAAACATAAGTTTTCTCTCTGTATATTATCGAGCGTATTTTTGTGAGTATTTAAATACTTTTAGAGTTGATATTCAGTGCAAGTTTCCTTCGGCTTTACATCCGATATTCCGGTCAGAAATACTGCTCTTTTGAGGTAAGGGATTGTAAGGGTTGTTATGTTTTTCAGTTTCGTAATTTTTCTGACCTTCAAAAATTCTAAAAAAAATTTGAAATGATAATTTGATGAGTTTTCTAGATTGTGTCCAAAAATGGCGATTTTTGGATGTATAGATTAAGAGTTATGAATTTTATGGGAAAAGACTATTTTAAAAGTTAACCCTTATAACTCCTTGTAGTTAACTCCAAAATTGATGAAATTTTTATTGGGAATACATGTATATAACAGAAGTATACTTTGTAAATTTTGGAAATTTTGGACAAAAGTACTATTTATGATAAATGTCTAAATATTCGGCAGTTTTGGCCATGTGAAAAATAGTAAATGAATTTTAAAATTTCTTAGAAAAATATATGTTCAATATGGGACTATATTCTGCTAAATCTCAGAAAAGAAAATTTGTTTGTACTGATTTGGTATTTTTCATGAAAATAAACTAGTTATGAGTTAATGAATTAAATATGTTATGTGAAGTAAGAAAATTGGAAAATATGATTTTATGGCTTTAGAATCCTATATAAGGTATATGAAGATTTTTGATGAGAGTTTTGGTTATTGGTGATAAAATCTTATGAGTTTGGCATTTTAGGATGATTAAATGCATTATTTAGTAAAGTGTAAACAATTAAAATAAATTATTTATAAGTTTAAGAAATGTTATTCTTTCAATATCATTATACCGAAATATTGGTATGGATTTTATTGTGGAATTTCTACCTTTTTCATGTCGGGGTTACTATTCATGAGTTACTATTCACGAGTTACTATTCACGGGTACTATTCACGACAAAATTGGTTTTTTTTTTTATGACAAATTATCGTTGATTTATAAATTTTACTCTTGAAATTAAATGTAGTTGTTGGTCATATTATTTTTATTATCATATATAACATTTTTATAATCATGGTGATGAAATTTTCTCTTTGACTTGAGTGTAAAGATTGGTAGATTATTGGTATGATCGTGACTATGAGTTCTCTTTGGCCAGTAGTGCCAAGTTGAATTGTTGACTGGTATGATCATGACCATTGAATTTACAATTAAATATTTTTAGCTTAAGTGCAAAGGTGAATTGATCAACATGGTTATAATTATGGTTTATATAAATTCTGAAATAATTATGTATTTCTTTGAGATATTAATATCTTTGGTATGTAGTGCAAAGATGAATTATTGTTGAATATCTTTGGCCTGTAGTGCAAAGATGACTTGTTGTTGAATATCTTTGGCCTGTAGTGCAAAGATGAACTGTTAATGAATATCTTTGACCTGTAGTGCAAAGATGAAATGATAATGAATATCTCTGGCCCGTAGTGCAAAGATAAATTTATTAGTATGATTATAAAGAGGAACTGTGATTTGGTATAACCATGATCTTTGATGTTTCAGGTAAAGACAGATGATGAAAATTATCTTCGTCCTGGGTACGAAGAGGAATTTAGAATCACAATTATGATTATGAGTTATTCATATAATTGTGGAAAGAAACTGTTGATTGATGTTACAGGGATAAAACCATGTTGGTGGACATTTAATGTGGAGAAGATAATAGACTTTATGGTCTATTTGACTCTTCTAATGGATTGCTCGTTCCGCTGCAACTATGGTTAAAAAGTTTTATCATCTACCATATGTTCTAAATCTCTGATTTATTACTGATGAAGGCTATTGATAATTTATTTATCTTTAGTCATGATATTCTTTACTAGGCTAGTTGAGCTCACCCTTTTGCTTTACAATTCCTTTCAGGTAATAAGAGTATAGATGGGTCGAGCGGGGGTAACAGGGAAATAGAACGGTGGTCTCTAGCGATGGAAGTTCTCCCTAAACAGTATAAAAAAGTGTGTTGTATTTTATACATCATTTAGTAGTTATATTTGGTGAATCAAATAGGGTGAGGCGAACCCAACGTTGGAAGGGTGTTTTGCCACTATCATACAAGATGTCTAACGATATACAACCTCGTGTTATCATAAGACAGGGTTGTGCGCATCCACTTGCTGAGTATATCTACGAGCACTACCTGTATAATCTTGGTGTTTGGTTGAAGTTTAATTCTCAATTAGAGACAGTGGAGATAATGATATGTTAAGAGAAGACTCAACATTGGAAAGAATATAATAGTAATCTTCTCGTTTTTCTTTGGGGTCTATTGGGTCAACCAAGGATAATTCTGTGGGCATATGATATCTATCATAACCTAGACGCATGGCCTCCCATGTACGAAGGTTTTCTTGAGCACTTCCCAAAGATTTTAATTTCTAAAATAGTTATTGACTGTACCTTTATGTAATGTATCAATGTGAGGTGTTGTCCATAGTTGGGACATGAGTCACTGTTGGTATTAAAACTCACAGTATATGTGTTGTTGTATTTTGCACGACAATTGTAGTAATAAAGTTGTAGTTGTTTTCTGTACCATGTATTTGGCGACTCAGAATAGGTTGGATGGATTTGACCTATTTTGGGGGTGTCACAGTTGGTATCAGAGCTTAGGGATATGATCTCTAGCGGAGATCCGGAAATAGAACTAGGAGGGGAGAGATGAGTAAATCCTTCGCTAGTGTATCCTACCTAAGCTGATTTTTGTTACTTGATTAGTTAACAAATTGTGATATGTCAATTAACCTTTGTTTTGAAGCTGTATTCTAGAATGATATCTGAAATACAGGAGATAAGCAATGGAGAAATCATGATGACAGGGAAGATGGAATCTGAAATGAAAGCAAGGTATTCTCTACTCTTTGAAATATCAGGTACATAAATTTCGAGGGCGAAATTTCATAAGGAGGGGAGATTGTAAGACCCCGAATTTTATGAAATAAAAGTATTCAATTTTTCTATTTAGTAAATAGTTAAATTGATAAAAGGTTAAAGTTAAGGGTGATATGTGAATTTTTTTCAAAATAAGCAAGTGGCTATAAAATACTTATTATTGTCGGGGAATATTCGTTTGGTCGTGGAATATTCTTGTTGTCATGGAATATTCGTACGACAGCGCAACCATTTGTGGGCCCCATAATAGAATAACTGTCGGATGAAAAAATGACAAATTTGAGTTTTTATAAATAACTACAGTAATCGTTCTGAAGTAATAACATCTTTGGAATACCCGGTGGGTAAAGTAAAGTCTACGTTGTTGTTGCATAAAGAGTAGCACACGGTATTGCACAATATTTTTAAATTATTGATTCTTACGTAAGAAGGCACTACTCAATAATTGTTACGGTGAATTCTTCGTTCAATATTTTATTTTATTGATTCAATAATTGTGCGTTGATAGGTTATATTATTGTTGTTTCAATAATTGTCATTGCACAGTATTTTCCATTATCAGATCAATAATTCATATTACTTGAATAATATTATTAGATAGCATTATTGGCAATGTCTAGAAAGTTCTGTCAAGGAGAGGTTTGGTCACCTAATTGCGGCGCCAGTAAGGAGAAACCCTTATCGAAAAGCCCTCTTTCCAGGAACCCGGTTGTCATAATTGTGATTCTGTAATATTATTTGTGAATAATTAATTATTAATTTATATGATAAGAAAATATTTATTTGAGGTGGATATAAATGATGGATTTATTTATTTTATGTGGTTATTAATGAAGGAATTAATGCTAAGGTGTTTTATCAGTATTTTGTCGGAGTAGATGTATTAAAAATCATCCGTTTATGGATTTCGGATATTCTCTGTTTAGAATTTGGAAAACCTCAAAGCTACAAAGTTGTAGAGAATTTGATTTCGTGTGGAATGAACATAAAAATCGTATTTTTCTGATAAACGGGCTATTTTCTATAAATTATTGAAGTTTCAGAAAATAAAATATTTTTTATTAAATTATGGGTGGGATCCACTTTTGTTTTAGCAAGTGGGCTACTAAAATCTTCCTAGATGGCTGCTCTTCAATTGAGGTGTGAGTGGAAGGAAAATAAAGAAAATAATATTTTATTATTTTAGTCTTCTTTGGCGTTCTAGCATTTTCCTATAAATAGGCGCTTAAGTTAGAATTGAAAATCACACCAGAAACATAAGTTTTCTCTCTCTATATTATCGATCGTATTTTTGTGAGTATTTAAATACTTTTAGAGTTGCTATTCAGTGCAAGTTTCCTTCAGCTTTACATCCGATATTCCGGTCGGAAATACTGCTCTTTTGAGGTAAGGGATTGTAAGGGTTGTTATGTTTTTCAGTTTCGTAATTTTTTTGACCTTCAAAAATTTTGGAAAAATTTGAAATGATAATTTGATGAGTTTTCTATATTGTGTCCAAAAATGGCGATTTTTGGAAGTATAGATTAAGAGTTATGAATTTTATGGGAAAAGACTGTTAAAAGTAAACCCTTATAACTCCTTGTGGTTAACTCCAAAATTGATGAAATTTTTATTGGGCGTACATGTATATAACAGAAGTATACTCTGTAAATTTTGGAAATTTTGGACAAAAGTACAATTTATGATAAATGTCTAAATATTCTTGCTTTTTGGCCCGTATGAAAAATAGTAAATGAATTTTAAAAATTCCGAGAAAAATATATGTTCAATATGAGACTATATTCTGCTAAATATCAGAAAAGAAAATTTGTTTGTACTGATTTGGTATTTTTTATTAAAATGGACTAGTTATGAGTAAATGAATTAAATATGTTATGTGAAGTAAGAAAATTGAAAAATAGGATTTTATGGCTTGAGAATCCTATATAAGGTATATGCAGATTTTTGATGTGAGTTTTGGTTATTGGTGATGAAATCTTATGAGTTTGGCATTTTAGGATGATTAAATGCATTATTTAGTAAAGTGTAAACAATTAAAATAAATTATTTATAAGTTTCAGAAATGTTATTCTTTCAATATCATTATACCGAAATATTGGTATGAATTTTGTTGTGGAATTTCTACCTTTTTCATGTCGGGGTTACTATTCATGAGTAATTCACGAGTTACTATTCATGAGTTACTTTTCACGACAAAATTGGTTTCTTTTTATGACCAAATTATTGTTGATTTATGAATCTTACTCTTAAGATTAAATGCAGTTGTTGATCATATTGTTTTTATTATCATATATAACATTTTTATAATCCTCGTGATGAAATTTTCTCTTTGACTTGAGTGTAAAGATGAGTAGATTATTGGTATGATCGTGACTATGAGTTCTCTTTGGCCAGTAGTGCAAAGTTGAATTGTTGACTGGTATGATCATGACCATTGAATTTATAATTGAATATTTTTAGCTTAAATGCAAAGGTGAATTGATCAACATGATTATAATTATGGTTTATATAAATTCTGAAATAATTATGTATTTCTTTGAGAAATTAATATCTTTGGCATGTAGTGCAAAGATGAATTATTGTTGAATATCTTTGGCCTATAGTGCAAAGATGACCTGTTGTTGAATATCTTTGGCCTGTAGTGCAAAGATGAACTGTTAATGAATATCTTTGGCCTGTAGTGCAAAGATGAAATGATAATGAATATCTTTGGTCTGTAGTGCAAAGATGAATTTATTAGTATGATTATAAAGAGGAATTGTGATTTGGTATAACCATGATCTTTGATGTTTCAGGTAAAGACAGGTGATGAAAATTATCTTCATCCTAGGTGCGAAGAGGAATTTAGAATCACAATTATGATTATGAGTTATTTCATATAATTGTGGAAAGGAATTGTTGATTGATGTTACAGGGATAAAACCATGTTTGTGGACTTTTAATGTGGAGAAGATAATAGACTTTATGGTCTATTTGACTCTTCTAATGGATTGCTCGTTCCGCTGCAACTATGGTTAAAAAGTTTTATCATCTACCATATGTTCTAAATCTCTGATTTATTACTAATGAAGGCTATTGATAATTTATTTATCTTTAGTCATGATATTCTTTACTGGGCTAGTTGAGCTCACCCTTTTGCTTCACAATTCCTTTCAGGTAATAAGAGTGTAACTGGGTCGAGTGGGGGTAACAGGGGAATAGAACGGTGGTCTCTAGCGATGGAAGTTCTCCCTAAACAGTATAGAAAAGTGTGTTATATTTTATACATCATTTAGTAGTTATATTTGGTGAATCAAATAGGGTGAGGCGAACCCAACGTTGGATGGGTGTTTTGCCACTATCATACAAGATGTCTAATGACATACAACCTCGTGTTATTATAAGACAGGGTTGTGCGCATCCACTTGCTGAGTATATCTACGAGCACCACCTGTATAATCTTGATGTTTGGTTGAAGTATAATTCTCAATTAGAGATAGTGGAGATAATGATATATCAAGAGAAGACTCGATTACCATTGGAAAGAATATGATAGTAATCTTCTCATTTTTCTTTGGGGCTATTGGGTCAACCAAGGATAATTCTGTGAGCATATGATATCTATCATAACCTGGGACGCATGGCCTCCCATACGAATGGGTTTCTTGAGCACTTTCCAAAGATTTTAATTTCTAAAACAGTTATTGACTGTACCTTTATGTAATGTATCAATGTGAGGTGTTGTCCATAGTTGGGACATGAGTCACAGTTGGTATTAAAACTCACAGTATATGTGTTGTTGTATTTTGCACAATAATTGTAGTAATAAAGTTGTAGTTGTTTTCTGTACCATGTATTTGGAGAGTCAGAATAGGTTGGATGGATTTGACCTATTTTGGGGGTGTCACAACTACCTCTTCTCCAAAGTCATCTACCAGCTAGTAAAATTTATGTATTTGGGTTTCATTGATTAGTTTACAGAATTTTAGAATTTTTAAATATTTATCTTTTATTCGGCTTTAAATGTATTACATTGGAGTATGCTTTTAGGGTTTTATTAGTTTTAAACTAAGACACTGTAATTATCGTGTTGTTTCCAATTTTGGATGATGAAAATGTGTTTGGTAGTTTTAGAAAAAATTAAACTTTAAGGACTATAATTTAGGAAAATGCTGAATACTCCTAAACTATTTAGCTTAATTGTGCATGGTAAAAAATAATATGGGACTAACATATTGACATTGCCGTTCTTGAGATTTTGTTGGTCCATGGAAAAAAAATGAAAACGAGATCCTTTTAAAAATATTGTGTTCGTCAAAAATAAAGGTAAAAATAAATAAATAAAAAGTACAAGTTGTATCCAAAAGAGTGCATTTTCGGAGCTTAAAACATAATAGTTCGACTACAACAAAATATATGTGAAGTTCGACTACAACAAAATACATTAGAATACATTCATTGAAATATATACTTGTAGTATTCTTATATGCCAAGTTCAAAGTTGTAAGATAAAATAACATCTTTTGTTGTCATCTTTTAAATTCCGTTCCATTGAACTTTTCTGGTTTTTCACCATGGTTCACAGGAAAATTTGGTATAGAAGGTGTAGAAGAAGAACCAATTATAGTAACTGAATTGGTATCCATATTTATTGCAAATATATATATATATTGTCGGGGTTTCGGCACAGAAACGCATAGCGGAAATAAAATTTTTAAAGCAATTTTCGAATTAAGAAACTGGAATTGATACAATCGAATCTCCAACGCAATCCAAACGAAATGCGTCTCTACTACAGTATTCACAATGAACGCTCCATGAATCGTCCTATGATCTGCAGAAGAAGGAATCTGCAGTACTAGCCACCAAGGATGAGGATTTTCAAGTTGTTTTTCTAGTCTCTCTAAGAAGCGGCTAGGGTTTTGTATTTTGACGTAAAACCTAAAGTAGTGATATATATATCATATATATAGCGATTAGGAGAATTAATTAAAAACCTAATATTATTAAAATCCAAATTTATATATATCTTAATTAAGTCTTACTTAATTAATATACCTATATATAAATTGTCATATTAATTTAAATTCGTAATTTAAAATTCTATCAATCATATTGACATATTTAAATCTTTACAATTTAAATTAATTTCCTTTTAATTACGTTTTTGTGTGTGACCCTATAGGTTATTATTATGTTGGCAATAATTTTAAAATCATATTATAAAATTATAAGCAAGTGAGTGCATCTAGTAATGCATCACCGCTACCCAAGTAATAATAAGATCGATGATTCGATGCAATCTTTTTCGTGACCAATGTTTCAATGTAATTTAATCCTTTTAACCTTAATATCCTAGATTAAACTCGAAGTCATGGAATGTGTCATACTCTTCATAATTCAACTGAAGTTTTCTTGATCAATGAGTAGACTATATGAAACAAATCACTATTTGAGCATGGCCTATGCATTTCATAGTCCTACTCAATCAAGAGGCCTATGGATATCACCCATAATATATAGGATGGTTAAATTCCATCTAGATCACTCATATTTCTCACACGATTCATGATGAACCCAATAATCACCTTTATAGTCCACCCTATTAAAGGTGACATTTGATGATATCAAAATACATAAATTCTCGTAGTAGTAATATAGCGATTTCGTGTCTGAGGAGGACCATTACATCATTATCACTATGAGAATTGCTAATGACACTTCGCATAATGCTCCATATAGAATTCTCATGGTGGGTCCTGCCCGAAGACATCGTTCTCTAACATGTACCTATGCATTGACTTAATATCTCATATA
This sequence comes from Panax quinquefolius, assembly GCA_020205615.1. NCBI lineage: Eukaryota > Viridiplantae > Streptophyta > Magnoliopsida > Apiales > Araliaceae > Panax > Panax quinquefolius. Next base: position 17,762,065 of record CM035165.1, read on the forward strand.
TTTATGACCAATGAGATTTGGTCATCAATCGATCCACATATTAGTCTCAATGTATCATTGTTGTCCCATCAACAATGATACTCGATTAAAGGACATTTAAGAACAATGATACTAATTGTAATTATATAATCTCATGTTCAAGTCACATACTTGAAACTATATAATTTGTATTACTATTCTAAGGAATTTTATTATGTTAACAATTATATTACGCAAATAAATAAAACCATAATAAAATCATATATTTATTCAATCAAATATAATATCAAAATGTTAAGTAATTATATCAAATAATTGGCCTCTAGGGCATAAACTCTAACATATATAAATGATAATTGTCTTAAGATTGTTAGTAACCTTTAAAAGGAAATTATATATATATTGACTTATCTTCATTAAGCGGAACTGTAGAAAATATTTGTCAAGGCTAGTACTTGGTACTATGTCCTTAAGATAATTATGCCCTCTGTATGGTGCTTAGAGTTGATAGCACTTGTCTCCCAGGATACAATGACACCAAACACTTTAGCAGCACTACTAAAAGTCTACACTTCAAACCAAAAGAAATGCTCTAACTCTCTCTCAAATTTACTAAGGAAACTGATGAAAACTATATACTAAAATGCTCTAATATACTAGACTGCTTGAAAATTGAATGAATGAAATGGTTGGCCCCTCCTATCTATTTATAGGAGGGTCAGTGACCCTTCCGATGGGTGCCTAGCCCTTTTAAAGGGCATGAGATGCCACTGAAAAGGCATATATGACATCCATTGGTCAAAACGACGTAGTTTTGATCATATGCAGTATAGGCGCGTCCATTCGGACATATAAAATGACGTAGTTTTAGTATTAACAGAACCAAAACTACGTAGTTTTAGTTTATTAGAAAAGGCGCGACCAAAACGACATAGTTTTGGGCCGCCCGTTCAAACTTACATATACCGCTTCCTCAAAACGACACAGTTTTTATTATACCGCTTCTCAAAATGACACAGTTTTGATAATATAATAAATACAACTCTCAAAACGACATAGTTTTGATAATAGAATTGAATAAATAAATTTTAATTAAAAATTTTAAATAAATTTTGTCTAAAATTATATATACACCACGAGCATTTGAGCTAAAAGTGTTTGACAGAGAGACCATGCGGCAGTGGTTCGAACCTAGCCTTGGCTAGGTCCTCTCCCTTCCACAAAAGTGGGGTGCCCCTTGGGGCCCAAACCCAAGAGCACTTTCCTTGTATATAAACTTATAAAACCTTTAATTCTTAACCTATGTGGGACTTAGTTTTTTCACACATGTATTTATTATCTTTCAAGTATGATCTTTGGGAGTTAATATCTCATTCATTACTCTATGGATTTGAGCTTCCAAATACTTAATTTAATCTACTCATGGAGTAGAACACATTAATATATGGAATCATTAAAATTAATTAATGACACCCACATTAATTTAGGCTCAAATTCCAACAATCCCCCACATGAATGAAATTGACTGTCAGCCTTATACAAATGTTATGCAGACTCTGAGAGAGAGACATAATTAGAAATTTTTTGTATCGAGAGAGGTAGCTTTTGGCTTTGAACCTTCCCTTGTGAAAACTATCGGGTTTACTGGTTGTCCAGTGAACGTGATGTCTTGAACTGTCCAATCGTTTGTGTAAATCTAGACAATAGTAATTCACACAGAATCTTTCTAGACATTATTTGGTTTTCATGATTTTGTTCATTTTGGCCCCGAACAATCCCGCATTTATGAGTGCTTTAGAGAAGTATAGCCTTATCCTTCTCATGGAATTGGCCCAGTTCATACTCACATAGGTGATTCTTAATAAGAGTATCCTGCCATACACCACATGTTTATCAAGATTTAAGAATCATTAAAAGCAAAGCTTATCCTGTAACCGCTGCAGGTATCACTATCTCGTATCATAGGAATGAGCAGAAGAAATTAATTTCTTCATAGTGATTTAGTTGAATCATTCACAATTTAGTTGTCCCTTTGAACCTAGATCTTGGGATCTCCAGTCAACTAGGTTGGGTTTCCATCATGACGATCCTTGTTTATAGGCTTTAAACCCATTCCCCTCGAAGTTATTTTTACTTGCTCTCTAGGCAAACATTTAGTCAACGGATCCGCTATATTTTCTTTCGACTTTATGTACTCAATAGACATAATGTCGTTAGAGAGCAACTGTTTTATGGTATTGTGTCTACGACTATTGTGTCTAGACTTACCATTATATATGTGACTCAGTGCCCTTCCAATTGCTGATTGACTATCACAATGGATACAAATAGGCGGCACAGGTTTAGGCCACATAGGAATATCTTCTAAAAAGTTATGAAGCCATTCAGCTTCTTCTCCAGCCTTATCCAATGCAATAAACTCAGATTCCATCGTTTATCGAGCAATGTATGTCTGTTTAGAAGATTTCCATGATACTGCTCCTCTACCTAGTGTAAACACAAAACCACTTGTGGATTTAGAATCTTTTGTATTCGATATCCAATTCACATTACAGTATCCTTCAAGTACTGCTGGATATCTTGAGTAATGCAATCCAAAATTTTGAGTGTATTTTAAATACCTTAAAACTCTTATAATCGCTTTCCAGTGATTTTGTCCTGGATTGCTTGTAAATCTACTCAATTTATTGATGACTTGTCTTTATGTTAGGGGCGATGTACAATTCATTAAGTACATAAGGCTTCCAATTATTTGTGCATACTCAGGTTGTGATATGATCTCTCCTTTATTTTTAGACAGATATAGATTTATATCTACCGGTATTCCCACAGGATTGCAATCATATTGATTGAATTTCTTAGTATTTTCTCAATATAATGTGATTGTGATAACACTAACCCATTCGAAGTTTTAGAAATTTTAATTCCTAAAATTACATCTAAGAACAATTCCATGTCTTTCATGTCAAACATATTATTTAACATTCTTTTAGTAGTTTTAATGATTTCATTATTACTACCCATAATGAGCATATCATCTACATAAAGACAAATAATAATATACACATTCTTAGTGTCCTTGACATACACACATTTGTCACACTCATTTATTTTGAAACCATTTGATAACATTGCATTATCAAATTTTTTATGCCATTGTTTAGGTGCTTGTTTTAATCCATAAAGTGACTTTACAAGCCGACAAACTTTCTTTTCTTGTCCTGGAACAATAAATCCTTCTGGTTGTTCCATATAGATTTCTTCTTCTAAATCTCCATTCAAGAAAGCTATTTTTACATTCATTTGATGTATTTCTAAATCATATATAGCTGCAATGGCTATTAACATCCTAATTGAGGATATTCTCGTCACAGGAGAATAAGTATCAAAATAATCTAAACCCTCCTTTTGCATGTATCCTTTGATTACAAGTCTTGCTTTATATTTGTCTATAGATCCATCTGCTTTCATTTTCTTCTTGAATATCCACTTATATCCAAGAGGTTTAGAGCCTGGTGGGAGATCTACTAATTCCCACGTATGATTATGCAAAATGATTCTACTTCACTATTTATAGCCTCTTTCCAATATAGAGCTTCAGGACTCGATATTGCTTTTTTATAGGTTTGAGGCTCATTTTCTAACAAATAGGTTAGAAAATCCGGACCATAAGATTTTGATGTTCTAGCACGTTTACTACGTCTAGGTTCATCAATATCTCCTAAATCATGATTACTGTCATTAACAACATCATAAGTTCTTTTATTTGAACTTGTTTCTTGTTCATTAGAACTTGGCTGTTGTTCCTTTTTATTAGGAAATACTGTTTCAAAGAATTCATCATCTTTTGACTCAATAATCATATTTTCATGTATTTCATTTATTTTTGATTTATTAACCAAAAATCTATAAGCATTGCTATTATTAGCATAACCTATGAATATACAATCTATTGTTTTTGGTCCTATTTTTACATTTTTTGGGTGGAGGAACCATTACTTTTGCTAAACAATCCCACACTTTTAAGTGTTTATAAGACGGCTTACGTCCGGTCTTTCTATAATTCATAGGGTGTAACATTAGATTTCTTTTGAGGTATTCTATTGAGAATATAATTTGCTGAAAGAATTTCTTCCCCCCACAAATTCTGAGGTAGCCCATAACTTAATAACAATGCATTCATCATTTCTTTTAAAGTTCTATTCTTTCTTTCTGCAACACCATTTTGTTGTAGTGAATAAGGTGCAGTTGTTTGGTCTATTATACCATATTGTGAACAAATTTCAACAAATAAAAATTCATATTCCCCACCTCTATCACTTCTAATTGTCTTGATCTTTTTATCAAGTTGATTCTCAACCTCATTTTTGTAATGTTTAAACATTTCCGAAGCCTCATCTTTACTTCTCAATAAGTAAACATAACAATATCTTGTACAATCATCTATAAAAGTGATAAAGTATTTCTTACCTCCTCTTATCTGTATATACTTTAAATCACAAATATCAGTATATGTATTAATTCAAGAGGTTCTATACTTCTTTCAATTGATTTAAAAGAAGATTTTCTAAGTTTTGCCTCAACGCAAATTTCACATTTATGATTAGAGTTAATCTCACATTTTGGCAAACATTCCATATTAATTAATCTACGTATAGTATTATAATTAACATGACCTAATCTACCATGCCATAAATTAGATGACTCAATCATATAAGTAGAAGATGTAATTTGCAGTCTGCACCAAACAACTCGAGATCTGCGAAGCAATTCAAAGAGCTTTCAACGGCTACTTTCCAACAGGAAGATTAGGAAGGAGTATAAATCAGCTAGAACATCAACGATCAAAGGTTGCTGGAGTTGCTGAGTTTGGAGAATTGGTGGACTGATCTAACCAACGTAAATAGTGACTGACCAATGAAGGTCTGAAGGCTCACTCTGCGATCCATCAAGAACACTTGGAGACAAACAAAGAAAGAAGTAGAAGTGAGAGTTCTACTACAAGAAGAGTGTTCTGAACTGCCGAGAGAAAGAAGAGAATCAATGTCATCTTGATGTCCATCATGGGAAGACTCTAAGTACCATAGAGAAGAGCTCACAGTCATCTTAGCAAGTCCATCATGAGTAGGCATCAAGTATCAAGAAAGAAGATCACCAACGCCATCATGGTGTCAAGCATGAGAAAGTTTCTAAGTACCTAGCAGAAGAGCTTACAGTCATCTTAGAAATTCATCATGTGCAGCCATCAAGTATAAAGAAGACTGATCTTCGAGGCAGTTCATCAAGGGATCATCAGAAGTGGTTGAGTAACTGAAGAAACTGAGCATCATGCAACACTCAACTACACTTCAAGGATGATCACGCCAAGCTGCTAAGTACAGAAGATGTTAAGAGCTTAAAGACATCTTAGCAGCTCAGCACCAACTCCAACAAACAAACAAACAACTCAACAACAAGAAGCCAGGACCTGAGGGGTCCTTGTTCGGAGGGACTAAATGAAGTTCCAAGCCTGTTGGGTTTGAAGAGTTCCTAGGGAACTAGAGAAGTTCCAAGGCTACTGGGCTTGAAGAGTTCTTAGTGAACTGAAGTCCCAAGGTCTGCCGGCCTCAAGGAATCTCGGTGATTGTGGTCTTTGCACTTCCTTAGTGGAAATCCTGCTAGTTGAAAGCAGAAGAGTGGATTAGGAGCTTGAGTCTCTGAACCACTTAAAACCCCTTGTGTCTTTTACTTTATGTCATTTACATTATGTACTTTAACTGTTATAACTACTATGTTTGTTTTAACTGCTTACCACTGAACTAACTCTACGAACAATGTATGTATGATTATGAATATATCAATGAAGGGAATCTTTTACTTATTCCGCCGTGCTTGAAAAGATTCTTATGTTTGTCATATGCTAAATTATTAGCAATACAAAATAAACCAGAAAAATATTTAAAATTAAAAAGGATCTATTCAACCCCCTCTTCTAGATCTATTGTGCCTACTGGGAACTAACATAAACTATTCAATTAAGATCTACATCTTTTGTGCTTAACAACCTTGAACACTTTTTAGGACGTAGAATTCTGCTCTAAGTCTTTAGTTGGTTGGTTCCTCCACTCTAATTCATAAAATTATTATTGTCTTTTTGAAAGTAAAATTGAAATACTTTCAATCTCAGAATTCATATAGATTCACTTTAATTTTAGTCAATAAAACGACTAATCTTTTAAATTAACGAAAAATTAATATTACCAATTATAAATTTATTGATTTATAATTTTAATATAATCTATATTAATTTGGTATTTAAAAAATATTTTAAATTAACTTTTAAAAAATTAATAAAAATATTATAAATTGGAACGGAATGAGTATAAAAAAAAAGAAATAAAACAATAAATAAACTCATATAAAAGAATCAACGACCTTTGGTATTTAGATGCTTTCATCGTTGAATGTATAATTAAAGAAATATATTGTTCTCAATCTTAGATGGAAATGGACAAACCATTCTAGTAGATTGTAATACGATTGGATGATTTGTCTTAGTCATGTAAAGTGGAGACTTTAATCTAGTGTATTGGTGTATTAATGAAATACATAGAACTGGATCGTTGCGAAAAATTATTTGTTAAATACTGTTGTTATAAATAATTTTTTAATTACTATTAATGTGCAATTACTCTTAATCCTGAGAGAATAATGAACTTAATTTTATAATGTATGTCACTTTAATATATTAAAGAGTGAGATTTTAAATACAATCAATACCTCAATATGTTGGGTGATATATGTTATGAAATTAGGAACATATATTTTTCAAGATGGAATTCTACAATTAAATTATAATATCCCTTGATATAATTTAATGGTTGATCACCAGAATCTTGGCCAAGTATTTTAGTAATTCAAATTACTAAAGTATTAATTTAATTTATTAAATTAATGTGTGATCAAAAGTTTATAAATTATGTAGTCAAGGATATAAGCAGTAAACGTAGTGGGTTAACAGTTTTATTCCTACACGCGTTTATGGATATTATTGTAGAAGAGTATTTTTTGCAAGATACTAATAGTAGAAGGATTTAATTAATTAATTTTAATTCTAATAATTCTAGAGTGCAATTATAACTATTTAGTGGAATTAGTTATAATTAATATAATTCTAATTGATTAAAGAATTAATCAGAAATTAGTATTTTATTGGAGCTAGAATTGTAGAATCCTACTTGATCCCCACTTTAGCCCTTATTAAGATATAACAAAATAGCAGGATAAAATATATCAGAAAAGTTTTCAAATTATCCTGATAAATATCAGGGAGTTGAGGACTCTATATATTATATCAGTTTGCAGTATTTTGAGCCCACACTCAGAAAAGTACGTAATATCAAAATAAGGGTCATAGGGAGGAAGATCAGGAGGAAGAAAAAGTCTTCATCAGAATACCAAAATTTTCCATTGTGCTACAACCAAGCACGAGGTATGTAATATAATCTATTTAATTTTTGATTATGTTAAATTATGAGAAAGATCTTGGAATAATAATTTTTAAAAGTAAAAATTATTAAATTTTATTTGAAATCGTTTCCTACAATTGGTATTAGAGCTAACTCATAATTTTTCATAAATCATGTTTATATTATTTATTTAGAATTATATTCGATGAGATGCATGTATGGATATATATATATATTTTTTAATATTGCTCTTCGGATATATATGGATATTCGTATATATGTGGGTTGTTAATAATAATTAAAAAAATAATAATAATTTTGTAAGTTGAAATCTGCTCTCCTTACATTATGCGGTTGTGACAATTACTGGAAATTGATATATACTGATATCTGCTTGTGCTATTGTTTTGTTGGTCAGTGATAATAAATATTAATGTTGGACTAATTCACGTATTATTTGTTATTTGGCCCAGCGGAAGTTGTTGGATTTTTAGTATTTCGTTTAAAGGGTGGTCAGAAGTTCAATTCTTTCCAGCAACAATGAAATTTTTTTTTTAAAGAAATTTTAGAGTTTAAGCCCAGCCCAGGCCAAAAACGTTGTTTAAAAAAAAAAAAACTTGATAGATCCAAACTGTTGCAACAATTTTGACTCGCGACCTGCAGTTGTAATATACAACTCTACCAACTGTACTAACTAACGTTTTGTCTACATATGCAGATTTATTTATATTTATTAGTAGATAACATTTATAATGTTTAATTGTTAAAATTTCATAATGTTATAATTGTTATATATGAATATGCATGGATCTTAGTTTGCATGTTATGTATATTAATATGGGATATTTTTTTTATATAAATAAAAATCCTCAATTTTTTTTTAATAAAAAATTAAGTGGGAGAAAGAATTATATTTCTTAAGGCCTCCATCATTAGTCCATTATATTGATACATGTATCTAATCTCAAACCTTGTGAGTTCCCTTCAGAAGATGCATGAATCTAGATATATTAGATATGGATTTCCTTGTGATAAATTTATTTAAAATTGTATTACAAATTATTTCCCATCGAAGTATTTGTATTAAAATTTTAGACAAAATTTAAATGGATGGTATATACTTGACAAAACATAAATAATAATTCTCCCCATCTGAGTGATACTTATTATTATTGTTTTGGGTTGAATTAAAAGGTGAATTATTTTTATTTCATGAGATGTCAAGATATAAAATGATTGTAATTTTAAATTATTCTTATTTTTCCCATCGAAAAGAGAATTATTTGAAATTAAGTTGCCATGTTTATTTTATGTTTGTGTTTGAGGATTACATTTTCATATTATATGCAAAAGTTTATTTTTTATGGAATGACCATTTAATTTATGCATATTGTATAATTTTACTGATTACCATGTCGCCATTTAATCCCCTTTGTCGTTATCCTTAAAGAAAATAAGTTAATCGGACCAAATTATGTTAATGGAAAAGAAACCTTGACATTGTGTTGACTGTTGAGGACTACAAGTTTGTGATGACCGAACCTTGCCTAGTTCTTCCAGAAAATGCTACTGTTCCACAAAAGAATAGCCATAAGAGGTGGCAAAAGGCAGATGATATGGCTCGTTGTTATATATTAGCATCTTTGTCAAATATATTGCAACACCAATATCAGTCTACTACCACTGCTAAGGAAATCTTGGATAGCCTTCATGAAATGTTTGCTGACCAGAGTCGTGCTGCACAACAGACTGTGATGAAAACACTTATGAATTCCAAGATGTCCGAGGGATCTTCAGTTCGAGATCATTGTTTAAAAATTATATCTTACTTAAACGAACTGGAAATCCTGGGAGCAATAGTTGATGGGGAAACCCAGGTTGACATGTTGTTGGAGACCTTGCCTAATTCCTTCAATCAGTTCAAACTTAATTACACTATGAACAAAATGTCTTTAACCTTACCTGAACTGATGAAGGAACTTCAAGCAGCAGAGGGTATTCTTCGTGCAAGAGGAAACATTCATATTGCAGAAACTGGTACTTTTAAAGGAAAGCCTAAGGGCAAGAACTGGAAAAAGAATAACAGTAAGAAAGCTGCAAATGGAAACATTCCTCCATCTGGAGGGGTTGGGAAGAAAAAGGAAAAAGCAAACCTAAAGGGAAATGTTTTCACTGTGGGGAGAAAGGTCACTGGAAAAGGAATTGTTCTACTTACCTAGCCAAGATCAAAAATCAAGGTATGATTGATTGTCACATTGATCAGTTTGGCAAGATAGGTAAATATCAATCTTTCGTTCATGAAACATGTTTTGTGGGTCGTTCTACTGAATCCTGGTGTGTAGATTCGAGAACTACTAATCATGTCTGCAATTCTTTGCAGGGGTTTCAGGAAACCAGAAAGTTGAATGAAGGCGAGATTTATCTACACCTTGGTTGTAGCGCAAAAGTAGCAGCTATTGCAGTGGGAGTTGTGCATCTCAATTTTAATAATGATAGGACTTTAGAATTAGTAGATTGTCTTTATGTTCCAGACATTCGTAGAAATTTAATTTCAGTTTCTTGCTTGTTTAATCATGGATATTCAGTTAATTTTGATTCTAAGATTGTTATTCACAAGAATGGAAATTTCATTTGTTCTGGCTCATTGGTAGATAATTTATATATTCTTACTCCAAATTATTATTCATTAATGCAAACTGAATGTAGTCAACATATACCATTAAAAAGAAAAGTTTCTTCAGTTAATCAAACTTATCTCGGCATCTACGATTAGGTCATATTAATCTAAATAGATCCAAAGACCGGTTAAAGATGGTCCACTAAGTTCCTTAGAAGTTGAAAATCTTCAGTTTATGAATCCGTATAGAGGGGAAAATGACCAAAGGACCTTTCAAGGCAAAGAAATGTAGAGCTAGTGATAAGTTAGAATTAATTCATACAGATGTATGTGGTCCTATGAATATCCGAGCACGAGGAGGGTTTGAGTATTTCATCACCTTTATCGATGATTACTCAAGATTTGGTTATGTACCTCATGCATCGAAAGTCTGAAGCTTTTGAAAAATTCAAAGAATTTCAGGCAGAAGTAGAAAGGCAATTAGGTAAACACATAAAGGCCCTTCGATCGGATCGAGGAGGTGAATACCTTCTTGGGGAATTCAAAGATTACTTATCTAATATAGGAATTATATCCGAATTGATTGTGACTTGGGTACACCCCAAAGAAAATGGGTGTGGCGAAAGAAGAAACATGACTCTTTTGGATATGGTAAGGTCGTGATGAGTTTTTCTACTCTTCCTATTTCCTTTTGGGGTTATGCACTAGAAACGGCAATGTACTTATTGAATCTTGTACCATCAAAATCTGTTCCTTTAACTCCTAGAGAATTGTGGAGTGGGCGAAAGCCAGTATTGCACCATATTCATATATGGGGCACACACATACAATGTAATGAAAAAGGAAAGATGATTTAGATAAATTAGGTACAAGAACAGAAGTATGTTTATTTGTAGGATATCCAAAAGGAACTAGAGGCGGTCTATTTTATAGTCCTTTAGATCAAAATGTATTTGTTAGCGCAAATGCAGTTTTTCTAGAAAATGACTACATAACGGATCACAAGTCGAGTAGTAAAATTGTCTTAGAAGAAATGTCAAGTACATCAATTACTCAATCAATTAATCCACCACAAGACTTGGATGAATTGCCACAAATTAATGAACCTAATTCTTCTAATACACCCGAGCTTCATCGTAGTGGGAGGAGTATCGGGCCTCCTGAGAGACTTTCACTTCTTGGAGAAACTTATGATGTTATTCCAGAAGAAGTAGAGTCAGATCCCTCTAACTTCAATGAAGCTATTAATGATGTAGATGTATCCAACTGGCACATAGCTATGAAACAAGAAATGGATTCCATGTACTCAAATAAAGTATGGGAACTTGTAGAAGCACCTAATGGGGTCAAACCTATAGGGTGCAAGTGGGTCTACAAAAGAAAAAGAGGGGTAGATGGAAAGGTGGAAACCTTTAAAGCACGGTTGGTAGCAAAAGGTTTTACTCAAAAAGAAGGTATCGATTATGAGGAAACCTTTTCACCAGTAGCTATGCTTAAATCTATTAGAATACTCTTATCCATTGCAGCTCATCTCGATTACGAGATATGGCAAATGGATGTAAAGACTGCTTTTCTTAATAGATATCTTGATGAAGAAATCTATATGAAACAGCCTGATGGTTTCATAGTTAAAGGCCAAGAAAATATGGTATGCAAGTTACAAAAGTCCATTTATGGACTTAAGCAAGCATCAAGGTCTTGGAATATAAGGTTTGATCAAGCAATCAAATCTTATAGTTTTGAACAAAATCCAGAAGAATCTTGTGTGTACAAGAAGAATAAAGATGGGGTGGTGGTATTCTTAGTTCTTTATGTGGATGATATATTGCTTATTGGTAATGATGTGGGAGTATTATCTAGTGTTAAAATTTGGTTGTCTAGTAATTTTGAGATGAAGGACCTAGGAGAGGCTAATTACATTCTAGGGATCAAGCTTTGGCGTGATTGCAAGAATATAATGTTAGGCCTATCCCAAGCTGCATACATAGATATAATTTTGGCTAGGTTTAACATGCAGAATTCCAAGAAAGGACTACTTCCTATCAGACTTGGAATTCCTCTTACTAAGGAGCAGTGTCCTAAGACACCTCAAGAACAAGAGCGCATGAAGACAATCCCTTATGCTTCGGCGGTGGGAAGTCTTATATATATAATGTTGTGTACTAGACCAGATATTTGTTTTGCAGTAGGCCTGGTCAGCAGATATCAGTCTAACCATGGACTTGAACATTGGATAGCAGTAAAGCATATACTTAAGTATCTACGGAGAACAAGAGATTATATGCTTGTTTATTCTAGTGATGATCTTGTTCCGATAGGATATACAGATTCAGATTTTCAGTCTTATAGAGATTCTAGAAAGTCAACATCTGGTTATGTGTTTACTCTTAGAGGTGGAGCTGTCAGTTGGAGGAGTGTTAAGCAGTCTTGCATAGCTGACTCCACCATGGAAGCTGAATATGTTCTTCGCTTAGAAGTTCAAAAAAGAGGCGTATGGCTCAAAAAGTTCTTGTTAGAAATAGGAATGGTACCTTCAGTATCATCTCCTATTGTCTTGTTTTGTGACAATAATGGGGCGATTGGACAATCAAAAGAGCCTAGAAACCACAAGAAAGGCAAACACATTGAAAGAAAATATCACCTCATCCAGAGATATAGTTCAACGCGAGGAGATGTGATAGTTTCAAAGATAGCTTCGCACAAAATTTGGCCGATCCTTTAACGAAGACCTTGTCTTCTAAAGTTTTTGATTCTCATCTTGAGGGAATGGGTATTAGACATATGGTAGATTGGCTTTAGGGCTAGTGGAGATTGTAAGGTTTTAAGCCTAGAAAAACCCAATGTTGATATTTATTTTATTATTTTAATAATAATATTTAATTTCATTTGCATAATTAAATGTGTCATAATTTTTGTCCATAATTATACATTTTATAATTTATGTATATGAAGTAAGTAGTGTCATATCTGAAGACATAAATTATATGTTATGTATAATTAAAGAAATATATTGTTATCAATCTTAGATGGAAATGGACAAACCATTTTAGTAGATTGTAATACTGATTGGATGATTTGTCTTAGTCATGTAAAGTGGAGATTTTAATATAGTGTATTGGTGTATTAATGAAATACATAGAATCGGATCGTCATGAAAAATTATTTGTTAAATATTGTTGTTATAAATAATTTTTCAATTACTATTAATGTGCAATTACTCTTAATCACGAGAGAATAATGAACTTAATTTTATAATGTATGTCACTTTAATATATTAAAGAGTGAGATTTTAAATACAATCAATACCTCAATATGTTGGGTGATATATGTTATGAAATTAGGAACATATATTTTCAAGATGGAATTCTACAATTAAATTATAATATCCCTCGATATAATTTATTGGTTGATCACGAGAATCTTGGCCAAGTATTTTAGTAATTCAAATTACTAAAGTATTAATTTAATTTATTAAATTAATGTGTGATCAAAAGTTTATAAATTATGTAGTCAAGGATATAAGCAAGATAAACATAGTGGGTTAACAGCTTTTATTCCTACACGCGTTTATGGATATTATTGCAGAGGAGTATTTTTGCAAAATACTAATAGTATAAGGATTTAATTAATTAATTTTAATTCTATTAATTCTAGAGTGCAATTATAACTATTTAGTGGAATTATTTATAATTAATATAATTCTAATTGATTAAAGAGTTAATCAGAAATTAGTATTTTATTGGAGCTAGAATTGTAGAATCCTACTTGATCCCCACTCTAGCCCTTATTAAGATATAACAAAAAAGCAGGATAAAATGTGAGACCCCAGATTTTATCAATAAAGATTTAAATTTTGTCGAAATAATTTTTAATATTATGGTGTGAATTTAAGATAATATTATAGTTGTGGGTAGTATTTATAAATTTTGCAAAGTATGCAAGTGGTTATATTATATTCGATTGGCCTGGGGAATATTAGGTTTAGAAGGGAATATTCGCATACAACAGCTTAATCATTGGTGGACCTACACGTAATTATTGTCGGATCGAGAAAACGACAAAAATATTTTATTGAAATAACGGCGGAAGTTTTACCGTGGTTCTTGTTGAACTACTCGGTAGTAAAAAGTACGAGAATACGTGTGGTTGCATAAAGACACACTGTATTGATTATCGATGCTTATGTGAGAAGTCACTCGGTTTGATTCCATTATCACGATTAATAATATGAATTATTATAGCGATAATGACGTTTTGTTTTATTCATTATTATTAACGTAATAAAGCGTAAACATCTTTTATATAAAATAGAATACTTTATTAAAGTTATTCTATAAATAGAATATATTATATTTTATTATGCATAGTGTTGCGTAGTAAGATTTTGCATAGTGTTTTGCATAGTATTGCATAGTGTTTGCATAGTAAAATATTTTTATATAAATAGAATATATTATATTTTATTTAAAAGATTTTTCTTTAAATATGGACCGTCGATTAAAGTAAATCAATCTGGACCGTTCATGGATTAGTTACTATGCATTCCATTTTTCTATAAATAAGCTCATTCCTTCATTATTTTCTTATTTAATTCATTGAAACTCTAGAGAGAGAAATTATAGAGAGAAGCTATAGAGAGAAAATTATAGAAAGAAGAAGAGTATTACGCTACTTCACTACTTCTATATTCAGGTTCTTATACTGTAAAGGGGTGTTATTCTTTCTTCTTGAAGAGAACTTCGTTATTCCATTCACTATTATTACATTGAATAACTCAGTAAAAAGTGGTATACCCTATACATAACCTCAGATATGCGGCATACCCTATACTTGGTGAAATCCTTATGTTATTCCATTCTTATTTATTACATTGGAATAACTCAGATACGCTTAATCCCCTATACTTGGTGACATTCTTCTATTATTCGCTGAACATCCCGTCATGCAGTGTGTTTTACACGGACTGGTTCCGTTTTATTATTCTCGTTGGAACATCCCATTCATGTGTTTTACATCGGACTGGTTCCGTCTTTATCATTACGCTGGAATATCCTATCCGTGCGCTTTTACAGGATCCGGTTCCATCTTTATTATTCTCGTTGGAACATCCCATCGATTGTGAATTTCACCGACTTCGTTCCGTTATTATTATTCTCGCTGAATAACACGCGTATGCGCATAAGCACCGCACGCATGGTGATTTCTTTTGTTATTCCATTCTTTATTATACCCAGTTGGTTAAAACTTTGACTTTATACTCCATGAAATTAGTAGAATATCCTTGATATTTGCGTTTCATCCAAAGATCTTTCATGGAAATATTCTTCCGATCATTCTTGAATTTTACTCTCACGAAACAAAGATCATGTCGACAATTTGGACGTTAATAATTCATGGATTAAATAATTCTTGAACTTGTTTTTATTGAATTATTATGTCATTGTCATCATCCTCATGTTATATTATGTTATCTTTGGCTTACGCCAAGCATAGATGAACTTAGTATGATTATGACTGAGGATCATTCGGTATAATCGTGACTTGATATAAATGATGTGACAAAAGTCCTCGAAGTATTCGTAATGCAGATGATGGATAGTTTTTGGTATGATTATGACCAGGGGTGATTCGGATAGTGTGACCATTGATAATTTGATGAAAATCCTTGACCTGTGGTACGGGGATGATTAGATGTGGTGGTTTATTTATTGTGAGTCTCGCCGATATAAAATTGATGAAAACCTTTAAAACCTAAAAGATAGTAGACTTTATTCTCTACTTGACTCTTTTAATGGATTGCTTATTCACCGCAGCTTAAACCTGGTTGTCTATTGTATTTTATCGGTTTAACATTGTTGAAGGCTAATGATAATTTATTCGCATTATCTTAGTCATAATATTTCTTTATCGGGCTAGTTGAGCTCACCTTTCTTTCACCGTTCTCTTCGTGAAATGAGAACATACCGGGACGAAGTCTGGGGGAGCAAGTAATGGTCCAGAGGATAGCATTAGTAGTCCTCACTATTACGTGAAATAGTGTGATAATAGTTGTAATGAGGACTACTTTTGAGTTTGTATAATATCTAGTAGACAATATTTGTATTCAAACTCACGGTTTATGTCAGATTGCATACCTACAGCTTATATTAGTAAGTTGTATTTGAATTTATGTACCATGTAAGTGGCGACCCAAGATGGGTGACGATATACCTAATTTTGGGGCGCCACGGTTGGTATCGAGCCATAAGTGTGAAGAGCCCCGAGCCTCTCACGTGTGACTTCTCGTTGATGGGGAATGCAAAGAAGCCGGACTCTCCGTAGGGGACGCCGCCTTTCTATGGGTGTCGATAGGTACTAATGTGAGGTCTTGACACAAGTTGGTGTCCGAGTTACAGATTGGTATCGAGCTTAGGATATGATCCACGGCTAAGATGCGAGATAAGAACTAGGAGGGGAGAGACGGGAATTCTTCGCTAGTATGACCTACCTAAGATTATTTGTTATTTAATTGGCTCACGAGTATAGGGATAATATTTGATATATTAGTTAACCCTTTTGCTTCACAATTCCTTTCGTGTAATAAGAGTGTAGCTAGGTCGAAAGGGGTAGTATGATTGGAATAGAGCGGTGGTCATCATTTAGTAGTTATATTTGGTGAATCAACTAGGTGAGGCTAACCCAACGTTGAAAGAGTGTTTTGCCACTATCATACAAGATGTCTAATGACATACAACCTCGTGTCATCATAAGATGTGGTTGTGCTCATCCACTTTCTCGAGTATATTTACTGAGCACTACCTATATGATCTTGGTGTTTGTTTGAAGTATAATTCTCAATTTGAGATAAGTGGAGATAGTGATAAATCAAGAGAAGACTCACCATTGGGAAGAATATGATAGTAATCTTCTCATTTTTCTTTGGGGTCTATTAGGTAAACCAAGGATAATTCATGGCCATATGATATCTATTATAACCTCAAAAGCATGGCCTCCCATGTACGAAGGTTTCCTTGAGCACTTCCCAAAGATTCTAATTTCTAAAACAGTTTTTGACTATACATTTATGTAAGGTGTCATTGTGACGTATATCCAAAGTTGGGATGAAAGTCACAGTTGGTATCAATGTAACGTACTATCCAAGTCTTGGATAAGAGTAGTAGATTTTGAATGATATTTCGATCATTAATAAATTTCTTGACATATTCTTGAAGATTTCCTAGCCTACCTAGAGCGTGAAATCGAATTTTGTATCGACCCTCAAAGACAAAAACCCATTTCTTAAACCCTCAAATATTTCTTCAACTAAATGAACAGGTTTTACGTGGTTTATGATGAAAGTCATAATAAAAGCATTGGAATAATGAAAATCATGGGTATATGAAGTATTAGTAAGTTTTATGATGAGTTATGTTGGTTGGTATGTGAAAACATGAAAGTTTCTTAGAAATCACAAAGAGTTGAAAATCGATTTTGGTGAAAAACGAATATGAAATTCAATTGACCATATCTCCTATTATATTTTGAATTTTTGAATGTGGTCAAGTCCTAGAGTTAGATCTATGAGTTACCTAACTAATCCAAGTGGAATTACTGGAAAAGGTATTGTAGATTTTGTGTGGACTGATTTTAGCAAAGGAAGCCAAAGCTGTAAATTTTGAAAATGCTACTGCCCAGAAACTTTAAGGGACTGTTTTGGCCACTTAAATTATGAGAAAAATTCTGACCTTTTGGGACATGAAGGTATATGGTATAAAGTACCTCCTGTCCAAAAATGAGCTCATTCGACTTAAAATGAGCAAGTTATGACTATTTCAATATTTAGGTTTTTCCGATTTAAAAACGCTATAACTTAGGAGTTCTATAACTCCATGACCATGAAATTTAAACTAGAAGCTCACGTTAACATGGGTAAGGTCCTGTCAAGATTTGGGAATTTTGGAGTTAAACTTGAGGTAGCTAATTTCTTAAGGAATTAATTAGGAATTGATTTTTGAAAAATAGTAAATGAATTTTAAAATTCGAGAAAAATATATTTTCATCATGGGACTATATTATGCTAAATCCCTAAAAGAAATATTTTGGGACTGATTTGGTATTTTTATGAAAATAGTTTAGTTACAAACATATGAGTTAAATATGTTATGTGAAGTAACAAAGTTGAAAATAATATTTTATGGCTAGAGGATCCTATATAGAATATATGCATATTTTTTGATGAGGATTTGATAATTGGTGATGATATTTTATGAGTATGGCATTTTGAATGATTAAATGCATTATATGGTAAAAGCGTAAACAATTAAGATAAATTGTTTATAAATTTAAGAAGTGATTAAAATATTGTTGTAATATTAATGATATTAGATTATGAGATTATTAAGTGATTGATAACATGGGGATATTCTTAAACTCTGGATAAATTATATTATAAATGTTTAATATTTATCCTTTATCTCATTTGATTGATTCTTTATATCATTATCCTCATGCTTATATTATGTTGAAAGTCATCTGTATTCAGTAGATGGACTTGGTATGATTATGACGACTGTGGGATTGTGTTACAGTATAATCATAACAGTAAATGAATACACAATTATCTTTGGCCGTAGTGCATGGATAATTTGTGGTCGTGATACTAATGAATACACAATTATCTTCGTAGTAGTGCATGGATAATTTGTGGTCGTGATACTAATGAATACACAATTATCTTTGGGTGTAGTGCATGGATAATTTGTGGTCGTGATACTAATGAATACACAATTATCTTCGCCGTAGTGCATGGATAATTTGTGGTCGTGATACTAATGAATACACGATTATCTTTGGCAGTAAAGTATGGATAATTTGTGGTCGGATATTAATGAATACACAATTATCTTTGGTAGTAGTGCTTGGATAATTTGTGGTCGTGATACTAATGAATACACAATTATCTTTGGCAGTAGTGCATGGATAATTTGTGGTCGTGATACTAATGAATATCCCTGGCCTCGTAGTGCGTGGATGATTCGATGATATGAATTAATTATCGAAATTGAGTCTCAAAGAATGAAATATTAATTCATGGATGGTAAAAGTCATCTTTCGTCAGAAAAGTGCATTGATAGACTTGGTATGATTATGACAAGGATTATTCGGTATAATCACGATCAGATTGAAAACACGAATATCCTCGCCAACAAAAATGGATAATTGTGGTCGTGATACTATTGTCGCTGCGTCTCAAAGATTATTGGTTTTACAGTTGTATATCTTTAGCTTCAGAAGTGTAAAGATGAATTGTTAATGAATAGCTTTTTGGCAGAGTAAAAGATGATTTCAAAGATGAATTTAATATTTTTAAACGATAAAGGTATTCAAGGTATCCTCATCTCTTTATCATACCGTGTATCGCACTCTAATTTCGAGGGCTAAATTCCATAAGGAGGGAGATCAGAGACCCCATTTTATCAATAAAGATTTAAATTTTGTCGAAATAATTTTTAATATTATGGTGTGAATTTAAGATAATATTATAGTTGTGGGTAGTATTTATAAATTTTGCAAAGTATGCAAGTGGTTATATTATATTCGATTGGTCTGGGAATATTCGGTTTAGCAGGAATATTCAGAAACTACTCAATCATTGGTGGACCCACAATGTAATTATATTGATTGATCGAGAAAACGCAAAAATATTTTATTGAAATAACGGCGGAAGTTTTACTGTGGTTATTGTTGAACTACTTCCTGAGTAAAAGTACAAGAATACGTGTGGTTGCATACAAGAAGCACACCAGTATTGATTATCGATGCTTATGTGAGAAGTCACTCAGTTTGATTCCATTATCACGATTAATAATATGAATTATTATAATGATAATGACGCTTTTGTTTTATTCAGATTATTAACGTAATAAAATGTAAACATCTTTTTATATAAAATAGAATACTTTATTAAAGTTATTCTATAAATAGAATATATTATATTTTATTATGATAGTGTTGCATAGTAGTTTTTGCATAGTGTTTTTTGACATAGTGTTTTCATAGTAAAATATTTTATATAAATAGAATATATTATATTTTATTTAAAAGATTTTTCTTTAAATATGGACCGTCGATTAAAAGTAAATCAATCCTGACCGCTCATGGATTAGTTACTATGCATTCCATTTTTCTATAAATAAGCTCATTCCTTCATTATTTTCTTTTAATTCATTGAAACTCTAGAGAGAGAAATTATGAGAGAGTTATAGAGAGAAAATTATAGAAAGAAGAAGAGTATATTCGCTACTTCACTACTTCTATATTCAGTTCTTATACTGTAAGGGTGTTATTCTTTCTTTTGAAGAGAACTTCGTTATTCCATTCACTATTATTCTCATTGAATAACTCGTAAAAAGTGGTATACCCTATACATAACCTCAGATATGCAGATACCCTATACTTGGTGAAATCTTATGTTATTCCATTCTTATTTATTCTCATTGGAATAACTCAGATACGTGAATCCTCTATACTAGGTGACATTCTTCTATTATTCTCATTGAACATCCCGTCGTGTGTTTTACAGGACCGGTTTCGCTTTTTTATTATTCCGTTGGAACATCCCGTCTGTGTGTTTTATTAATCGACCGGGTTCCGCGTTCTTTATCATTCGTTGGAATATCCTATTCGCATGCGTTTTATACCCGGATCCGGTTCCATCTTTATTATTCTGTTGAACATCCCGCTCGGTGAATTTCACCGACCGGTTCCGTTATTATTATTCCGTTGAATAACCTGCCTCATGCAAGCACCGCATGCATGGTGATTTCTTTTGTTATTCCATTCTTTATTATACCCAAATTGGTTAAAACTTTGACTTCTATACTCCATGAAATTAGTAGAATATCCTCGATATTCGCGTTTCATCCAAAGATCTTTTCATGGAAATATTCTTCGATCATTCTTGAATTTTACTCTACTAAACAAAGATCGCCGTTGACAATTTGGACGTTAATAATTCATGGATTAAATAATTTTGAACTTGTTTTATTGAATTATTATGTCATTGTCATCATCCTCATGTTATATTATGTTATCTTCGCTTACGTGCATAGATGAACTTAGTATGATTATGACCGAGGGATCATTCAAGATAATCGTGATTTGATATAAATGATGTGACAAAAGTCCTCGTTGGCTCGTAATGTAATGTTGATGGATAGTTTTGGTATGATTATGACCGGGGGTGATCTTAAGATAGTCACTTGACCATTGATAATTTGATGAAAATCCTTGACCGTGGTATGTGGATGATTAGATGTGGTGGTTTATTTATTGTCGAGTCTCCGATAAAATTGATGAAAACCTTTTAAAACCTAAAAGATAGTAGACTTTATTCTCTACTTGACTCTTTTAATGGATTGCTTATTCACCGCAGCTTAAACCCGTCATTCTATTGTATTTTATCGCTTAACATCGTCAAGGCTAATGATAATTTATTCGCATTATCTTAGTCATAATATTTTCATCGGCTAGTTGAGCTCACCTTTTCTTTCACCGTTTTCTTCAGAAATGAGAACATAGCCGGGACGAGCCTGGGAACGGAAGTAATGGTCCAGAGGATAAGATTAGTAGTCCTCACTATTCGTGAAATAGTGTGATAATAGTTGTAATGAGGACTACTTTTTTGAGTTTGTATAATATCTAGTAGACAATATTTGTATTCAAATCAGCGCTTATGTCGATTGCATACCTACGCTTATATTAGTAAGTTGTATTTGAATTTATGTACCATGTAAGTGGCGACCCAAGATGGGTGACGATACCTAATTTTGGGAAGGCCACATAAAATATATCAGTAAAAGTTTTCAAATTATCTTCGATAAATATCGTGGAGTTGAGGACTCTATATATTATATCAGCTGTGATTTTGAGCCCACACTCGTAAAAAGTACTTAATATCAAAATAAGGGTCATAGGGAGGAAGATCGGGAGGAAGAAAAAGTCTTCATCGTAATACCAAAATTCTCCATCAGGTTACAACCAAGCACGAGGTATGTAATATAATCTATTTAATTTTGATTATGCTAAATTATGAGAAAGATCTTGGAATAATAATTTTAAAAGTAAAAATTATTAATTTTTTTTGAAATCATTTCTACAATCGCCTTCATTATATAATTCAAGAATACGTAAACAAAGATTGGATCTACCTTAAGGTAAAGGGTTAATTGACCCCATTGAATTTTTTAGGGTAAATTTGGCATCCTCTCCCAATTCTCTATATAAAGTGTTTACCTAAAAATCAATGAATGCTTCAAATTTGTACGCACTTTATTATTTCTTTTTCTGTCATCTAGCCACAACATTAACCCATCAAAGGAAAATTCTTTAAAGCATATTGTCATTTTTCTTTTTTATAATTTCACAAATTTAGTAATTATTTGCTAATTTTTGTAATTGTTTAAAATGAGGCTATCATGATATATTTTGCAACAACGTCGACTCATAAAAAAAATCAAATATAAATGAATGAATGATTCTTTAGTAACTTACATTATTGAACATGATATTTTTGTAGCTATTGAAAATGCGAATATCATGTAACAATTTCAATTTATGGAGTCTCAAAAAATGTTATTGTAAACAATATATGAGCATTATTTATTTTTGTAGTTTATTATATTATATTTTTAATTTTTATAGAAATTTTTTTCTTCAAAAATTTGACCTCACTAAACCAAGGGGTGGATTCTCCTCATACATGCGAGCACTTCATAATAGATGGGATAAAGTTGAATGCAAGACAAATTCATTACATTTCGTGAAATTGTTGAAGAAGTATTCTTTAATTACGTCTCCTATTTTACCATTAATAGTTGGTGATATTTCTTATTTAGGTTCTTTGTTTACTGTTTGCAGGATTAGGAAGGTTCCTAGGTGTATGTTCGTTAAAACTAAGGAAGTGATATTTTCACAGTATATTTTGATGTTTTCGCAGTGAATCCTACTTTCTAACTAAGTTTTTTTGTTTTTGTTCAATGTACCATCATATTATACATACCCAATGTTAACGCTAAGATTCGTCCACGAGCCTCAATCACCAATAGCACGTCCAATCCTACACAGAACGAAGTCACACATTTAAGCTTAACAGCCAGCTGTCATGGGGATAGCTTTCTCGTGTGAGAATAAGTACAAATTTAATAAGGTTTTAATAATGGATGCTTTATCCTATAGTGCTTAAAATAATGTTATGTATTCGACAATCATGGTATATCCTTGTATTTACGATGATCACACCACCTCCTCCAAGCTTTTTTTGTATAGAAATAGAATTTCTCATTATGTATGATTCCTTAATGGCATTTAATCAATCTCCTTAAAGAAAGCAAGTTTGATTATATCCTGCATGGATATTTGATTCTTAAAATACTCAATTGTCAAATCAAATTCTACGTAGGCTAAAATACCTCTACGTGGACTTTGTCCCACCATATAATTTGGGCCCTAATAATCACGCCCCAACATTGCCTCTCAACCTTCCGTTAAATGAGACATTTAATGGAAGAATTTCTAAATAAAGCCAATAATTAATTATGAATGTGAATATAAAACCCAACCTCCTTGGAAACTTGCTCAACACATAAAGTCTGGGCTCATCCGTAACACTAACGCTTGTAATCATAACAACCCATTTAATAACCTGCTGTAACGACTATAAATTTTGTAAATGCTTAAAATATTTATCTAATAAAGTAAATATTTTAGTTGGAATATTTATTAAATTAAATAAATATTTGATAAAATTATTTATGGAATAATTTATTTTAGTATGATTTTGTTGATTAATTGTATTTGAGTTGATTTATATTTTGGTGTGTACTTTGTTACGCTTAATGTGATGAAAATATTCTAGTTTAATTAAATAATTAAATTAGATGGCTAAAATTGATAAATAAAAATTATAATTATGTTGATGAAGTTCAGTTTACTTTTTTTTTTATAAACCCAACCAATTTAAAATATGAAAATTGGTTTGGTGGGTAAATAAGTGGAAAATAAATATTTAGCAAGTAATAATATTTGTCTCGCCTAATTAAAGATTAAGTATGACATATGGGGTACCATATAATAAAGGATTATGAAAATAAATGAGGAGTCTAATTGGGTTTAATCAAACATGGCCTAGGCTGTTGTTTTCCTAAATAGTTGAGACTTTTAGTTTCAGTTTATGTTACGCTAATTTACGAAAGAGCAGTGGAGAGAAATTGAGAGAGTGAGAATTCTCAGTGAATTGGAGAAGAAGGTCTGAGAATTAAGGAGAAGTAAGAAGAAGGCTGAACAAGTTCTTCATCTAATTAGTCTAAGGAAAATTATAAGAAGTAAGCAAATCAATTTTAAGTTTCTTAGTTTATATTTTATTAAAATTATTCACTGTAAAATGGATTTTAATAGGTGATTTGTTGAGAAATTGGTTATATGTGTTTATGGGTGTATATAATCTGTTATATATCATCTATAAGGAGTTTTAAATAATTAAATTCGTGTATATGAGTAAAAGAGAAGAAGAATCTGACCTTTGGTTATTATGTATGTTATGGTATATTTTAGAGTCAAAATTGGTTATGAATCCATGCTTAAAATTGTAA